>JAKWBJ010000207.1:195000-1395000 GCA_023159175.1 Wohlfahrtia magnifica | reverse complement strand
CTAAGAGTTGTTTGGCAACTTTGCCACGAGAGACTGAGCGTCGTCATGCAAAAGGAAATCTTTATATGTCTGTCTTTATATTCTGACCATTATGAGAAATGTACCGCTCAACCGAAGTAATTACAATCTGCTCCGAATACCGGGTTTTAGTAGCTCATAGTACACAATGCCGCCTTGATCCCATTAGAATGCAAAATTGCATTATAAATTTTAAAACAACGTAATTATCATAACAAACAAAAAATATTGTCGAATTAAACGAAATTTGGAAGCAGTTACAAAACCCAATAAAACCCGGTTGGCTGGTTTTTTTTAAGCCCGGGATTTTGCCAACCCCGATAGTAATAGATACATGTTATAAAATAATGCTTAATATCCATTTTATTTATATCATTATGAATTTCTTATCCCAATAAGCCTTTCTTATGTAAATATATAATCAGACCAGGAATTTCGAATTCCTTGAAGCGCATTTTTTGAACACCTTTTACTATACGAATGAGTTGACAGATCTAAATGAAATTTAATATGTGTTCATATGGCGGATGGAAGTTTCCATTAAACAAAGCTATTTGCTGTTTAACTGCCCTCGTATATTAAATCTTATCTTCAATATAGTTTGTAAAGATAATGTAAAATCCGCTTTCTAGCTATGTATACGAAGTCATCAAAAAACACTCATTAATTTTTTTATAGTATATGTACATATGTATGTATGTAAATAGCTCTTACCCGTCTTTTAGTTGATGGGAATAGGTAACAAAACTTTAATTTTTGTTCTCCACATATACAAAATTTCATATTTAGTTTCAATGGAAAATGCCATGGCGATGCTGAACCAAATTTTGAAACTTAAATCAATATTTACTTTGTATGGAAAGTCCATTCCAACCCCACTAACTCCGCTCACTTTTTTACCAATGATTTGTATTGACTGAGAAGTCATTTAGACCCAATTCAGAAACTTTAACTTTAACCGTTCTCAAGATATACCAAAATAAATTTTTACTTTGTATAGGAGGTACCATGCCCACTTATCACATTCCGCTCCCTTTTTGACAGATGATTTGTATTGTTTACGAAGCTATTTGAACCAAATTTAGAGTTCCTACTGTTACCATTTTGAAAATATTTACAAATAGATATATGCTTTGTATGGACGTGGCACAGTCCAGCTGGAATATTTGAAATGCATTAGCCTATAGTTCCATCCAGTAAAAACTTAAAGAAATAGGTTCAGCCGTTTAGCTGTTGAAAAAATCCAAACATATAGACATACAGACATACCGATATTCATTTTTATATATAAAAGATTCATTGATATTTTAAGATTTTATTTTAAAACTTTAATGAAAAAATAAATATTTTTTCTTTGAAATATAACTTACAATTTAAGTCTCCAACATGATAGTTTAAAATTTTTAGTTGGCAAATGCAGAAATTAAAAAAAAAAACATTGCAATGCAAGTAGATTATATTCAATTTTTATTTGAAATTTAAATTTTGATTGCAAATATTAAAGTTGGATAACACTATCCAAAAAAAAAAAAAAAACCTGGGAATTGGTTCTATTTTTTTTTTTTTTTTTTTGATAGATGCTGCCGAGCACAACAAGAATCTGCAGTTGAAAGTAAGAAATTGCTTAACAATTAATTTGAACCTATTTTAGCACTACTCTGTAGGATTATATGGATCCACATCTTGCAGCTGGTAGAAAAATTATAGGATATAAAGGGTGGTCCAACCATAAAGCAGGATGTTAGTCGTGAGTCACAGCTTAACGTCAAATTAAACCATGCGGAGGTACACAATTGGGCAGCTCGTTAAGATTGTCGAAGTCTTTTATGAAAATGAGCACTTCGTGATTTGTTTGGTCAGCATAATCGACCAAATGTGTCCACAATCGGGAGAATTGTGCGCAAGTTTTTGCAAACCGGGTCTGTATTTAATGCAAAAACACCTGTGCGTGCTCGCCCAGTACGTTCTGCCTTAAACATTGCTGTTGTTCGTACTTCTTCGAAAATGAGGTCGGCCAAGCAGTTACCGTTAATGGTGTTTGCTATCACGAGCAGGGTTGTCAGATCTTTTTAAGCATTTTCGCCAAATTCAATTTAAAAATCGTCATAATCGCCAACCCATCTTTCGCTTACATTTTTGACAATAAAATTTATATATTTTTTAAATAATGAAAAAAAATTAAAATAAAAAATATTTTGTTCTGAATTCCTATATTTCGCCAAAAGTATATTTTGTTAATTTTATTAAGCAAAAATATTAGCAAAAACAAAAAGTGTTCAACGAAACATATTCACGAATTTCATGTATAAAATACAAAAATAATTATTTTAATTTTCGTATCAAAAACCGAAAGTTAGGACGCCAAATAACTTATAAAATCGCCACGTCTGGCGAGAAATTGCCAGATCTGACAACATTGATCCCGGGATGGTAACAGACTTATTGTGACAAGAAATTGTGGATATAGGCCTGGACGATATGTTTTTGCAACAGGATGCTGCCACTTACCTCACAGTCAACGAAACAATGACTCCTTTGCGCGAAAAATTCAATGGCCGTGTTATCTCATGTCGTGACTTCTTTCCTTGGGGATATTAAAATAAATTTACGGCAATTAGCCAAGAACAATTCAAGAGCTAAAGAATGAGATAATTCGAAACACTAACGTCATTGAGCCTCAGTTAACATCAGAGTCATTGCAAATATGGATCGACGGATAGAGGTATGTCTCCGAAAACGTGACGAGCATTTGGCCGATATTTTGTTTTACACATAATTTTTATAAACCTTTGTATCATAATAAAAAATATTAAAATAACTCTCTGAAAACCTTTTGCTTAATTTTTGCCCTGGAATTTTCAGCCCACCTGTTAGGAATATACACTTCGTTCCTTAGATCTTAATTTCGTACGAATCACAAAGAATTTTTGTATACAATATAGATCACATTATGCCGCATATTTTTAAATATTTGGTTGAAAAATCCTATTTTGCGAGTTATGACACTATTGAAGGAAATGGGCGTAAAAGGTACATTTGATGTTTTTGTTGTTTCGTTTATACAAAGGTTCCCTTGTGGCTTTTTTCTTTGCAACAGTTCTTACAATTGATAATGTTGACTTTAATTTGGCAAAACGAAAAGGTACTAAAACAGCAAACTTACCCAAATATTTCAAACTAAAATATAATGATAAACAAACACAAATTGAACCTTAGCATCCAAAACTGTTAAAAGAACGTTACGTTACGTTTAACAATGAAATACTATGGGATAATGACTTTAGTTACGAGTATAAAAAGGACTACCTCCGTATAACCACATCACATTAAATTATTGTACAGCTTATGTTGAAAGTTTACGACAAGAGATACTGTAGAAAATAAAAAATTTGATATAAAAAGTCCAGCGAAAAAAACAAGGATAAAACTTCTCTTTTGTGTGTGTTTGTGTGGGTGTATTATTAATAAGGATCCTTTTGTTTTATTTGTCAGTAATTTATATTTTATTTTTTATTATATTAACAGAAAAAAGGTAAATGCAAATATATGTATAAATTGGGCAACTTTTAAAATATTTTTTTTATTTTTTTTTTCATTTTCACTTTCTTTACTATGCTTAGCTAAAATTATATGGAAACTTTTTATAAATTTTCCTTTTTTAAAAAGAAAGTTACCTTTTAAGGCCTCTATCCCAGCATATAGTTAAGTTTTAAGCAAATTGAATCACTGCAAAATCAGTTTGTGCAAATAATTTAATTTGTTTATAAACCGTGTAATGAAACACAAGAAAAGAAAAGAAAGTAAGAAACGGAATCACTAATTTGCATATTTTTGCAAAAAAAAATTACCTTGTATTTGCATTGATGTTGAATGTTTTTTAAACGTTTACGTTTAATTAATTTTATACATCTGCTTCAACTCATTTAATCCTTTTATTTCCTCCCCCTGTTGTTGTTGTTGTTGTTAGTTTTTGAGATAAAATCTTATGATTTCTTATCGGGGTATTTTAATTGAATTTCATTTAAAAACAAATTTGTTTAGATGCTTAAGCAAACCAATTTGTTGAGATATCTTAAGACATAATGAGCTGCTTGACAAGTGCCAGAAGCTAAAGAACAACTAAAAAAACGTCTGCATGGTAATGGTTTTAAGATAAGCAAACTTTTGGTAAAAAATAAAAAAAATAAAAAACAAAAAAATAAAAGAAGTTAGGAAACCAAATGTAGCTGTAGGTTGCTCTGTGTTATAAAATTTTCGGAATAAGAAATTCTTTATCAATTTATTTGCTTTAACTTGCTGTTCAAATTAGACCATTTGGTCAAATTCTTCCTTTAATTATTTATAACTTTTAAACGGTTTTGGATATTACTTTGGATTCTTGGCTAATGTGTTATTTATTCGAAATGCCTGACATAAAGCTGTACTGAGAAAAAATAATCTTAGATTTTGGACCATTTGGTCCAATATATACTCTTATTATATAACGTTGAAAATACTAAGTTTTTTTAGCTTTATGCACTCTACTGCACTCTAGCCACAAATAAATCTGCTGCAAGTAGAGCATATAATGCCAGATTAAGACTTGCAGCAACTAGAAATTCTTCTATTCCTTACGACTGACTTAGAAGCAGCGTTACTTGGAAAACTTTCTGATGATTAATTATTGCATTACCGCCCTGGTCATTGGCCGTACGTAAAAGGGGGTTCACTGAGAGCACCATTTTATCTCTGATGGGGAAGTTTCTTTCTTTGCTTACTGGGAAACCAAGGTTGCTTTTGACAATACAGGATTTGAATTTTCGTTGATATTGCAACAAAAAGAGCGGGGTAGTCTTAGGGGCAGAATCAGCGGCTCGTCTACCGATGGAAAGGAATATGTCATGGCGTTAAAAGGGTGTCCTTAGGGTGAATTATTTTCTCCATTTTTTTTACGGTAGCAGTCGATTACTTGCTACCGTGTTGCCTTGTAGAGTTGTCGGCTTAATTGGTTATACTGAAGACCTTCTTATATCTGCGCTTCTGAAATATGGGAGCACTTTGCGTGACCTCATAAGGATTACTCTATACGACGTATTAGATTGGTGCACTGAAGAACGACAATCGATGAATCCTTTATAGATGGTTGTTGTACCTTTTACAAGTAGACTGTATGTCTTTTATGGGCACCACCATCAATTTTTCTAGGTCGGTTAAGTATCTAGGGTTCATTCTAGACACAATAAGGTGACTCTTTGAGCAAATCGCTTCTCTTGTATTCAGGGTTGGCAACCCACATAAACATACTCGGGTTTTACGGGGTTTTATAATAAAAAAAACCCACCCGTGTTTTTAAAGGTTTTCGTAGTTTATTTACAACGAAAATAATTAAATTTTATTGGGAGTATAATTTAATTCGGTCCGTTTTTTAGCTCAGAAAGATAATGAACTAAAAAAATATAACAAAGTAAAATTTATCGAGCCAATGTCCGAAAATTTCTCGTCTTTTTAATCGATAACCTTTGAAGATGATTTTTTATTTCTTTAAAATAAAAGCTTCGGTGACATGCTAAAAGATATTGTATCCGTCAAAACAGACAATATTCAGAAGGATCAACATTTGGGTATACCGGCGGCTGTGGCATTTGATCGTTTCTAACACTTGCTTGGCAACTTTGGAGACGTGAGACTGAGCGTCGTCATGCAAAAGGAAAAGCTTACCTGTCTATCTCTTTTTATATTACGTAACGGTCGTTTTCTCATAATGTACTATTTAAACGAAGTAATTACAATCTGCTCTGATCACCGAGTTTTAGTAGCTCATAGTACACAATAATGCCTTGATCGCACTAAGAGTGCAAAATTGCATTATAAGTTCTAAAAAAGATATAATTGTACTAAAAACAAAAAATATTGATGACTTGAACGAAAAGCGGAAACAGCTATAAAAACCCACAAAAACCCAATAAAACCCGGTGGTTTAGGTTTTATTAAAAAAAACCCGGGTTTTTGTCAATTTTTTTTAATACGACAGGCCTAAGGCGTCTTTCACCGAAAACGACGTTGTAAACATATACATCCATTATCCGGTGTATTATCAATCATGTGGCGGTAGCCGAAATTAGTCGTGGAGTCTATCCATTCCACACAAAGTGGTCCGAAAACTATCCAAGGCGTCGTGCCCATAGCACTTTTCCTTGGGTTAAAGTGCCGGACCGAGAATAATTGTATAAAGGGGCTTAGTTTGAGTTGAGTTCGATCGGAAGTGGTATACCGATGAATAACTGCAACTGTGACTGGTCTGAATAATGATAATATTTGTACTAAAAATCTGTGGCAGCACCAAGTTTGTGAGCTAGTGAACGGAGTGAATCTGGCAACACTGTAGAACACAAAAGAAAAAGAAAACAAAACGCGTCGTCTTTGCTGCCACAACTGTAGACAATTCTTCTCGCAACACAAATTATAAATCTGTTTAAGCCTTTCGGTTATGCTTTGACATATGGCATAGTCACTTTTCAGCTTCATTTTTAGAAAAAAAGAACTTATTGATGCTACTTTTCTGTAAATTTTTTTTTTGTAGTGGATTTCTTTAAAAATTAATGGAAGCATTTTCTCGATAAGTGAAACAACAAATATATTCTTTTATACTTTAATACATTTTATTATTAAATTTACTTCGTTTAATAAATTTCTGTAAGTAATTTATATGATAACAACTGCCGGTACTAAGAGCAATAATTTATATCCCGAACCAAGTTTAATAAATTCACAGATTGCCATATGATGTAATGCCAAAAAATCAGATTTTTTGAAATGAATTTAAATTCAAATTTAAAATACTATCTTGAATGGTACATTAGTTATTGTAATTTTATTTTAAAGAAAATTGATAGGAGTCTACAACATAGAAATTTTAAGGCCATATCTCAATTAGTTCAAATAATATTTAACATTAACAGTCAGTAAAAGAGGAGGCGCTATACTGATGACGCGCAGTGTAGTATTTATAGGGTGGACCATTTAAAATTTTAAATAAAAAAATACAATAAAACAAAAACGGTTTGAAGTTTTTCCAAATTTGTTCTTTTGTTGTGAGTACAATTGCTCCGGTTATAAATGAAATACTACTTCATTCATATGGCTGCCGCGGCTAGACTCACAATACCTTATTCGATCGGACCAATTTTCGATAATTTTTTCAAGTGTATGGGTCGTATATCGGCAAAGGCATCACCATTGTCTCTGGTTTGTCGAAATAACACTTGTCTTTAGCATCGCAAAACAGACGGTGTCAAATTGTAGCTTCTTGTTGACCACCAAGTGTCATCACCATTTCGGCCATTATTATTATTTTTATTATTATGTATTAAAGCAATATAAAAGATTACCCTAACTTTTGCACGGTGGGTTCCATTTAGGCTAATTAAATGGCCATTAAACGTTTGATGCAACAAATTGATTGTGGCATAAGATGTGTGGCAAGTTGCACCATTCTGTTGAAACCAAACATGGTTCACATCAAAGGCGGGCGAAAAAAAATTGTTTATGATAGTGCGGTAGTTGTTTCCATTGACCGTAATGATTGCATCGTCCACATTTTCAAAGAAATATGGGACAATGATGCCTCCGCATCACAAAGAGTCACTCGTAATATGTGCATTGGCAATTTTGCTTATTAACGTATACACCAAGATGAAGATAAGCTTCATCCGGAAAGATTATTGAAATTTTTTAGATTTTTTTTAATCACATTGGCCTATTTGTATCAAACTTCAGACGAATTACAACAAAATCAAGAGCGCAATGGCAGCAAAATTTACATCATGTATATACTATTGTAGAAAGGCGTAACTTTTGGCTTTGGAAATGTTGTCTGTTAGATTTAGTGGTAACATACGAACTAAAATATATTAAAGTAACTAATTTTGCCCATAGAATCTCATATGACATATATATACTCCAACTAAAGTTGGTTTCAATGAGTAACCCACCAGGTATATACTGGGTATTATTAAAAAAAAACCTGGGTTTTCGCGGTCAGTGTTTTATTGTTAGCGAAAATTCTTCATTCGGTTTTTTGCAGCAAATAGACATATCCATATGAGTGCGCAGTCATATGGTTAGACAAAACTGAATGAAGAATACGGCGCTGGAAGTGTAATGGTTGTATATCAGAAGCGGACACTGGTCAGCTGGTTGCTTTTAATGGAATAATAGACCAGAATAAGTACATAAGCATTTTAAAAGAAGATTTGGCAGCCAGTATTCAAAAGTTGGGTACTTCGGACAATTTGGTATTGGTTCCCATGTTGTGGAAACGCTGCCAACGTCCACTGTTATCAACTTTATAGAGAATTTGGTGGCATATCTCGAAAATGAATAAAATCTCGATCGATACCTAACATCACTGAGTTAAAGATCGCTCTTAAGTAGGAATGGAAAAGAACTGGTTTTTCCCATTGCAAAAAGTAAATGCAATCTGTTCAAAAGAGGCTAAAAGCAATTCTCAAGAATGAATGATTTACCACAAAATACCAAAGTAAAAACAATGCTGACTTAAACTGAGAAATTTTGAAGTGTTCGATTATTAAGTTGATCGCTTTTTCTCTAATTATGAATTTTTTATTGTTGCTTTTTGTATAAAGATTTTTTCAATCCTTTTTAAACATTTTTATAATCAGTCCCATGTAAATAAATAAAATCCACAAACTATAGTCTGTATATAATTAAAAAATTCCAACTGAGCAGTGCTACGTCCATACAACGTATATATATTTTGACCGTATCTTCAAAATGGTACTTAGTAATCTCTACTTAGTAGTCTCTAAGTTTCGTTCAACTAGCTTCGTAGTCCATAAGTGCGATAAGTGGGCATGGTACCTCACATACAAACTAAATATTGATTTTTGTTTATCTTGAGAACGGCTATAGCTAAAGCTTCTGAATTTGGCCTGAATGATTTCATAGTTAAATCAAATCTTTAACGAAAAAATGGGCTAGATTGTAGCGTGGCACCTTGCATTCATAACAAATATCGAATTTTTTGTATGTGGAGAAGATCAATTAAAGCTTAGCAATATACACACGAGCAAAAAAGCGGGAAAGATTGGATAAACGCGTATTGATCGAAGCACATCGGTTAAAAGCTATCGGCTGATGTTTTCAGAGCTTTCAGATTTGATATAAAAAGAAGCAAATCAAATTCAGAGAAATATATGAAATCTTTATTTGAGTCAATAGAACGATATAGATAATTCAATAATAATAATTCGACCGCGTCTACGCCTCAACTGTTTCATACGCTGGGTGCAATTTTGGCATAATATCTCCAACATATCGGCCGGTATCTCACGAATAAATTCTTCACTATTGGCTTCTAGTGCGTCAACCGTTGCGCACTTAATATAGTCAACAAAGTCCAGTTTTTCCATTTCTGATTAAAAGAAAATAATTGTAATCATCTCTCTGTAGCGCTCGTCATTTACAGTTAAGTTCCTGCCTTCGTCGTCTTTGAAAAACTACGGTCCCATAATGCCACCGCCTCATTATCCACACCAAACATTGCATTTTTCGGGATACATTGGCAGTTTTTACAATTTTTCTGGCTGCTCTTCACACCAAATACGGCAGTTTTACTTGTTCACGTATACATTCAACTAGAAATGAGCATCCTCACTGAACAATATTTTCGGTAAAAAGCGAGCACGAATTTTCGTTAGTAAATCAATTCATGGTTAAGCTATAGACCAAGCTGAACACGTTTAATAGTAAAATGTTACATGAACAGCCGATATAACAAAAACAGTGTTGCCAAAAAGAAAGTTGCTATAAAATCATTCCTTATCTGCACATACCAAATACATATCTTACATACAAAAATGAAAGTGTGGTTGTTTGAAGACTGTAAACAGCTAAAAAGCAGATTTTATATTGCTTTTTAAAAAGAAGCCATAGACTATAATGAATGTTTGGATTTAAACACCTTCCGGTTTATAGAATGGGGTAAAGAATGATAACTAAGATAATAGCTAAATTAGAGATTAAGACAGAGGTAGCGAAGCACGCCAGTTCTTAGCTGGTCATAAATAAGAATAATAACATCAGGCCGAAATTTTAGGTTACATTGTTAATGAAGACACCCAAGATATCAGGAGATAGCGAAGACACAAAACACAAGATTCAAAGAAGCAAGCCACGACATATAATAGCCCGAATTTTGATATCAAGTCTTTTTTGAGGAATGTTACTACTGATTGGTGTAGGTTCTGCGAGATGTATGCTGACACATCTGAAAATATACTTGGTAAGGACCCTGATATCTAGGCTCACAGAATACGTTTCTTTGGGGGTAGAGTCTATGGTAACTACAGAAGGTGCATTTATTCTCTCACTGAATAGGTTAGATAGCTTTGTGCGTTGCCCCAGTGCAGTTGACCTCAATCTTCTGGTTTAGCTTAAACATTGTAGTGTATAAAGACAGTCAATAGTCATCTCCAGTATCAGACAATTAAACTTAAAATGGTTGTTTTTTTTGCCAATAGCAATGAGTTACAATAAATATGAAAAATAATTATAAATATTATCTCTTTTAATCTTCTTGATTTTCTTTAGAAACCATTTATACAATTTTTACGATTTGTTTCTTTCTATGTTTACTTCATCAGGGAATTATATCTCCATGGAAATGAAATTTATTTTAATAGAATGTGTTTTGTTTATCTTTATTGCAAATAAATTGAATTGGGGGTAAGAATATTAATTAAAAAAAGAAAAACTCTCTTTTCTAGTAATTTTTTCGATTTTTGTTATTTTTTCATTATTTCGTTCATAAAAAATAAAGCGGTAGAAGGAAAAAATAAGAAATATTGTTTTCAATTCTATGAATTACAAATTAACACAAGAAATTCGATTTTTTTAATTATTATCACATAATTATTATGTTACAATTAATTACATTATGTAATATATTTTACAGCATTTTTTATATTTTAGTGTAATTTTAAAAACGATTTTTTAAAATGTCTAATCATGTAGCAGTTAACCCGCTATTGTTAAAGTAGTGAGTTGAGTACTTTATCTATATATGCTATAGCACCTTATAGCACCATATGGTATATGCAAAAGCACCTCTGAAAGAGAGGCAATCCTTCACTTTCTCTGTTAATCTCCTGGTCTTGCGAGCAGACGATTGCCGTACTTAGGCGTACCGTTCTTTAATGGTTTGGCGCAATGCGATACTTCATAATCGGCTTAAGGTGGCTAAAATTAAATTTTCCTTTTCGTTATCCTTTTGGGTGTTTCTTACCTGTGGTCTTGGCTTAGTTTCAAAACGGCACCTTGTTGCTAATTGTAGTTGATCTCGTACCAGAAATCAACTCCTGGTTTTAATATGATGATACTACGTGCTATGCCACGCTTTTCGCATTATTAAAAAGCCATTTTGGCTATAAAGTTATTTCACAATAATTTGTATTTAGGCCTCCAAATCAAATCATTTTCAAAAGTTACTCTTTTCTTTGATCATCCAAATTTTCGAGTTGTTGCTGGTTTCGTAACAAGTGGGTATATTTACTTATCGTTTAATTGCTCCGAAATACGGTTTCTGCGATATTGGCTGTTCACATTTTCCAAAGTGGTACACGCTAGTGCAAGTTTATTCGCAGTTACATTCCATGATAAGGTACCTATCAAATATCTCGCTATCTTCTCTGGTGACACCTGGGATCTATGAAAAATTTTCTATGTGTTGTGTATTCCCTCTAGGGATCCTATGGTAACTTCTTGAATGAATAATCATGATGAAAATTTCCATGGTATTATTAAAAAAACCAAAAAACAGTGTAGTGTAAATTGCTCGCTGTTGCCAACATTGACATCGGACTATAGCTTTAAAGTAAAAAAGTGAAATTCACATAAATATGTAGGCTTTGTTTCAATACACAGCTTTTGGGTAATATAAGAAAAAACGTGAGTTTTTCTGATATTTTTTGAAACGGGTCATGGCAATAAAAAAAACTATTTTTGTTTTTTATTAAATTTGTTTGAACCACTGTGGTAGGAATAGGTATACATGAAGTATCGGTAGTTTTAGTGTTAATAGTTATATGGAGTAGAAATTATATGAATATGTTTTATTTTTGAACGTTTAATTACACTATGATTGTTGAAAAATCCATAAACGGTGCACCCGGTGAGTAAAACCCGAGTACTCTGAGTCGAGTGGTGCTAACTGTTCTTTTAGATTGGCTCTTGTTTTTTGCAAAAGGACAGTGCAATAATATAACGACTACTATAACTTAATATCAAACACTTTAACCACTACACCAGTTTACTTATGCATATGTAAATATTCCTGTTAAGCCAGTGACCTTACATAACCAAAAAAATAAAATTAAAATCCAATGGGTTTAAATCACACGATATTAATGGTGAATTAATTGGACTATTACTTACAACTACTCTTTCATCAAAAGTTTCTTTGAATAAATCAATAGTAGTGCTGTGTGGCATGAGGCTCCCTCCCGTTGGAACGACATGTCAGTAAGATAAATTCCAACTACATTAATTGAAACACAAAAACCTTTTTATTCATGTCTCTATACCGTTCACCGCTGATAGTAACATTCTGACCATCATCGATTTTGAAGAAATGTGGACCAATGTCTCCGCTTTCCCATAAAGCGCACCAAATAGTAATTTTCTGGAGATGTAATGGTGTTTCGACAAAATTGTGGATTATTCTAGTAACCAGAAATGGGTTTCGTCGGAGAACGAAACCGTTATGACGAACAGAACCATTATTTGATAAAAAATTACAACAATCTCCAAGCGTTGCTTTGATATAATTCTATCCATAACGAAATGTCAAACCAAACTAAACAAAAAGCATCATCTATCAGCTGTTCAATTGATTGTCAAATAAATCAAAGTAACCAACTCAAAGTTATGAAGCTCTAAAAAAAAAACTATTGGAATTTTTTATCATGTACTGCCAGATACTGTGTGGGAATTATATGGTATCGGCCTTTAGAGCACTGCTGGTCTGGTAGCTTTCGACGTAGTCTGAAAATACTTAGCGGCTAAAATTTAGTCTTTTAAAAGCATATATAATATTGAAAGAACACAAAAAAATCCAACATTAAACAGACACAACTATATGAAGTGCAATCGAAGTTTACAGACAACCCTGTATTTACATATGCAATGTTACCGAGGTTACCAGAGTAAAATTTCGTCAATTTTAAGATTTCAATTGACAATGTTCACAATTCTGGCATGTCCAAAATTTAGAAGCCTTTTATCTTAATGCCGTTAGTAATGTCATTTGTTTAAAATAAACATAACTCAGGCCATTAATAAAATAGCACCAGAGGTACTAGAAAAGACGCTCAAACAGGATGCTCTTTCTAACAGACAAACCTAAACTAGAGCGTTGAGCGTTATTTATCTGTAAAAAACTCTCATATAAAAAACTCTCATACATAAAAATTGTATGGATCAAATCCAAATAGCGCGGTGTCAACGCTTTGTAATTGAAAAATCCGATTTTGACAGCGCATTAGAAAGTAAAGTTGGCTGAAAAACACTGTTATAGATACACAAAATTGGCAGTGTTGTATTTTAAAATAAAGGATTTTAATTGTTTATATATATATAAGTAATGCCAATTAGCTATTTTTATATCACATTTAGCGTTTTTATCACTATTAAAATTTTAATTTGGTTATGTTTTGTTGAAAATTTAAATTGACATGATTGATTGTTTCCGACACAACGTTAATGCTGTTATCTAGGTATGTCACGTCAGCATGAGCACCAGCCGGCAGCCAACGCAACGCTCAACGCTCTAATTTAGGTTTGGCTGTTACAGCTAGTTGTGGCAGCCACATTTATCAGAATTCACTATTAATTCATAAATATCATGAAATTCGCCTCCACTGTGAATAAAAATGTCTTTTACTTCAAATTCAAATTCAGACGTTCTTACAAAATCTAAGGGATCTTTTTCTTAAACTTAAATATGCTTTTAAATTCCTATATTTTTTCCTGCTTATACGTTTGTATTTAATATGCAATACATTTCAAACATGGCTTTATGTTTCCTTGTTATTCAGAAAGCTTTACGATTTTGTAATTTTTATGCATATTCTTCGCACTATTAAGTTGTTAAAATAATTTGCTTAACCTGTAGAATGTAAAATAATTTGCTTAACCTGTAGTTTATCTTTTTAATTAAATAAACTTTAGTTATGTGTACAGACAGACATACACATATTCTTATATACAAAGTGTATAAACAAGTGCCATGAATACATAATAATTATTTAAATAGAATTAAAAGTCAAAAGGTTTTACATGCACTTAAAGGATTAACCCGGTATTTCACGGAGAAAGACATGCATTATTTTTAAGCATTTAAACACACCATAAAAGTATTCGAACGATTTTGCATATAAAATAAAACGATTAATAGATTAATGCTTAAGAGTTATGTAAATGAAAACAATGTTTTCGGATTATGTTGCATATGCAGTACGTACGTATGTTATGCTTTTACATGTCAATACTGTGATTTTATGACACAAAACGAAGTTAGTTTTTTAGCTTATTGATTATAGTGATTTTTTGAAAGAAATTAATTTAAGAGGCTTAAGCTTTTGTAATAAAAGATAAATAAGAGATCATGTTCCCCTGATTGCGGAGAAAGGGACCCCAAAAAGCCTAAAGTGGATCACGGATGAATCAGAGGCAGATTGTAAATAAGGGAGTTTTTGGACCGAATACAAAGATCTGCGTACCTGTGGTCAAACGGACGAGTGTCTTTTAAACTGAAATACATGCAATTAAAGTGTGAGCTTAGATAAACCTATAGAGGGATATCAGAGGTTCGCAAATACCTTTGATAACAAAAAAATAAAAATAAACTTAATATTTTTGCACATACAATTCAATTTAAAATCCTGTATGAAATTTAAAACTTAAGGAATTTAAGGGTTAAGCAATGCAATGTGTAAATAATTGTTCCGAATATTAGTCTTTTAATCACATCTTTAGTTATGAGAACACAAAAAATTTGTAGTTAATCAGACGAATACAATTCATTAGACTCAGAGTGTAATTCTAAGTCGTCATATCGAGTTTTTGACAATAACTTTGTTCTACCGTTGGGGAATATTAAAAAATCCGAATTGATCGATTAAACGACTCTGGGTTTTTAAGTATTATGACATGTTCACACAATAACAACTCTCTCATTCATGACTCAAACCCCATTTATGAGCCGAATCACATAATTCCACATACAAATTTGTAATAGCAGATTAATCAAATTGTATGCATTCAGTTTGAGTTACCCTGTGGGTTGGAAACAAATCAATGTGATCTTTAATTTCTACCGGGTCTTTGTACACGCTAAATAACCAAACTATAAATAAAGCTAACAAGAAAATGAAGATTAACGATCAAAGTTCGTAGTTCGCATAAGTATTTCAAATAGCTAACAGGGTAATCTAAAGTTCCATCTGAACTTTATGTAACGATGTGCAACTGGCGCATGAATTGAAATCGTTTAATCTGATAAAAACCATTTTTATTTGTCTGCCTATGTGAACAAGCAAAATTGCCCTATTCAGGCTTCTGAAAAACCAAAAGCAATTGCTGAAACGCTTTTGCATTGCTAAACATTATACTGTATGGTGCGCTATGTATGATGCGCTAAGTTCCGCTAGTTACTTTGAATGGACTATACTATCAATAGCAATAAAATTAACAACTAAATTCTGGCCAAATATTGGTGATTGCATATCACTGACATGAAGTTTTAAAAGCATATATATGTCACACAGTCACCGAGCAATGAATTTAGCGGCAATCCAGATTTGCTGATTGCTTAATTTTATGTAATTTGTCCAGTGCAAGGTTACATTTGAAGTGCGCCGCCATAATCACGCCAATGGCAGGGTATATACAGAGAAAGCGTTTAAAGGCTCGACATACTCTCCGCATATTTCCTCATGCTTTCCAGTCAAAGTGAGCACCTCTTTTAAACTCGGACCATCTTAATCTAAGCAGTTTACTCGTCTCCTTCCGCTTAGGATAACTCAACACGGCTCTTGTGGTCCCTCCAGACGACTGCCATAATTCCGTCTTTGTCGCCTGTAGCGAGGTTGCTATCACCTTCATTACCAATAATGCCAGAGCGGCCGCCCAATGCTTTCTTACAGTCTAGCACCTAGTCCGGCTGTAGGTAAATATGTTAGCCTTCATCTGCCAATTATTACAATTATTCCAGTGCCACCCTAATATTTCAATGCCACTTTTTTAGAATGATTTATCTTTTGCCTTAAAATAGGCCACAGTTTCCATGACAATCTCTTCATTCGTGCGGAATTTCTTACCGGCGAGCATTTTTTTTTAGGTCTGCGAACAGCCAGTAGTCGGCTGCAGCCAAATCGAATACGGTGGATGTGAGAGCAATTCGAGGTTGTAAGCTATCTTACGCAATTTCACTTTTCGATCATTTTTTCACGACTTTTTCAACACCCACTAAAATGTGTTGTACAAAATTATATTTTTGAAAGTTACATTTTGAGCGGTTAATAAGGGGTAAAAACAGAATTTCGGTTCGTAGTCTATTTCTACGAAACACGTAGTTATTACGGTATACCTTCGGAACTAAAAAGAGAGAGAGTCTTCGAACTTTCCACATGCTTTTCTATTATCAAGTTGAAAATTAAGTTATAAAATTAACTTCCTATATAAATTAATGTCTATTTTCATACATGTAAATAAATATATCAGACAAGTAAGTCACAAGCTTAACGTAAGTATAGCCATGCCGACATACCAGACGGTCTCCCACCCCACCGCCTTGATAAAGTGTCAGAGATTCTCTAAACTCCTACCGATTTGCGGGTCACGGCACTCGGTAGCACGACACCGAGCTGGGGTATAAACCGCAGCCGCCACGTTGCCATAATGGGCCTCACCATACTCTGGCAGGGACCCCAGTCAGACTACCAGTGTAAATCTCAAGTGGCTCTGGACTGGTGGCCAATATATGAACGCAGTCAGGTGGCAAAAAGACGGATAAGATCAGAAAGTCCCTATTTTCCGTTATCTCCCATATATAATATAACAGCTCACTCAATAAGTCTATAGAATAAATAAGAAAAAAAAATCAAAATTTTGACAAAACTCGATTTCATTATTCAACATAGTTGCCTTCGAGGGCGATACAGCGAGTATGGTGATTTTCCAACTTTACGATACCACTCTTATAGTACGATTTATCTTTCTCGTCAAAATATGCCTCAGTTACAGGAATCCTTCTTTTCAGCAAGCATTCTCTTGAGATCTGAAAACAGAAAAAGTAGCTGGGTGCTAAATCTGGAGAATACGGTTGGTAGATAAACAATTCGAAGCTTAATTCATTCAATTTAGCCATCGTTTTCATCGATTTGTGGGCTCTCGAGGCAACCACGCATACTTAAATGTTCATGTAAAATGGCAAAAACACTACTATCTGATATCTGTACAATGTCAGCTCGCTCGTGCACCTTCTATTTATTTGCGATAGTTCATAACCAATTTGTGGATTTTTTGGATGTTTTCGGGAATAACAGCCTGATTCGGGCGTCCACTCGCTCTGCGTTATTTGTGCTGGTACGACCACCTTTAAATTCAAAAAACCACCACTCCACCATTTGTCCCGTCCGAGCAGAGTACGGATAAAGCTTATCAAGCTACTTTTTAGTTTCTACTGTGATCTATTCATCAAAAAGCAATGCTCTATCGAAACTCGAAATTCTCTTTTTTCCAATATTTTTATTTATTTTATTTATTTTTTTTTTTTTCAATAACAAGTTGCTTCACACAAAATGCTATAAATCACGAATCAGTAGTCAGATTGCTTTCAAATTTATACAAGTATCGTTTATATAGTCAGTACTAAATAAAAATCATATGTAAATTATTCTTGTCACGCCATTTATGTTATACTCTGGGGACTTGTTGAGTGACCTGATATACCATTTATAGATTTCCTCGCAACGACAGATGGGTTAAGCTAGTGGCCTATAAATTCTTCGTTTATTTTTAAAAAACAAAGTTCTTGTTGTAAAATCCGATATACTGGATGTCCACCAGGAAGGTATACTACTTTGTTTATAATTTTTGATTATATGAAAGAGAATGGATCTTATATTGATAAATGTTTTATTTAATGTCGGCATTTATGTATGGAAATACACAAATTCAAACCCCTTTGTGCGCATTTTTCATTACATTCTCACTCATTCCACGCGGTATTTCATTAATTTCATCACGAACATTTTGTTTGAGTTGCTCCAGCGTTTCTGGTTTGTTTGCATAAACCTTAATTTTTAGATATCCCCACAAAAAGAAGTCCGGAGCAGTTAAATCAGGCGACCGTGAAGGCCAGTCAACATCACCATGTCTTGATACAATTTGTTGTGGAAAGAGGTCTCGCAGTAATTCCATTGTAATACTGGCTGTATGCAATGTGGCCCTGTCTTGTTGAAACCACTTGTTAGTCAAGCCCAAAACATGCAGTTGTGGCGTTAAAAAGTTTGCAATATATCACGATATCGCTCCCCATTGACAGTTACCGTTACGCCGTTTTCAGTTTCAAAGAAGTCAGGTCCTCCTCCTGATGCCTCCTGACCAGACTGTCACTTTTAATGGATGCAAAGCTGACTGATGAATAACTTGAGGGTTTTCCATTGCTCGGAACCGACTGTTCTGTTTATTCACATAACCATTCAAATGAAAATGTGCCTCGTCACTCATTAAAATAACCAATGTTTTAACGATTAAAACGCGTTGGTTTACTGAATATTTTTCCATAATATATTTGCCACGTCTCTACTTCACGATTGCCAAATATGAACTGTCAAGACTAACGCTTACCAAAATGGCAGCAAAGCAAAGTAGTATACCTTTTCGGCGGATACCCTGTATATCATAAATATGTGTTTATTATGTATGTCATACATTGTCATCAACTGTCATACAAGAAGTTGGCAATTGTGGTTTATGGTTTCGTTAGGCTGTAAAATTTGTAATCTTTAACATTTCAAAAAATTCTTTGAAATTCTTTGTACTTTTTTTTTAAAGCTAGAAACGTCAATAGTAATACAAAAAATTTGTTCAAAATACTTTATTTGTATTCCTCTAAAAAACTAAATTTAAAATTTCTTTAAAAAGAAGAAAAATGTTTATTTACATTTAATTTTTTAAAACATGACAAAGAAAACTTTAGCTAATCTCACAGTGCAGGTGGATTATTTTTAAAATTAAGTCTTCTGAAAAATTGTTCTTTTCTTTCTCTTCTATATTCTATGAAATCAGCCCTTTTTTTCTTAAGCTCTTACATAAACATAATGTCCTTTTTCTTTCGGTTTAATAGACCTAAAAAAGTGAACAAAAGCAGAAGTTTTTATTTTTGGGAAACGTTTGAAAGCAAAAAATAATTTATGTACCTCTTTATTGGATTATGTTTAGAACTCCTTAGGAATACATCAGCCATACCTACATTCTAATAATGTTTACTTTTGGCTTTTGTATGGAACTTTAGCAAGTATTTCCATTGTAACCAAGTTAATAATAAAAAAAATTTTAGATGAAATCTTGGGAAGTGTGTTCTAATAAAAACAATAATACTTTTTCCTTTTATTTTTTAGGTTCCTATTATTGTTGTATTTTGTTTGTTTGTCTTAATATTCTTTATTTACATAAGATTTTGATTTATTTTGTTTTCATTGTACTTTTTTTGATGTTCCTCTTTTCTAATGCTTTTAAGTAAAAGCAAATTTAAAGCATTTTTAGTCTGACGTTAACCATTTTTCTCTTTTCTCTTGGCAAGTCATAAATTCTATGACGAGAAGGAACAAAATAATAAAACATTTTGAATTTCACATTATTTCTTATGTTCCTTTTAAACTTTCTTCATAAGCCCAGTATACACTCTGGTACATCAGGATAGAACCACATCGTTTTTAAATAAAAAACGATCATAATTGCGATTGTATTCGCAATTTATGTTTTTTTTTTTTTTTTTTTTTTTTTTGTTATTTAAAAATGATGTGGTTCTATCCAGATGCATCAGAGTGTAAATGTATAAATTTTTCTACACTAATTCGGAAGCAAATGCTATTTAAACTTTTTGTTTTCTTTCTTGTCTAGAAAAAAGGAGAAATATTTTTAATGAAATTTCCTTTTATTAAAAGTAGGAGAATTGTTTGTTAGTTAGTCTAAAGATGTGTTCACATTTATCATATACATGACGAGTATAACGAAACCACCATTTTAAAGAAATATATCTTATTTATTAAAAAATCTAAAAATCTTTTTTATTTTTATTTGTTTTCAAATAATTTTTTAATAAACTTTGGCTTAAAAAAATTATATTGTCAAATGTTAACATACCTTAAGAATTTTGAATTTTTTGATTTTGTTTTTAATATAATTAAATTAGATTTTTATTATATTAGCCATTGTAGAAAAGTTGGACTTACGTCAAGTATTAAGACATTCAGTTGAATTCAGTTCCTTACTATGAACGAACTGTTTTAGAGAACTAAATTTATAGCCAAATAAGCCCGTTTTTTCAGATTTACTTACGCGTAAAATTTGCAGGTGACTTAATACGAGTATAAACGGATTCACCTAAATCCGGTTGATAAGCCAATGGTTCGTATGGCGGTTAGTCATGAATGTAGACCGATCAAAAATTGTATCCGTTATTATTTCAGGTATATTCTGCTGATCGAATTTAATGTTAAATATTATCTTTTTTATAGCGCAGACAGACAACAGCGTTAATCTACATTAACAGCCTTAATGCAAGTTGACTTGTGAATTATCCCCATCCTAATGTGCATTAAGTTTGATGTAAATGCACAAAACCAAACTGCATTTAGCTCTCTCAGTATGGCAATACTGTGGATATACCAGCTGTTGGTAAATTGTAGACTATTGTGAATCAATGTTTAATTAAAACTAAATTGGAGTCAAATGGATTATGGAGCAGTTTCTGCAAAAGTAATTTCAGCTTTTTCTTAAAATAAATAATAATTTTTCACCACGATCATAGCTGCTAATCACTCTTACTGTCTTCTATATATTTGACCAGATACAAATGCCAAAAGAATAGTTGACAAACAAACAGCTGTTTATTTGGTGCAAAAACTGTCATCTGTCAGGGCATAATTTTAATTCGCATTAGTGAGGTTTTAATGTAAACTCGATTGATTATAAGACAACTATCTTTGGTAGTGCAATTTCTATAAAAGGACGATTGCTGTACACCTGATAAAAATGTTTATACAGATTAGATAGCATAACACATCTTAGGACTTAGATTTCAAAAAAACCTTAGATTTCAATACCATTTGGTCCATAGTAAATATTTTATTAAAAATTAAACTATTAAAGAAAAACCGAATTGAATAATCTCTTAATAAAGGGTGATCCAACCATAATGTCCGATGTTAGTTGCAAGTCACACCTTAACGTTAAGTTTGTTCCTAAACTTAATTTCTTGGTTTCAGTGTTTGACAAATTCAACCATGATGTCGGCCGTGAACAGTGTTTGCCATCGCGCGATGATAACGGACTGCTTGTAGTCAGAAATTGAGGATTTGGAACTGAGCGATATGTGGTTCCAACAGGATGGAGCCACTTGCCACACGATCAACGAAATAATGGCTCTTTTGCACGAGAAATTCAATGGCAGTGTTAATTCATGTCGTGGCGATGTTAACAGACTGCCACAATCACATGATTTGACACCGTTAGATTTCTTTTTTTGGGGATAACTGCAAGGAAAAGTGTACGTTAATAAGCAAATAACAATTCAAGAACTAAAATATGAGATAATTCGGCATATTAATAAAATTGAACCTAAATTATGTATCATAGTCATTGGAAATATCGACCGATGGATAGACGTATGCCACCGAAGCCGTGCCGACCATTTGGACGACATTTTGCTTCACACATGATTGTCAAAGATCCTTCTATCATAATAAAAAATATTAAGATAATTCTCTGAAAACTTTTGTTTTATTTAACATTAACATCGTGCGTTGTAGTTAAACCACTCTTTACAATTGTTATTATTTAGAGCGAATACAGTTGCAGGACACTTTAGCCAATCGGATCTATCCATCGGTATACTGGTTCAGATCAAGTTCACCGCAAACTAAGCCCCTATTATACCATTTTCCCCGATACGGAACTTAAACCTAGAATCTCCTTCCAAAGCAAAGTTCCGTAGACATGACGTCCTGGACAACAAATTTTTTTCAGTCCACTCTGCATGGAATGAATTGACTCCCCGACTCATTCCGGTTATCACCGCTTAAGTGAGTTTGAATCGAGTAATGGCAGCACATAACAATTGAGTCATTTTCCGCAAAAAACTCTTAGACCTGTCTTACTACGTGTGGAGCGACTTGGCTAAAGAGCCTTTTAGACTTAATCCGGATAACACCGATATGAGAGTTCCAACTAAGAAAAATTGGTACGATCATCAATCATCAGAAAAGAAATACAGTCTCCTTGCAAAAGGTACAACTATCGTCTATGAAGCACCAATGTGACACGTCGTTTAGAGTAATAAAACTTTTATACACTTCTAGGGCAAATATTTACTAAGAGAGTTAACAGATACTAATCAATGTGAGCGTGTAGTAAAAGGCTTGTTAAGCATGTTATCCGTCGTTGATAAAGTAAAAAAATAAAAGATTTTCCAGTACTCACGAAGTTACATCTAGTTTGTTTGGTTTCTCTGAAGGAGCAACGCTGGTCACCTATGTTTCTGCCAAAAAGAAATCGCTTGTTTTATTTTCCACAATGCAAAAATATTAATCTACATGTGGTCCATAAAATAAGCCAGAAATAATTTTATATTATAACGAGACTAAAGGTGATGTGAACACGATAGATAAAATGTTGTCTCAGTATCCCACAAAGCGAGCAAAATTCGCCTTATTCTTAATATAGAAAGAAAATATTGATGAAAAATTTGTAAGACAATCGCAGCTAAAGCAATTTTTTAAGAGCCTTGGTGAAGACCTACTTATGTCGTCTTCCAATATTGACTTAGTCGAAAATACCACATAACATTGAAAGATTTTTAATTAGGTCAACTATAGAATGCATCTTAGGTAAAAAGCTTAAAAATTAAAAAGAATTAAAAGAAAAATATACAATAGCTATACTTTCAGGTGAAGCTCTATAAAGGAATATAACTGGGCCTACCAATATGAAAGGTAAACAAAACAAACGGCAAGTGTGCGTCAGAGGCAAGAAACCAATTTGCGCTAAACAAAGTGCCCGATCTTTACAATTAAATAAAGTTATTAAATAATATTTGTAACATGGCGTTCTTCTATATTATAAACTCTAAAATTTAATAGAGCTAATAGATATTTCTGTACCCACCAGAGTGGGTATCGGTAAACCTTGATGAAAAAATGAAAAAAGTTAAAAAAATATCCTTAGATATTAAAAATTTTATCATATTTTTACAAACAACTGAAGAATTAAAAATTTTGTTCAGTGAGATTAAATGTTATTTAGATTGAAACAAAATTAAGAAAGTTATTAAAGAAAGAAAATCGAAATGAACACCCCCCCAACAAAAGCACAGCTCCCAACAAAAGCCGATGGAAGTAAAACATTGAATCCATTTACTCTTGCACTGAAAAATAGACGTACAGTTTCGTCATCTATTTGATTACAAATTTCGAATAAAAAATTTGTTGATTTTTAATAAAAAAATTAAGTTCAAAAGTTTAACAAAAAACTTCATATCACTTTCGGATGAACTTAAGCATACTTATAAAATATTTTTTGTTGAGAAATTCACTTTGTCTATAATAAAATTGTATTAAAATTTATTTAAATTGTTTTTCCTAAATTAACGCATAATTACCAACTCACCGTTTTATTGCCTAAATGCTTTACTCTGCACCCCAAATAGGCTGATTTGCCTACCAGTGATGTAATATTTTTCGGCATTGTAACATCAAAATATGGTTCATTCCATCTGTGGCCATGTGTATAGTGACTCGGTGGTAAATGTGTTGGCTTTTGATCCACATTATTGTGATTTGTGTTGCCGGACAGTCTTTGATAGCCCATAGTTTGATAGTCTAAAAGATGAGAAACCAATTACAAATTATTCATAATTTGTAAATCAGTAAATAACATATTATTTGCATAAATACTTAAGCACTATGATAAATGATAAAAACATAATTAATTTTTAAGGTAGAAATGTAACGCCCTCACATATTAATAAATATGGTAATGCATGGGCATATGCTTATTTTGACTTAAGTTCAAACATGTCCTTTTCTCTCTAAAAGTTTCATTCAAATCAATTTTATTATTGTCACCTAAACACCGGATATTCATTACTGTAATAAATTCAAATATACACCATAAAGGCAAACAAGAACAAGAAAAAGAAGAAGAAGAAGGAAAATGATTAATTGGTTTTTAGGCCATGACATAAGTGGTCTTGTTGTATTTTGATGTATAGTATGTTGATAGTATCGCCCACAAAATGACAAAGACATACAGTCGATGGCTATTTTATTAGGGATGGATGGTTTGATTATAATCCTTTTGTTCCTAAGAGAACGTTATAATTGAATGATTTTCATAGAAATTATTTCTATCTCTTGTATGAGGCTTATGACTTTTAAAGCTTTACTTTATAAGTTTAAAAGTAGGTAAATGCTGTTTATAATAAACAAAGCAAAGAATCTAATAAATTTTTTTTCAAAGTCGTTAAGAAGGCAATGAAGAGCCCCCGTATTTGATTCGGTATCGTGTCAGCAGCTGATAAAAATATTCAAAATTGGAATGACAGGTTTATGGGTTTGTATTAAGGTTTTGTCTTAACGCATTTTTACAATACCCTGGGAAAGAAATATTTTTCCGTTACATGCGATGTGAAACATTGTTTCCATAGAAGGATTTGATTTGGTTTCCAGGCACAAAGCAATCACAATAGCATCGTCAATTATGCTTTACCATATAGACTTTAGCCAATAAGTGCAATAACTCCGTCAATTCCCATCTGATCTAAAAAAATGAAATACGTTTTATTCATAACTAAACATAATACTTTCATAAGTCTAAAAGAGCACGGCTTCGATATAAAATATTGTGTAAGAACAACTCTAAGCTTGTCAAATTTGGAATGAATTGAACGAATAATGAGATTTCTTGATTTATATATACAGACTCCTTAGGTTAACTTAAGTAACAAATATACTTGTAAATAGATCAGTTTCTGTTTTACAAAAATTCCCCAAGATTTTTAAAATTGATTAACATTTAGCTAAGTTATTGGCTTATAAGTGCATGAAGGCAGTAAAAGAGATTTTACTGCAGCTGCTCCAGTTTTACGTGGTATGAAACGTGATGTCGTGCCTGACATCATATTCCATTATTAATTCCCATATTTCTATTTTATATTGGTATGAATGAAACTGAATTTGGCAAAATAAATGTGTTTTTAAGTCAGTTTACTTCCTAACCTCAAATATGCCTCCCCTTTATTTACAGTGAGTTAAGAAAATCAATTTGGTCAAAAAGTGGATATTTAAAGAAAAGGTTTTCGTTGGGTTATTTTTCACAACTTTCGACGTGGATTATCTCAACAAGAATGTGCCGATGAATTCATTTCTTTTCAAATCTCTTCATTATTAGTTTTCACCTACACCCATAGACCTTTTTTCTTCGTTTTCTTTCTCCTCTTTTCTATCACTAAACAGAGTTGCCACATACAGCGAATTCAATCGTGGTCGTAGTTCGGTCGCCGACGAATTCCGTGAAGGTAGTTTAAAATCGATTGTTGTACTGCAATCAGCGCAGTACGTTAACTGATAATGCAAGATTGTGAGATAGAGGTATTCTTCTCGCATGAACAAAAAAATTTGCTTTCGTTAGATGCCACAAAATTTATCCATCGCTCAAAATAAGGATAGCGTCGATTGATGTAAGGAAATTTTTGAAAAGTTCGAGCATGGTATATGCCAGGGACATTAGACGGTTATTATTCAATCGGTTTTAATCAGTTTTTGGGTTTTGTCAAATACGGTTTTTTCAAAATCTTCATTTTTCGAATACCGAATAAGCCGGTTGATTCAACACGAATAACCGGTTAATTTAAATTAATATAATTTTTATACGTTTGTTTTTTTTTATTGAAAATATGCTTATCGTTTAACAATTTGTATAAATTTAATTATTTTTGTGTATTTGGCAAACGTGAACGTCTCATAAAGAACGTGATAGCCAAGGTAGATCGAAAAAATATGCACACTTGAATAAAAATAACTTTTTCTCATCTTCTGTAAATAAACATTGATGTTTATATATGGTGAACGATCTACTATACTCATTCAAAGCGACCCCAAACCCCAGCTACGAACGGCAGATATATTAGATAGTGAAGTTTTTCACAGCGTAAATACACAAAACCAGTCGCTTGTAATGCTGTGAGGTGATATCGCTTTTGAAAACTGACATATATTGTGGCCTGGGATTGAACCGACGACTTCTTGGTTGGATGGTGAGTGTCTTACCTAACATACCACAGTATACACACACTGTTAAATACGTGGCACATCAATATACATACAGTACTGTTCAAAACCTAAGCAACTTTTCTTGTCGTACATTACTAATAGATTTATTCAAAGAAAAACATTTAACTGAAATAACAAACCTCTAATTCTCTACCAAGTAATATGACAACAAAAAAGAAATTAGCTCTTTGAGTAGCTGTTCGAAACTTAAGCAACTTTCAGTACTGTGTGTTATAAACTTTTTTTTTCCAGACACTGTCAGCAGCACCTGTTCCAGATGCTGTCTCTTGTACTGATCACCTTGTTCCAGATGCTGCCTCTAGTAGAGCACACCCGTTACCGGACGCAGTCTCCAGTATCACAGTGTACACAGTGACGACACCAATGGCAGCTAATAAAATCAAACTCAGCTGTTTAAAACTTTGCTATTCTTACAACATGGAAATGTCATCAACAAAAAAAATGAAAACCAAATTTAAATTTGCAACAGAGTGTGATAAAATGAGACAGCAATATTACATTAATAGATATTTACTATCCCATGCATCCATACTCTGTAGTAAAATTTGTTGTATAGTTGTTATCATTTTTGTCGCTGTGTCGTCACTGTATACACTGTGTCCAGTACAGCACATCAGTTATCAGACGCTGATCACAGCACACGTTCCAGACATTATCTCGCACTGATTGCCACTACACCATATACTGACCATCGCAGGCAACATTGCACTGTTGCCGCACCACATATCAAATATTTTTTGTAGTTAAGATAGATAATTAGTTGAATTTAAGGTTTTATTAATAAAAAAGCTTTTTCTCTAATATTAGATACGAAATTAAATAGTCGTATTTGTATATAAAGGAAGCACACCTTTGGTTTTGAACCTGTACAGACTGACAGATACCCAAACTTAAACTGCATTACAATGTCAACACCGATAGAAAGCATTTATTTTTCGATTTCAAGAAATTCAACTGTAAGGTGGATGTCTCAATCATATGAAATAACACTACTTGATAGTTTGTTGTGCCATGTTAGAAATATAATCTGTATAGAGCCAAATTTTGATCGATCTATTAAAATGAAAAAAAATATATATATTTGCATATTATTTCTGATGTCCAGCTGTTTAACGTCCTACATTCTTACCCAGTTTCTAATATTAAAGCCAAAGACTGTATGTTTTGCTACCAGATATATGTTTTTCATATCATTGAATCTACACATCTATGAATATAAATAGACTCCCATCCTGCCCCACTACTTACATTTAATAGAAGGAAGTAAAAAGGGTTGTTTACTAAGAGGCTTACAAGCTAAATTCCCCAACCAGATGATGGGCTCACATAGGTTCGAGTACACAAATAAATTTTTACTTACATGTGTATTTATGCATATGAACGGATCCACCATGTAAATAATGATGATAATGTAATAACAATCATATACATAAATACAAATACACAAAACAAGTCTTCATACACATACACACACACACACAAATACATATGTAGGAAAAGTATCATAATAATACACAGCTATAGCTACAAATAAACCCAAAATATGTATATATGTGCGTAACTACACGAGTAAAACGGAATGTATAATTATTATCTACACGATGAATTCTACTATTCCTATTCAAATGTAAAATGGTACACTCCCAACTATGGTGGTATGTAAGATAATTAGCATTTTTCTTATCACATATAAAAAATCTTCATCATTATCTTTTTGGTCATCATTATGACACTTAAGTAAATAATGATCAAAATGAAATATAGTTTATGATGTATTATCACCATTATCATTACTAAACCCAATTTCATCATCATCATTATCATCATCATCATGGTAATGTTAATCTTCATGGTTCTTATTAGCTTTGTTGTTGTTGTTGTTTTTTGTTGTTACGAAACGAATAAAAGGAACATACTATGCTGCAAGCAAATGCAACTTTTGCTGTCGCATTAGGGGTTTACTGTGTGCAAGGACATTTAATATTTTCGAGAATTCAAAGCTATAAATCAATTGTTAAACAACAATTATTTCGTTCTAATGGTCAAAACCACAACAAATTTTTGTTGTAGCCATTTATACATTTATTGTGTATTTGTGTGTATGAGCCAAGTATGTGCATTCTATAACCGGACACCGGGAATATCCGGAAAATTTCCATTATTTGCCATTCTTATAAATTCATATCATAAAGATGTAAATATTAATCCGATGCAACATAATTGTTGGAATAGTTGTGTATGTGTATTGTGTGTGATTAAACTACAGCATATGCTGGCTAAACAGAAGTGACAATATTATTATATTATTTTTTTATTTTGAACTACCATACAATTACAAATTATATTCTAATTATTACATAATTAGGTGGTCATTGGTATCAACCAGGTTGTGTCATTGGCCGAGCATAGCACATAACTCCATTCACTTTGATCTTTAGCGCATATTCTCCAATTTTTTATACCAAGTATCGAGAGGTTTTCTACACACTAATCTTTCCATCGGAGCTTTAAGCCCAATCTGCTGCTAATTATTGCGGAATCGCTTTCAAAGACGTTGCTTGGTGGAGCATCTTTCATTAGCACTACATGTTCTAGCTAACGCCGTCTCTGTCGTTTAATTAGTTTAGAGCATCAAAACTTCCCATCCACTGTTTTTCAAATAGCCTTTGACTGATTGAATATTCTGGTCGTTTTTCGTTGATTACTCCCTCAGCATCAATTGTGTTCAGTACAGGTCCCCGATTTCAACAGCTCATAATACAAGACACCCTCCTGATCCCTCCAAATGAACAGCTTTACTTTGGCGTCATGGATATTCGGCTTCGGCGTTGATTTGACTGGTTGACCAGGCTATTTGTGCTTGGGGTTATTGTAATGTGTCCATTTTTCATCACCAGTAACAATACAATTCAAAAATGACTTCGTTTTGTAGCGTTCAAGCATTATTTAAAACATACAAAATCGACTTTTAATGTCTCTCGGCTTCAATTCATATGGGACCCAATTTCCTTGCTTCTGAATAAATCGCAATGCTTTCAAACTTAGCGAAATGGCTTATTGTATGACTCCCAATGATAATGCAAATTTTTCTTGCGTTTGACAACGATCTTCATAGAGTAATGCTTCCAATTCCTCATCTTCAGACTTTTTCGGCTGACCAGGTCTCTCCTTGTCTTCTTTGTCGGAGTCACCGCTTTTCAAATCGCACAAAACAATGGTGCACCAGTTTTTTGAGTTAGTATATGTTAACCGTAAGCTTCTACCAACAATCGATAACTTTCAGCAGCCGTTTTCTTCAAATGAAAGGAGGATACCAGACTTCTCCGCAAAACATCTTTTTTAGGCACAAAATTCGACATTATTCGATTGAAAAACATGTGTGTTTACACTTTGGCGTCTATCGAATACTGAATTATAAGGACAGATGTTTACCCTCCATATATTGTCTAAAACGACATTATTAACTTGCATACCCAATATGATCTTTCTCTTAAACAGTTCAAGAATATCTTCATCCACTGCTGCAAGCATCCACAATTTAGCGCCGTACGATAGCACGGGCATTACTAGCGCTTTGCAGAGTGTAAGCTTTTTTGTCGAGTTAGAGCCTTATTTTATAACTGACCGCCTAGGCCAAAATAGAACCTGTTTGCTAGAATGATTATTGATTTTATCTGAAAATTGAAGTCTTTGTTTTTGGTTACGACAATACCGAGGTAAATAAATACCCCAACAATCTCGAACCTATAATAGGTATTAACTTACACATGTTGTCCAATTCTCGTATTTTTTGTTCGTAGATACCTTAAGCTTAGTTTTATATTCATTTTCTGATTCCCTTTTGATATCCCCAAACACAGAAGTTACTGCCCCTAGTTTGCGTTATATCAAGATCGTCGACAAACGTAAGTAGCATGTACTGTCTGGTGAAAATAATGTCAGTGGTATAAACCCCTACATTCCACACGATTATCTGCAATAGAATGTTGAAGAGATCGAACGATAAACTACCGCCCTGTCTGAATCCTCGTTTGTTAGTGAACGGCTCAGATAGATTCTTGCCGATTCAATCTTGGCTTCATCCTGCATACCTTATTAGTTTTGCAGGCAAGCCAAGCTCAGCAGTCTATGAAAAAGAATGTGATTTGGCGTTATGTAAATATTTTAGACTTAACCGGCCTAAAGCCGCACTGGAAAGTCCCAATTATTTCATTGAATATAGGCTTTAGTTTCTCACACTGAATGCAATATGAAGAAGACTTGTTCCCGTATAGTTTGTGTATACGATCTTATCTCTTTTTTTATTTAGAAGACAGAGCACGCTGAGGGTCCAATCATCGGGCCTACGTTTTTCCAACTATGTGGCCTTAATAAGTTGGTTCGATGACATCAAAATCGGGTGATTGCCATTCTGAACTTCTTTTGTTTAGATGGTGGACATATAACAGCATCATAATTGATTGGTTCTGTCATATCATCTTCGCCACTTTTATCTGATACTATAGGTAGGTGCAGAATGGTTCAAGTTCACATGCTCGTTCTTACAGGTGAAAATGCCACTACTGACCATGACCGTCAGGTGCTGGACTCGTTGGTAAAATTTTCGGCTATAGATCTCAATGAGAAGTAACTAAGACCATATGCTGGGTGTAGTGTAACAGACTCTGGTGGTAATCGAACCCAAGCTGATAGACAAGCACACTCCTTACCACCCTACCGGGTACTTAATTTTTATAAATAAATTTGTTGATTTAAATAACAAAGTTAGTTATAACCTGGCGACTAAGAGGTTGTCTAATGGTCTGGAGTATGTATATCACATCGGTCTTTTAGCGCATAGCTTCTCAAATGCTGCAATAAATTCGAGCAATATATCAGAAGCAGCCATATAAAATCAAAATATTCCAAACAAAAAATCTAAATATGGGTACCATAAGTCAAGAGTTATTTTTCATAAATAACATGTAAATAGGCGATGTAAACCAGTTTTGCTAACTTAGGAGCAAAAATGACGGATCAAGCATTTTAAAAAGCAACAAACTTTCTATCCTACAAGATACACATTTGGTGCACTTTTTTCTCTTTCTCAGCGTCTGAAATGAACCACAATTAACGCAAATGTGAAAACTGTGATCGCGTGACCTAGTATTCAGCCAGAGATATAGATTAATAGCTCACAGCTATCGAAGTAAAAAAAGGTAATTGTTTACTGAAGATAAAAATGAATAATTGCGACTTTATGAATTTTGGACAGTCGATAGCGGCTATTTTGTCGAATTTATTTATTCAGTTTGAATTTCCAAATAAACATTTACGGATATAGCGTTATTGCAACGTGATTAAATTTGAGTCCACTGGGTGTGTAAAGAATAAATCATCCATCCGAACAACCGAATGCTAACGAAACTCAAGATCTACCGAAAACATTGCCTCCGTACGTAAGAGTATACAGGAGAATCGAAAACAGTCGATAGCTCAAAAGATATCGGCCTTTTCCAAAGCACAACTGGGCGATTTTACGCCGTTACTTGGACCCGCATACGTAAAAAATCATTTTAGAAAGGTGCTACAGGTAAAGCATTCTAAACGAAAAGTTTGAGGGCATGGTATTGAACGTTCAAGGTGATTTGATAAAAAAAGACTAAATAAATGGCAGGTAACTCAACAGATGTAGCTTCAACAATACATCAACATGACGGCTTCGCACAACTGCTATCAACAGTAATCGTTCAAGAGTTATATTTTAAGAAAATCGGTATTAAGTCTTTCAAAATCAGTCCTTATTTAATATACATACTAGGGAGATCGATTATTCAGTTCTTATATTTAAATAAAATCGTTCTTAATTCTTGAAGCAGAGAGCTGGACCACGTGGTTTTGAAAAAAGGCAGATGCTGACGGAGAGTTTAAAATTAAAGTGGCAATCAATACAAACAATAATTCTAGCTAAACTCATAAAAACTATGCCAAAACGGTGTGCGGAGGCCATGAAAAACAAAGTTTATTACGCAAAGTGCTGAAAGTTGCTTAAGTTTCGAAAAGCCACTCAAGAAGCTAATTTCGTTTTGTATTACTGGGTAGAAAATGAAATTAAAAGTTTGTTATTACAGTTATAATTTAGGTGCTTAAGATAACAAATTTTAAAGGTTTTACTTTGAATAAATCTATTGGTAATATACGATTCCTTAATTACATCGATAAGAAAAGTTGCTTTGGTTTAGAGCACCACTGCATATAAATTCACGCAATACGTACTTAAAAATGTATGTGTCACTGTAGTATGTTGGGTAAGACATTCACTTTCTAACCACGAAGTCGCCGGTTCAATCTCAGGCCACACCATCTGACAATTTTCAACAGCGATATCACCCAACAACATTACTAGCGACTGGTTATGTGTATTTATGCTGTGAAAAACTTCACTGACTATATATATCTGCCTTTCGGAGATGGCATTTGTGGGTCGCTTTCAATGAGACTAGTTGATTATTCCCCATATATAAAAATCAATATTTATTTACAGAAGATGAGAGAAAGTTATTGTTGCTCAAGTGTGCATATCTTTTTCCATCTACCCTAGTTTTCACGTTCTTTGTGAGACGTTCAAGGTTGTCATATATACAAAAATAATAACTAACTTAACACAAATAGTTAAACGATGTGCATATTTGCAAGAAAAAATATACAAACGTATAAAAATTAACCGGGTATTCGTATTAAATCAACCGGTTTATTCGGCATTCGAAAAATTAGGATTTTGAAAAAACCGTATTCGTCAAAACCAAAAAACCGGTTAAAACCAGTCAAATAATAACCGTCCGATCTCCCTAATACATACGTACCCTAACCTCTAATGTTAATGTTGAATAAAATAGGAGAGAGTGGTAACCTCATTAAACAAATGCACACTTAAGCACACATAACGGCCTGTTGTAATACTACATGAAACGACGCCCCTATCACCAGTCCAGAATGACCGGTTTCGGTAAATAAATAATAATATATCATAATAAGTCTCAAAAAAAAAAAAAAACAATTAGTACAGAGTATCACACAGAAAAAGAGTTTCTCTAAATTAAGTCGGAAACCAGCCCGGCACCCTAATCAGCATATCTATTAACCTGTTACCAAGGCTTGATCGCTCCGATTAACTATCGAGGAAAGGCGAGCCAAATGTGAGAAGTCTACGCTGAGCCAGAGACGGAGACTCGCAGATGAAGTTGGCTACGCTTTCCGCTCTTCCATCGGTCTATAGCTTCTCAGCTTGCTTTAACATAATACACTGACCTGTGATAAAAGATACTGTAGAGGAGATGTTCATATGGTATAGTTTAAACAATTGTTTGGTATGCTTTCTATAGCAGTGAAGCAAGGGTCCTCCTCTCCCCAGGATATATCAACATCAAACAGATACTTCTGGCTAATGGGCAGCTTAGACAGCGGTAGAAGTGTGCTCATCATGGTTGGCTACGAACTTGGAAACCCAATTAATCCCATCCGGGTTTTATTGGGTATTATATTTACTAGTGTAGTTCCTAGTTTATTTACAACAAAAATAAGTATAATTTACGTATTGGGAGAACAAATTAATTCGGACCTTTTCTTTAACTCAAAAAAGATAATGAATTAATAAATTTATCAAAATACAAATGTATTAAATCACTGCGTATATCTTTTCCCTATATCTGAGTCAATTTCTGAATTCAGTTGCAAAAAAATGCTCACCTTTAAAAGCGATACAACTTTGAAGTTTATTTTGTATTTCTTGAAAGGAAGTAATTCGGTGACATGCCTAAAGATATTGTATTCATTGAAATAGCCAATAGTCAGAGGGACCAATGTTTTAAAAATACGGCGTATGCAGTATTTGATCGTTTCTTACAAACGTTTGGCAACTTTTGCGACGTAAGACCGAGTGTTGTCATGCAAAAGAATAACTTAATCATGTCTGTCTTTGCATTTCGGCCATTTATCTCATAATGAAATGCTTAAACCTACTTTAGCAGCCCGCCTTGATCCTACCAAGAGTGCAAAATCGCATTATACTTTTCTGTCTTGCAATCTGTCTTTTCCAGTTAAGTCGAAAATTAATCTAATATATATCGTTGCCTAGAAATAACGCCTTCAGTGGTTGGCTGCACATTGGTGTGTCTGTTTCCCAGCAGGTTGTGCCTACCTAATCATTCATATGATGCCGTCCTTTATTCGATGTTGCATGTTGATACCAGGGACGGGTTTAATCTGAACGGGATTGAACCCTCTTATTATAAATCTTGAAAAACTACGATGAAAATTGTTTAGCTTCTACCGGGACTCGAACCTGGGATTCCTCGGTTTGTAGTTTCCTGCACTGCACTACGCCACCTCTACATTATAAATAGGGTTGGATTTTTAAACCCGGGCTTGCGTCAACCCTGGTGCCAACCCTAGCGAGTCACATTCAAAATAGATGTGACCGCCACCTGGCTGTCAGAAAAGATATATACATGAATAAAAGCTGATCGCCGTTATGTAGGTCATTAAAAAAATTGGAAATAAGCTAAAAGTAGCTGGTATAAAACGATTATTTCTCTTTAAATGATCATGGCTGTACAATATTTTAGTTTTAAGAACAATAATGCATTTCACTGTCTATTGTGTTGTAAAGAGCTTTTAATATTATTTCAAGAATGGAAAAATTCTTTGAAATATCCAAAAATTATATTCTTGTTCACAAGTCTCTATGTATACATACATATATATGTACTTAAGTATGGTTATATATGAGGACATACAGGCGAACATAGTAAGTATGTATTAACCTTTAATGTTGGTTATTATGACTACTTATTGTTTCATATATATTTCTATTATTCCTGACAACTTTTGCAACTTAAATATTAATTTGATTCCATAAGTGTATAGTCATATATAAAGAGATCCTTTTTTTGATATGGAGAACAATAACTAAGAAAAAGTTCTTAAGTACAGCAATAATAGTCATATTTGCAAAAACGAATAATTCCAGTTCCTCTTTGTTAATGCCCTGTTACAGTACTTGAGGAGAGATAGAGAAGTCTTTGATTCAAGGCATACAAATTGCTTCATTATCTTAAGCATTTTCAAGTTGTACAATATATTACAGAGAATTAGTGAAAGTGAAAATTGAATATTTATAATATTCGTAAGACGTACTTAAAAATGTATTAGTAGCTTATAATTGAAATATCTCTGATGAGGATGTTTTAATTTGAATATCAAGAGAATACATTTTGAAGAGTCTTAATACAATTTTTTCAATTATTCATAAGGCTTATTTATACGGCAATATAATTTGCAGGAAATTATCAATAACATTTCAAAGGAAAAATAAAAATTTGTATTTTATGCTTAACATTAATGCAATACTTCATATTAACTTTTTATTATGAAATTCTTAAAAAACTTCAGAAAATTATATTTTTATTTGTAAACTTTTCTTCAAATTACAGGTTTTCCCTTATGGCTTTAAATTTCTTTTTCCGCTTTCTGGTACCTGCCAAAAAAAATATATATTTTATCTCGTTATTGTCGATTAAATTGTGTTTCAAATTTGATGAAATTTTATCATGAAATTTTTCGTGTTTCTTGCCAAACAAAACTGAGTTTTTCAAAATAATTGATTACTTCAGTATATACTTACATATATAAATATATTTTATAAATAAATGCATTGAAACTATCACAGAATGGTTTATGCTGTAAGTTTAACATATTGCTGGTCACTGCTTCATTAAAATTATATGTGAAAGAATCAAATATAAGCTGAAGTAATAAAAATTGATAATTTTTTTTAAATGTGCCAACGCATTTTTTTTTTTTGAGTTTTGAGTTTTGTACACATTTTTTAAAAAATCTGATGTTGTCCTCTCATTAGGTGCAGATTTTCACTTTTTGTAGGTTTTTTCAGTTTTAAAGTCAGCAGGTCATTTTCAGAGTCATTTTCTATAACTTAGTTATGATTACAGTGTCGTCACAAGCTGAATTATTTATTGAAACTTCGAACTCATTTTTTTCGTAATACTGTTTGAAAATTTCAAACAGAATCTAGTTGAAAAATCAGGTCTTAGTCAAAATCTTTCTTTGCATAATATTATACGAATACATAGTAGGTTTGTTTCCAGCTTGTATCCTTTCACTTGCTATACGTACAGAGCTACAAGGTATCTGGAGTTGTGCAACACAAGCCATTGAGTTTGTTAGCTATACTTTGGATGATGAGAGCTCTAGTTATTTTTTCCTTTCCAAGGCTTATTTAAAATCTATAAAAAAAACAATGTAAACCGAAATTATATTCTCTAAAGCAGCATGAGCCATAACAAAATGTTGGTCTGTCGTAATTCTTTCCACATTGATATTCAGCAAGCACATCCTCGGCGATATTATCCACTTTTTCATATAAAATATTTGTTGGGACCTTGTATGCTGCGCATAGCAAAAATTTATATATGTATATATATGTTTTTCTCCGTCACTCCTCTATGGAGCATATTGGCCTTCCACAAAGCATCTATTGCTTTTTTTCAGTTTCTTTAATCAATTTGATTTCAATCTTAGTAGATGAGTTTAATCCACTGTAGCTTCCTCCATATGATTTAGCGTAGTGGTGAAGATCCTTGCTAATTGGTGGTAATCTTTAGTAGGTGGCGTGTTTTCCTAATCTTTCGTTTGATGTTTGTCATCATCGCCAGGGGTTCTTCTTCTTTATTTTTTAGATAGAGATCTATGGAGGGAAGTTGAAGCCCCTTTATTAAACATTCGGGACCACAAATAAATTTTTCTTTGTCATATCCTCTGCTGATATATATAAACTTTCTTAAAAGTTATGCGTATTACTTTCTTATTCCATTCAGTTGAAAAAACTCAGAAACAGCGTTAGTGACATAACCTTAAATACATATGTTGACCTCTCCTTCTCGTAGGGTATTAAGTTTCCCAATTTAGCTCCTCTTTAGTTTTAATAAAATGGTATTTTTTAGAAAAGAAATTTATTCATGCTTAAGAAAATCACTTCCACTCAAGTATAGTTTGGGAACAACATATAGTCGTACATGCGAGTGTTATAAAATATTTTTGTTAACATATTTCGGTGTCAACTTTAAAACTAAACCATTATAGTCAGTTAGCACGAAAGGGCTTGTAATAAATTATTGTAAAATTTTAAAAAAATTGAGAAAAAAGATTATATTTTGTATAGTTTATGCCATCTTAAACATGCGATGGGTAAATGGTTTATTCCTTATTATTCTGTTAGTCCTATTAAAAAAATGAAATAAAAGCAAAAACAAAAAACAAACAACAATATAACCAAGTATATTAAAATACAACTCTGCCCATAAATACAATGTACTCGTAAAACTTTTCTTTCTTTATTTAGGTATGAAATTAAAAAAATAAGAAATACTTGCTCGTACATTCTTATTTTTTTTTTTTTTTGGCGTCATGCACATGTGTTGTCGTAGTACGCCCACTATTATTTTCCCAAAAAAGAACTTCAGTGTAGATGCGGTAGTTTGTATGAAAAGTAAAGTGGTGGTTAAAGGTATGAGTAGGTGTTCGGCCTAAGGGTGTTCAAAAAAAAATTTTTTTTTATTAAAGTTAAAGAGTTAAAAAAAGAAATTCGTATAAAAATTTTTTAGAAAAAATATTAAAACTGAAATGATTAGAGTTCTTTCCGTTAAATATTTTGTACAGAATTAAAATTGCATCACTCCAGCTATTCTTACATTATTCTATTCTTATACTTATTTCACCAGTAAAATTCATATATCCGCACAGAAAATCTTTAGTGGATATGAATTTCTTTAATCAAATTTTTTCAATAACACAGTTATGATGCCATGATTTGTGGTCTACTGTAAAAAAAAAATAATAATAATAATTATAACAAAGTCATATGTGAAACTGTGGCAACCACGAAAGTCGACACCAAAGTTAAAGGTTTTTCATGTGTTGAAGGTGAAAACCTTGTATACGTTTTAATTTATAGAGTTGTCGGATTATTATTGACTAAATCCTCTTTCATGATCATCACTATACTTCGCAGAGTTTCAATTCAAGGCTTTACATGATAGAAAGGAAAAGACATATAATGTCTCTGTGTCAATTCCTCTCACTAAGTAGTATATCTTCTGTTGTTCTCCTCCACTCAATCACATATGTATTGAGCGCATAAGTATATTACACTGGTCTACAGCAAAAAAAGTCTTTAAAAAACTCTTTTTTTTTCCGTTTGGCTCCAATTTTTTTTTTATTGGCGTGGCAAATTTTTCGCCGAAAATATGGTAGTTATGTCAATATATTTCATCATAACTTAAAAACGACAAATGTTTAGCAATAAGATTTCCTATAAATTAATCGAACAAAATTTTTTTGCATTTTCTACAGTTTCGGAGTTATTCGTAACTTAGCTTTTCACGCAAAATTAGAGCAATTGTCTTTTCAAAAAGTCATAACACTTTTTTCAAAATGAGAATTTTACTTGTAAATCACATAAATTAAAACTTAAAATGTTGAGAATAAAATAAGCTATAAGTTATGAAAATCGGTCGGCTATTGTTGATTTTTTACAAAATTAAATACGGTTACTTAACTTTGATCAAAATTAGCAAAAAAAAATTTTTCTTCCAAAATTATTGGAAATTTTTTTCTTTTATTTCCAACTAGCAGACCCGGGCAAACGTTGTTTTGTCTTCGAATTTTATTTTCACTGTAAGTCTGGTTTGCATGCAAAGTCATGGCTGATTGATATTTAGAAGAAGAATGAAAGGTGCACTAAATGAACATAGCAATTAGTGTTCAAATGGAATTATATATTTTTGATAGCTGGCCCCGATCCGCGTTCTTGGCCCCAAATGTTTTTTGTGAATAATTTTGGTATAAAACTAACATTCCTGGCTATTTCGTTGTCTTCTGCGCGCTCCTCTTGTGTCTGCTGCGAGCGCAGCACTCTCATATAATTTATGTGTCGTGTACGGCGACCAATATTTGCACGTGAGCGTGGCATTTTGTACTGCAATATACGTTTCTTACGATATTTTTTTGTTATTGTTGGGGTGAGCGTGGCATTTGTACTGCAATATACGTTTCTTATGATATTTTTTTGTTATTGTTGGGGTAGAAAGGCTGCCCTTTATTGTCTTACCTGTTGCTTATTAACTTTTTTCAATAGCCTTCAATAATACAATTAATTTACTTTCACTAACACTTCGGGTTAATTTATTAAAATGTATGTAATATTTAATTTAAATAAATTAATCTTCAATTTAATAAATTCTTTTTTTCGTTTGACACCCACGAACTTTTCACGAAAGGAGGTTATGTATGAGTCGGTGTCGGGATACTTAACGCCGCTACATGCCGATCAAGCACCTAACGCCTTCAGCAAAACATAAAATAGGCTTATTGCGCAAATAGAGTTTAAAAAAGAGTGATAGATATTTATTCACTTTTTTAATATACTTTTTTTCACAAAATGATGTTAAATTTCAGTCGGTGTCAGGCTAATTAACGCCACTGCACGCTGATTAACGAACCAACGCCTTCAACGAAACACAGCATAGTGCAGTAGTTCTTGAGTTACGGTGCAAAAACACAAAAAAAAATTGAGTCATCTGTCGGACGAACTTCAAACTACACAGAAACACTTCTCACGCTCCATAGAGCATGTATATAAAGCTTGGTCGAAATCGGTGCAGTAGGTCTTGAGTTACGGTGCAAAAACCTAAAAAACTAAATATTGCGCCATCTGTCGGACGAACTTCAAACTACACAGAAACACTCCTCACGCCCAATATAATATGTATATTAAGCTTGGTCAAAATCGGTCCAGTAGTTTTTGAGTTTAGCAATCACGAAGATACACGTCATTTTTATATATCGAGAGATAAGTTACGAGTATTAGAATTTAAATTTTACATTGAAAGTAAAATACCCCATAAAGGCAGGTGCCTACCTTTGGCAAGAGTAAAGGGCTCATTTTTAGTGGTTATGGTATGTAAAAAATATTTTAAGAATAAAAAATAAGGAATGAAAAAATATTTTAAGAATAATAATAATAAATATTTTAAGAATAAAATATTTTTATTATTGTGGTAAAAAAATCCAGCTTTAATTTAAATGCTTAACATGTAAAATTTTCATTCTGAAAAATTTTCTATAACTTTTGGAAAAAAAAAATCGCTCTAATATTGCTCGAAAAAAAATTTTTTTTTTTTGCAACTAAGTTGAGAATAGCTCCGAAGCCGAAAATCTAAAAAAAATATTCTGTCGGATTATAGAAAATTTTGTTTCTAAACATTTGGTAGTAATTGCATCAAAATCGGTCAAGTCGTTTTCAAGTTATGTTGAAATATATTGACAACTACCATATTTTGGTCGAAATATTTGACACGCCCATAAAAAAAAATTTAGTCCGATGGATAAAAATTGAAAACAGATTTGAAGTCAGTGCATCAAAATCATTATATTCCATATAGTTTTATTAAAAGGTGAGAAAATTGTTTGTTTTTTGTAGACAAGTGGTATCAGGTCTGACTAGGTAGTTTCAATAGAACCGACATTAACCAACCCTCTCAGTACATACCTTCAAAAATAAAATTTTTTAAATAATAACAATGTATATCTCCTTTTAAAAATGTAATTCCTAGGACTACTATTACAATAGTACATCAACGAATACTGTTAAGGATAAATCCAACTAAATCTAGAAGATTCAAAAAGTAGGTATGCTATTTGACATAAAAATACCGAAAGGGTTAAATATTATCTGTATCTCATGGTATAGTAGCATACACTACCAGAGCGCCTTTGTGCCCATTGCTCAATGTTTAAAAAGAGACGGTACTGCGACTATGTCGTTATTACTGATCAATTCTCACCTATATATTTTTGTCAACAAACATTAGGTTTTTCTTGCAACTCATCGGCTGATATATTTCTCATGCATAGCACCTTCATGGCATATGCCTATACTGAATTATCATTAGTTGTTGGCAATCTTTTTTGTTCTGCCTTGAAATTTTTCCATTTAACTTTAGGTAGCAGGCTGCAAAGGGAAAGCCAACTCTTTAACGCTTTCTCACTTCTATATTTTCTAGGCTTCTTGTAACATGTCTTTCTGTAGGGGCTTCAGAACCATGATAGTTGATAGCGGCCATATTGTTCGAGTACATTGTACATCTGTCGAATTGGCTGCAATTTTTTCAGTTTGGAGTATGGACGGATATAAAGTTCGGCAACCCTTGTGAAGGAAAATAGTATTTTATCAGTACTGACTTGCCTAACTGAACGAAAGTTTAACATAAGGAAGGCGATCATGTAAGCAAACCTCAAAGTATTAAGGCCGGAGTATCCCAAGGAAACATCTTGGGACCCATTCTATATTTGATATATACCTTCGATATGCCAACATACTATAATACCTACACTTCGACATTCGCGGATGACAGAGTTATTCCAAGCATCCATGAATATCTGCAGGAGGCAACGCGAATTTTACAAAACCATTTAATGCAGTTGGAGAAATGGTAAAGGCAATAAAGGAAAAGGGTTAATGAGCAAAAAATGTACACACGTAACATTTACTTTGCTAAAGGAGTCTTGTGCGGCTATTAAAACAAACAACCAAATTATTACCCAGAGTACTGAGGTCAAATAACGGGTCCGCCATCTAACGTTTTTTTGCAACTAGTGCTTATTTCGTGAATGATAACACTTAGCTCATGTCTGATTTGACAGATAATTAGTTTTATCCTTCCGCTGAACGAATATGGCTGTGTATACTCTTGAAAAACGCTTCGCTAAAATGGCCTGCGATCGACTTACGGAAGATGCCGATTTTGCCAAAAAAAATCATCTTTTCAGATGAAGCTCATTTTGATCTTGGCGGGTATGAAAACAGTAGTACAAAATTTTATGAAATGAGCGGACGTCAGCCAACGTGCTAGAGGTAAACATTTGCTCGGCATGATATTCCGTTATTAATTCCCGTATTTCTATTTTATATTGGTATGGATAAAACTTAATTCGTTAAAAAAATGTGTTTTTAAGCCAATTTACTTGCTAACCTCAAATTTGCCATCCTTTATAACGTTGCAATTTTCATCATTCCGGAAAAAGTTCGGTCTAACTATGCCGTAGACCCACAAACCGTACCAAACAATGCATCTTTTTGGGTGCATTGAGAGCTCTTAGACTGCATCTGCCTGCTCATCACACCAAATTCGGCAATTCTGTTTGTTGAGCCATTTAGACAAACAATGAGTTCCTTCCATAAAATGGACGTAATTTAGGAAAGAAATTTCTCACACAGTCTTATTATTGATAACAAAATTCAATGACGTTGTTCGTTTGTTGGTCGACTTGTGGTGAAATGATATAGCCACATCTAGTTTTTGACGTCTGTATTTTTCTTTTCTCTTGTCTATCATGGTCTTGTTGTACCATCGCACATCTTATGATGTATTGCTTGTTTTTGTTGTCAGTTCTCTAAAAAAAATCATTGGATAGAAACAATTTTCTGTTGATTTGAAAGAAAATGTAGTATTGATCTCAAAGCGAATAGTTAAATTAAATAAAAATTATAAATTTAACAGATCAATTAAGACTCGAATTCGGTTCGAGCTATAATTAATATAACATAAGCACCCACCTCGACCACATAGTGTGTACACGATTTTATGTCGACTACGTAATGGCACTATACTTATGGTGTGGAGTTAATATAAGGTTGTTATGCTTACCATACAATCTTTGATGTTAGACAAGATAATGATAGAAAAAAAGAATGACATTGAGAAAACGTGATGACATAATTTCGATTAACCCATTGTCTATATAGAAATTGATAATTCAATATTCAATATTTAAGAGTTGATGTTCAGAAAGAATGAATATGCACAACACAAAGAACTCTGATGATGACTTCCGTAGCATTGGTCGAAAACATGTTCAGTTCTGCTAGTGTTGTTGTTGTATATACCTTCACGGTTGTCAATGCTCTAAGAAAAAAATCATTGTAAAAAACAATTTTCTGTTCAATTTAAAAAAATTTAGTAGTGATCTCAAAAAAAAAAAAAAATCATTTTTTAAAATCAAAAAAATCATTTTTTTTTTTTTTTGTAAAATTATTTTGACTGATGTTATCTGGTATTTGATTCAAGTATAGGCTAAAATTTAAGCGAATGCAAATATCTCAAATAAGCGAATAATATGCTAATGTGGAAGAGAATGCGAATATTCGAAACACCCCAATTTCAAACTAAAATAAATAATTTCTTTGTGGCAAATAACTGCTAGAAAGTTTGGAAAAATTCGACGGCGATATGTTTTCTTAATATTACTAAGGGACACCCTAAGCGTTTGTAAAAATCAACTCTTTCATGTAAAATCAGCTTGTTTTTTACTACAACGATCCCATGATACATTTTCCACATTATGACGATTTTTTATTGCTTGTTTTACTTTCTTTGACATTTTTTTCCTTCTTGAGTAAAATTTTACTTCTGTATATACGAATTATTGTTTATTTTTAAATTCATGCAGGATGTGATGGGTGTAACTTACCAAAATATTATATTAAAAATATATATTTTTAAAAATATTTTACTTTTATAGAATTTAATTTAATATTTCTTTACATAATTTATGAGAATTGAAATTTTTTTTCAAGTTATTACGAAGGTAAAACACTTTCAAGACTGGATTCATAATAATTTATTTATATTTGTGGTGGCATTTAAGTGTAATTCATTGAATAGCTTGAATACATACATACATATGTACTCATATATAAACAACTTACTTGCTACTTTCAACTCTATTTTTAGTTTTAAATGTATATTTTTTTATACTTCTTATATGTGTTAAAATATATTAAAATTACCGGCAAGCATATTTAGTGAAGTGCAAATAAAAAGTGGAAAAATTGCAAATTTCCATGGAGTGGAAATTTCATTGAAAAAACTAACAAACATGCAATTTAATTGTATTATTTTTGTATAAAAATCTTTCCATCATACACTCGACTCGTACAAACAGCCAATTGCAATTTGCAACTGGTACTGGCTAGAACGAATACTCACTCTATTTGTAAGCGAGGTGGTGGTGCATACAAAAATTTTTTATAATTGTAACACTCCATTCGAAATCTATGCGGAAGGTTATATTTACGGGTAATTGCACCATTCTGCTATTGAACTCGTAAAAGCCATGTGGGTGTTACGCATTTTCTTTTTTTTTTGGTATAGTAAACTGGGTCCTTCTCGTATATTTTTATATTAAAAAAATGCTATTCAGACATATGTGACATTTAAAGTATTTTTAGATTTTAATACTTACACTTCGCATTCAACTCACAATAATTTATGGCAGGAAATATTAAATAGTTGAGCGCGTGGTAGGTATTAAATTAAAATTTATTTTTATTTTTAAAGTTCAACACGCATTTGCCTCAAACGTGTGACACATTTTGTAAGGAGTTTGAAAATAAAAGCTTTTAAATAAATTAAAAACGAAACTTTCAAAGAATGTTAATACTTTTTAACGAATTGGCCTATAAATTTTAATATTTTTTTCATTACTTTTTGTGTAATTTATTTTTATTAATAGATTTATTTATTTTTTAACGTCAAGTGACCTATTTAATCATATTTTGTAAATTTTTTATGTTTTTTTTTATATAATTCTTTTATGTATCGCAGTTCTTAGACGCTAAAAGGCTCTATAAGTACATCGCTTACGTGCTTAAAATATTAATTTACGTCATCCATTAGAACGCTTGAAAAGAGCGCTAGTTCGGTTACAGTTCAAACATTCAATAACTCGTCTGAAAAATCAAACCTTCTGGCTAAAATGTTTACAGGCTGTTAGAACTTGCCGGAGGGCGCTCAACCACTGAACGAACTTGACATCGTATTAGTGACTACGACTAGTACACTCTTTCGATCCCGTGCAGTTAAATTCCAGCGCTGGTCCTGAAGTAGTGCTTTTCGACGTTTGCGTATTCACTGGCTAATACCACCTTGATCAAACAGTTCCCAGAATAACCCGAGTGTGGTGGTCCCATCGTTCCGAATTGAATTTGTTTACATACATCTATCTCTGGATTTAAATTTGCAACAACGAATTTGTTTTAAATTTTATTTTATTTTATTTATTGGTGTGCAGACGTTGGAAATGTTGGGAAAGTGTTTCAGCAACGATTCTTTAAAGCAAACGGTCATTTACCAGTGATACAAGCGTTCCAAAAGTGTTCGTGAGTCAATCGAAGATGATGAACGCAGTGGCAGACCATCGACGTCGAAAACCGACGAAAACATTGATAATGTAAAGATATGTTGATCAATAACCACAAATTAACCATCAAAGAGATAGCAGAGGACTTGAACATTGTCTATCGGATCCATAGGCAAGACAAATTGGTTAAAAAGTTAACGCCAAAAGGCCTGAATTTCATGTAAAAAGAAACTGTGTTGAAGTTGCAAAAGACATGATTTGCGATGCTGAATCCGATTCCACAATTATCAAAAGCATCATTATTGCAGACGAAACCTGGGCTTATGAGTATGACACGTAATCCAGACATCAGGCAGATGATGATGGCATTCATCAAATGAGCCGAGACCAAAATAACCACGTCGTTTTCAGTCAAAAAAGAAAGAAATGCTTACGGTTTTAATAAATAACAACGGTGTAGTGCATCATGTATTTTTGCCAAAAGACCAAACAGCAAACAAAGAGTGTTATTTGAGAGTTCTGAGACGTTTGCCTGAAGCACAATGCCATCATTATTCGAATTTTTTTTGACAAAAAATGCAACAGATACCATCCAATAGCTACCTGTGACTTCTTTCTGTTCAAACGATTAAAAAAACATTACGGGAACGCGTTTCAGCAGCCGGGAGGAAATAATGGAAAAATCACAGGAAGCACTGATGGACAACCGAAAACCGGACTTAAATTTGAGTATTGGATCAAGCGCTGGCCTAAGTGTGTTGCAGTCGATGGGGATTACTTTGATGGGGACAATATACATTTAGACGAATAAACTTGTATTTTTAATTTTCTAAATGAATTCCGGGAACTCTTTGATCAAGACGGTATTTTCTGTTCGTTTTGTTGTGTTGTGAAACCTACCGTCAAAGTTATGGAAAATATGATTACTCACCATCTTGTGACACGAAGTTCTCGTATCAAGACTTATGCTTTTTGTGTCGATAATCACTTTTCTCGATTCATATCAGGGTTTCTCAGAAATCGCACTGTAAGAGTGTGATCTTATCCGACGATCTTAGGACAAATTCAAGGGTACTACAAGGCTCTGTTCTTTCTCCAACTCTATTTCTAATATTTTTTAGCGACTCTCTTTTTGTCACTTCTTATACTTATTATATTATTATATTATTATTATATTCTTATACTCTTTTGGATATGACAGCAACATATGTCATTCATATTCTTTTGATCGCAGGCCGAGGCTTTTGTCAATCTGCAAAAGACGAAAAGGTGTAATATGAACGAGTCGACCGGACAGGGTCAACTTTAATGCACGCAAGACCGAATGTCGTTTTCTGACAATCAGACGTGGTGGTGTGTTGCCATGTGTGTCTGTGGGTAACGTAGATATTAAAGAATAAGATGCTCTTGATATCCTAGGCATCAATATTGGAAAAAATACTCTACTGCAGTTTCATTAGCTGGATCTGCATATATATCTGTGCTCCAAATTTCAACAAAATCGACTTAGTCGTTTGTACGGGATTGACTCATAAGCATACTGATGGAGTTTGAGCCGTTTTCCTTTGATTTTGATCCCTTCCAGGTCCAAATTTAAAAAAAGGCGTACCCTATAACACTTTTGTTAGCTGGATCTATCTGTGTTTTAAATTTTATAAAAATCTGAATATTGGCGAACAAAAAACTTGGTGTTATTTTCTATAAATCACTGCAACGAAAACAACTTTTTACACTCAATACAAGTTACCGTAATTTTAGTGAAATATAGGGTCCGCCATCTAACGTTTTTTTTTCAACTAGGGCTTATTTCGTGAACGGTAACACTTAGCTCATGTCTGATTTTACAGATAATTAGTTTTATTCTTCCGCTGAACAAATATGGTTGTGTATACGCTTGAACAACGCTGGGAAATATTGCGACATTACTTTGAAAATCATGGTAATGATTTTGCCAAAAAAATCATTTTTCAGATGAAGTTCATTTTGATCTTGGCGGGTATGAAAACAAGCAAAATTGTCGCATTTGGGGCACAGAAAACACGCACGCATACATTGAAAAGCCGATACACCCAAGACTAGTCACTGTTTGGTGCGGATCTTGGTCCAGAGGCATAATTGGCCATTTTTCTTCGAAAAAGAGCAAGTAGTGGCCGTTACAGTCAATGGCGGTCGTTATCGGGCCATGCTGAACGAATTTTTGTTTACAAAAATCGAAGAGGAGGATATTAACAACATTTGGTTTCAACAGGATGGCGCTACGTGGCCGTCGTTATCGAGCCATGCTGAACGAATTTTTGTTTACAAAAATCGAAGAGGAGGATATTAACAACATTTGGTTTCAACAGGACGGCGCTACGTGCCACACAGCCGAAGCTACACTCGATGTTTTGCGCCCTGTTTTCAAAAAAAAGATATTAATTTATTTGGCGGACCCTTTATAAGAGTTGAAACTTGTTTTGAGTAATGCATTGGTAAAAGAGAGACCAGGAAGCAAAATTAAATTAATAGTGCGTTTCTTCGGATATGTACAACTGTATTTAATAATTCAATATGAAAAATTATCAATAAGGAATGAATAAAATGAGACAACATTTTATCTACAAAAATTAATTATTTAATAGCCAACGCCATCTGGATTATATTTCACTTAACAGTGAAATATATACGTTATCGTCGCATAATTAATTAAGTTTTGTTTTCAAAACTTACTTAAATACATATCAGCAATATGTGGTTTTAGGAGAATAATTCATCGATAATTGAAAATCAATTTTGCTAATAAATTCATATCATGAATGGCCTCTAAAATCGTGCGATTTGAAGCCACGTGTAGATCAACATAACTCATGACATTACTGAAATAACGCAAGAAAGCTTATGAAAAAAGTAGTAAAAAACTAGTGTAATAGGATGCAACATTTATATTTTGATATAAAAATGCCATGAAATTTCCCTCCAAACAACGCAAACAATTCATATTTTTCATTTTGTTTTGTACATGTACAATGTACATATGTATATACATATATATTATATTCATGTATACTTTCTTATTTATAAATACATCTTATATATATTGCTATAAAGTTATATTATAAAAAATTTAATTTTAACATTAGTAATGAATTATTTTTTACTTAATAAACTATTGAATTAGTCTTGTTTTTCTCTGCTTAACTTTTTATTTAAATAAAAACAATAAAACAAACTGTGAGACTTTTTTTCTAAAATGCAACTTATTGTGCGACCTTTTTTTTGAAAAATCCCCTTTTTGTGCCACTATTTGAAAAAACTTAACGGTAACGCTGTGTTTACTACAAATAAACTGATTGTTGTTCGCATCGATGTGCTTTTTATATGACTGAGTAAACAACACATCGAATGCTCTCGAACCTCTCGATATTTCAGGTAGATTCCATTTCTTACTTTTATTTTCTTCTTAGTTCTTATGTAGGCATGCGAGTGTAAACATCTACTTCTTCCAGCTCTTGTTGATTGTTGTTGTTCGTTATTGTCTTTTACTTGGTTTCCCCCCGTCATATTTTTGTTGTTGCCGTATATTGTTATTCGTAAACATTTCCATTTGTGTTGTTATTCCACCCGCTATTTAACTGAAGTTAGAAATAACTACGAAGTTATTTAGACTAAATTCAGAAACTTTCACATTAACCGTTTACACGATTTAAATAAATCAGTACTTAGTTTGGGTGGAAGGTACCATACTCACTTGACCTATTTCGCTCACATTTTGGCTGATGATTCGAATTGGCTATGGAGTCATTCAGATCAAATTCGGAATCTTTAGCGGTAACTGTTCTCAAAATATACAAATATCAATATTAATTTGGGATGGGAGGTATCAAGCCTAATTATCCGATTCCGCATATTTTTTGACTGATGATATCTATTGAATATACGGTGCGACAAAAATGAATGATGTTGAAATACCTGGGAAATGATACTACTCTTCCGATGAGCCCTGTCGAGTAGAACACGAATCTGTTTTTGGAGTTTTCAAAACACCAAAAAATCTTGAGTTACGAGTAAAAAACCGGTTTTTCGGACCTTCGATTTTAAGTTTGTTCTTAGATTTGGAAAAAGATAAACAGGGTGTCCGACGGGAAGGTATACTACTTTGTTTTGCTGCCATTTTGTTAAACATTAGTCTTGACAGTTCATATTTGGCAGTCGTGAAGTAGAAACGTGGCAAATTTGTTATGGAAAAATATTCAGTAAACCAACGTGTTTTAATCGTTAAAACATTTTATCAAAATCAATAATCGATTTTCATGAAAAAAATCATAATGAGTGATGAGGCACACTTTCATTTTAATGGTTATGTGAATAAACAGAATAGTCGCATCCATTAAAAGTGACAGTCTGGTGTGCAGTTTAGTCAAGAGGAATCATTGAAGCTTACTTCTTTGAATTTTATTAGAAAATTGCTTAATAACTCCCTCAATTTCCAATGGATTTCCAAACCATAAGTCTCCTTTTATTTATAACTTAATATAATTCCTTAATTAGTTAATAAATATTACGTTTCTTATATAAAATAGTGCGCAAAAAGGCATCTAAACTTGAAAAATGTTGAACAAATTTGATGAAAAATGTCGACATATACATTACTTAAAAGGTCTGTTTTTTCTTCCCAAATCCGAAAAGAAACTTAAAATGGGGTAATAATCAGCTCAGTTATTAGCTTGTAAGTGCATGAAGGTCCGAAAAACCAGTTTTTATTTCAAAAACTGAACCTTGTTCTGCTCGGCAGCGCTTATCAGAAAAATAGTATTACTTGACAATTATTTTTTTTTTTTTTTTTGTCGCACCATGTTATGAAGCTAATTGTGCTAAATTAAGTGAACTTAAATTTTCTGTTACCATTTTGAAGATATAAACAAATAAATATTTACTGTGTATGGGAGTGACACCGCCAAGTTTAAATTTTTGAAACGTATATGGCCTAAAGTTATTTCCAGACATAGAGAGAAATACTGTACAAATATTAAGAAAATCGGTTCGTCGATGAGGCACAAACCAACTTCGGACACTTATCAAACCATTCTTTTTTTTGGTTTTAAAAGAACTTTCTAAATAGGCAACTTCTTCTAAAAATTATTTATAGTGTAGAATGTTATAAAGTCAGTCATGACTGACAATAATATCTCTACTTGTTTTCGATTTGATTAATATCTTGATTCTTTCTTAAGTGCCCAAATCACCACATCTCAAAAGGAGTAATCGATAATTTACTTGTCACTATGGCTTGACAGAAATTACACCAACTTTTCTATAGATTTTTTTTTGTTTTTTTCTGTTTTTTGCAAAAACCTTGAAAATTGTTACATAAAAGAGAAGAGAATATAAAAAAATTAATGTCAGCTAATGTTTTGGCAAATAGCTTTCCTCTTAGAGACCATTACATAAATTAAGCTTAAATTTCATAAACTCTTTATGCTTTAATAGACATTAAACATATAATATCCTGTATGAGCTTTTTTTTTTCTATTTCACATATTTTTTCCCCCAAAGCCGTTAAAGTGGAAAAACAACCAACCAATCCCTCTGTTAAAATATACGTTAAACAAGAAAATGAAGAGAACAGCCATGAAATATTATCCGTTTTAATATATGTACGTACACAACTTAAGTCCAGCAGTCGAAGCAGGCAGCAGCAACAGCAACAGCAACAGCAACAGCAACAGCAAAAAGCTTTTTATCTCTTCTTTATTTTCTATATTAAGACAATAAGGTAGTGGCAAAGAAAAAAAAAAAAATAAAATAAACAAGGAAAAAATAAATAAAAAATAGCATGAAAAAAGGAAAAGAGAAGTAGGTTTTAAGCAAAAAATAATAGACAGATGGTCGCAGTGATTGACTAACTGGTTGGTTGGCAACATGACTGCTGGCTGCCAGACTGCCTATTTGATGGTTTTAAATTGTATGCCAGGTAAGAGAGCATTTTTTTAAATTTTAAACGGTAAACATTATTCAATATTAACAATCTGCAACAATGTTACCGATTTTGTTACTTAAAGCAAAACGTTAAAAGCAAGAAGGCAACAAAAAACGAAAAAAACTTAAAACCAGAAAATAGATTTTCGCCAAACAGAAAAGAAAGTTAATAAAAATTAAGAAAAAAAAGTTAAGAAAATTTTGAATAAGTGGTAAGGAAGTCAAAGTAAAGTGAAGATAAGAAAAAAATTTGTTAAAAAATCTATGATTTTTGTCCCCTTAAGCTGGCATTTTGAAACAACAACAAATGTGAAAAAGTACAAGAAAACAAAAACTTAAACTACAACAAATAAATCATAAATAGGAATTTCATATTCTGTTCTGATTATACATTTTTAATAAAGACTTATCCCTTGAAAGTAGTTTTGCTCTACTTAATTTATGAAGGTGTTGTTGCAGCTTCGGCTGACTGTTTTGTTTTTATGTAATGCAGTAATTCTTGATAGTCAATAGTTTTATTTAGTTTACACCTAATCCCTATTTTGCATGGTGTTTTGCACGTTAGTAAAATATTGTTTGGAACGTAAGTAAAATGTACAAGTAGGATCATGTGTATTTTATTATAAACTAGATAAATCCGGGCATGCTTCGCTACCCCTATCTTAATTATTATCTTAAATATTATCTTAGTTACATTTGCACCCTTTTTCCACAATTTGTCCTATTCCGGTCGAAATCCTAAAATTTAAGGTACTCGATAGTTCCTTCCAGAAAGACACTGTGTTTAGCTGTATACAGTCTTCAAATAAACACACTTTATCTACAATTAATGTTTGCGTTCTATGGGGTTAATTTTCACCCTAATACTGTCCCGCCCAGATAATTTTTATTGGTTTTTTAAATTTGCTTAATATGGAGGATACCTCTCCCCCTGATTATATCTGCCCAACATTTATTCCAGTAAATAAGTTTCACAGAAAAGTTATTGGAAAAAATTTGAAGACTGTCACTATAATGGTTTTTTAGATATACTATAATTAAAATTTCCTTTGTATGGGGTATACCTCTTTCCTTGATTATATCACTTTTGTACGAAAGTAAGTGGGACAAAGTTTTATGACTCTGACTAATACAGTTCTTTAGATATGCGATTATTAATATATGGTTTGTATGCGGGCTACCTCTCACTATGACCCTTTTGACAAAAAATGCAGCCTATGTCTCCTTTCAGGCACACAGGATGATACAGTGAAAATTTCAATTTAGATTTTTTTACCGTCTGTAGACTTCTAACACACATATATGCATACATATATACATACAAACAAACACGCATTGATTTAAAAATCAAAGATAGTCGAACGTTTTTTATACCGAATCCTGTATTTACGCCATTATTTGTACGATATCGTTTGGAATTTATATAGTGTGTAAGAAGAGGACTGGGTGTATTTTATTTAAAATAGAATTGAATATGCAATTTCGAAAAGGGCACATATCGTACATTTTGGCAAATGCGTTTTTCATATCAGTGAGTCCCAAATGCTTCCCTGCACCTACTATGTTTGAAAAACGGATATCTCTAGCATTCCTTTACTTTAAACGTTATGGCAGATAAGTCACAATTAGAAACATGTTGATTACGTAAATAGCCTCACAACAATCTATATTATGTTAATTGACTTTTAGAGGGCAGTTTCGTTGGGTACTGATCGGCGGGTATTGTGATCATCATTCAGAAAGTTAACGGTATCTTTCTAAAGACTGTTCCTCATGGCATTTTCGAACCGAGCGGATAGCTGACTCAATGGAGCATTGAATAAACTTTCTTCTGAGTGATTGCTATTTATTGCAGCTTGTGTATTAATAGATCTGACCATAGAGTGTTTGGAAAAATAAAACTTTTAAGTCTCAGTGCCATGGATAGTTGAGCATTTCCTTCTCTGAAAATAATAATATCAATTATAGGGTGCTGCATAAAAACAGTACCGGTAAGAAAAATTTAGTCAGAAAAGACATAAGGCAAGCTGTGTACTTTATCCTTGTCTATTCCCCAAATGCCACACGTGCCAATAGTAAGCTGGTGACTGCGGACGAATTGCGTCTTCTTGCGCACCGGCTAATAAGGGTCGAGGAAAAGTTAGCTAGAGTTGGACTCAAAATCAACGCAAACGGAACAAAAAATGTTTCGCATCAATTCAACCACTACACAGTCATTTCTGCTCCAACTTGTTATGTATCTGGGCTGCATTACAATTACAGGGTGTTCATCTCAAGGCATAACAAAAAGAATGGATAAGGCAGGTATTTATTATGCTAAACACCGCATGGTTTCAAACGATTCCAACTGTCAATCGTCACCAAGCTAATAATTTAAATTGCAACATGAAATCTGTATTACTGAATAATGCATCTAAAGATATCAATAGCATCCTACGTATAATTTGCCCCGAAAGAATAAGGATCATTGTTCTATAGCATATTACCTACCAAATCCCCATCCCATTAGAAATAGATATTTTATTACAAAGCAGGCTTAGGCTATAGATCTGAGCACCCGGGAATAGAGGAGTGTATGAAACCTATTCGCATATATGATGTAGTTAGCTGGCTTATGAAATAAGAACTCCAAATGTTGCTAATATCCTCCTCTTCAATTTTTGTGAACAAAAATTCGTTCAACATGGCCCGATAACGATCGCCATTGACTGTAACGGCCTCTCCTTGCTCATTTTCGAAGAAAAATGGCCAATTATGCCTCTGGACCAAAATCCGCATCAAACAGTAACTCGTCTTAGGCGTACCTGCTTTTCAATGTATGCGTGCGGGAAGATGATTTTTTTTGGCAAAATCGGCCCACTTAGCGAAGCGAAAAAAGCGTATACATAACCATATTTGTTCAGCGAAAGGATAAAACTAATTATCTGTCAAATCAGACATGAGCTAAGCCATTCACGAAATAAGCACTAGTTGAAAAAAAAACGTTAGATGGCGGACCCGTTACTATTTTTTTCTGGCCTTCATCACAAAAAAAAAATAATAATTTTTCATTCACTTCGATCTTGTGCGTGCTGTCTTCAGTTTGTAACACTAAGGATTGAAGGATGATTCTTCCACCGGAGTCTCTTTGCTGGGGTTACTGTCGTAATTGTCATATAATGCCATTCTAGCTGAAGCGTTCGTTTTAATTCAACCGACATTTTCTAGTCAGCGCAATCGCTCCATTTTAAAGCGCTTCACTACTTTAATGTCCGGATATAGCTCATAGTTCATTCAATGACTTTACTCTTCGTCTATACAGATCGAACTGTTTTAATAGGCATAAGCCCTTACTGAAAAGAAGAACGTCTTCCAATAAGATGGAGATCCAAGATATACCGTTAAAATTAGCAAAGAATAGCTGTCGCAACAAAAAATTCTGACGAAGAATTGGTCAGCATAAAGCCGTAATACCGGTTCAATGGAAAATTTTTTGACAATAACATTTCCATTTGACTTCGTGGAATATATAGCAAATATGGAAACGAATAAAGTACGAATGGAACCAAATATCTCTAACTTTTTTGGATAATTTTGTAGTGAGTATGCCTAAATGTATTAAAGGCACCACATAACAAGCTCTAAAAAGAGTACTGAAAATTAAACCGCGCATATGCGGTTTCTTTTATATAATGGACTGTATCTTATTCCAATAATTGAATTTAATACGTTTTTGTTAACGTTTTTTCGAGAGAACTTGAACAATAAATTAATGTGTAAGTTTTGTTTTATTTGATTGCGTATTTATTTTCGTATAGAAACTTTTCAATTTCACTTCTAAACATGTGCTGAGTTTTGCTCGCTACTGTATGTCTTAACAATTATGAACCGTCCTCCATCGGACGTATACTGTGTAGAATAGCATGTTGAAAAACGCAACCGACTGACCATAACTTTTTTACAATTTGTTTTTTTTAATTTACAATACAAGTCCACTGATATTTATTTTTTAAAACAATTTATTTCGTTAAAATTTACCCACGGGTGGTTGAATAGGTGTGTTCCTGTATTTGTTTTATTCTGATCGAAATATTTTGACAAACAATATAAAAATTTATTAATTTATTTCCCTCTTGTTTCCATAAAAGACGACGTACATTTGTAGTTTTTGCACAGAACATGCACCAATATTGTTGCATGTTGAAACAAAAGAAAAACAATTTTTTTACCAATTATAACACAATGGTTTTTTTGAAAGCAACTGAATTTCTCTTTTTTTTTTAAGGTAACAGAAAAAAGAACCTTTTAACCAACAATAAATCAATTATTTTCATTTAATGTTTTTATAATAAATAATGGAAGAGGGTTGCAATAAATTGTTTTTAGTTAAAATTTCACATAAAGGACGTGGATATTTTGATTAAAAAAATTGTGAATTTATATCAGGTGAATCTTTAAGAGCTTTCGGATTTGACTAAAAAAAACATAAAATTTAGAGAAATATACAATATCTTTATTCGAGTCGATAGAACGATCTAGATATATATTTGCTAACTGTGGCTACGCCTCAAATGGTTTATACGCTGGGTCCAATTTTGGTATACTCTCTCTAACATATCGGCTGGTATCTCACAAATAATTTCTTCAATATTGGGGTCTAGTGTGTCAACCGTTACGGATTTTTCCTATGGACATAAACCTTAATATAATCCGACAAAAAAAAAAATAGTCTAAAAGAGTTAAATTGCACGATCGAGGCGGCCAATTGACCGGTTCCAAACGTGAAATAAATTGTGCATATAGCTCGCCTCTCAATTGAGACATTGTTTCACGTGCAATGTGGCATATGGCAACGTTTTGTTGAAACTACATGTCAGCCAATTCCAGCTGCACTTTGCACTTTGGGCAAAAAAATTGGTAATCATCGTACGATAGCGCTCGCCATTCACAGTAACGTTCCTGCCTTTGTCGTCTCTGAAAAAGTACAGTCCAATGATGCCATCGGCCTATAATCCACACCAACCAGTGCATATTTTAGGATGCATTGACAGTTGATGCAATGCTTCTGACTGCGCTTCACACCATATATGACAATTTTGCTTATTCACATATCCATTGACCCAGAAATGAACTTCGTCACTGAACACAAATTTCCTTTAAAAAAGTATGAATTTTGAGCATGAGTTTTGATAATAAAATTCAATAACCTGCAAGCGTTGTTCGTTTGTAATTCGATGCATGAATAAATTATAGATCAAAGTGAACATGCTTGGCAGTAATATGTTACACGAAAACAGCTGAGTTGCCAAACAGTGTTGCTAAAAAATCACCCGTTCTTACTCACGTTAAAGAAATGGCTCTCAATTGTTTACATTTTGTTATTTAAATTACTGTAAAAAAGAAAATTAAGTTTGTTTGTTTTGCACCAAAATACTTTGTATTTGCTTTTAACCACTAATAAGCTAGGGTTTATAAAATATTTTTTGAAACAAATAAATCATGATTTACAACAAAACCCTACAGAAAATTCCAATAGTAAGATATTAGTGTTTTACTAGTGACATTGTCAGTAGTATTACTGACCGGGTATACCCCAGCCAATGAAATCATCTATTGGCATTTAACATTATCTTGTCATTAATAATTAGCCAGTTGACTTTAGCACTATTGATCATTAAGTTCTTTTACGATCATATGGAGACAGTTGAACCAAGTAAATCACTAGTCCATTTTGGTGACAATGTTACCAGAAATACCCTAAAATAGATTATTATTTTATTAGATATTTACATCAGCTCAGTTCAAAATAAGCCAGGCTATATTTTTTATAAAAATTATTGCTATATAATAAAAAAGAGATCTGATTGGCCGCCAAGGTCTGCGGTTGCAGGGCGCATGCTAAAACACCAACTTTCACAAACTTTTTGCAGCATATGCGGCCGTATTTCGCCAATAACTGTTTGAATGTTGATTTCCAAGTGTTAAATTGTCTCTAGTTTATGGATGTAGATAAGAGATTTTGCACAACCACAACTTAACTATAATGGGGTTAACTTACACTATCTTGGCGGCCAATTAATTGAACCATTACCGTTTACCATTGGCTTTGACATATAAATCAATGGCTCCGCCAGCCCATAAAACGCACCAAACAGCAATTTTCTGTTTTCTTGAGGATTATTCTCACTCTAAATGCAACAATTCTGCTAAATTATGTACCCATTCAACTACAAATGGGCTTTAACGAAGAACAAAATTTGGAACGACAATTTAATATCAATAGCGAAATGTGCTTCAACACGTTTGCCGAATTGGCGGCGAAGTAAGTCTATCTATAATGAAATGTCAAACCAAAATAAAGGCCCAATTAGTCTAGGAGTAACGCAGACGTATAAAGGTTCTGCTTTACCTACACGAGCATAGTTATCGTTATGGTGTCATAAGATAAAGACGTGCTTAAGCGGAAATAAAAGTATTGTATAAGCGAATATAAAGTTATTGTATTAAGATAAACTGTATAAACGCAATAGTGTAGTAAATACATAAAATTGTAACAACAACAAAGAGCTTGCATTTTATTTTCACGTAATTTAAACGAACTCTAAGGTTTTAAAAAGGTTAAAACGTAACAATATTACATTTTCATCGTCCATTTTATTTAAGTATATTATTATTTAATAATTATAATTTAAAACTCACACTTTTAAATGTTTATTTATTTTATTTAAGCGCGAATTCTTTGTCAGCTTATGTTGTGAAGTAAAAACGTAGAAAAAATTGTGTTCAAAACAGAAACAGTACGTCTACGTTATGTTCGTTACAGACCAACTAATCATTTGTATGTATTCTCCATTTAGTTATCATATCAGCTTACACGTCACGTCTACGTTACTTCTAGACACTTTGGGCCCTAAATGAAAAGCAACTATCAGCTGTTAGATCGGTTGTCAAATAAAGCAGTATTACCAACTCAAAGTTATGCATTTCTAAAAAAACATACGATATATACAATTGAACGTGTGTTTGTATCTAACAAGTCATTTAATAAGTCCCTAGGATGACACATAGACAGCGTTACTAGAATTTTTTCTATACGATTTTTATTTAGAACTAATCTTCAAACGACACGAGTATGAGATGAAACAGAATAGGGACTTGATTATTTTTTCCACACAAAATCTCAAAAAAAAAAAAAATAAAATAAAAATCGGTTGCAAAAGCAGTTATGAGATATATTTCATTTTAACAGCATTTTTTCTTACTTTCAATTGTGTTCTCATAATCTGTACGTGGTGTTGCCGTACTTTAAATGAATTTTATGGATTTTGTAAACACAAAACATATGTTTTTGGTTTGGAACGAAAAAATAAAAACAAAAAGGGCAATTAACAGTATTTGAAGTTGCGGCTGTCACTTTTATTATTACCCATCTTTTTTTTGACAGCGTTTTTGCTTGATGTTGTGAACGTATTCTGTTCCATCACTATAAATTTGACAGCAATCTGAATTTTGATTCGCGAATATTGGCATTTTGTGAGAAGCAACTATTGTTATTGAGAAAAAGAGAAAAATCAAAATACTTAATTTCGAGTTTTGATAAAGTATTACTTTTTGATGAAAAAAATACAGTAAATCACACAATGGCTTGATAAGCATAGTCCCGAGGCAAATTGTAATTTAAGTGTAATTTAAACATGGCCTTGCTAGCTAAAATTATGCGGGCTGCTATTCCAGAAAACATCAAAAAATCCACAAATTGCTTATGTACAATTTCAAATTGAAGATGCACTAGCTAGCTGACATTGTAAAGATATAAGATGGTAGAGTGTTTACCATTTTACACGAATATTTGGATATGCGAAAGCTCTATTCACCAGATTTAGCCAACCAGCGACTTTATCCTATTTTCAGTTTGCTAGCTGGAAAGAAACTTAAGTCCAATGATGAAGTAATTGCTGAAACTGAGGCCCATTTTGAGGAGAAAGAGAAATCGTACTATAAAACTGGTATCAAAAAGTTGAAAAATCACTATACTCATTTTATCGCCCTCGAAGACAGTCATGTTGAATTATAAAATCGAGTTTTGTCAAAATTTTTGTTTTTTCCCGAATGACCTGCTATGTATGTTTGTTTCAGGTCTATAGCCAACAGGGCGGTGCAATGCCCATACAAAGTAAATATTGTTACGAAAATCAAGTTTGGGAAGAACTGTCGTTTGTTACATCGTTAAAATAAATAAACAAAAGCTGTAAGAACAACTATACATGATGCTTATAAATAGCCAGAATCGACAACAACAAACATTATTAGCAGAGATAGAGTAAATAAACAAACTAACAGCAAAGAGAACAAGTAACAGACAATAAACAAGCAACAACAAATACTAAAAGCTGAAAGAGGCAGATGTTTACATACGCATGGCTACAAAAGAACTTAAAAGAAATTAAAAGAAAGATTTTTAATCAACCTGAAATACCGCGAGGTTCGAGAGCTTTCGAAGTGTCGTATACTCAGCCATATAAAAAGCACATCAGTACGAACAACGATCAGTTTAAGTAAAGTTAACTGAGCGAATGTGTTATTGGTGTGAAGAGAGTTTATAAGGAGTAAACTCGTGAAGCTAGTAGTGAAGTAAAAAACTAGTTTAGTTGGAGCTAACTCAGTAAAGACAGGTAAGTATGGATAACCTCTGGTTGAAAAGGTTGTGAGCGAACCTAAGTTATAACTCCGATCGAGTTGAAAGAGCTTTAAGTAGAAAGATCTGTCGATTAGTTGTTGTTGTTTACAAGATTGTAAGCAGACGGAGTAATTAAGAATAGAAAATTGTTATTGCCAGCAAAAAGGTTACAAAAAGTGGTGCACAAAACTGTGTTGAATAAAGGAGTTTTAGTTAAAAACAAACACAAAATTTATTATATTTTAACTAAAATCTACAAACTCATAAATACACGTTTTTAAAAAGGTAAAAACGTAGCAATATGTATTTGTATATATCTTTAAAATTGTTACAGTAAGAGTCTCTTTTTTAGTGCAAATAGCTTCATAGTCAATAAAAATCATCAGACAAAAAATGGGCGGACTTGGACAAGTGGGCATGGTATCTCAAATACAAGCTAAATATTGATTTTTGTATATGTTGAGAACGGTTAAAGCTAAAGTTTCAGTCGAATAATGGGCGGAATCATGTAAGTGGGTGTGGCATCACCCATATGTACATAGTAAACATCTTGAGAACGGCAATAGTAGAAGTTTCCAAATTTATTTCAAACAAAGTCATGGGCAATACACATTATCGCGTAACTCGGAAAGATGGCATAAATTTACTTGACACCTTCTATTCTTACTTAATATGGAATTTTTATATGTAGAGAACAGCATTTAAAACTGCGTTATCTATCCAAATGAGCTAAAAAGCGGGAAATGTTGGATAAGCAGGTATTGCACAAAACACAACCGGTAAAAGCTATCAAACATACTATACACGTACTTTATAAAAATTAATGTTTGTTTGTTTGAAGACAGTATACATATAAAAAGAAATTTCTACAGTGTTTACTGTAATGAACTAAAGACCATCGTTAATGTTTTGCTTTAAACCTTAAAGGAGTAGTTAAATAGTATGAGTTGAGATAATAATTTGGATAGGGGTATTGAAGTACTCCCGGTTGTAGCTAGTGGAACATAAAAACCCATAATTTTCTTCCTTATTTGATCAACTATTTGATTTTGTCATTGCTATTATTTTATGATTTTGTTTAAATTTATTTTTTTTATATAAAACTTATTTAAAAATATAAAACAATAATATATATAAGAAAAATTTCTAAAAATAAACTCTATACTAACAAAAAGGACCACCTAACTTTCACAAAGGCTCCGTTTCTATGCAACCCAAATAAATAAGCCTTTTCCTTAATAACTTGAGACTTCTTAATTCCACCCTTTCTACGTGGGGATTTGTGCTCATTTTTTCCATCATTGTCGCTTTCACAATGTACTTTCTTTCTTTTTTATTATTATGCTGCGAACTACATTTCCTTTTTCAATTGCTTTCGCTTCTTTTTTGGAAAAAAAAACAAAAAAAAAGATTTAAAAAAAAAAACATTCAAAACAAAATTTTTGTTTAATTTTTAAAAAAGGGTACTACAGCGTTTCAAATGGTTATCAAAATACAAAATGTACTCTGTACATCTCTCCCTACTACTTAAAACGGAAAACTAAACCAGAGAAAAAATTAAAAGCGAAAAGTGAAAATCAACATTATCAACGACAATTTTCATTTGACGTTTTTTTATTTTTATTTGTTTATCCTTTGTTTGACTAAGGGAGGTGTGTGGGTGTATTTGTTAATGTTTTTCACTCTTTTGATCTGCACTGCATTATTAAAGAGATGAAAACACTTTTGAAGATTATTTTTTTTCAATTGTTTTGAATAACAAAAACAACAACAACAAAATAATATAAAAAAGGAAAAATGTTAGAAAAAACAATACAAAAGAGCAACTGGTGTTGATTACAAAGAAGTGAAAAGGGGAAAAGTAATGTATATTAGAGCAATTATAATAGAATTCTTTTGTTACACAAAATGTTTTGAATTGATTTTCATACCCTACACTGCCTAAATTTTATATTGAATATTAAGCACAGCTTTAGAATGATAATAATATGTAGGTAAGACAGCCGTTTACCAACCAAGACGTCCTCAGTTTAATCCCAGGCCAGAACATTTGACAATTTTTCAAAAACATCTCATAACCCTACCAGCGACTGGTTATGAGTATTTACACTATGAAAAGTTATCTCACTAATCCATTTGTCCTTCGGAACCTTCGTTAGAAAATACAATCGGGTGTAGGTCATTGAGTCCCCCTTGTTCTTCCAGGAATGTCCCGGGTATTATGTGTTGTATGTGTATACTCGTATGAATCAGGCTACACTCGCAAGCGAGGCAAGTGTGAAACAATTTTTATTAAACACGGAGGAGTTCAATAATTTTAGCTTAACGGGTTTGTTAATAAAGAAAGTTACCGCATATAAAAAATGTAGCCGGTGCTTACGTTAAAGTCAATGGAGATCGTTACTGCACCATGCTCAATGACTTTTTTTTACATATATATGGATGACATTGATCCGGGCAAAATATGGTTTTAACAGGCGCTACATATCGAATCATTTGCGTAAAATTATCATATGTAATCAAATATTACAGGAGAGCTTAATTTCTATTATTTTTTTCTTTGGCTGGTAACATCAACACCTACTTTTAAAAGTTATATAGCTTCCTAAATATTGCGAATATCAATATAATATTTTACTATGTGGTGAGTTTAGGACTTTGGAATACATTTGACCAGGCATTTTTGCACGATACTGAAACTCATGGAATCTATTGCGCCCCTTCCGCTCTGTAGTTCGTTCAGAAAATCTACTACTTTTCTAATCAACAGCATTTCCATCTAAGCATATCGAGAACCCTACGTTCACACAATATCTCTGATGCCTCTGAGCACAGTCTGCATCTGTGCGCTAACAGTCTACAATGACCCGTAAGAAACTCCATTAGGTGTTTAAGTCCGGCCTGCCATAATTGAGAACCTCTGAGCGACGACCAAATTAAGGACAAGTCAAAGCCCTAGAATAGCGTAGTCTCCTTTGAGCATTCCAGTGTTCTAAGCATTTGGCAATTTCCCAATTCTTGATCAGACTTAGGATGGTAGTAAGTGGTGCTGCACAGTAAGGTTCCGGACCAACGTAGAGTGTCACGGAACCTTTTCTAACCAATGCATCCGCTGTTTCATTACCGTCTATCACAGGTACCTAAAACATCTGGGCTTTATCTCTAAGCGAAAGCCTTTGGAACGTTTCGTAGCAATATTTGACCAGTCCAGATGTCAGCCGAGCCAATTGCCTTTAAGGCAGCTTGGATGTCAGAGAATATATTAAAGGTCTTCACTTTCCTGGTTGATCTTCGCACATATGGCGATTGGATCTACAAGTGTTGGTTGGGTCCATGAATACCAGCACCGACTCAGTCATTCATTTTGGAGCCCTTGGTTTATCGGTTTAGACGAAACTCATTCCGAACTAAGACAAGCTCACTCCAACATCCCCGTTCGGTAATCCAAACTGTCAAAGCACATATTCAAAGCCAAGAAATTCAGGAGCGGAGATTGTTCTCCGACCACTCTGCGTAGAATGGAGGCATTTAGGGACCGCTTGGCGATAATAGTAATGTGCCGAATAATAGTGGATATATAAATAGTACCATTCACGGCGAAAGACCACATGTCTTACCTACCGTAGGAGGAGCGACTTGCCCAAATAATGATGATGAAACTAACGTACGTGTCATACGCAACCGCAACCATCGACTTTTTGAAATCAAAATTTGGCGATAAATTAAGTTCGAGAAATGGACGATTCAGTTAGCTTCCAAGATTGTGAAACTTGACAGCACGCTGTTATTTCCGTTGGGGCCACTTAGAGTCACTGCTTTATGCTAAAAAACTAGCAGCAACTAACGCTCTGAAGGTCTACATTGTTTGTGTTATTTGTGACATACAGCCAGAAATGTTTGAAGAAATTGCTCAAAATTGGAAGTCCAAAATGCGCCTCGTTAAGAATTACAAATATTTATGCCATGTATTGATCTTTGGAGTAAAACAATTGCTAAGATTATAGTAAAATTTTTTCTTATATATTTTCTAGAATTTAAAGTTCTATCGAGCTTAAAAAACATTATATATTTCAAAATCTACACAATTAAGTCAAAAACATACAAAAACTAAGACACATAGGCAAATTTTTCCTACGTATTATTATGATGCTACTAAAAATATTCTTTTGCACACTAAAAATTGTTAATGAAAAGAACTAACCCAGTCGTATTATTACTCTGTACGAGTGTGAAACCTTTGAGATCCCCGTGAATAGCATCATTTCTACACATTTTTAACAAATTTGATTCGATTCGCGAGTGATACTCCCCCTAGACAGGTCATCAATCATGAAAGAGATCTATACCAAGACGCCTTAGCCTGTGTTAATATAGAGCAGGACAGTCATAAAGTAGATATATATGTAATCTTATTCTTTCTTATCTACTACGATAATCAAAATATGTATTCATTCTGATTTATGCGCAATTTTACTGTGCCCAACTGGCAAAAGAATCTTAGACGCATTGCTCGTTGTAAACTAGTTCATTTTGGATATTTTAAAAGTGATGATATTGCGTTGCGTCATCTCCACAGACCACTCATCTAAGAAATTTAATATTGCAATGAAGAATGGAGAGAGAACAGTGAAGGAAATATATATTGTTTGCTATGGTTCCAGAGTGGAACAAATAGCCACACAGTTAAGAAGATATTTTTAACTTATTATTTCACAATAATAGCATTAATGCTATAAACACATTTAAGGCTACTGAACATCTGCGATGCGACTACGAAAGGCACTGGCTACAAAAGTAGCCAAGTAACCGGCTATTTAACTATTGAACGACTACAGCTACAAAAAAATGTAATCAAATGTACATTTGACTGTTCTTTTTCAGTGATGTCACGTACATTTTTTTTCGTTGTTAATGTATATATTTCATGTATGGCGTTTTAAAAACGCCTAGTCATGTATTTTATTGTATTGATAGCACTAAGCTGTTTGTTTTCGCTAAAAAAATATAAATTAGCCTAAGTTAGTTACGGACTACAACGGTAGCCGTGTAGTCGGTAGCCGCTAAAGTAATTATTCTGTATTATATTTTTGACAGCTTTTAGCCTTAAATGTGTTTATAGCATAACAGATACTTTGAGACTTAACACTAGAAAGACATATTGGGGTCATTTGAGCCAACTAATTCAAAATTTGTTTTTTTTTTAATTTTTGAAATTGTTTATTCAGTTTAAAGATATCGAAAAAATTAATGTAAAATATATTGTAATAGAAAAACACCTTCTGCAATGTTATAAAAATTAAATATTGTGCGAAGCCCTTTTGTATCAGACAAAAATAAAAACCAAGTATTTTTCTTTTAAATAAAAACGAGTTTCACATAATTACCATGATAGTAATAGCTTCTGTGTTAAGCTCCTTTCAAAATAGTTCTTGTGTTCAAAATACTACAAAAATAAATATGGGCATAAGATGGGGATTAAACAAATACTTGGAGAGTTTGGAATACGCCGAAGATATTTGCTTCTTAGCACACATCTATCGTCACATATTTACTAAACTTAAATCTCTGGAGAGTGAACTATAAAGGTGCGTCTAAGTTTCACTGCACCTCTTCTAACATCACTAAATTTATAAAGGACGAATGCAGTTGGAAAACGTGATTTCCGCTTCCTTGACAGTATTCTAGCAAAGACTTATTGTAGCGATGATGCGATGTTCTGATCCCTTTCGGTATTTTACTAACTGAGTGGAAAGCGACTAAGGTCAACATATTTAACTCCTAAGTAAAATCAATCGTCCACTATGGATGTTATCTCTGGAATATAATATTACGTAATGCCACTCTTTCGAGGTATTCAACAATCGTTGCCTTCGAAAGATATTGGAAATATTTTGGTCAAACACCATCTCGAATAGAAATCTATGGAGATCGCGGAGCACAAAGCTTGCATCTCAACCTAATTCTAAGGGTTCTGTTAAATTCCCTACACAGTCACAGTCGTTTTCAATCTTATTTAATAAATAAATTATGACTAATCGATTCAAGACTTTCCACGTACACATTTTAAGTGAAAGCAAAGAAATAAATTTTTCTTTCGACAACTACTCGCTGCTCTGTCGATGGCTTAAACTCTTGTCTGGAAACGTTGCAGTTGTCAGGCAGTCTAAAAATGACCACGAAGTTATGTTCAGAAGACTAAAAACCCAACGCAGTGCCCATTTTCATCATCCAGCGCTCAGTGATGATTCAGATTGCGTCGTCCTGAACGACCTTTAATATACATATTGTTACGAAAATAAAATTATATAAACAGAAAATACACCACATCAGGGACGACTGTATTGCGGGCTTTTAGTCTATTGGTTTATCAAGTTTTTAAATGTTACCCTGGTAATGTTGTACTGATTTGTATATTTGATGGCATTGCCATATTGATTTGTGTATTTGACAGCATTGCCAATTCTACCATCTTTGGGTAACACAATCTTACATGTTTAAAATTAACGGATATTAAATAGAAGATGTGAGAGCGTTTGAGACATTTGTTAAACTGTAGACAATTAAGTATATAAGGAGGCTGCTTTGTCTACATCGACATAGTTATCGCTTGGCAGTCATAAAGTAAAGTCGTGTTGAGGCATAAGTAAAAGTGTTGTGTAAACGAATATTAAGTGCAAGATAAATAAGTTACTGTATTAAGATAAACTGTATATAGATAAAATGAGGAAATAAGAACTGTAAAACAAATACAACGTTGTGTTTATTTTATTTTGACGCAATAAGAGGAAACCAAACGTTATAAAAAGGTTAAAACGTAACAATATTAAGTTAGGTATGTCCACTGACTGTCTTGAGAAGTGATATTCATGGAGTTAGTAAGACTACAGTAAGTGTTTCGGTTTTCAATTTTAGATGTCATTGTAACCATTAAAGATATTATCAAAAAAGCATATGCCAAAATGCCTCAAATCTTCATTGCAAAGAAAGTTCTACATTTGTTTTTTCTGTCAAAGTTAATGTTTTAAATAGGCCACTATTTAGCACTTATTTTAGTCAGCTTTACAGCTTTAAAACTTTTTCTCTTAGAATGAACTAGATTTTTGGTAATATTAAATCGTATATTTCCCCATATATCCAGGAGGACAGTCATGACTTAATTTTTGCTCCTAATTTGATTCTAAATTTATTTGAAGTCCATATACACCCACAAATCCACAAATAAGGTCAAAAGCTTTGTAGAGAATTTGTCAGCACTTTTTCATTATATACAAGCTATTATTTTACTATTGGACACGAATGCTTCGAGTCATTGTCCCCATTTAAATTTAACTTTGAGAGGTATTGCGCAAAATTATCCATTAGTATCTTTAAACACACCATCTTCTTTATTGTCCCTACCATAAAAATAAGACTTCCGATTGCATTCGAGATCATTGAACCATGATACACAGCATGACATGCTAGCATCCATGCTTGACAATTTTGTTCAAATTTTTCTTATTTTTCACTATACAAAAATTCTACCATGTTATAAATTAAATTTTGATTCATCTCAGTGATTTTCTATGTCCCAAAAAACATTGCTTTGATTAGGGCCGTAATTAACAAAAATTTTGACAAAACTTTAAAGAATGGCTGCTGACATCATGTTACGTATCATGGTTGGACATGTATTATTAAACCCTTTTTCGCCAGCTAAAACTCAAAATAAATAACATGCAGACATTTTATAAACTAGCATCAATTCGGCCACTTAAATCGTTAGATTTTTCAAATCTCCATTTGAAGGGAGACTTTTTCGCCATTCGAGTTTTCCTAATCGTCCCAGTTGCATAAAACTTTCGTTCATTTGAAGGAAGTAAAAAATTGTCAAAGAAGACAATATTGTTGTCGGGAGCAGTCGCATTTGCTAATAAATCTGAAACTGTTTCAGGAGCAAGACCATTTTTTTATCGTCTGATGTGGCTGTACCTCCATAAAAAGTATTAGAAAACAAATATCTGCTTTATGAACACAAACACCATGCCGTGAAACCGAAACGAATGGGTTTTCCTTTTATGAACATTTTGCACGAATGTCGTCCAAAATAGGGAATCATTTGCTCGTCAGTGGAAAGAATATGATTAAAAACTCAAAACTGCATAAATCTTTCATTACGAGCATCAATATGTGAACGAACTTTTGCAAATCGATCTATTACGTTTAAGTCATTATCATATCTTAGATGCAAATATTTTTCGGATACAACTCATCGCTTGTTTAACGGTTGGAATTCCCATTCCCAAGTATTATTTTTTATGATGTAAGCAAATACTTATATCAAAATACAAAACTTTAAAAGTTTTATTGCAAAACAAAAGCAAGAATGCTTCTAGCCGTTTTGTAGTGTTAATGTTCGATTTTTCGACCAGCAAAAAACACGAACTTAAAATAATAGGAAAAACTTTAACTTAAAAAAATGTCTTCTTATTCATATATTTTAATTCCTTGTTTTCATATTCTCAGTGTAAAAGAAAAAAAAAAATACTTTTTTGTAAAAGAAAAAAAATATTTTGTGACAACTTAAAAATGTGTTTAAAAAAACAGTTTTTCACCGTTTTCTTATTTGTCTCTGGAAAATCTTCAAATAATATAAAATTGTAACGGCCGTTTATCATTTACTTTATCTTATTATATTATTCTATTATTTTGTGTTAATACATATTTTTATAATTCATTATATGTTGACTTTTATTTTTAATTTTAACTGATGACCACTTGTTTGCTTACAATTATTTTGTTCAAACTATTATTATTCAAATTATTTAGTTATTATTTAACTTAAAGAATTTCCTACCCCTTAAGGGTTAAATAGTTACTTTTATTTACAACTCTGTGTTATCTATTTTTGTGAATAGTGGTAAAGAGAAATAAGAAATAAGAAGCTTGTTTTATTAGATTTTGTTAACGAACATTCATTCGGTGATCAACAGTCAATAAATAATGACATATAAACAAATTAATGCAGTTATTTTACTTTACGAAATATCAATAACAAAGGAAATTATTTAGAAAAACCAATTAGGGATCACCCAGCCGCGTAACTTCTCCCTACAGAATTAATTTTTTTTTTAGCAAATCATAAAAAAATGTTGTTAAATTCGAAGATATGTATTTGTTAACTTACTGGTCGAAAAATCGCCCAGCTGCCGAAATGGAGAAAAGAACCCTATATGATGGTTTCCTTTAAGGTTTTTAATTAATCATTTTTAAAACCAATTTTGTACAGGATAACTTGTCTTAGAAAACCTTTCATTTAATCGGATTTGTTTTAAAAAAAATAAAATAAATACACTTTCTTGTTTTTGCTTTAATTTATACTATAAAATATAAAACGTGCCTCATTATCCTGTCTTATTGTTTCTATTCCTTGCCAAAGTGGATATTTTTTTTATTGAATTTTCTTTAAGTAATTGTCTGTATAAAAATTTTATATATTTTTTCTTATGAGCTGTTGTTCTTTAGAAGTTTAATGTTGCATTAAAAAAATCTTAATAATCTCGTACATATTGTATTATAATGACATACAACAACGCTCGAGCAAGTTCAATATGACTTGTAAGAATATTTCCGGGTAATCAAATACATATATACGTACATATTTACATACCATATATATGTATGGCTTATTTCTACTTAAGCTTAAAAAATAAACTATACAGACTTAAAGATACTTGTCTTCATTCGATAAATAATAATACATTTAAACCATAAGTTATATGCATACATATGTAAACGAACTCGTATATGGAAGTTTATTGATATTTAATGGAAGTTGAGAGAGCAAGTAAAGTAATTGAACATCCTTTTTAAAGTCCCTAATAAAGTGGCAGTTTTATAACGAATTGTACTTAATCCTAAAAAAGAAAGAAAACAATTCAAATTGTATTAAAAGCTTTACTCCTCAAAATAATAAACAACAATAATACTAAGAAAAAAAAAAGAAAAGCAGAGGAAAGGAGAGGAAAACAAATTTTGGAAGCTTCTCCAGTTTGTTTTTCTATAAATTTGTTAAGAATACAACACACAACAATCGAAGGCATAGAAAGAAAACCCAATATGTACATGAACTTCGTTTATATTTCCTGCCATCAATTTGTTGGTTTCTCATCTTTTTTTTTAATTCACAAGAAAGACAAAATTATTTTGCGAAAACGGATACGGAAAACAGCATAAAATTCATATACACAAAGACTGTCAATTTTCCTTTACAAATTTTTTTTTTTATAATATATATAGTGAGGACAACAGCAGAAAAAAGGATGTCTCAATTGAACTCCAACATATGAAAAATATGCTTGGAATATTCCAGGCATATATGTAAATACATATTTATGCTCAAGTATATACTTATGCATATACATACATACATACATATGTACTTTGCATAAGTGTTTTAAGAAATAGGAATATCTTGCATATAATTATATAGAGGCAAAAAGGAGAAAACCAAATAAGTACTGTGATCACACATACATATTTGTATAGCTAAAGCATAAAAACTGATTTACAGTGTAGGATAAAAATGTCATAAGTTTTCGCAAAATTAATCTGAAATTAAAGACTTTAAAATGTAGCAAAAATAATAATTTTAAAACAAAGAGGAAAGAAATTCATTCAATCTAAAAATATTTTGTATATACAGTGGTGGACATTAGGTTAGCACATAACTTATGTGTACTTTTTGGAATAAAATTTTTCTTACGTGTTTATTATTTTTATCATTTCTACGTTCTAAGGTATCATTCGTGGTCCACGGCATACGTAGCACTAGTTTACTTTAGTTTTGTTCGTTTCAATTCGCCTATTTCGTGTTAATATAAAGCAAAACCAAAAAAAAAAAACTCTGGACAGTAATTCAGCACAAATTAAAAAAAAAAATAGTTTCAACAAGAAAAAAACAACTACTTATTTATTTTATTTAAAACTAAGTACATAGTAGGATAACCCAAGGTTGTCAGATCTGGCGATTTCTCACCAAACGTTGCGATTTTTAAAATTATTTGGCGACCGTATTTACGGTTTGGCGACATGGTAATTTGTTGGCGATTTTTAAAATGGTTGATGATTTTGTTGGCTATTTTTGACAAAAAGTACGAGAAAGTAAAATAATAATTTTGGCATTTTTATGTATGAAATTCTTGATCATAGTGCATTTTAATAAGACGATTATAGATGGTAGCGGAACGTAAGTTATGTTCGCGGCAAAGAGTAATTTTTAGTTGTCTATTGGATTTGAAAGTAATAGATTTTTAGGTTCCAGTTTACTTATAAAGGGTCCGCCATCTAACGTTTTTTTTCAACTATTGCCTATTCGTGAATGGTAACACTTAGCTCATGTCTGATTTGACAGGTAATTAATTTTATCCTTCTGCTGAACAAATATGGTTGTGTAATGCTTGAATAACGCTGGGAAATATTGCGACATTACTTTGAAAATCATGGTAGTGTTGCAGAATGTGTGTTCATCTTTTCAGATGAAGCTCATTTTGATCTTGACGGGTATGTAAACAAGCAGAATTATCGCATTTGGGGCACAGAAAACCCGCACGCATACATTGAAAAGCCGATACACCCAAGACGAGTCACTTTTTGGTGCGGATTTTGGTCCAGAAGAATAATTTGGCAATTTTTCTTCGAAAATGAGCAAGGAGTGACCATTACAGTCAATGGCGATCGTTATCGAGCCATGTTGAACGAATTTTTGTTCACAAAAGTTGAAGAGGAGGATATTAGCAACATCTGGTTTCAACAGGACGGCGCTACGTGCCACACATCCGATGCTATACTCGATGTTTTGCGCCCTGTTTTCAAAAAAAAAGAATTTATTTGTCGGACGCTATATCTATATAAAAATAAAATACTTAAAATCCTTTGCTAATTATTGCAATAATTTTGAAATTTTAAGTGAGAGAGAGATACATAATAAGAAATTTTATTTTTTGAGCGTTTAATAAAACAAATTGCTTTAATAATTAAAAAATAATAATTCGAATGTGAAGAAATCTCAGAACTTAAACAAGTGAACGACAAAGAGCCAAATCTTATAAACTTATGTGCTAATCTTTAAGATATTCAGTCTTAAATAAACTCAAGCCTTAACAAAACTCTTCTAACTAATATATTTAAATTTCAACATTATTTCGCATTAAAATACTAAAGTATGGAATGAATATTTACTTTTTTTATAAGTATTTTTGAAGAAGGTTAAGAGCAAAAGTATTAAAAAAAATTAAAGAAAATATAAAAATCGTCTTATTGCAAAATTCAGAATACACAATATATACATATATGGTATTTTTAAAAAAGTTAGAAAAAACTAAAAGAAAAATTTTATAGAAAAATATTAAAATAAAAGAAGTTAAGAAAACAACATAAATTTACACATTTTCAACGTTGTGGGAGAGGAATATTCGTGTATGTGTTGTGTATTATTATATTTATTTAGTGCATATATGTATACGAGGACAAGTCCTTGCACATTTACATGCTTATTTGCACACAACACACAAACACATGTGCACAAATTGCATCTACATATCCTTATACAAACACCCATCCCTCATACTCAAACAGACTCAGACAAATTTTATGATACTCAGCTCTGCTTATATCCTTCTACTTCCTACTACATTTGGTAGCTCAACTAAAATATTCGTGTGTATGAAAAATTAAAATAAACTGTCTTCCATTATGCAATACGAAAAACGAAAAACATAAATTCTTAAGGATTTTAAACATTCTTCTACTACTTCTTCAACTTAAAGTAGTAAATCATGTATTTGCAGATTGGTAGTATCGCAGAGAAAGATTAGAGAAAATTATATTTAATTTTATTATATGAGAGAATATTTACCATAAAATTCATATTTTTTAAGTAATTGTTTACGATTTCATGTGTTTTGATCTTTATAAACAAGCAAGTAAAAGGTTCTTAAGCATAATTAGCTTCTTGTTTTATTTATAGGTTATATTTATAGAAGAGTAATTCAAAATACTTTATATTGTATTTCGAACGTAGCTAATATTCGATTTTAATATTCTATGTTTACATGGCATTAAGAGCCCATTTGCTTAAATAAAATTAATTGGAAGTTTTATTACAAAATAAATTATTTAAAAGCAATCTTATAATTGTTGTTGATTTTTGTTTTAATTTAAGGCGAGAGTTTTTAATTTTTGCGTACATACATACAGTCAAGGAAAACAGTCCTCGTACACCCTTTGATTTAAGCGTTTTAGAGAGTTTGTGAAGAAAATTAAAAAATGTTTATAATAATACTTAAGGCATTAATAAATAAGTTGGTTTATAAAATAAAAAAGTAATTCATTTGTATAATAAAAACGACAATAACAAAAATATTAAAAATTCCTGGAAAAAAAGTCTACATACAGCTTACAAATAAATAATTATTATTTAAAAATATAATATTGTTATGCTTTAACCTTTTTAGAATATTTGAGTTCATTTATATGGCGTTAAAATATAAAATAAAATAAAACACTACTTTTTTATTGTTTTACAATTTGTCTCTTTTTTATTAATATAGCAAATTCGCTTTTACAACACTTTATATTTTAATTTATATATATAAAGTCTGCTTAGGTACAGACACGAATCTTCGATTTATCTACGTTAATTCAAATGTTCTAAAATAACTTTATAAACACAAAAATAATCAAACTGGCACCTCCATGCAGATGGTAGCACTTTTAATTAGTACAGGTAATTTTTTGTAGTTATTAAGCCTTGACACAAGCCAATAAATTTTATAGCTAAAAATCCCACAATAAGTCCCTGATGTGACGAATTTCCTCTTCAACGTTTTCAAACAATATATAAAAAATAAAAATTGTACTTTTAATATTTGGTTGATTCACCTTCAATAACCGCTTAAAGACGACAGGGCATTAATGTCACCAAATTCTTTGTAATAGAGGGTATTATTTCGGCCAATGTAAGAATAATGGCAGGTTTTAATATTTCACGACTACTAACACCATATTTTCGTATGAAAAGTCAACATATGCTGTATTGGGTTTAAGTCTGGCGACTGGGATGCTGAATTTAGCTGTTTTGAAGCGTAGTAAAGAAGCCAATATCGAAAAAGGGCACATTGTGCTTAGGGCCGTTACCTTACTGGAAAATCCATTGTTATCCCAGACCCAAGCTATTAACAGATGCCTCATAATTTGTTCTAATATGATTTTATAATGATATAATATTACCACCGAATAAAGCCAAACGGCCACTTTATTTGATGCCATCAGGCCCCAAACCATAACGTTGCCTCCATTATGTCTGATTGTAGATATAATATCATTGGATCAAGTGCGAAGTTGGTTTTCGCCAAATTTTTGAACGCCCAACTCTTTCGCAAACGTTATAATTACTTTCGTCGGTAAATATAATACGATTAAAAAAATTCATACCTTGTCTGCATATGCTTTAGTAAACTCGTGACGAAGTTCACGATTATTTGCTGAAATTGGCTTCTTGCGTGCCATTCTGCTATGAAGTACATTGTAATGTAAAACTTTTATTATTGTTCGTGGAGCTACAAGTTAATTGGAACATTTTTCAATGTGTTCCGACAATTTTAGGTCGTTTATTGTTGGTTCATTTCACAATACTGGTAATATCACGTCTCGAAAGCTTCTTAAGTCTGCAAGATCGTAGTTTTTGTTATTGTTATAAGTTCTGGTGATCAGCCGTACAGTAGCACGACTGAGTTTTGTTGTCTTAGTAATTTCTTCATATGATTTATTTTCATTTTGAAGATTTACTACCATATTTCGATCTGAAATACGTGTCTCTTTTCAATTCGCCATTTTCGAGGATAAAAATTCAAATTATTTCAAAGTTTTATTATCACAAGCTCTATTTACTTAAACAATTGTAATGCTTGTAAATTTGAATAAATCAACAAAGTTAACTATTACTTCGCTTTCTTTGTTTTTAAATTTCTATTTAATTTTTATGTGTTTACCTAATAAGTTCTAAGTTATATTTTTTTCATATTAATTTTTCTTTAGATGATCTTTAATATAAATACCTCAAACATTGGTATAACAACTGTTACAAAACTCTAAAACTTCAAAATCGTAGGGTGTATGTAGACATTTTCCTTAACTGTATGTTATGGAGCAACTCTCAAACTGGTTTTACAAATTTATTTGATAATTTGTAAAGTTGTGTAGTGTTTGCTTGAGAAGGTGCTTTTGTTAAATATGATTTTCTAAGAAGGTAAATTATAAATTTTGCTTGGCACTGTGCACCAGACACTCTTATACCCGGAATATTATACGTTAATATGGATATCATATAAGTAAGGAAGTCGCTTTTAATAGCTAAGAGTAAAGTTACATACAAGATCTTGATAATACAGGGACCATGTATATAATAAGCCACTGCTCTGTAGTCGAAAACAGGTTTCTATTGTAAGCACTTCGATTACTTGCACTATTTTCCCAGTTCCTCACATCACGTTTTGAGAGATCATCTTCTTCTTTCCACTAGAGTTTCAATCATTTTCTTATGCGCCTTCACACCTGAAAAATCTTTTTGCCGAAGATTTTCATTTAAGCGGTCGACGTTTCCTAGTAAAAGATATCATGCAAAAGGCATTATTCATTTGATGATGGCTAAATGAGTTTGAACAGTCCATAGATTAGTTGTTATTAAAAAATTTCAATTTACACATTTCGGATATCGTTTTTGGTCAAGATAATGATCGCAAACCACCGTGACGGTGGTTCTAACCCTGTCGGACCATTATGGAGAGTTCTCAAAAGAAGTTTTGTTGATATCCGAAGTGATAACTGAGCTGCGTGGAATGTTCTTTAACCTAAAGACTATTAAATTTTAGTGGCCCGTAGTATATTAAGAACGGCCACAACGGACAACGACCACTTAGAGCCCACTGGCAGCCACTATCTAGTTATCCTACCAATTCGCCTCTACTATGAACTTGCTAATTAGACCTACAGAAATTTTCAATAGAGCCTCAGCGCTAACAAATGTGCGGTCCAACCAAAACGCACGATGTCAATTGTGAATAAAAAAAAAGTTTTCAGAGAATCATTTCAATATTTTTTATTATGATTGAAGGGTCTATGAGAGTTTTCTGTGAAACAAAATATATTTCACCGAATCACTTTTTTTCAAGATATATAAAATCGGCTTCAAAACTGTAGCGCCTCAAACGGCGAGAATTTTTCTGAAACGGAATTCGGAGATTGAATAGAGGTAAGGAAAAGATGTACATAGGCAGTGATGTCATTCATTTTTATTTTGATTAATTCGTTAATTCATTATCATTTTTGATCCAAAAATAACAGACCAAATTAATTTGTACTCACAATACGTAAATTATACTTATTTTTGATGTAAATAAACTACGAAAACCTTTAAATAAAAAACCCCGGTGGGTTTAATTCGATTACTCAGTGGGTTGCCAGCCAATGGTCCGGCAGTCTATAGAATTAATATTAAGATCCGCTGAATGACGCCATAGCCTATTCCAGCATCCTACTTTAGCCGATCCGTTATCTGTACCTCTTCGGAATATATGTCCTAAGATCGGTCACTGGTGATAGGCACGGAGCGCAGTAGTCTATCCTCACGGGAAACATATTAAGCCTTAAAAAGTAATAAAATTTATTAAATTAAGTAAACTCAAAATACTATCCCAATGAGCCATTAATACATTTTATGACTATTTTTATTGCATCATCGCAATGTTACCGGTTGGCAACTAATTTTTTTTTCATTGTTCTAACTTTTTATTTATTTATTTTTTATTGTTTTTTAATTCGAAAATTCTGTCACTCATTCAGTTCTCTCATAAATATAAAAAAAGAACCCTTTTCTTTAGTAAATAATACATTTTTTTTGTAAAAATGCATTTTCAGCAGCATTTCTTTGTATTTCTTTATTATTGTTGCTGTGAATTAAGCAAACAAATGCTTTTTTTAAACAAGAAAAAAAATTGTTTTATTATTTGTTGTTGCTGCTGTTTTTGATGTCGCTGCTGTTTTCTTAACCATGACCGAATAATTATTATTTTTATTTTTTTTTCATATTCAAAGAATTTATTTTTGTCGACAGTCTGTCTTTTTTCTTTTTTGAATGTTCTTAGAAACGCTATTGCTTTTAAGAAATGATTTTAACTGTGTGTTCTAAATTAAAAAATGAAGTTGCACTTAAAAGCAACTGAAATGGAGCGTCGCTTTAATCTCAGCATAATAATTGGGTCAAATGTGAATTGTTCATATGATGAAAGAAAGCAGAAAGTAGATAGTAGGGTTTGTTTTTGACAATGTGGCTGAAAATTTTAATAAATACACACCACTCGTCAGGTTTACATCGTAATTTATATCAATGTAGAGGGAACATATTGAGAACAGGCGGATATTGAGGGATTTCCAATTCAGTTTTAGAGAGGGATTGTCAGCGAATTATGACTTTCTTGTATTTTCGGATAGAATTAATAGAAGTTTGAATAGAAACAGAGGGACAATAGCGGATAGCTTGGACATATGACAACCTTGAACGTCTCATAAAGAACATGAAAACCAGGATCGAAAAAGATATGCACCCTTGAGCAAAAATAACCTTATCTCATCTTCTGTAAATAAATCTTGATTTTTATATATAAAGAATGATCAACTAGACTCATTGAAAGCCCACAAACCCACAAATGCCGGTTTCGAACGGCAGATGGATTAGTTAGTGAAGTTTTTCACAGTGTAAATATACATAACCAGTCGCTAGTAATATTGTAAGGTGATATCGCTGTTGAAAATTGTCTTGGTTGGAAGGTGTGTTCTTACCTAACATACCACAGTGACACACACACTATTAAATACGTGGTACATAAATTTACATACACTGCTGCTCGAAATCTAAGCAAACTTTCTTGTCGAGGCAATTAAGGACTCGAATATTAGTAATAGACTTATTCAAAGTAAAACATTTAATTTTTGTTATCTTAAGCATCTAAATTTTAACCATAATAACAAGCCTTTAACTCCTTTCTCTACCAAGTAATACAACAATAACGAAATTAGCTCCTTGAGTAGCTATTCGAAACTCAAGCAATTTTCAGTATTTTGTGTAATAAACTTTGTTTTTTATGGCTTTCGCACACCGTTTTGGCATATTTTTTATGAGATTTGTAAGAATTATTGTTAGTATTGGCTGCCACTTTAATTTTAAGCTCTCCATCAGTTTCTGCTTATTTTTAAAACGACGTGGTCCAGCTCTGCCCTTCAAGAACTAGGAACAATTTTTTTAAATAAAAGAACCGGTTAACCGGTTATTTGAATTATTATTAACCGAAAACCGGTTTTTTTAAAAGTGCTACCTTTCGAATTATTCGAAAACCGGTTTTTGAAAAAAAGTCGAATAATCGATCTCCCTACTCGCTTCCTTAGGAATAGGTCATTTTCGGTAGAGATTACACGGCATAGATCCCTATCGCGCCAGATTACTGCGGGGGTACCGGCTTGACTCCAGTCCAGTCCTGTACAACCTATTCCTGACGGATATTCTGAAGCCACCGAACGGACAACGTCGCTGCTGACGACATATTAGCTGCTGCAACACATTCAAAGACCAAGCTTTCTGAGAGGAACTTGAACCAGTTCTTGGAAACCCTCCGGGATTATTTAGTGAAATGGTGCAGCTCTATTATATTTAAGGGTCTGAGGGTTAGATTATATAAGAATGCTAGGAGTCTTATTCCCAATATTAGGATTGGAGTGAGTCAATGGCGAATTCACCAAATCTCAAATACCTGGGGGAGGTATTTCAGGAGACTCTGCGTTTCGTTTACCATGTTGACAATATTCAGGCTAGGTGCAAGAAGGCGTTCAAGGCAAATGTAGCATACTAGGACAGTAACGGCCACTCCTTGCTCATTTTCGTAGAAAACGGCCCAATTATGCCTCTGGACGAAAATCCGCACCAAACAGTGACTCGTCTTGGGTGTATCGGCTTTTCAATGTATACGTGCGGGTATCTATGCCCCAAATGCGACAATTTTGCTTGTTTACATATCCGCCAACATCAAAATGAGCTTCATCTGAAAAGATGATTTCTCTGGCAAAATCGGCATCTCTGTAATTCGATCTCAGGCCCACTTAGCGAAGCGTATGCACAACAATATTCGTTCAGCGGAAGGGTAAAGCTAATTATCTGTCAAATCAGACATGAGCTAAGTGTTACCATTCACGAAATAAGCACTAGTTGAAAAGAAAAACGTTATATGGCGGACCTTTTACAACCAAACGTTTAGGAACAAAATTTTCCATAAATAATCTGAATAACATTTTTTTATATTTTCAATGGCTTCGGAGTTATTTACAACCTAGCTGCGAAAATAAAATTTTTTGCGCAATATTAAAGCATTTTTTTTTTTTTTTTTTCAAAAAGTCATAAAAAATTTTTCAGAACGAAAATTTTAGATGTTAAGCCCTGAAATTAAACCTAAATATTGGGAATAAAATAAACGTTGAGTCATGAAAATCGGTTGCCTATTGCTGATTTTATTCAAAATTAAATACAGGTACCTTACTTTGACCAAAATGGTGAAAAAATGTTTTCTTACAAAATTAGTCGAAATTTTTATCTTTTATTTCCAGAAAATTATAAAAAAAATTCTTAGAAATATAAATTTCACTTTTAACGCATACTAATGAAAGTCAGGTGTGGGTTGAAAGTAAAATAACCCATAAAAGCAGGTGACTAACTTTGACAAAAGTAAAGGGTTCATTTTTATGGCTATGGTAAGTTAAAAATATTCTAAGAATAAGATTTTTTATTATTGTGGTAAAAAACTCAGTACAAAATGTACTTTTCAGAAAGATAACACAATTATTTTCATCATTCAATACTTGTTTTGCGAAACCGAAAAGACAAATCTTATCCGATATTTGATTTTATCAAAACCAAAAGTTAATATTGAAAAGTACTCTAAGGTCGATTTCCGTTTTATATTTTATTATGGCAAGTGTTTTATAAAATTTATGCATAGAGTCAGCGTATTTATAATAGATTTTTGTTTTAGATTACAGCATGTCAAGGGCTTGGAATTGGAAAAATTCTCCACATTTGTTCTGCTGCATCTGTTGGAAATTAAACCAATGATATGAAGTGAACCACAAAATTACGAACATGATTATTACTTTTGCATGACCGCTACACATGGATTTACAAAAAAAAAAAAAAAATATAAGAACAAAATCATATATCCGAACATTTCATCTGCCCGAGGATCAGTTCTTCGAAGCAATAATGTTTCTTTACCTCTAATGCCTCCTAAACGTCACAAAATGGTTAATGAAGATGTTGTTTCTATTCGGAGTGAAACCATTTACGCGTCTGTAAGTACTACTTCATCTGCAGATAGTAGTCCATCGAGAAACCCTAATTTTAAAAACCAGTCTGACCTGAGTGATCTTATGCGAGAGTTAGAACTCTCAAAATCAAAGTAAAACTTCTTGCGTCAAGATTAAAGCAATGGAATTTGTTAGATAAGGACACGAAACCATCATATTTTCTATGTAGACAAGATTTTCTAGAGTATTTTAGAAAAGATGGCGATTTAGTATTTTGTGATATTGCCGTGGGACTATTACGAATGCTGAGTTACTTTATTGATTTTTATTTATTGATTCATCAAAGAAGCCTACCAGACATTTCTTTTCATTATATTTGTGCGTTGCCTAATAATGTATTAAAATTTTTTTTCACAGTTAGGTACCTCCCTTTATAGGTTACATATCTGGCTTTAATTTAAATGCCTAAATGTAAAAATTATGTTTTACTAATTTTTTTTTTTTTTTTGTATAACTTTTTGGATTTAAAAGAAAAAAATTCCTCACATTTTGCAAGAAAACATTTTTTGCTAATTTTCATCAAAATTAGGCACCTGCATATAATTTCGAATAAAATCAGCAGTAGCCAACCGATTTTTATGATTTAAAGTTTATTTTATTCTCAATATTTTAAGCTTTAATTTCAATGCTTAACATCTAAAATTTTCAGTCTGAAAATTTTTTTATGGGTTTTTGAAGAACAAACTGCTATAATTTTACGCGAAAAAAGTTTTTTATTCGCAGCTAAGTTGTAAATAACTCCGAAACTGTAGAAAACATAAAAAATGGTGTTGAGTTGATTTATAGAAAATTTTGTTCATAAAAGTTATGTGGTAATTGTATTAAATTCGGTCAAGTCGTTTTCAAGTTATGATGAAATATATCGAAATAACTACCACATTTCCGGAGAAATATATGCCACGCCCATAAAAAAAATTTGAGCCCTATAGAAAAAAAACCGAAAACGGATTTGAATTCAGCGTATCAAAGTCATTATACTCAATATAGTTTTATTTAGAAGCGTTTTTTGCTTAGACCAGGCGGACGATGATGTATGGATTCCCCATTTGGTACGGAGTGTCCTCCTCCCACATGGAAAGGCTGAGTAGAGCGGATAGGAGGATTCTGAGATATTGTTTGAATCTGAAGTGAAGAATGCATGAGTGGGGTGTTTATAGTTTTCCATCGTGCAGTCTGGTAGTAGTGGCATTGAGAGAGTCGATAGGCTTATGATCGGAATTGCTATTGGTTTTCTTGAGAACGCACGTGATAGGGATAAATTTTTGATAGGCAAATGTTCGGTCTCATCCGAGGAGTTCAGCAGTATAGTTTCTAATGATGGTTTCCTGACACCTATGTATGTGCCTGTTGAAATTGAGAGGTGAGAATATGGTTTGCGATGGGGATGTACATGTGATATTCTACCATCGGAGATATAGAACTTTCAATGTGTTTGTTTAGTTATAAGCATTAGTAAATAAAGTAAAAAATAATTAATAAATTTTTTATAATTATTTGTAATAGTTTTCTTTACATTAGTTTCTGTCCGACACTGAACCCCGCTGAGCGATCCTGGCATCCGTGAAGAAAACATGTTGTTACAAAGGATGTAAAGGAGTTTAGAGAGAAAAATGTACGGCAAGATTAACAAAGGGTCTACGTTTTTGTTTTTATATTTTTCTATTTTTTTATTATATTAAGTAGTATTTTCATAAAATAAATACTTATTCTTTCCAATTAATTTATTTTGATTTTCTTTTGAAAGCGTAAAATAAGAATTCAATTTAACAAGCATACATATGTGTTGAACTCATCAAATTATTTTGTTTTTCCAAATGAAATGTTTAAATCCAGCTTATGCTCGATTGTTCTACATTTGTAACAAGGAAATGAAATTCAAACAAATATTATTTAATTTTTTCTTTTTTTCTACTGTTCATAATAACGAAAAAAACTGAAGGCTAAAGGCATAAGTATTAAACTATTTGGAATTTAGAAATAAAAAAATGTACTAAAATTCTCAAAAAAAAAAAAAAAAAATTAGTTGGCGATTTTTTTATTAGAAACGTTTGAGGCAGGAAAAAATACTTTTTCAAACCATTCGTCTTGATTTATATTTTTCGAATGATCAGGGAGGTGGTCTTCAACACAAGATTTTTGTTATTTCTGGTTTGTCCCAATTTCAATAACCAAAGATGTATTTATTTCGTGTTTCATAAGTGCTGAGGTTAAGAACATTGGCATATTTGGATTATGATAAGATAATATCCACATATAATAGGATGCATTAAGAGTGTGTGCATGCCGTTGTGTTTGCTGATAAATTTTACCAATTTCTGTGGCTCCTTTTTGTTCGTTCTCATGTTTTCCTAAGAAAATATTTTAATAACGTTAACAAGAGCTTTGCTTTTGTGTTCATATCTACCATACATACACCCATTTAATCTCTGAAATTTGTGTTAAACATGTATTTGATTTCTTTCATTTTATTTATTTAATTTTTATTTTCTTTTTCTTCGGATTTTTCTTTGTTTTGATATTGAGATTAGTTTTATGCTTTCTTTTATTTTATTTCATTTTTTTTAGATTCGGAATTTCAATTAAACCACAAATATTTGCAATTTTCCTTAATACCAAAAGTATTTTTCTCAAACACATAAAAATGAAAGAAATATATGATGTGTCGACGATAGTAATTAAAATTTATTTATAAAAATGAAATGGCCATAAATTTTAGGAATTTGGAATTTACTTACATATGTGGTCGTATATATGAACATACGTATGTAGAGATTATTTCCTTTTACTTATTCGAACTTTTAGTATTGCAAACTACTGACGTGGTCAAACTTATTGCTTTTGGAATATTGCGCTCTAGAAAGGCTATCAAAATGGTATAAATTTTGTTTAGAACCCTCTTCTCCACTACCGGTACAAATAGAAAAACATAAACAATCACTACCAAGAGAATTGAGTCTCGAAAGCAATCAGTATGTATCACCTAGAGCGATCTACATCGCAAAGATGTCCAAAATGCAGTACCAAAAAAAAAAGTCCGGTGCGTACTATATGACAATGCAAAGTTCCTCTTTGCATAATCACAAATAATACATGTTTCTCTGATTTTCATCGGAATTAATTTTTTGTTATAAATTTTGGCTGCGGATACCACACTTTACTTGAATACTTTTTATGCCAACCGTCACTGTGGTTACTTAACTAAGCACCCTATTCCACAAAAGCCTGAAGCGCACATTTATATTTTTCTTTTATTTTTTGTAATAAATAAACCTTAATCAAAGCAAAAAATGCAGTTGTTTTGTTAATAAAATAATATATGGCAGATGCTTGTGAAAAGGGAAATTTAATATTTATATCAACGACATCAGTACAATTTTCAATGTAAATGTTTTCAAAAATGTTTAATATCGATTTGTATCTGAAGAGAACAATCATTATTATTATTTTTTTTATCACTCAATATAACTTATTTAAGATCATCTCTCTAAAAACATCATTAAGTCTTGCGTGCCATAATAAATGCTCAAAAACCATGAAAAATATATTTTCATTTTATTTTGATTATATAACTTTAATTATACTTATTTTATAAAAACGACCATAAATTTGCTTTCTACTTTGCGAATAAATGGTTTGCATTTTCTGCAGTAAAATTATGTTTAAAATAAAAGTTTATTAGCGCTATAAACAAAAGCAAACCAAGTTAATTAAGCTCTAAAAAATGAAGCGTCGAAAAGACTTCATTCCTAGGAAAGTTTTATAAGCTCATGAAGAAATTATATGGAAACTTATACGGTAATTAAGAGTATATTGTATGTACAAGCAGAACAGACTCAAGTTGAGTAGTAAGAGGCTTGATTTATTAATGTTAATTGTTGAATAAGGAAAATAAAAGGTATTTAGTAGTAAGAAACTGGCTGTATAACAAAAAGAAAAACACATATTTAAAACTTTAAATTTAAGTACAGTGGAACATCGATATAACGATGATTCTAAAGGGGATCGTAAAACGATTCGTTATAGCATTTTATTTTTTGTACATACGTACCACTGAAACCTTTTTATAACGAAAAAAAATCGTTATAACAAATTCGTTTTTTATATACAGATGAACCTGTTTTTATGCGATTTCTTTCTATGCGATTATTTAATGCGGTTTTTTTTGTACGATGTTTTTAGTTTTATGATAGTGTTTGGTCTCTATATGAAAGTTATTTTATTGTTTGATATATACTATTGAAAATATATATTGTTGACAAACAATATGTAATATGTCTTGCATCTTTTCAAAATGATTCAGGATGAAACCTCAATGGACCATGACATTATAGTATAAATTATGTAATAGATATTTTCGATAGACAGAAGAACCAGATTAAATGCCAACGGATAACATCTATGCCGAACTCAAATTTTGCAATAAATTAGAACGTCATTTCCTGGCCATCGATAACAATTCTGAAAGAGATTTAAAATTCCAAAATGAAATTTAATCCTGCGTATCGGGCTATCGAGATATATACAAGCGTATGGTAAAACAATCATCGTCGTAAAAACTACTTACCGACTACATGGTTCCTCAAAAAATGGCAAGTGAGACGGTATCTTTTAGTGATGAAAGCGATTATGAAGAATAATGATTAAATTGATTTTTATATGTAAAATAAATAGACATGTAAATAAAATGTTTAAAAATATTCACGTGTGTACTTAATTAAATGAATTAAAAAAGTTTTTAGTTATATTCGAAGCGAAACTTTTTTATGCGGTCCGTATTGACCGCACAAAAAAAGTAATTTTTGTTTATGCTACGAAAACTGTTTCTTATAGCGTCTTGTGAAGTTTTGTGTAGTTTGTTTTATGCGATTTGTTTTATACGGAGCCTATTCACCGCCCAAAACAGGTTTCCCTGTATATACAAACTACATGTTTCACATGAAAGTAATAATACAATATTTTCTATGCAAGAAGTAAGTGAAAAATAAAACAGGTCGATTTTAATAAAATATTATCTAATTTTTTTTATTTACGCAAGTTTCAAATACAATCGTAAATATTTAACGGGGCTTTTCTGTTTTGCTTAAAAATTAATTTTTCAAAAATTTAACTTTTTTATATAGTGGCTTTTGAATGAATATTTCACTATATATGCTTTGCCTACGCATTTGAAAACGTACTTATATTTCATTGTTTTAACCATCTACCGTTAGTCTTCGTCGAATCGACGAAACTCATATATTCTTTATCATCAGTGTAGCCATAACTAAAAAATTTTTGCAGCTAAAACTGCTTTAAAATAATACTAAAAATGATGAAAAATTTGAACTGCTAAAAAATAAACCTAAAATTTAAAATCATTTGTCCTAAATAATATATGAACTTAAGAAGAACAAAATTTATATAAAACTACAAAATAATGTTATTTAACATAATTTTTCCGCTGGGGTATGGTATGTATGACACTCGCCTAGCAACCAAGGGATCTTTGAATAAATTCTAGGCCAAACCATATGAAAATTTTCAACAGCGCTATTACCTCATAACATTGCTAGCAACTGGTTATGAGTACTTACGCTATGAAAAACATCTCGAAATAATTCATCCGCCATTCGGAGCTGGCGATGAGTCTAAAAGTTTTGTTTGGCAACGCACTGGGTAACCCAATTAAAACCACTCGGGTTTTTTAATTTAAAGGTTTTTGTAGTTTATTTACAACAAAAATGATTAAAATTTACGTATTGGGAGAACAAATTTATTCGTTCCGTTTTTTAGCTCAAAAAAGATAATGAATTAACAAATTTGTCGAAATAAAAATTTAACAAACTGCTTTCCTACATCCTTACCCACCTCTGGGTCAAGTCTCAGAAAAACTTTTCGTGTTTAAGACAATCCAACTTTGAAGTCGTTTTTATATTTCTTCAAAAGAAGTGATTCAGTGACATGTCAGAAGATTTTGCAATTTTCATAACTGCCAATAGTCAGAAGGAGCAATATTTGGAGAACACAGCGATTGCGGCATTTGATAATTTCTAAAAATTTTTTGGCATTTTTTGCGACGTGATGTCGAGCTTTGTCATGCAAAAGAATAACTTAATCGGGTCTGTCTTTATATTCCGGTAGTTTTTCTCATAAGGCACTGTTCAAACGAAGTAATTGCAGTCTGTCTTTATTACTGGATTTAGTAGCCCACACTACACAATTCCGCCTTGATCCCACCAAGAGTCAAAAATTGTATTATAAACACCGAAACAACATTATTGTACCAACATATTACAATTATTATCGAAATGAGGGAAATTTTTTACTTTCAAAAGTAGGTACTTTTACTTTATTGGGAATAAAATATGTGTTTACCAATCAATTTTCATGAGTTATGGTTTATTTTATTTCTATTGAACGCAACTTTATGAATAAATAGTGTGACAGGTAATAATTTTCTGTTTTCTATTTTTTGTGAATTTTCAAAAATATCATAATTTTAAAAAAAAAAAATTATGATTTTTTCCCAATAACTCCAAAAATATGGGACATATTAAATAATGATATTAGAATGACTTAAGGCTGGTATAATATGGAATTTTTTAACATACGGCTTAAAGAAATCGAATGAGTCATTTCAAAGTTATCATTAGATGTATGAAGCAACCTCTTCAAAAATCTTACATTAAAAAAAAAATCTAAAAATAATCCATAGAATCTGAAATGCTGATGATTTTTGAAGTTAGGCGACCGTAGCGCATCACAGAAATGGTGGTTATCCAAGGTATTTTATATTGTGGCATAGTGTTATCAGCGTTGCCGCTGTGACACTATAGTGCCACTTTTGAGCCTTTTTCATGCCAATGACACTTTTTATGACCCTTTTTTAAAGGTAAAGGTCCAAACCTCCTCACGAAAATTCTCAGTACACTTGGCATTTATATATGTATGTTGTATATATACACAACATGAATGATTTTTGCGAACATATATAAAAAATTGCATTCGGTATTATTTGCAGATTTACATTATATCGTTTTTGAAAGTCCAGACCTTATAGTTCTATGTAAAATCCAGTTTTCGAGGGAATCCTGTACGACTGTATAATAAAATTTATATGAATTCGTTACATACATATATATTTACTTTGCCTTCTAGTTGTGCTTCCGCTAAAAGAACTTTTCAAAACTATCACCGATTAAAAATAAACTTACAAACAAACTTAAAATATAAACTTGTAAATCCAGGCTTTCCTCTCGCAATTTGTTTGAATCGTGGCTGGAAAAATAGACTCGAAATACAGAATTAATTACTATCTGTGATTTGTTTTTTAGTTTTAACATTGATTTATAATTTAAGTATGTGTAATTACTTTTATTTTAGTTTAATGTATTTTTAAAATACGTTTTTGTTTTTTAATTGAAATAAATTTTATTTTTTTTTTTTTACAAAAAACTTGACCCTATTTCACTTTGATATACCCTTTTTTGACCCTTTTTCCCAAATACCCTTTTTATGACTGTTCAGTTGTAACACTGTTTTTTATAGCATTATTTAATTCTATTTCTTATTAAAAAAAAAAAAAGAAAAATAATGTCCATATGTATAATAGATACATAATGTTAAATAAGTTAGTCAATCTCTTACACTTGCCTTGTACGGTATTTAAAATAAAATAAAATAAAATAAAATATTGTTACTTTTTTACCTTTTTAAAAACGTGCATATATGAGTTCGTAGATCGCAGTTAAAATAAAATAAATCTATGTTTGCTTTTAATTAAAATCCTTTATTAAGAGTGTTTTGTGCACCACTGCTTGTAACCTTTTTACAAGCAATAACGATTTTTAGTCTTAATTACACTCTCTGTTTACCACTTTGTAAACAACAATATTTACTCGACAGATCTTTCTACTTAAAGATCTTCCAACTCGATCGTGGTTAAAATTTAGGTTCGATTACAACTTAAATTCTTCTTCAAAGAGAGGGTAACCACACTAAACCAATTCGACACGTTCGCTGCGTTAACTTTTCTTCAAACTGATCGCTGTTCGCATCGATCTGCTTTTTATATGGCTGAATAAACAACACTTCGAAAGCTCTCGAACTTCACCATATTTCAGGTAGATTTTATTTCTTTCCTTTATTTGCTATTTAGTTCTTATGTAGTTATGTCTGTTTTTTTTTAGTACGTAGTTGTTCGTGTATCTTTTTTTTAGTAATGTAACAAACGACAGTGGTCCTCAAACTTGATTTTCATAATAATAACTAACAAAAATAATTATAATAGAAATAATAATAATAATAAAACTAATTTCTAAATAAATAAACACTAATTTAATCTTCTGAAACTTAACAATTACACTTTTATGAAATTTTCAACGGCAACACTGAGTGTTATCTTTAAGCATGTGTTTGAAATGAGTCATTTTTATTTTCATCTCTTGAGTTTTTATTGTTTAAAAACAGGGGCCCAAATTCATGTCTATTTTTCAGAATGAAAATTAATTTTTATTTTTTGTCTATTTTTTATTATAAGGTGTATTTTAAAAAAATTAATTTAAATTTAAAACTCGTTCCGCTTGAATTTTTTTAATATACTAAATTTAGTGTTACATTCCAGGGTTAAGACAGGGTTTTTCATAATTTGCTTTATTCTCACTATGTTATACATAGGCTTTTGAATAAATACTTTGTTACATAAAGGTCTTATAGCTTAGATTTTATTTGCTATTGCTATAGTTTTAATTTTTGGATGAAAAACTTGGTAATAAAGAGGTTTATCCAAATGTCTCAGAAAAAATTCATTATACTGAGTTTTTATTTATAACCAAGTTCATTATATAGAAGTTTCACTGTACTTAGTCACAGGACTAGTGCTACCATCTTCTATTGTGTATTTAACCGCGGTCATAGGATTATAATTATATTAACATACTTTTTAGTTAAACCCCAAATATTTTCACTACAACTACTTACAACATGTTATCCATTACAACTAAATATTATACACCAGTGGTCAAATACAACTGCGTTTAAATAAAAGGAAATATTTTGATGCCAAATATGTACGAATAATAAATAAAACCATGTCGTCGTAGCTACACATGAATAAAAATAAATAAAAATTAAATTTTCATGTGAGAATATAAATTTATATAAAACCAAATATCCTTGTTTTACACATGCATAAGTGTGTGTATAAATTTACAAAAGGAAACATTATTACAGTTAACACCCCTTTTAACTACTGTTATATAAAAAATGCAAGCACACTCACATACAAGTTTAAGCCATAAAGTTAAAAATAAAATATAAACCTCAGAAGAAAAGCAAATAAAATACGAATGAAAACATGAAAATTTAACATGAAAATACTTACATACATACAGATATGCACAACCTTAAGTCAGACATTGAGTGTTAACACTCCCAGAGTGGAATTTATTAATGTTTTTGTCATTATATTTTTTTTTTTTTTTTTTTTGTTTACCCTATTCCGCCATAGGTGGTGTGTTTCAATTGATGTTAATAATAACTTTAACAATAGTTCAAGTCTTACTTCTAGTAATACTAATCGACTTGGAAACACCAAAGAATTAAGCACATTATTCTGCCCATGTCTCTATTAACTAATGAAAGAATAATTAATAATTAACCTTAACTGTCTTAAAAATTGCTTCATAAAATTCCTTAAGTCATTTATGTATTTATGAAATAGGCAGCTTAAGAAGCATACTTTCATTAACCAATACCTTTTTGTCTTTGTAGATTAAGGGCCAGTTTTTGACTTCGTATTTAAATAGGCATTTAGTTAATTTTCATTTAAATTTAAGTTGTATTTAAATCAGGGTTGGCAAAAACCCGTGTTTTATTATTGCTTTTTTTTTTTGATTGTCTTTTTTTTTGGGTTTTATTGTGTCTTATAACAGCTTCCAAGTTTCGTTCATATCGACAATTTTTTTTTTCTGTTTGTTAGTCAAATAGGTTGTATTAGTTTCTAAAATGCAGTTTTGTACTCTTAGAGCGATCAAGACGGCATTGTGTACTATGAGTTGCTTAAACTCGGTGATCGGATCAGACTGCAGTTACTTCAATTGAACAGTGCATAATGAAAAAAATGGCTGGAACATAAAGACAGACAAATAAAGTATTCCTTTTGCATAACCACGCTCGGTCTCAAACAAACAATTATTAAAAACAATCAAATGCCGCTCCCGCCGTGTTCTTCAAGCATTGCTCCTTCTGAATACTGGCTGATTCAACGGATAAAATATCTTTTGTCATGTCACCGAATCACTTCCTTTGAAGCATTATAAACTCGGCTTCAAAGTGAATCGCCTCAAAAGACGATAAGTTTTTCTGAGACGGGATTCGGACATTGGCTCAGTGGTGGGGAGATGATGTCAACAGTGATTTGATAAATTTTTATTTTGATAAATTTGTTGATTCCTTTTTTTTGAGCTAAAAAATTAATTATTTTTAATTAATTTAATTAATTTTGTTTTAATTAATTTTGTTGTAAATAAACTATGAAAACCCATCTGGCTTTTTTAAATATAAAACCCAGTAAAACCCAGGTGGGCTTAATACAGTTACCCAGTAGGTTGACAACCCTAATTTAAATACAGTTTCATTTTTTTAGTCAATAATTTTAGTCTCATTTGAATACTACAAATAATATGGCAACACTTGAAATGTCAAAAACTTAGCGATAGTTTTACTAATAAAACAGCTGGTTTATGAATATAAAAATTTATTTTTTAAAATAAAAAGTGTAAGAAGTGATTTTTTCATTTTTTTGGTACAGAAAAAATAAGCCCAAATTTTACTTGAATTGAAGTTGATTTTTTGTTTTTAATTATTATTATTATTTTTTTTTAATTGCCACATATATAGGTTTGTATTTATTTTTATACTTATTTATGATAAACACAAAAAAAGATTTTTAAATGGCCATACATTATATCATCATATGACTACTTAAATGGACCTTAAATGCAGAAGAATGGCCATTTAAGTTTGCACTGAAGAAGTGAAATTCGCATTTAAGACAATTTAAAGATAAATGTGACTTAAATACGAAGTCAAAAATTGGACCTATGTGGCATTGTGTGGCCTTATATCATATACATCGATTCAGTGCTATTTCGATGAAGTTATTATATCTGTCTTAATAGATTGTTGTAAAGAAAAAATAGGGAGTCTTTGTAAATTTATTTTAGAGTGAAATTGAGTGTGGAGAGATAAAGTCGCGACTGATGGCTGGCTATCATAGGCTACCGTAGTCCTCTTTCTCTCTATTATTTTACTGCTCTTTTATTTCGGTTTTGCTGAGAAATCAACTTTAGTGCTTTCTATCATTAGTGAATGTATTTAGTGTACGTTTCATATTATAAAATCACACAGATTGTAGGACCTCAGGTACAATTGTACGCTACTTAGGCCAAGGATATGCGGGCTTAGAAGCATTTTCCCAATAACACAACTGTTTGAGACATAGTAATCAATACCTTTTTGTGCTTACAGATAAAGAAGCATTATGTTGGCGTTTACCCAAATTCAATGCTATTTCGGTCCATTTAATAACAAAAAATAAACCGTTTTATTACTTAACCAAATTCAAATGAAGATGTTGACCCTGTTTGCACAAAGTATATACCAGTTAATTGTAAAAGCCAGCTAAAGTTCAGAAAGAAGTCATATGCATCACACCTTAAAGGATTATTTATGCAGCCTAATATTCTATGTTCACCATGTCAGAATGAGATTCGAACAGAGGCAGGTAGCTGACTTGGTAGGAGAGCAAATGGAAATACTATAACTTTTCTTAGGAACTTAATCCTGTAAGCCAAAATAGCAGGACATTAACATAGTACGTGCTCAGATGTCTGAACGTGCATCGTACAGAATATACACCGTTTAGTCACAATATTTCCTAAAATATAACATATTGATAGTGTATATGACCACAATAAACGGTAAATAATCACGTTAGTACTCTAACTTCGCTTCGGTTACGTAATTTTTAGGAATCAATTAACCACTTCGCTTATTTCAATCTAGAGGCATTCTGCCATAGACGAAACAATTACCTTCCAACCCAGAAGTTGATCTTACTTCTGTGGTGTCCTACAGGAATACCTAAGAATAATTGAGGAGCAATGACAACTTGTCGAGCTTTTGTGTTTTCAGGTTGGTTTACATGCTCCGAGACCTAACACAACGAAATCCTGTAGTATACAAAAATTTATTTAAGAAAATGTCAGACAGTACATAACAATATTGGACTTCATTTCACTAGGCAATAATTGGAACTACGAAAATATGCTGACGATGGAAGCAAATGTAATGGGTGTCCAAAATTGAGGTAACATTTTAATTTTGCTGCCATCTTTTTTCTAAATTTTTTTATAAATTTTTATTTTCAAATTCTAAATATATTCCGGTTAATTAATATGGAACGTTACACGAAGAAACAACGTGTTTTTATTATTAAAACGTGAAATAATAAAAGTTTTTAAGATGTAATTAAGAGAAAACGCTCCAACAAATTGTATCATAAAGCCGATAGTTGAAAAATATGAAGAAACTGGATTCGTTCATGATACAGCTATAGAATTTATCAACGTAGTGGTCGTTCAACCGAAAATACAGCATCTGCGAACAGAAGTGTGCATTCGTTACCGTTCGCACCAATTAAACAACAAACGATCTATATAATTCAACATTTACATATGCATCGTTATCTCCATCTAAAGGATTATAAGATCCAACTGACCATGCATTACGTCGACAATTCGTTTCTCGGGCCATCGAAAAACAAAAAGAAAATAAGAAATTTTTTAACAAAATAGTCTTCATCACCGAAGCCCATTTTCAGCTCAATGGCTATGTCAGCAAGCAGAATTGCCGCATTTGGGGTGAAGAGAATCTAAGAGTTATCTTAGAGCAACAATTTCATCCACAAAAAGTTACGGTTTGATGGTCTTAGCTGGCTCCTTAGGTGATGTCTGGTCCTTTTTGGGCATCCGTGTTTCTTTCTGTTCACTCTTTCTGACCCTTTTTCTTCTTCTACTTCTTTCTTCTTTCTCAGTCCTTCCTCTCTCTCTTTTCCTTTCACTCTTTTTCTTCATTCCTTTTCAGAGAAGTGTCTTTGCACAGTGGGCCACTGTGGCTTCTGTGTGGGGTACTTCTGTACCACCTTTCATACTTACCTACCTACGGTTTGGTGTGGTTTGTGGTCCGGAGGAATCATTGTGCCATATTTTTTTGTAAACGAAAATGGAAACAGATACATGCACTCGGCTCAAATCGTATGACATCTAGACTCGTCAATTATGGCTAGGCTGATGCTTAGGAATACGGTCCAGTTGTTTTGGGTACCTAAACACTGTGGAAAAGGTGGGAACAAAGCAGCAGATGCATTGGTTAGAAAAGGTTCTTTAACGTTCTTTCTACTATGCGTCACCACTTACTATCATCCTCAATCTAATCAAAGGTTGAGAAATTGCCAGATGTTTGGAACAAAGGGGACTTGCCACTCTAGCGAAGCGATCATTTCGCAATATGCGCTTCGCTCTGAGCTTCACTTCTGGCGGATGCAGATATCGACTGTTTTCACAGGCATCAGAGGCAGCGGAACAATATATTAAGAATGTGGGCTTCTTGATAAGTTTAGTAGAGTATCATTGAGTGACACCATTATGGTTTCAGACCTGCTGTTGTTCAATGCGAAGGCAGCAGAACAAGCGATAGACCGGAAGGGAAACAATAGAATTTTGGTAATGATAATATTTAAATTACAATTAAAATGCAAAAATATGCTTCTTATTACGAGCAGAATGTAGTGTAACAAGTCAGAATGTCTGGTGGGTATTGTTTTATGTTGGCGATAGCGATAAAGTTTATAGGCATTTGTAACAAACTGACTTAAAAGTAGCTTGACCAACTTTTGGTCAATCTTCTTCTATTTTTTTTCTCCGTCACTCCTGAAGGAAGCATGTAAGCTTTCCACAAAGCATTCATTGCTCTGATTAAGTTTTTTTAATCAATTTGATCTTTCAAGCTAAGTAGATGATTAATCCACTATAGCTCCTCCATATGATTTTGCCATTGTCCTTCACTAAAAAAACAACTTTTTCGCTTTATGGGTGGTAAATACTTCACTAGTCATTCAGAGCATTCAGCCAAATGTCTGCATATAACTTGGCATGCGAACGCATTTGAAAAAGTTAGCGATCACGGATGTGTATGTTTGTAGACTGTGCTCACAGGCATCAGAGACAGCGGAATATATATTGTGTTAATGTAGGTTGAAGAGACATATGGTCTCTTGAGAAACATTTTAGATCTGCTGGTGTTCATTAGGAGACAGCAAATTGCTAAACAAACTGTAGAGCAGAAGGGGAACAGTAGATCTCATTGTCGCAGTGTCAAACAAGAATGCCTGGTCAGGATGTTTATAACTATAGTAGTGAGGACCATGTACTCGATGTAGTATAGCAGACCAAATTTTTTGTGGATATGGAATTCGCGACTGCTACGCTAACAAACTAGTATACTACCGAGGCACATGAGCTTCTTAGTTGATTTTTAAAGAAAATACAATCAAAATCCATAATTTACTATATTCGAGTATTGAGTGTAATGTACTGAGACCTACACTCATGAAGAGAAGACTTTAATATTCTTTTCCTGTGTGGTGTGTTCATTTCTAGGTACGAGTACATTGAGAAGATTTCCTTTTTTCTTTTTTTCTTTTTAATTCAGGCGTGTAGTAGTGTAGCATTCATTGCTGTTTTTTTTGTGTTGCACTATGAACCAAAAAATTGTATTTGTAGTAATAAAAACTTTTTTTTGTTATATAAGAGGTCAAATCACAACCTCATTGCAAAAAATTTCGAAATATTCTCTACAAAAAAAGAAGAAACAAATAACTTGAGTTCACAATTCAGTTGTATGGAGAAAAAAGTTTTGCCAACAATTTGGTGGGGGCATAACACTGCTACATGCTGCATAATTCGCAGATTTGTGTTTTTAACCCATTTGTGGAAGAAATGAATAATAGTTTTTTGCAAAAAATCACAGGCAAAAGCTTCTACAGCAATAGGGTTGAACTCATTCCTTTGTTGGCTGTGTGCTACTCCGTTTTTTCTTTTGTAGGCTTTGGTGTTCTATTTTTTATTTATTTTTTTGCTGGCACAGTTGTTGTTGATTATTATTGAATAACAATTAAATAAAACTATTTGCCTACAGATCTAGTATTTTATAGAACTTTAAACAAAAAAGCCAACCCATTCGAAATGAAATAAAGAGTTTTATTGTTTTTTACTCTGCATCGTTCATGGTATTTATTTAATATTTAATGTTTATTTTTCTTGTTGGTTTATTTGTTTATTTTTTTCAATTTTTATTTATTTCATTTGTTTTTATATATTCACAATATTTCTTTCTTTTTTTTAATTTTATTTTTTATTAGTTTGTTTGTGGGCAGTAAAAATGTTTCAACATGATTTTAGTTGCTGTGGCTGCTCTTGTACCCATTGAAGTGTTGTACCACCTCTGACAATACTACCCATTTCGTGTTGTATGACAACGTTTCAGTACGTTTCCAATAGTTGCACGTTTTAGCAGTAGTACTGTTGTGCCTGTAGTTTTTATTATTTTTCAGCATATTTTTATTATTTGTTTTGTGTCTTTCTGGGTGGCTTTACGTTTGTTAATAACAATAATAAATTTAAAATAAATAAATAAACAAAATAAAAATATTGTAATTAAAAACATAAACAAGCTGTAGCCGCTAATTGTTTCATTGTTATGTTCAAGTTTAAATGAATTTACTTGAAGTCTATTAAAAAGTTCTATGGCATAATATAAATTGTAGAACGAAAAAAATATCTACGTTAACTGTTTATAATTTAAATTATAAAGTCAATTTTAATGCCTAGAGATTAATTTTTCAGATGTAAAATTTTGGTTCATCGAAGGCGCTTTATCACAATTTTGTTGGTTTGAACTGACTTATGCCATCCTACAGTATTGTAATTGCATTTTTATGCCTTAAAAAATAATTATTTTTACCATCATACCGATTAGGCACAACTGCAGGACAATTCAACCCATGGCATCCATTGTGCCCTTCCGGTCCATAGTTTGTTCAGTAGATCTGCTGCCTTTCTAGTGAAAACCAACAGATCTGAAACCATAATGATGGATATGATACCCAGTGAGAGCCAATGTCCAACTAAACCACACATTCACAATATATGTCTTCCGCAGTCTCTGATGCTTGTGAGCACAGTCTATAAACAGCCACATCTGTTGCTACCACCCTTTTCAGACGCGTCTACAGTGCCACGTAAGAATATTCGTTATCAGCTTTAAGTACGACCTACAATACTTTGGAACCCCAGAACGATGCAGACTGATCGCCGTTCTAGAGTGGCAAAGTCCACAGTGACCATTCCAGTGTTCCAAGCATCTCGAAATTTCCGAATCTTTTACTAGATAGACAACGGTAGTAAGTGGTGCTGAAAAGTAAAATTGCGGACTAATATATAGAAAAATATTAAAATAAACCCATTTTCAAGGTTTGTGTTTGATGTAATCTGTGGTCTTTTGCTCCTGTATAAAATTTATAAATTCAATAAATAGAATTAAGTGCACCTTGTGTTATTGATAATCTCAAGTGAAATATAATTCCATTTTTTTGGCGATATAGTCGAAAAGTTTGGCATGAAAATACTCTTCAGCTTAGGCTGATATTCTGTAAGCATTTCTGAACAGCAAAGCTACGATAAATTTATATGCCGGCCTAATTACTACATTGATGCTTTTTGCTATATGTAATAGCGACTAAATAATTGCGTACACTTTGGTGAAGGATAGAGTGAAATTTGGGGTTTGGCTTATTAATAAATTTTCTGGCCTTTCTGTTTTCTGACGCCGATTTCTTGCGATTGATTTAATGCAGGTCAACTGATGAAACTACTTGCAGATTAGCTATGAGTGTATGTTCTCGCTTAGATAAGTTCAATGCTGCACGATTATGTGGTGACATTTGGAAAAAATAAACGAAAGAATAGACCATCTTCTCACTTGTCACGACATTAAGGAGAATGAAACAATTTTCCATTTTCTGTGTTAGTGTCGCAAACTCGGAGAAGATAACCTTTGATTTCTGCATTCGTGATACTTCGGTGACCAACTGGACCTTTGAAAATCTTCTTCGTTCTATTATTCACTTGTTCTTTTGTATTTTTTTTTTTTTTTTTTTATTCAGTAACCTGTACACTGAACTTATCCTCTGAGAAGTTGTCAACGACAAACCACATTTTAGCTACACACAAGTCGTAATGGGTGATTGTTTAATCAACTTCATAATAAATTATTAAATAAAATATTAAATTATTTTTTTTTTTCAAACAGATTTTGAAATTTTTATTTTTTTTTTATTTTTATTTCTTTGTTTATTTTGAATTATGAATAACATAAAAATAAAGAAATTTTCTGACTTTTCCCTGTAGTTTTGGTTTGGCTATTACTGGTATTTGATTAAAGAAAAAAACATAAAATTTAGAGAAATATATGAAATCTTTATTTGAGCCGATAGATCAATCTATATAATTCAATGTTTAAAGATGGATTGATGTCGACTACGGCTACGCCTCAAATGGTTAATATGCCGAGTCCAATTTTGACATACTCTCTCGAGCATAGCGGCCGGTATCTCACAAATAAATTCTTCAATATTGGCTTCCATTGCGTCAACCGTTGCAGGCTTGTCCCACAAAAAAAGTCTAAACACGATAAATCGCACAATCTAGGCAGCTATTTGACCGGCTTCAAATGTAAAATAAACTGTTTAACGAACTCGCCTCTCAATTGTGCCATGGTTTCGCGTGCTGTGTGGCATGTGGAACGGCCTGTTGATACCACATGTCAGCCAAGTCCAGCTCTTCCATTTTGGGCAATAAAAATGTGTAATCATGACACGGTTGCGCTTGCTAACGTTCCTGCCTTCATCGTCTTTGGAAAAGTGCGGTCCAAAATTCCACCGACGCATAATCCACACCAAACAGTAAATTTATCGGCATGCATTGGCAGTTCTTGCAATGCTTCTGGCTTCTCTTCACACCAAATACGGCCGTTCAGCCCGAAATGAGCTTCGACGCTGAGCACAATTTTCCGATAAAAAAGTGTCTGTGTTGACTATGAATTTCGATACTAAAATTTAATAATCTGCAAGCGTTGTTTGCTTGTAAGTAGATTCATGGTTAAATTATAGACCAAACTGTACATGTTTTACAGTAACATTTTACACGAAAACAGTTGAAAGTTAGAAAGTTGCTAAAAAATCACCCGATACAACTGACGAAAACGTTAAAAATGGTTGCTCAACAAGGGCCTGATTTGCATAAAAAGGTCGGAAGTGATGACGAAATCAGAGCATAAAACTTTAGAATAAAACTAAACCAAAAAAAAAACTAAACTAAAAAAACTTTATCCTGCACAGCACGTCAATGGTTGACAAAAACGCTGAAGCTATTCAGATTGTAGTTCGATGAAATAATCGAATTAGCAAAAAAAAAAAAAAACTGTTAATCAAGTTGGTATCTCTTTTGATATGTACTATTTTTTGAATGTTTTAGGTGTACAACGCATGTCCTAAAGGTTTGCATTCAAACAGTTTAATTACACTGGCCTACAGCAAAAAAAGCCTTTAAATAAAACTATATGAAGTGTAATGATTTTGATGCACTGAATTCAAATTCGTTTTCAGTTTTTTTCAGTTTTGGGCTCAAATTTTTTTATGGGCGTGGCAATTATTTGGCCCATTTATATGGTAGTTTTGTTAACATATCTCATCATAGCTTTAAAACGATTTGACCGATTTTGATGCAATCACCACCAAATCCTATAATTCAACTGAATATTTTATTTTTTTTATTTTCAACAGTTTCGGAGTTATTCGTAACTTAGGTGCGTAAAAAAAAAATTTACGCAAAATTAGAGCAATTTTTGTTGTTCAAAAAGTCATAAAAAATTTTTCAGAGTAAAAATTTTGTATATTAAGCATTAAGATAAAAGTTTAAAATATTGAGAATAAAATAAGCTATAAATCATGCAAATCGGTCAGCTATTGCTATATTTTATTCAATTGGTTTAAATGCACTTACCTAACTTTGAACAAAATTAGCGAACAAATATAACAAAATTGTTACGGTCTAACTCATAATCACTTACAACAGCTTTATAACAGGTTTATAAGACATAATACAAAAATTTGTATTCATAAACGACAAACAGTGTTACAAAGCTCTTATAAACCATTTATAAATTTTCAATTTTTATTATAGATTTGCACCTTCAATAAAACTTTAATAGATACAAATTTGTAATTTTTTTAAAATTTTTCTATTTGTTTTTTTTTTTATAAATAAAATATTTTTTGTTAAATTTGCAATTAGAAATAAAATAGAATATCAGGTTAGGCCATAATGTCCTAGAAAGGCTACAGTGCAATATCTTCTTCCATTAATTATTTGTCCTATCCAGAGTCTATTCCCTCATGATCCTAAGTTAAGTCTTAACGGAAGACTCTTATATATGTATGTCCAAGTTTTGTATACAATTTTAATATGCTTCATTCAGCAATACGACTGAAGAAAAACGTAAAACTCCTCTTCAACGCAAAAAGCTGGCAAATTGTACAGAAAGTTAAAAATCTACACTCCGATATGGCTGCTAGACGTAGGATGCTGCCTTTCGAGACATGCAGAAGATCCAAGATTTTGTGATTCAATAACTTTAAAGACGTTACGAAGCGTGTTTTTTATAGAGGTATAGAACTCTAAGTTGGCATTACTTTTGAAGATAGCGGCCGATTTAACAGCTGTCAAGTGATTTATTCTCACTTTGGTTTGGCAATTCATCATGAGTAGACTCACGCCTGAACAACGCTTGCTTTATCGTCGACAAAATCGTCCATCAGAGCAGTTAATTCGTTTTCGCACCACGTTTACTCTTATTGATAACTCGTATCCCCAGAGACGCTGTACGGTGCGTATAGAAGAAGCTATTGCTGCTATAGAGCGTAGCATTGAGGAAGACCCGAAGGAGTCCATCCGCCATCGAGCACACGAATTGGATCTGTGTCCATCCACTTTATGGAAGATTTTGCGAAAGGATCATATCTTGCGTGCTTCCAAAATCCAACTCGTTCAAGAATTGAAGCCAACGATCATCTAGTAAGGCGTAGATTCGTCGAATGGGCCCAAAACAAAATTACCGTTGTTTCCGATTTTCATAAGAGAATTTTGTTTAGCGATGAAGCGCACTTCTGGTTGAATGGTTACGTCAACAAACAAAACTGCCGCATTTAGAGTGAAGGTAATCCTCAAGTGTATGTGGAAACACCGTTACATCCAGAAAAACTGACTGTTTGGTGCGCTTCATGGGCTGGTGGATTCATTGGTCCGTACTTTTTCAAAAACGATGGTGGCCAGAATGTTACAGTCAATGGTGATCGGTATAGAGCCATGATTACTAATTTTTTCATTCCTAAATTGAATAACCATGATGTCCAGGAGATGTGGTTTCAACAAGACGGCGCAACATGTCACACAGCTCGTGCCACAATAGATTTATTGAAAGACAGGTTTGGTGACCGCCTAATTTCACGCTTTGGACCTGTGAATTGGCCTCCAAGATCTTGTGATTTAACACCGCTAGACTACTTTCTGTGGGGCTATTTAAAGTCATTGGTCTATGCGGTGAAGCTACAAACGCTTGACCATTTGGAAGACAACATTCGCCGTGTTATTGCCGAGATACGGCCACAAATGTTGGAAAAAGTCATCGAAAATTGGACGTCCAGATTGGTCCACATCCGCGCCAGCCGTGGCGGTCATATACCAGAAATCATATTTAGAATAAAATGCCACAAGATTATCTGTCGGATAAATAAAAGTCATGTCAATCGAATAATTCGTCTTTGTTGTATTGCAACTTAAAGTTCTATACCTCTATAAAAAACACCCTGTATAAATGTTATTCAAAATGATAAGGTCACCTTAATATTTGCTCTATTCATCCAAACTATAAAATGTTATGTATGGTCACCTTATTCAAAAAAATTCTACGTTCAGCGAGTCAAGCGAATAATAAGCCGGCTTTGCTCTTAGGGATGTACCGTTATATTATGTTTATTTAAATCTATGTAAATAAGTGCAAAATTCTATGTGTCAAAATGAACGAAAATCCCAATTCTCATCACTAGAAAGAATCATTCTTGGTGACAAATCAAGTGTATATGGTTGTAGATTTAAAGTAAAATTCTTCTCTGCTTTAAAAATCTATACAATTTTGTATATCACAGTGTATAAACATCAAGGGCTATAATAGAATTTTAACGTTACTATACGTATATAAAGATATTTTTATTCAAAATAATATATCGTGCCATAACTGCAAAAAAAAAACGTAAGCGCCAAGACTATCGATTTAATTTTTTTAATAAAAATCTGTAATACTCGGTCATTTGCACCATCACAGTAAATTTTAGAGCTGTAAAATACATCTTGATGATTTTACAGAAAAAAAATTATGTAAATGCACTTAAGCCTTTGTCGCTTAAGACTTTTTAGCAAATAGAGTTCAGTATAATAAAAATAGGGAAAACTTTAGTTTCATTTTAATTAATAACAGACTCTGTTGTTATAATTTAATTTTTTCTAGTTTCATATTATACTTACTCTTTTCCTTTGTTTAACTTATTACATGACCCTGTATCATCTCTATGAGATTGTTTAGCTCATTCATAATTAAAGGATTTTCAACTTACCTAAAAATAAAAATAAAAAAGTGAATATTATTTCGAGTGAGAACCTTGGCATGCAATAAAAAGTGTTATTAACCCAGTTAAACATTTCGTTATATAATTTAGTTTTAATGATTTCATTGTAATACGAGTATACGTAGTAATAAATTGCAATTAAATACAGAAGTATAATATGACTTTACATCTACCAAATATATGAATATTTTTCTAATGACATACATACAACAAGATAATTATGCTTTCGTTTGAATAGAATATTCACAGAGAGAAAGATAAATAATTGTTAAATTAATCATGCGATATTAACACTTTTCAATGATAAAATTAAAATTTTTTCACACATGATTAGTATAGCAGCAGTAATTAAATAGCAGTGAGTGAGGGGAAAAAGAGCGAAATATTTAAATGCATTTATTAACGCAATTCATAATTAAAATTATATTTTCAAAATGCTTTTAAAATTTGATATTCTTGCACATACACGCGCACACAAATTTAGTCACAAATGAAACTGTTAATAATAAATATTCTCATATGATGTGTGTTACTGTGTCATGTGTTGCGTATGATTTATTTTTAATTTCCAAACAGCAACACTCATACGTTGTCAGCATATACACATGTATGTGTATTACACATTGTGTACTCGTTGTCTATATGAGTATAAATAAATAATTACAATTTGAAAGAATTAAAACAAAGTTCGCAAACAATAAAAACAACAACTACAACAACTACAACAACAACAACAACTACAACAACAACTACAACAACAATTACTACAACAACTACAACAACAACTACTACAACAAGCAACAACAATACTATACGATACTATACTTAAATTGGCAACTCGTAAGTAAAATTATTTTGTTGGTTACGAGGTTAGTTTCATAATTTTGTGACTGTTTGTCTATACGATTTATAAACTTTCTATGCAACATTGCATAGTCAAGTGTAATCTATTACTGCATTCTTATTGAATATCTGGCATCATAGCATCAGTTGGCTTGTTTCCAATAGGAGTAGAAAGCAGCAAAAAACGTTAACAGAAAATTAAAAAAAATTTAATTTGTGCGTTGAAAAAGCCTGGGTAAAGTGTAGTTTACTTAGTTTCATTGTGGACGCACCGCCACAAATGATGGTAAATTTTTCGCTTACAAAAAAGGGGCCTTAAACGATTCACGAACGGTGAATAGAAAAACGTGTAATGGTTGAGCCTGCAGATATAGCATTTATAGTAAATAATTAGATATGTAGAAGATATGTGCGGAATAGATGTCGCTAGTGCTCACACTAGATCATAAGCTTAACGACGTGACCACTTTAGCATGGCTTATGGTGCTGTTCAGATACAAGTCTTTGTACCTTTTTGAATGTAAACACGTCTATTATTTAAAGCTAGATTGACACGATGGAATAATTGTGACGGCTTAACAGGCAATAATGTGGCAACAAAAATATTAAAAATTATCCCAATCGAAGTGAAAATAAAGATGTCTAAAATTTAGGTGTCTTTTTAATCTTAATAAAAAAGACTTTTTCAAATATTAAAAATATGTATTTGTATTATAGTTTATTAAAAATAGGTTCTGGCTAGAAATAAAAATTATGTCGGTCAAGTGACAACCCTACTGACTCGGCAGACTCCCAATCTTTTACGAAAATTAAAAAATAACGTTTTTCAATGAAACAAGAATTTTTTAACAAAATAATTTTAAGCGACGAAGCCCATTTCCAGATCGATGACTACGTCAACAAGCGGAATTGCTGCATTTGGGGTGAAGAGATCCAATAGTTATCATAGAGCAACCACGGATCATATTTTTTGAAAACGAAAATGGAAATGCGATTACGGTCAATGGAAATCGCTACACGGAGATATCCTAAGGTTTTTGTGGCGGAAAATTGGTGATTTAGAAGTAGAGAATATATGGTCTTAACAGGATGGTGCCCCTTATCACACAGCAAGAGAAACAATAGATTTTTTGAAAGAAAAGTTCGAAAATTTCATTATTTCTCGTAGAAGAGGAGTAAATTGGCCACCGAGATTGTACGATTTGACACCTTCAGATTTTTTTTTTGTAAGGTTTTTAGAATTCGAAATTGTACAGCAGTAATACCATAAGACTTCAAGAACTTAAAACCGACATTATCGAGCAGATACCAATCATTGGCAATAGTTTATTGAAAAAAATGATTGATAATCCACAAACACATCCAAAAAAAGTGACCGTATGGTGGAGTTTTGTTATTAGGACGCATCATCGGCCCTTTCTTTTTGGAAAATGAGCATGGAAACGACGTCACCGTGAATTCTCTGCGCTGCCAAACCATCATATACAAGTTTTTGTGGCCACAATTGGCTAATATTGATATCAATGACCTTTGGTTTCAGCAGGACAAGCTACACAGCCAGCCAAACAATTCAGATATTGGATGAGAAATTTCTCACTCGAGTAATTTCTCGACTTGGCGATGTCAATTGGCCGCTTCTTTCATATGATTTAATGCCGCTGATTTGAAAGACCGGGTTTACGTGAACAAACCACAAAGTCTGAACAACTGATACGTTGAAAGATGAAATTCGGCGCTGCATTAACGAGATAACCGAAGCTTTGCTGCAAAATGTGGTAAAAAATTTTGTGAAAAGAGCGGACGTCTGCCGACGTGCAAGGGGTGGATATTTACATCATCTATTATTAATTTCCAAATTTCTATTTTATATTGGTAAGAATAAATTTGTCAAAAGAAAAAAAATGTGTTTTTAATCCAATTTATTAACCTCCAATTTGCCCACCCTTTAACAGGTGCCTGCATTGATTGCACTGCACCTGCACATCAATTCAATAGTCTCTCTCTGTATGTAAGGTCCATGCCATAACTACCAGCCCCTTTTTCTCTTTGAAGAGCTGCACCCAATCTCAGGGTACGAACTGAAGTCCTTAGAGATTCCAGTGCCCATTGTATTGGAATTAAGTTTTTGGTCAGACTTCAAAAATACTTTTCTACATATTCGGGCATCTGGCCTTTTAAGGAATGTATTACTTATTTCCCAAGATAGCTCAAATACTAAATATTTCAGGTTAAATAGGTTTTCTTCGAGTATCGGTGGCTACGGATTCAATATAACACATCAGATACTAAAGAATACTGGACACAGTAGGTTTATGGCCATAGTTTCTTGGGCTGCAGATGACGTAAATTATATATTTTTTATCTTCTTCATCAGAGCTATCTGACCGATTCAATATTATTTTGAATTTAAAACTAAAAGAACAGAAAAAAAATTCCGTAAGTTGGCTACGAACTGCTATAACATTCGGCATACTCTTCAACCTTTAACCGAGCGACAAGCGTACCCTGGTTCACATAAGTTTTGAGGGTTCCCCGAAATATACTGCAGCTTTCTCCTTTTGTTTCGGTAATAAACTATTGATTTTTCTACGTATTCTTCCGAAATAAACATTATTCGTCATTAAAACCAAGAAATTGATATGACTTTCACATGTATATATTGTTTCGTTTTTACCTTTGTAAAAACGTGTATTAATGAGTTCGTAGATTGTAGTTAAAATAAAATAAATGTTTTGTTTAGTTTTTAATTAATATTCCTTTATTAACGCCGTTTTGTTTTCCAGTGCTTATAACCTTTTTACAAACAATAACAATTTCTATTCTTTGTTATTCTCTTCGTTTCCAACTTTTTAAACAAGAAATTACTCTACAGACCTTTCTACCCAAAGATCTTCGTTGTTACAACTTAGCTTCGATCACAAACTTAACAACACTCTCTTTCTATTAAGTTCAAACCAGGGTTATCAGATCTGGCGATTTCTCGCCAAACGTGGCGATTTTAAAAGTTATTTGGCGACCTAATTTTCGGTTTGGCAACATGGCGATTTTTAAAATAGTTGGCGATTTTGTTGGCAATTTTGGGCAAAAAGTAAAAAAAAAATTATTTATTTCGCATTTTTATGTGCGAAATTCGTGAGCATAGTGTATTTTAATGTGACGATTATAGATGGCAGCGGAACTTAAGTTGTGTTCTCGGCAAAGAATAATTTGTAGTTGCCTATATGGATCTGATAGTAATAGATTTTTAGCTTCCAGTTTACTTATGTAATTCAATTTTCGGTAATTGACAAGGAACTATGTTCATAAGGGATACGAAAAACCTTTAAACTTGAAAAATATGGGATAAAATTTGTGTTTACTTAAAAAAATCAAATCATTGAAAAGGTATACTTCTCTTCTTTTTAATCCAAAAATCGGATATTTTTCAGCTAATTTATCAGTTCTTAAGTGTATGACGATACGGTAAAACGGATTTTCAACCATAAGCATAATTTTTTACTTTTTTTGCTAAAATTTTTGCTTAATAGAATTAGTCAAATGTATATTATGGCGAAATTTTATCCACTTTTGGCGAAATTTAACAAAATAAATTATTTTAAATTTATTTAAACAATTTTTTTTTTATTTAAAAAAAATATAAATTATGTTTTCAAAATATTAAAAAAATGTTTATTTTCTTTTGAATTCTTGTGTGGCCATGTGGATGTAAGCACCTACTTCTTTTATCTCTTAGTATTTGTTGTTGCTTGTTTTTTGTCTCTTACTTGTCTTCTTTGCTGTAAATTTTTATTGGTGCCGCTCTATTTTTATTCACATTATTTATGCTTATGTTTGTTGTTGTCGATTTGGTTATTTGTAAGCAGCATATATAGTTGCTCATGCAGCTTTGTTTATTTATTTTAGCAATGTAATAAACGCAGGGGTGTCCCACCTTATTTTCGTAACAATGTGTTAAACTACAGGTACCCTGTCACTTTGTTAAATGTGTATAATAATCACCACTCTTGAAGCACTTAAAGAGCAAAAATGGGTTTAATCTTAAAAAGAAAAACTTATAAAAGATCTTAAAAAGGTTTGGCTTTTTGTTACTCACATAAGGGTTCAGTTAGACTGTTGCGACTATTTCCTGTAAATCTAAAGAGATTTGTATCAAACAAAATGATATTAATTGAGAGTCTTGAGAAAGCTTAGCTAAGGGTATTTCATTAAGCGCTTCCTATATTTAAATAAGTTTAAAAAAAGTATGAGTGAGACACATAAACGACATTTTTATTCGTTAAAAAGCCTATTATACTACAAGTATGTATGCAGAGAAACAAGGTGACTTCGATAGTCAATGAGTTTCACTCGTTTGTCTTTTAAGACTCATTGAAAGGGACCTACAGTTTAGATCCGAACGACATTAGAGAAGTATTTAATAGAATTAATACTCATAACCAGTCACAAAGCTATGCTATAAGGTGATAACGCTGTTGAACAAGGATCTCTTGGCTAGAAGGCGATTGCCTTAAATACCATACCACCTTACACTTGTGCTCTTCTTTGCGTAATTATTATTAATTCCCATAACATTCCATGAAGGAACATGGGGGGGGGGGGTGACTTCTCTCAGTCCAGTGAGCTGCACCCGGTTCTATTTTAAAACTTATTGAAAAGGACCTACAGCTTAATGCCGGCCCCGAACGGCAAATGCATTTAGAGAAGTTTTCAATAGTAGTGATACTTTTAACCAGTTACTAGCTAGTTATGAGGTGATACCGCTGTCGAAAAATTTTTTATTTTTTTTAAGATGGTCTGGCCTGCTATTGAACGAAGACCTTCTGGGTGGTAGGCGGGTGTCTTACCTACCTCACCACAGCGGCAAAATAACTTTGCGTAATGTCTGGCGTATATTTCAAGGTGAATATGTGGGTCTTGAGAGCCGCTGTGGTTTGTGGCTTGTTCACAAAAAATTGGATTTAGAATAACTCCACAAGAAATATTCTAATGGCATCAACTCATACGATAGAAGTGTTTAGTTTACATCACATACTTGTAAGATAACCAGATACTCGAATCGCTAGAGCAATTTATCCAATAAGGCTCTGAGGCTCGTACTAGCATAGTTCTGTTGAAACCACATGTAATCATCGACCTATAGTACTTGGCCTTGATTCTCAGTATACATCAAGCTATAGTGGATGTCATGTGAATTGCTATCGTTCCATTATAAATGAGCCTAATTGGTGACGATGATTTTCTGATGCAAAATGGGTTCAATTACCAATTGCTCAAATTCTATCATTTGCGCTAGTTGTTATTCGGTACATCCATTCAACTATTCATTGTGATTAAGCAAAATAAACCGATTAAATGAAATTTAAACTACCTAAGTTTGGAAGTCTTTGTAGATAAACACATTATTTGAGTAGTTTAAAATGGCTAAAAATCGGACTACAGACATACAAATAAATATCTATTTATGAATTTTAAAAACTGCCCTCATACATATTGGTTTATATATGTACATATCTATGTATTTCGTTTTTGTAATAGCACTAAAAATTTGATTTTTTTTTTTTATTTATGTGTTTGCCCATCAAAATATCGATATTTTTATTAAATAAAAACAATTTCTGACATTTTTCAAATAAAAACTGTTATGAGTGTTAAATAAATTGCGGTTGTGTATGTTTAATAAACAATTTACATATTGATGTTATAGTTGAAAAGAACAATAAATAAATTAAAAAAATATTTAAAATTGATTTCTGAATTTTTTTTTATTTGATATGCATCATTGATTTGTGTTATTTGCCTTAGTAGACTGCCAAAATATAGCAAATTTAAATTGCATAGATTTTGGTATAACATTGAATACAAAGTTGTTACAAAAGTTTGTAGAATTTCATGCAGTCCTCATTTGTAGTTTAATCATCTACTGTTAGGTTTGGGACATTTTAATAAATTTTATATTTCTTCTTAATTTTTACTTCGAAACGGTACAACATATCAAGTTAGAACGTTAGATTAGGTGGTATTTTTATATTTTATTACCTTTACAAAATTTTTACTGTTATAAAATGTAAAAGAAGATAACAAAATAAAAAGTTACAAATCTTTGATAAAGAACCATGTTGATTTGTTCATGTTAATCGATTTACAGTCGCTCACAGCTTATGTGATGCAGTTAGAAATTTTTGCAAAAAATATCGAAATGTCAAAATTTATTACACTTAAAGGCAAAAGTAAACATTACACAGTAAAACCTTTGTTTAGTTATGACAATTAAGAAAAAGAGACAACAACAAACTGTACTCTTAAATATATTTTAACATAACAAGCAATGTTCCCATACAAATTTACTCTCGGCTTAAATGATGAATTCTATAAATCAATTAAAAAACAGTAAGATAAAGGACCAATTTTATATATTTTTGGTGTAGATACGCAGAAAACAATATTTAAAAGCATCATTTCAAAAGAGAAGTTTGATTTCGAAGTATTTTGTAGTAATTTTTTTAAAATGAGAAAGTAAGCTTCAATCGAAAAGCAGGAGGATATCATTCGGCGTTTCTAGTAATATAAAATTACAGAGAATCTCGCATTGAATCAGTAGTAGTAAGAATAAATACCAACTATGATATACCAAGACGTAAATAAAATGCATAATTTAAGCTGTGTGCCGAAAAACGTGACATATTCTTTTTTATTTTGTTATATATTTTTTTATATTGAATTATATACTGTTAATTTTTTATTTAATAAAATATACTAATAATACTTTTTTCACAACAAAAGTTAAAACCTGGTTTAAACATCAATACAATAAAGCAAAAACCATTGCGTTCACACTATAAGTTTTCGTAAATCTGGTTTTAACTTTAATTTGACCAGCAGCTATTACAGCTGTTTTTGTTTCTATAAAAAATTAAGAATTTTTTTGAATAGAAAAAGTATCCAAAATACATATTTTAAATTTTGTAAAAGAAGTCTAATACAGAAATATCAGAAGCTTTAAAATCAGGTCGTTATGAATATAAAACATTAGAAGATTTTTAAAGAAAATAATCACTTTTGTTTATATCAATAATGGATAAGAGCAACAAAATAGTACACAAATTTTTTTCGCATTTATTTTAAAGAGCACCATTTAAATTATCAGCTGGTTCAACATTCTTAACTTGGTAGCACTGAATTTAGTACATCGAAAGCAAGGTTGTATTTTATAAGTCTAATTCAAAAATGGTTTTATGTTGGTTTTATCACAATAATTTTGTATGGTAAACCAGGTTTTATGATAGTTTTAAAGTTAAAACCAACCTTTTCTTTAAAAGCGCTCAGTGTGAAAGCACTATTAGTAATATTATTGACGTGTGTTTTCTTTCTTCTATAAGTAACAATGTTCCTCGTGTTCCAACAGATTACATTTTTGATACACCTAACGCAGATACTGCACAATAAAACCAATATAACAGTTTTACTAAAAGCAAATACCATATTGATATGAATATATAGGAACTTTTTTGAAAATAGCCATATTAACGGAATAAATATTGTATTTTCAGCTTCCATTTAATAAGCTTTTTTCGAATTCAAAGAATAGAGAAAAATCATCAGAAGTTATATTTTGATTTTTCAAGCCATCAGTAAGATCCAAAATAAATTTTTTCAGGCTGTTAATTTCTTGATTTTTCAAAAAGTTAAGCCATACTTCGCATGGTTTCAGGTCATATTTTCGTATTGACTAAAAATCAATCACCTCGTAATGCCACCAATTGTTTATCAATACTTCAGTACATCGCAGTTGTAAAATATTGGAAGATTAACTTCCCAGAGATCTCAGACATTTGCAAAAGGAGTTGACTTATTATTGCTCTGACCTGCCATCGGGACATAGTATAGTCGAAGCGAAGAACACTTGAAATCATTAATCAAACTATCCTTGCTCAATACTTCTCGGAAAATAGGGTGACCAAAGCGTGCAGCGAACAACCCTTTTTCTACCATAAACACCTGTAAGAATTGGTACAGAAATGTGCAAGCCAAAGTGGTATTTTCTACCTCTTTCCACTTTTTGTTGAATATTTATCTTCCAGATTTGTTTGTATTTTCAATAATTATTTTTCTGGTGTTGGGGGAAAAAATAAAACAACAGAACGCAGTATAACATCGCAATAATAGCAGGAAACGAAAAATTGTGTTCGTCACGAAGGTGTGGATATGATATTCTCGCCTGAAGTTCTTACGATGATAAGCTCTATTGCGTTTTATTTTTCATTCTATACATCACCGATTGATATTTTTCGTCTTGTAACGAAATTTGTCGCATTGATTTTATGTTCACTATTTTCATCCAAAGCACTACAAATAGGTATATGGGAGTTATAGAGTACGAGTGATAAGATTAACTAGATTAGAAAGATTGCAGAAATAACACATTTTATTATAAAAAGTTTAAAAACACATTTCAGTTCATTTATTGTTTAAAATAACAATATGAACTAAACTGGTCTTTTATCTAAGATTCGCAAGTTATTTCTTTTTTTTGCCTAACAGCATGGTTAAACGCATACTGTTATAGTGGATATACCAGTAGATCTATACTCATGGGTGCATTTCATTCAATTCAATACAGAAAATCATTCTCCTTTGATCAAAATATAGCGTGGACCACCTATCAGTTTAAATTTGAACCAGCAATTATTTAAAATCTGGCAATACTTATGTCACTCTATTCTGTAACAAAATTCAGTATATTATCTCCACTAAACGAAATGTATCGATTTAAGCTTCAGCAACGTTGGGATTTATTGGAAATTTATCATCATTTAAAATCATCTGTTCGAATTAAGCTCATTTTCATCTTGGTTTTCCGCATTAGGGTTTCAGAAAACCCCAACGACTTACAGAAGTCAATGCACCCATTATCATTGCCCATATTTCTTTGAAAATGAGGACGGCGCAACCATTATGGTCAATGGAGATACCTATCGCACCATGATAACCGATTTTTTTGTGACCGCTCTTCATGTTTAGTTTTAACAAGATAGTTTAACTTGTCACACATCTCACGCCACAAACGATTTATTGCGTCAAACGTTTGATATCCGGTGATGTGAGTTGGCGGCCAAGAAGCTGCGATTTGACAACGTTGAACAATTTTCTGTGAGGCACCGTTAAAGCAGGTGTTATGCCGACAAGCCAACGACAATTGATAATTGTCGAGATACGACCTCATACACTCGACAAAGTTCTCGAAAATTGGTCCGATCGAATGGGGTACTGTGAGGCCAGCTGCTAACCGTTCTAACCGGAACAATTGTACTTTACAGCAAAATACAAAATTTGGCGACATTTCAAACCGTTTTTTTGTATTGCATCTTTAAATTTAAACTTTTAAATGGCCCACCCGATATTTAAATTTTTCAAAACCACACAGTGTTCTAAATAAAAGTTATAAATACTAAATCCTTTACATATACGTACATTACTACACATTATGGAATAATATCCTGTCATTCTTTATAATTTCTTTTTGTTTCCAATTAAAATTTAAACTTAAAAAAATAAAAACTACACCACAAGACAACATTTTTTTCCAACAATTCTTTTTCGTACTAATCAAGCATGACGTTGTTAAATAATCTGATTTTTGTTTTTCTTTTGGCAAATTTTTACATTTTCCCACAAAAACACTGATATATTGTTTCAACTCAATAAATTTAAAAGGTGGTTTCAAGAAACTCCTTTTCTCCCAACAAATTAAGCAAAAACCTGAAAATGGTAACAAGTTAAAGGGAAATAAAATTTCTATTGGTTTTTGAAATAATCCTTTCGCTCCTAGTACAGAGTGAATAAGTATTTTACATTTTCGTACAATAATTTATTTATTTCAAAAAAGATTTATTGAATATTTTAAATATTTAATTTTTTTTCTTAGTTTTCTGTTGTTTTCTCAATGTATTGAAATGTTTTTATATACAAATAGTAATTGTTGGTTTTGATATTTAAAACAACATTACAAAAAATGTTCACTATTCAGATTGGATAAGGAGTAGCCATACTGATATCTGACAGTTGATAGTTTGGGTCTGGATGGAATTATTCCTAGTGGTCTTTAGAATAATGCTGACATAGTAATTCCTTGTGTAGAGTAGTATTTATTCCGAAGGGAAGTAAAACCTTCCAAATGGTGGCCGAAAGGGGCACACCACAGGGGGAGTTTTGCCAACTCTTGTGGAATTTTACCATCAACACTTTGCAAATGAAGTTTCGTTCTATAAGATTCAAGACTCTAGCGAATGCGGATGATGTTGCAGCGGCTGTGTCGGGTAAATATCTCGACACAATGTTGCAGCACCTTCAGACATATCTGGGCCTTCTTAGTCGGTGCAGCAATGATAGTGGACCGAGCGTTAACTCAGAGAAGACCAAACTGATGTGTTCTGAGCAGGTACAAAATTCCGTCTTTTTCCCTACCACACCATTACAGATGGAACTGGGTCTGCTGGATAGCGCGAAGTATCTGAAGGTCATTCTGGAATCCAAGTTGTTTGGCTCCAGAACACACAGACGAGGGCGGCGAACGTAAACGTTCCGTTAAACACGTTTCGTAGTGCCATTAGAAGGTCTTGTGGATCAATCCTAGTATCTCGAATGGATTCCTGACACCGTAATTAAGTTCATACTTACGCATGATGCGATTGCATGATGGAAGTTTCTAGAGAAGTCCACCAATAGCGGAATCTTTGACGGTGTTCTTCGAAGTACGGCACTTATGATCACATGTGTGTTTAGATCCACTGCTTCGATGGCCTTATTTGTATTGTTGAACTGGATTACGGTGTAGCTGAAAGCTAAGCGAATGGCGATTGTGCCTGCGATAAGTTTGAGGATGGCTAGGGCATGGTCTGCAAGGGTTATGGGTATGCGGCTATCTTGCGGATTTTGGATACGATCTCCAGTAATGTGGAGTACTATACACCCTAGCTCTTCCTGAATAGAGTGTTTTCTGTGTGCATCTCACCAGAGTCGGTAATTGGGTCCGGTTTTGTTGAGGTATACACGAACGGGTCGAAATCCTCGGAAGACGTTGGGAGCGATGTCTTTATTCCTGCTTATGGGCTGAGAGTATCCTTTAAACTTCCAGACCACCGCAATGTCTTACAGGCGGACGTCTAGGCAATAAAGAGGGCACTAGAATGGTTGATGTACTATATTTTGGTAATTGATGTTGATATCTGGATCTGTATGATCGCTCCAATTATTTGATGAGCGATCGTTAGCACAGTAACCGCAGTGGAAGAGGTTCATTAGTCAGTTTAATGAGAATAAACCGCTGAATATCTTCAAGAATAGAATTTGATATATGGCACTAACATTTAAACTTATTGCTCTTGGCCTTCTCTCGATTTAAATCGAGTTTTCTCATTGATCACACTTTACAAATTGTTACAGACGTGACCTGATTCGATAAGTTAACTATAAATTTGGAGATACTTTTGTTATTTATTTTCATTTGATTATAGACCTAGGAAATATGAATGACTCTCACTAGTGACCTGTCACCTCCTGGAAATCTGCATTTTATTGCGTAGGAGGTCACAGAAGTGGTTACGCTATTTCGAGCACCTGTGGCCTCGATGGAAGAGAGACAGGACACAGAAATTTTTATAGATACTCTGCCAGTTCATTGCAGCATACGCGGGTCATTGGGAACAATTAGAATGAACGTTTCTGAAAAGAAGAAAATTCTTCACTTTCTCTGTGAGTGTCCAAGTCTGGCGGACAGACAACAAAGATTCTTGTGGTACCTTTTTTCAAGGATTTGCCACAGAGTGCCAGTTTAGATCTGCACCTCATAGTAGCTGTTTTCCTTTCTCTTATATCTTTCCTTTTTCTTTGGCCAGTTTATCACCTGCCGCCTCGATATGGTTGCAAAACGGCCAGCTAACATAACTTGAGATCATCTGTAGGCCGGGTACCTCAAATCTGTTTAGAGCTGGTACATCGCGGTCTAAATCGAAAGAGCAAGCTATTTAATGCTATTGTTAAGTGAGACTATTGACGGGCCTTAGGTTAATACTGATTTTAACTGTCAAAGAAACTTAACTCAGAGATTATATCACGTAAACCCCTAATACCTGCAATTAGAAAAATAAATAAATTATCAATTCCAGTATACTGTATGCTATCATGAAATCGCTCTTAACAAAATTTAATTCATTTTTATGTTGTTTTTATTTTTAAGTTTTTGTCTGATCCATTTTTATTTTTTTATTAAATATTGAATTAAAAATGCGTGTGTGTTGCCTTAAGTCATAAATCTTTTTTTTTTTTTTTTTTTGTTAATTCTTATTATTATTTATTTATTTGTATTGTTGTTTTTGTTTTGTAAAAATATATTTATTGGTAAAATAAATATTTAAAAATCATAAATAATATTTAGAAATAGTCTGTATGTACTTGTGCCACAGGACATGTGCACTTGTGCATGCTTGAATGAATATCTCTTAATAATACTGAATAAACATTGTATTGGGCCAATTGGCAAAATACATGACTTGAAAAAATGTAAAAAAAAATATTATTTAGAGTATTTAATTAAAATACAAATTTAATCCTATCTTATATATAAAGATGAATGTGTCTTTTTCATATATGATGTATAGTATGTTAGTAATATATATTTGTGTATATTTATTTATGTATATATTTATGTATGTGTGTATGTTTGTGTTAAGTCTATAGACAGTTAAAGGGCTGAACCGATTTTTTTGTATTTTTACAGCATCTCTCTGTATATCTGGAAGGAATTATAGACTATATAAATTTCAAAAATTCCAACTGGGCGGTGCCACGCCTATTCAAAGTAAATATTTATTTGTTTATATCTTCAAAATGGTAACAGTAAGAGTCTTTAAATTTGGTTCAACGAACTTCATAGTCAACAAAAATCATCAGTCAAGTGAGCGGAATTGGCTAAATTTGACGCGGCATCCCCAATGCATACTTAACATACTTTTTTATATTTTGCGAGCGGTAAAATATACTATAATTAAAGTTTCTACATTTGGTTCGAGCAACGTAGTGAAAATAATATACATCATCACTCAGTGACTGGACGAGTTTGGATGAGTGAGCGTTAGATCTTCCATTCGTAATATATGTATATAGATTTTGTTATATGTGAAGAAAACAAAGCTTTTTTATTTTTTCACATTACATGGGGAATGCAAGGTCGTCGAACTGATCTTGGCTACGCAAATGATGTATGCCTTTAAGCTCACAGTTTCTTGGATCGGACATCAAACCTGCGGAGTCTGCGAATACGGCTGGACTTAGGATCAATATTACTAAAACCAAAACGCTCTGAGTTAATGCGGCGCCTCATTGTTTACAAATAAAAGAAAACCGAATAAAATACGTCGCTCACTTATGTCACCTTGGGAGTATATTTTCCAAAAATATCTGAACGACGAGGATATCGAGATAGTCTACGGATCTCGAGAGCGAGGCATATTTTTGTAAGTTTAATACCCATTTCTAATTCCTCTTCTCTTTCCCAGAGCAGGGAGATGACAACCTTCATGGTTACGAGACGTAAAATGCTGTCCCACGAGGCACGCCGAAGATCCAGTTGTTTGTAAATCAATATCTTTGTCTGGATCCATGGCTACGTAAATAAAAAGGCGTAAGTGACGAAGAATTGGCCACACCTTATGAAGGTCGTGGAATGACATAATGACAAATGCCATAGAAGAGGATGGCAAATTGATATGAAACTGGGCAAACTGAGAGCGTTGAAACATGACAGGAACATGTTCAACAGATTTATTGAGACCCTATAATACATAATTTAATTCGATTAGTGATTTCAACACAAAAGAAAAAGAGAGGCTTGGTCAGACAAAATATTTGAAGATTAGGAATTGGATTATTGGATTTGATTGTTTTCAAACGCAAGAAGAACTTTCATTATCATTGGGAGTCACACAACAAGCCATTACCCTACGTTTAAAAGCATTGGGATTCATTCAAAAGCAGGGAAATTGAAAGAATTGAAGGCAAGAGACGTTGAAAGGTGATTTTGCATATCGGAAATGATGCTTTAACGCTACAAATAGAAGTCACTTTTACATCGTATTGTTACTGGTGATAAAAAATGGATACATTACGATAACTCCAAGCACAAAAAGTCATATGTAAAGCCCGGCCAACCAGCCAAATCAACGCCGAATCAAAATAATTATGACGCCCAGGTAATGCTCTGTATTTTGTGGGATCAGAAGGCTGTTTTGTGTTATGAGCTGTTAAAATCGGGTCTGACGACCACAGGGGACCTGTACCGAACACAATTGATTCGTTTGATTGATTCGACCAGATACGAGGCTATAATCTTCCATCGTGACAACGCTCGGCCACATGTTACAGACCAGTCAAAAACTATTTGGAAAACAGTGAATGGGAAGTTTTGGCTTACCCGTCTTATAACCCAGACCTTGCCACTTCTGACTACCACTAGTTTCAATCGATGCAGAACGCCCTTACTGAAATACGCTTCACTTCAGAACAGGGTATCAGAAATTGACTTGAATCATTCTTAACCTCAAAACCGGAGTAGTTCTTTTGGCGCGGAATATGCTACCAGAAAGGTGGTTAAAAGTAGTGGCTAACGATGGACAATAATTTGAATAATGTATCAATTCATTTTGTTATTATAATAAATGCATTTTTAAAGCAAAAAATCGACATTATTAACTTGTAGACCCAATATATATCTTTTCACAATAGCCAAAAAGCGGAAGAGATTGAATAAGCGGATATTGCACATAACACAACGAGTGTTTGTGGATTCTACATTGTCTTTCTAGAAAATACTAAAGACTATCATAAACGTTATGATTTGAAACGGAAGAAGATAAAATGAGGAAAAAGTGGTAAAAACTACAACTCAGATAATAGTTAAGATAATAATAAAGATAGCTGTAGCAAAGCACGCCAGGTTCTAGCTAGTTGTTATACATATTTAAGAGGAAAATACTAAAACAAAATAATAAACGAAATATTAAAATTATTCATTAAACTGAATTATCTCACACTTATTTTAACGTGACGTTACAACACATACTATATAAAAACCGAAAACATAAACAATAATAATAATTAATATACGAACAAATACACAAAGGAGGCCTGCGCAAGCACAACTTGAATGTCTTACAAGCAATCGTCCATCATTTTAAAATTTAAATACTTCGTCTCTTGTACTCTTGCTTTACTAAATAAATGTTTTGAAGAGAAAATATTTTAAACCACAAACAAAATCAAATATATAGTTTACCTTTATTTGACTTTATTATTTTGTTTTGCTTTTACTTTTACTGTCGAACAAAATACAAAACCAGCGACAGTATGTTTTTGAAATTCTTTCAAATGATACAGTACTTGTTTTGTTGAGAATTAAAACCAAAGCACTTTTGCTTTAATTAAAGAAAATGCACTAAACATTGTCATATGGTTTTGCGCAGTCATCTAATACACAGTAGATATTACTAATAAAGAAATAAGTAACATAACAACAACACACAGGGCAAGATAAAAATAGAACACAACGAGAGCTCAATATTTCGTTGTTGTAAACATTAACAAATAATTTTCATTGTGTTCATATAATTTTTAGCTTAAGTGATTGGACTTTTAAAGGAATTAGGTAGAGTTGGTTTGACTAATAATTTACTCTTAGCAAATAAGACGGGTAACAAGTGCGACTTTCTTGGCGTCTTAGTAGATATATTTATTTTTATTTACTAGCCTCCCAATTATAAGGCCTCCAAAAGTCATCATATAATTGGATTTTAGTAGTTAACAAAATTATCCGCACCCATCCTGTTACCATTGTGGTTGTATTCACTCACACCCCCAACTATAAGGTCCTCCGCATTCATCTTATAATTGAGCTGTAAGTAGCTGGTGGCAACTTGACACTGGCAAGGTCTTCCACTTTCATCCTGTCACCACTATAGTAGTATTTATAGATATTAACAGACTCTAAAAACCGCTCCAGACGACATATAGATGACCGTTCCTGTAATCCTGCCAGATTAACCAACAACCGGTCCTCTTCCTGTAATCCAGCCGGATTAATTGCCGAAAAACGTTCCTGTGATACTGCAAGAATTACCGCCAGAAAATCCGTTTCTTGACCTCCTCACCGACGGCGCCAATCCAAGCCCCCCAACCGAATCTGTGGTAGTTTAAGCTAGCTATTTAGCGTAGAAAGTAAGGATTCAAAATAAAGTTTTGCTTATATTTTAAACACGAAAGAAGGCAGTCGTATTTTATTCACAAAATACGCAGATCTTTGTTCTGTCCTGGACAGACTGAGTCATACTCCAGATGGAAAAAAAAGACCCGTTTTATTATGAGGTGAACATTTGAGGTTGCACCTTTTCTCGTATATTTTTAAAGAATAATGATAATGTTTACCAAGTTTTACAAAATTCTAGTTTCTTTAATATAAAAAAAAAATAATTCTTCGAACTTCTTAAATAAAATTTTAATAATTACTTAAGGATATGAAATTGCTTTCTAAGATGTAATATTCTTAGTTGAAAACGGATGTGAGTAGAGAAGGCCAACCAATGCTTTTACAAATGAACAGTTTATATTACATTTTAATATTCTTGTAAGTTCTTCTGTAAAAAATAATTATTTCGAATCTAACATTCATTATATACATTTCTTTGAATAAAATGTGTAAACTTAATAATAATCATATGCATTTGTAAATATATATATATATGTACGGTTATAGTAGGTGCCTTTAAATGTACGCATATACATAAATATTTAAAATATTTGTACATTTAATGTCTTATATTACCACCATAGAACATTTTATGTATGTGTATGCAGTTAATATATTTTCTCATTTATAAAGCTTTTAGTAAAAGTAATTCTTCTAAACATTAATAATGTCACCAACATTTATAAAACGAACTTCTTAGGAATACAATTTGCCACATCAACACATATGAGAAGACAGACTACAGTTGTGGTGAATTGTGAGAGGGAAAGTATGTAGTTGTTATTAGCATCGTTATGGGTAAAAGAAATTGGAGACCTAATTTAACCACTTTTTTCACCACTTATTTAAATCATGCTTTACTCTTTCATAGCTTAAACTAATTGCTTTTTCAAGAATTACTTCAATTTTTGGCTAAAAAACTCTACTGTAGTAAACAGTTAAAGCAAAGTTATCATCTCACAGTTCTTTCTAAATTAGTTCAAAATCAAACAAAATATGATTAAAAAGGAGTGACCCTGAGTCAGTGTGGGTGGTGTGGTGTAGTGGTTAGAGCTCACCCATAACAACACAAACGACCTAGGTGCGAGCCTCAGCAGAGGACATGATGACAAAAAATTTAATTGTGGTTTCGAATGTTTAATAAAGAGGCTTCAACTTCCCTCCGGACGACTCCATCTAAAAAATAAAGAAGAAGCCTCCTGACCTTCCCACATAACTCTGGCGATGACGACAAACATCAGACGAATGATCAAGAAAACACGCCACATACTGGGAAAAAATTGCAATGCTAAAGTAAAGATTGCCACCAATTAGCAAGGATCACCACTACGCATAATCGTATGGAGGAAATTACAGTGGATTAAAAATCCTGACTAGAAATAAAAACAAAAGGAAATCAGTGCTGTTCTGTATTCCAAATCAGAAGGATTTTATTCGGAATCGGATTATTCCGTATTTCTTAGCTGTTCTGTATTTCATTTCCGAATATATTTTATCGTTTTATTTCGTGTAGGAAATTGTTAGTGAAATTAAATCGAATCAAGTATTTTTTAATAAAAATTCTCTGAGCTATTAAGACACCGATTGTAAGCCATAATTTAAAATGTTTTCTTTTATTTTTGATATTATTTGCACAACTCTGAGCAAAAATTGTTGTAAATTATGAAATTAAAATTTGTTTTTAAATATGAAGAACAGCAGATTTCTGAACTTTTGATTACGAGTGATTTTATAATTCCGCACGGTTTGATTGCACTCTGAATACAGAATATTCGTCGCTGAATAAAAACAAACGAGTGGAAACCAAACATACTATCAATACTCATGATAGTAGTATAACAAGTAGTGTTAAAATCTGAATATTTACTGCCATATTCACACGAGTGCAGCAAGTGGGCTTTGTTTTGCTTATTTACTTGCCGTTGTTTTTGTTAATTTTTGTTAGCGTTTTTATACTTGATAGCTGCTGATGAAAAATTAAATAAATATTATTGAGTCCGTTGATAGCTGCACGATTGATTAAATAATCAATTTACCCGATTTTATAATTTCTTATCAAATTTTACTTATATAGGCATTTAAGATTAGTGTCTCCCAGGGTCAACAAAGGGTCTAAGGTGGATGTATTCGCTAACGAGGTCATAGCCAAAGCTCGTTCAGATAAGCGCACTATCATCGATACAGATTTGCTTGAAAAGCTTTGAACGATTACTGGAAGATATTATTACAATTACGCACTGATTGTGTAGCGAAACCTTTCCTTCGAAATAAAGCGATCTCAATCTTTACTGACTGCTCAAAGACGTAAAGGAGTACAGGATATTGTTTTTCCTTGATAACTTCCTCCACTTGCAGGTAGAGGTCTACGTTATAGAAAGAGCTTCTATAATTTTATACATGGACCGTCTTGCATAGATTAAGGATATTAATTCTTATCTAACTACATTCATTCACTTGTTGAATTTGGAAAACACCCTGTTGAATTGTTAATGAAAATTAAATTGCTGATGGAAGCACATTGCGTCAAAGAAGCAAGACTCTCTTGATCATTAGTAGAAATCTGATTTGTCTTCTTATGACTAAAATAGCTGGGGAATATATCATTGGAAGTCAGCGGTACAAAATCTACCATGTAGCTAACTCGTTCTACAGGTGCAAGTCTTTTCAAATTTTTCAAAAATACTGATCGGTTTTTACGGGAAGCACATTAATTACATATGTATGAATTCGTAGCGGATTAGGAAATGTTATTAGCATAGGATTTTTTGTTTATAATTCATAGATTGTATTAAAAACTTTATTTGGAATATCACAATGAGTCGTAGAGTCTTTGAATGAATTCGTTCATTTTCTAGCAATTCCTGTAACCTAACTTCGCCTATTACATACATACATGCATACATAATTCCTGTAACATCCCAGTTGGAACAAGTGGGACTTCTGTCAATCAATGAGCGGCATCCTATAAAAAATATTTAATAGAGAATAAGAACTATTTAAACAACAATTTCATACAGTTGTGTTATAGCTTTTGATGAAAGCACATGTGCCATATGTCGCTTTGCGTATTAAAATTGTTTATTTGTTTTGTTGTTTAGTTTAACTTTTTCTCTTTAATGCACACTACAAAAATTTTCCATGACTTCTACTACAAATAAAGTTTTAGCACATAAAGTTTCAGCACATAAGGTTGCAGCAAACTCTCCAGTGATAACTCTTTTCGACTATTCTCTGTTTCAAAATTTTAATAAAATGAATGGGTGATAGGATGTTTAAGAGAACGAAAGGTTCATTATTGAATCTAAAAAATTATTCGTGTTAGAAAACTTATACTTATCAAATATTCAAACACAAATTTAGTTTCGAGTTTCATATCATAGAATAGACATTGTTTGCTTATTAGTAGTTTATTACAGACTGTTTTTTGCATGACAAAAAAAAAAAATCGGCAAAATTAAATAACTAAACTTTCTTTGAACTTTTGATTACTAATAAAACGAAAATCATATACCCTCATACCTCTTTATAAGGCCTTTCTTATAACAGCATTTCGATATACCGCCCTGTCTGAAATATGGAACAACTTCGCTTTACGGCACAAACTACCTCGTTATACGTGTAAAAAGTCCGGTATTCACGTTTTTTAAGAAAAAATGTAAGGCAAGCTAAAGCAATTCGTTTTGCGGCAACTCGTTTTACGGCCTATATTTTCAGAACCTTTTTAGGCCGTATAAAGAGGTATGAGGTAGGAATTTTCTAGATTTTATGGCTATTTTTATGACCACAACTATTAACACATACTTACAAATATAGAGCACTCACACACACAATAAGAATGTTAAGAATCAGCATCAAATGTATTGTGTAGAAGGCAAGCAAGCAGGCTAATCATTAATAAGAATCTACTGGAATAGTTTTAAGAGAAGACATAAGCAAACATTTATCTTAATGTGCTTAAAACAAATGGTTTTTACTTTTACTTGTATGCGTATTTATACGTGTATATATGTGTTTCATTCTACAAATATTTTGTGTGTAAATATGCAATTTACTTACTTGGATTTGGTTCCTTAAACGTAAAGAACTTCACAGAAATTTATTCACGAACACAAAAGGATTTCAAAGAAGAAAAAAATAAATAAATATTTGTCACCTGCAATACGTGCACGTTTATTTTAGCAGCAGCAAGGAATTTTAAACAATTTACCAAATAGACTGGAGAATGTTAAAAATACATAAATCATGGCAGCAGGTATGCATGTATGTTTGTAGGTGTTACAAACGCAAAAATTATTGTAAAGTTTTGTGAATCAATTCAAGCCGAAGAATAAACTCACGTAAATGTGAAGACTACCTGCAAAAATGACAACCAAAGACTGCCTGTCTCTGTCATTCAGCAAACAACAAAAAAAGAGAAATGAAAAAATTGAAAAATTATTCTTCAGATTTCATTAGTTTTTCTTTTAACGCACCATGAAATTTAATAGAAACCAATAAATTATTCATACAACAAAAGTGACATTTAGAGAGAATGAGAGATAGCGGGGAAGGAGCTCAAGCTCTTTCACTACTGTTCCTGTGAAAATTTTAGGATCTTGAGTGTTGTAATAATAATACGCTCTGCATGTTTACTACTTAGGGCCAATTCCCCTCTTTAACTTCAATCTTCCGCTTTTTTTCAGCTCGATTTTGTACATTGTAAATCGTTTTTCTTTCTGGCACATCGGCTGTACCCTTTTACAAATGATTATTATAGTGACACAACTGAATGACGCTGTAAGATAAACTTTTTCGTGACATCTTTTAAGTTGTGTAATATTGAACTGAATTGAAGAAAACAATAACTAACTCCAAACACAACAGCAGCGCACATTGGGCCTTTAAATAAATGCTAAACTGAGTAAGAAGAAATAGGTGTGTAAAGACTTATTTGACACTAAAAAAAATGGGTAGTATTTGTTTTTGTTGTATTTTTCACTTAATTTGCAACTAACTTGAAAATTTTTAGTGACAATCCTTTGAGGATACTACATAAATTATCTACAACAACAAAATATGTCTGTAGTTATAAACCCTGATATTTTATTGCCAATTAAATTTAAAAAAAGTTATTACTTTTATATGTGGAAACTCATTCATGACAGAATGTTTGTATGTATATTGTCAAAATAGAGAAAGTAGACAAAATTGTTTGTATTGAATTTGAGTTTTTTCTTTAAATTTTACACTCTTGTTAAAGTCAAAGTCTTATTATTTATTTTATTATTTTGTTTCAAAATCATTAAGTTTTCGGGAACAAAAACTGTCTTAGCATTTTCATCTGTTCATATTAGTAAGTTCTGTCATATCACTAAAAAAATTCTCACGCTTCCAAATTACTATCAATTCGTCACTTCTGCACAGACATATATCGGGCGTTTCTTTACAGTTATAGAAGAATAAATCATAAGAAACAAAGAAATATATTTTTAATATCAATGGAACGAGCTTTGTTGGATAGAAATTTTTTGACATTTATGTTAGATATGATTTTGGCGATGTGGTCGCCACGTCTGCCGCGTATAAAGCGCAATCCGCAACACCAATTTTCACCAACTTTTCGTAGCATATACAGCCGTACTTCACTAATAACTCTTCGAATGTTTATCGACGTAGACAAATGACTTTGCATAGTCCCAAGCAAAATAATCCAATGGTGTTAAATTACACGATCTTGGTGGCCAGTTAATTAGACCATTAGATGAAAATAATCTTTCATCAAAAGTTTAAGTGGGCATGTAACTCCGTCCTGTTGAAACCATATGTCAGCAAGATTAGTGCCAGCTATTTGGCGTACGAAAGAATTTCTAATCATATCACTATACCGTTTATCATTTTCAGGAATGTTCTGACCATCATCATTTTTTAAGACATATGGACCAATGACTTCAGCAGTAATTTCCTGTGTACGGAATGGTGTTTTGACAAAAGCCTGTGGATTATCCTCACTCCAAATGCGAGAATTCTGATTATTCACGTACCCAGTCAACCAAAAACGTGCTTCAATATCAGTATCAAATTCTATTTCAGCCTATTCGCCGAACTGGCGTCGGTATAAATTTATCTATAATGAAATCTCAAACCAAACTAAACAGAAAGCAACTATCACCTGTTAAATCGGTTGTCAAATAAAATGTCAAATAAGTGTTGCCAACTCAAAGTTATGAACCCCTAAAAAATTACCCGATTCAAATGCCATTAGGGAAGCATACTTACATCTTAAATGCGGTACGTAAGGACGCGTCTGTATTCGCATGGACATCTGTGCGGCCATCCTTGCCATTGGATTACACACCAACACCTTTTGGTTGAAAAGAGAGAGTGTAGAAAGTCATTGAACCCTTGTTTGGATTCCGGATCACCGGGAATTTTATGGGAATGAGCTGGCGGACGAGTTAACCCGCGCGGTATCGGCATCGAGTGTACGAAAGCCGGGTAATACTTGATTTCAACCTAGATCGAGCGGACTGCAGGTAGAAGGCTGAGGGTATTGTAGGATTACAAAACTGACTTGGTTTAAGTATGATTTGTGGTGCACTCGATCGCTCATTACTCAACGACCAGTGACGCCGCTTTTACTAAGTGGAGGAGAAAGAGGTGGTTGAGTACATGTGGATATTCTTATGAACCGACAACGCAAGGCCTTCAGCTAATGGACAAGACTTCTCAGCGATATCCTGCATTGGACCAGGTCATCTCTTCAGATATACCAACCTGACAGAGTAAGTGTAAGACACTCCACACATCGTTTGTTTCCAAATGTTACTGTCAGTTTTCAAAATGGTGTCCAAGGACTCTACTCATCACTCGTAGTAGCTATGAGTGGCCACGTGAATAAACTAACCAACCAATTGCAACAACCTAGCCAATAGCTACGAACTGCTTTCTCATTCAAAAAAACTATTTATTGGTTTCGCCATTTACGGTTATTTCTCATTTCCAAATTTAAAAAAAAACAGCTGGTTAATAAGAGATTTAAGAGAAGCGAAGAAGTCTTCATTGAACTTTTTCTCTTATTATTATTCAAAGGAATAAAAGCTAAGGCAATGTTAAAATAAATGTATTGAGTATTTTTATTGTTTCTTGTTGCAGTGCTAGTTGCACTGATTTGTTTATAGCATACCGAACTTTATTTTTTATATTTAAAATGTACTTCATGAATTTTTTTTTACTTCTTTTTTCCAATTTTTTCATACAAATTTAAATTCTCTGCATAGTTTTTTGATTAGCAATTAAAGCCATTATTTAGCCTTTTATTAAAGCATAAATTTTTCCATTTGAGGAAATACATAAAAATGTTTTTATAATTATTTCACACACTTTATAATTAATCTTTTATTTATAGCCACTTAAGAAAAAAATAAAAGCGATGAGATGCGTTGGCGTTAATAGCCTTCACATGTTGAAAGGCGCAATATTTGTCTATTAAATTCCGATATTTTTGTTTTGATTTTATCTCTTCCGACTCGCAGTCAAAGTGCTTTTAACAACGTCACAACGGATTTATCGCAGCACACACGCTGCATAGAGTTATTTAAGTGTTTGTCTTTATCCGCTTAAGATTTCAAGTGGATTTAAAAAAGGCAAACAAACAAACAAGCACGCAGGCAGTCAAAATGAAAAATATTTTTGAACAGATATTGTTCACATATTAGAGAAGCACCAATGGAATTAGATTGGATATTATGTGTAAAAAGTAACTAAAAATAGTTGATACAAAGTTAGTATTTTTAGAAAAACAAAAATATATGAGACTAGCTGAAACCCGGCGTACTTCGCTACCCCTATAATAATTATTATTTTAACTACTAACCTTTAGTTCGTTCTACAGTTTATCTTAATACAGCAACTTATTTATCTTGTACTTAATATTCGTTTATACAACATTTTTTTTACGCCTAAGCACGACTTTACTTTAGGACTGTAAAACAATAACTAATTCACCAAATGCAATGCGCCATCTTTTATAGCAATTCATTAACAATTTCGAATATTCTTGTAGTTGCTATAAATATCTATTTATCTGCGTTAAGTTCAAAAGATGTAACATTATAATAAACAAAATGAATCGAACTGGCAACACCGTTAAACATGCAAGTGGTAGTATTCTTAACAGCACATATAATTATAGCAGTGACACAAACCAATAAAGTTTATAGCTAAATCGCACTATACAGTCCCTGATGTGGTGTATTTTCTTTTTAGTCATTTTTATTTTCATAACAATATATATATTGTACGTTTTTTTATATGTTCTTAAGTTTAAGTTGGCTGCTTTATTTGACAACCGACCTAACAGCTCATAGTTCTTTTCTGTTTAGTTTGGTTCGATAGACTTAAACCGTTTCGTTAAAAGGGCTGAATCACGAATTGATAACCATATTGAACTTTCATTAAAAATTTTATTTTTAGATTAAGTCCATTTTTGGTTGAATGGGTACGCAAATAAGCAGAATCGTCGAATTTATAGTGAGAATAATATACAAGCTTATGTATAAACAACATTGCATCCACAGAAAATTATTGTTTTGTTCGATTAATGGGCTGGCGGAGGTCTATACGTCTTTATAAAAAATGATGGTAAGAATGTGGTGAACGGTTAGATTGATGATTGGAAATTAGAAATTGTTTCGTACTTCGATTAGCTGGCATTCATTTTGCTGATAAGTGGTTCCAACAGGGCGGAGCCATATACCACACAGCGCGCGCTACAATTGATTTACTCAAGGAAACTTTTGATGAAAGAGTAATTATAAGTAATGATCCAATGTGATGCGAAAAGTTTTTAAAAATTGGTGGTGCAGATTGTGCTTCGTACGCGCCGGCGCTGGTGGCCTTTTATGCAGTCTCTCCCGCTTTTTGGCTGATGTGGATAGATAGCGATGCTTTAATTGCTGTTCTCCACATATAAAATATTTCATAATTCTATGGAAGGTGCCACGCCGATTTATTCAATCTCCAATTTGTTGTCTGAAGGTTTTTATTGACTGCGTAGTCATTTAGACCAAATTCGGAAACTTTAGCCTTAGACAAACAGCCCAATTTCGAGTAAGAATTCCCTGGGAATTTTTTTCATATCCCCTGTCCCCCTATTCTAAAAGAAATTTTCTCGGGAAATGTTCCCAACTTCGAAAAGGAAAAATTTTCCCAGGGAAAAAAGTAGGTATTATGAAAGTCAACTATAGAGAGAATGTGATGAAAAATTTTGCAAATAAATTATTTGGTATTGTTACGAAAATTAAAATGCTAAAGACAAAATTCACCACATCAGAGCTTATTATGAGCTTTTAGCTAAAAAATTTATTGGCTTATGTCAAGGGTTAAAAACTTCTAAAATTATCTGTATTAATTAAAAGTGCTGCCAATGAATGGATCAGTTACTTTTTGTGTTATTTATAACGTTTGAATTAACGGCGAAAAATCGAAGATTCATGTCCGTACTAGAACATTCTAAAGTAAGATGAACTATATAAAATCGGTGTTGTGCGGCTCGTGAGTTAGTTAGTGATCAATTGGCTGTCAATTGGCTGTCAATTGGCTGTTTAAGGCGCAAATAAAAAGTGTTAGTAAAGCGACTTTGGTGTATTTAGACATAGTGTATTAAAGTACAGTGGAATTAAAAAAAGAGACAGATAGTAAAGCAACCAAAATAAAAATAGTGTTTTATTTTATTTTAACGCAATAAAACGAACTCAAACATTTTAAAAGGGCTAAAACGTAACAGTATATTACAAGGGAGTTGTTCTAAAAATGAAAGTAATTGAATTGGTTTTTATAAAAAACTGGCTTTATGCAGCCAAAATTTTCCTGGAAACTTTGTAATACCCACACGCTTATTCAAACCTTCACTCAAAATGCAAAAAGAACCTAACAACCAAAAAACTCAAAATTGAGTTTTTTATTGATAATGATACAGCGAATTAAAACAAATATCTTTAAAAAATTTAAGCCTTGTATTTGCAAAAATACCGACTTTGTTAGAGAAGTTCAAGAGTATATTACATAAAATAATTTTTTTTACACAAGTGAGCATATTAGGCCATATCAAAGTAGTAGTTTTGAATAAGCTTTATTTTCCATTTTCCATTGGAGCTAATGTTATAATTTAATGTGCACCTTAATAATAAAAAACCAAGTCGAAATTTGGGGGCTCTATCTTTTATAATTACTAAGATATACCTTAACAACTACATATGTTTTAGGAATGGACTATAAACCGAAAATTCTAATTTTATCCCTTAATTGGTCACTAAAAGTGCAGCATTGGAATACGTACGTTTGCAAAACACCTTTTTGGTGGATGATGATGGTTAATAAACAAAAAACTTTGCTTCAAAATAGAAAAAAATAATTTTAGAAAAAAAGTCACTAGCTTTGCCTCTTTGCTCTTAATTTTAACCTCTCCAAAGCCTAATTTTGAAAAAACACCTTATTGGTCTTTCATTAACTGATTCTTTATTCAACATAATCAGTTTAGTTGGTTCGCATGACGGATTTATAACACATTGAATACACAAAAAAGAATTATTTCAGTTTTCATTACATGTATTTACAGGTGTCAAGTTAATATATTTTTGGTATCAAATGTAGGATAAAAAAATGTAATTGAAATCTCTAAAGTATGCTAAACAAATATTTTTTAAATTGTAACTTGAAAATTTTAAATGCCCTTTCCCGAAACTCCTTCTTCTTGTCTGTTTGGAATAAGAGGATTTTATATCTGGAAAAAATGTATTCCCAAGGAACTTATTTCCCAGGGAATTTATTTCCCAGGTTATTTCAGAGTTGGATTGAAAAATCAATATTTACCATGCCCCTTATCTAATGCCGCCCTTTTTTGACTGATGACTTGTATTGACTCTAAAGTTATTTAGACTAAATTTAGAGACTCTTACTGTTACTATTTTGAAGATATACAAATATTTAGTTTTTATGAATGTGACACAGCCCAGTTGGAATTTTCTAAAGTTCCTTCCAGACTTACAAAGAGATAATGTAAAAGTTTTAAGAGTATCGGTTTAAACGTTTAGCTGTCTATTAGGCACAAACAAACATACATTTGTACATACAAAAATACAAACACACATTCACTTTTATGCATTTAAGATTTAAGGAAATAAAGAATTTTAAAAAGAAATAAGTTTTTCATTAATAATTCCCATAGTTATTTGCTGACCCCTTAAGCCCCCAATTTTAAATTACGAGTCATGTTTATGTTTAATATTAAAAAGAAATAAATTTGAAAAACTCAATAAAATATTATATTTTGTCTTTGTTTATGTTTTATTATAGTATTAGTTTGCATAAATCGATTATAAAATACTAAAATGTATATGTATTAAAAGCTTTTTTATGTTTTAGAAATTAAAAGCTGCTAATCTCTTTATTAAATTCAAAATAAAATTAAAAAATTTCCATTTAAATTAAATTAAATTTATAAAATTTGTGTTTAATAATATACAATTCAAATATCAAAAATATCTATAGACTACGTATGTATATATAATTAAATAATATAAAAATATTTAAATAAAAGATAAACTATTTTACATGAATAAATGTAAGTTACTTTTATGTACAGTGATGTGAAAAATAATAAGGGCACTAATGTGTCAGAATGTACGTGACATAAGAGAATTGCTGTTAAATAACTGTGCTTATAAAAAATCTATTCTCAGTTTTTGAACCCTCTTTTTTTCAATCTTTCATTGGATTGACTAAGAACATTTCTATGAATTTAATAATTCCATCCATATAGTGATTAATGCCATCTCGATATCATCATATTTTCTGAAATACCACTTCATTAACATTACATAAAGAATTAAAGACTGTATTAAGTCCTACTAGAGCCAATGGATCTACATACATTAATTATTGTTTCATTATTTGTTTCATTAATTTTATTTAATAATTTTATAAGATTATTTCCATATGTTTTTACTAGAACAAGTCATTCAACATTAACTTTGACTGTAGCATTACCTTTATGATTATGATTTATAAAGGGGCCGCCAAATATTTATTTATTTATTTATTTATTTATTTTATTTTTTTTTTTGAAAATGCTATAAAAAAAACTACTGAATATTTTCTCAAGTTTCTTTTTGTATTTGAAAGTACAATCTTTCCGGTTAAGGATGGAAAATAATTTCATTCAAATGGCTTGTTGGCGTAGCACTTATCTTTGACGGCACCCCACAAATAGGAGTTCAACGGTGTCAAATCGCAGCTCTAAGGTGGCCAAATGACATCAGTTCTGCGACTGATAATGCGATCTTCAAAAACAGGGCACATAACGGCGAGTGTAGCTTCGGCTGTGTGGCACGTAGCGCCGTCTTGTTGTGAACAAAAATTTGTTCAACATGGCCTGATAACGATCGCCATTGACTGTAACGGCCACTCCTTGCTCATTGTCGAAGAAAAATGGCCCAATTATGCCTATGGACCAAAATCCGCACCAAACAGTGACTCGTCTTGGGTGCATCGGCTTTACAATGTATGCGTGCGGGTTTTCTGTGCCCCAAATGCGACAATTTTGCTTGTTTACATACCCGCCAAGATCAAAATGAGCTTCATCAGAAAAGATGATTTTTTTTTGGCAAAATCAGCATCTTCTGTAAGTCGATCGCTCAAAGTAATGTCGCAATATTTCCCAGCGTTGTTCAAGCGTATACACAACCATATTCGTTCAGCGAAGGATAAAACTATTTATCTGTCAAATCAGAGATGAGCTAAGTGTTACCATTCACGAAATAAGCACTAGTTGAAAAAAAAACGTTAGATGGCGGACCCTTTACTTTTTGGTTAAATTAATAATACTCAACATATATTTTCTCATTTAGTTCCTCAAGGAGCTTCAAGTATTCTTATAACTTTTATAGCATGAATTGAAACAATCAGAAATATTATTGCAGGATATTTATTACTCACACTTCTTGGTAATACAGGACCTTCTATATCTCCAATCTTACTAATTCTATTAGAATCAGCAGTAGCAATAATTTGCAGTTCTTAGAACCCTTTATTCCAGTGAAGTAAATTAATGTCAACTCATTCAAATTATTCATTTCATTTAGTAGATTATAGTCCATGACCTTTAACAGGTTCAAATAGAGCTATAACAACTGTTGCTGGTATAATGAAATAATTTCATCAATACAATATTTCATTATTATTATTAGGTAACATTATCACTACTTTAACTATTTATCAATGATGACGAGATGTTTCCCCTAAAGTAACTTATCAAGGTCTTCATACAAAGGCAATAAGAACAGGATTACGATGAGGTATAATTTTAGTTATTCCGTCCGAAATTTTATTTTTTGTATCATTTTTCTGAGCTTTTTTTATAGTAGTTTATCTCTTTCAATTGAACTATGAGCTTTATGGCCTCCTATTGAAATTACACCATTTAACCCATTTCAAATTTCACTTCTTAATACTGTAACTTCTGGAATTACAGTTACTTGAGCTCATCATAGATAAATAAAAAGAAATTATTCTCAAACTACTCAAGGTTTATTTTTTACAATTATTTTAGTTATTTATTTAACAATTTTACAAGCCTACGATTATATCGAAGCACTTTTTACAATTGCATTGACTCTGTTTATGGATTAACATTTTTTATAGCAATAGGATTGCATGGAATTCATGTACTAAGAACCCTAAGTACGCTTTTAGGCGGTAAAATAAAGTAACGGCAATATTGTTGTTTGGGGGTAATTTTACCACTATGATGTTGAACCATTATACCGTAAACAGAAAATTATAAAATGAAAACAACGGACTATGTTGAAATCCTCCGAACTTCGATGGTTGTTCTATTGGAAGGTGTTCTAAAAACGATTCGAAGATAACAATATAACTGTAATTGACCGGCACTCACTCACAGTCTCCAGATCTAAATGAGATCGACAATTTGAGGAATGTAGTAAAAACAGCAACCAGAGAAATGTATCCCACAAATTAAAATGACTGTGATATACAGGCTTCAGGTGCTGAAAGTCTCGTCGACTCCATGCCTGTACGATGTCTGACAGTTTTAAACAGCAATGGAGTCTGGACAAAATACAGGGTGTCCGCCGGGAAAGTATACTATTTTGTTTGTTTTTGATTATATGAAAGAGAATAGATCTTATATTGATAAATATTTTATTTAATGTCGGCAATTATGTATGGAATACAATATCAGATAAATGCCCACTTCTGTTAGCCTCACAAATACGAACTATTGGGAGCACACTATTCATTATATTCTGACACATTTCACGCGGGATTTCATTAATTTCATCACGAATATTTTTTTTTGAGTTGCTCCAGCGTTTCTGGTTTATTTGCACAAACCTTGCTTTTCAGATTTCCCCACAAAAAGAAGTTCGGAGCAGTTAAATCAGGCCATTACCATTCCTTGAAATTATTTGCTGTGGAAAGAGAACTCGTAGTAATTCCATTGTAATCCTGGCTGTATTTGATGTGGCACCGTCCTGTTGAAACCACGTGTTAGTCAAACCCAAATCATGCAGTTGTGGCGTTAAAAAGTTTTCAATCATATTACGATATCGCTCCCCATTGACATTTACCGTTATGCCGTTTTCCGTTTCAAATAAGTAAGGTCCAATGATTCCTCCCGACGAAATTTCACACCAGACTGTAACTTTTAATGGATACAAAGGTGACTGGTGAATAATTTGAGGGTTTTTCATTGCCCAGAACCGACTATTCTGTTCACATAACCATTCAAATCAAAATTTGGCTCGTCACTCATTACGATTTTTTCATGAAAATCAATGATTGATAAAATGTTTTACGATTAAAACACGTTGGTTTACTGAATATTTTTCCATAACAAATTTGTCACGTCTCTACTACACGACTGCCAAATATGAACTGTCAAGACTAATGTTTACCAAAATGGCGGCAAAACAAAATACTATACCGAATTTAGTGACCTTATTTTTTCATTTGGTGATTCTGATGTTAGATTTGAACCCTTTGTTCCAATTTTATTCATTTTTTCATAACTTTTAAATGGTTTTATATATCGTTTAGGGTTTTCGGCTCAAATGTTATTATTTTGAAACAAGTTTATATCAAAAACAATAAAGTTTCTTGAATAACCCCCGTGTGGCACTCACATCATTCCGATTTGAGTTTTTTTTTTTTTTGTTAATCTGAGACATCTGCTTGACGTTTGCTAAAGCTTCGTAGCCAAGAGTACATCTATCTTAATGTGATAGATGTAAAAAACGGATTTAATGGTGCGCGAACGTTGGAAATGTTGGAAGAGTGTTTCGACAACGATTCTCTAAAAAAAAAACAGTCATTTACCAGTGGCACGAGCGGTTCAAAAATGAGCGTGAGCCAATCGAAGATGATGAACGCAGTGGCATCGAAAACTAACGTAAACATTGATAAAGTAAAAGAAATGTTGGTCAATAACCGCAAATTAACAATCAGAGAGATGGCGGAGGACTTGAACATTGCCTGTGGATGCGTCCAAGGTATTTTAATTAAAGATTTGGTTTTCCGTCGTGTTGCACCAAAGTTGGTGTTAAAACACCTCAATTTCATGCAAAAAAGAGAGTGTGTTGATGTAGCAAAAGACATGATTTGCGAAGATGAATACGAGCCCACATTCATCAAAAAGATCATTACTGATACGAGACGTGGGTTTATGAATACGACATGCAATCCAGGCATCAGGCACGTGAATGGCGCTCACCAAATAAGTCGAGACCAAAAAAACTACGTCGTTTCCAGTCAAAAAAGAAGGCTATACTCACGGTTTTCACGGATAACCATGGTGTAGTGCATCATCAATTTCTGCCAGAAGGCCAGACAGTAAACAAAGAGTATTATTTGAGTGTTATGAGACATTTGCATGAAGCAGTTCGCCGAAAGAGACCAGAACTGTGGGCAGAAAACTCGCGTATCTTGTGCTATGATAACGCACCTTCGCACAGTGCCATCGTTATTCAAAATTTTTTGACGAAAAATGCAACAAATACCATAGCTACCGAATTCACCTGATTTAGCTCACTGTGACTTCCTTCGGTTTAATCGAGTCAAAAAACCATTACAGGGAACGCTTTCCAGCAGCCGGGAGGAAATAATGGAAAAATCGCTGAAGCACTTTTGGACATACCGAAATATGAATATTTAAAATGCTTCGAGGATTGGATCAAGCGCTGGATAAGTATATTGCAGTCGATGGGAATTACTTTGAAGGAGATAATATAGATTTAGATGAATAAACTTGTGTTTTTAATTTTCTGAATAAATTTCGGGAATTTTTTTATCAAAGTGGTATACTCGTCTTAGATTTGAGACCGTTTGATCCAGTATATATTCTTATTTGATTAAAGTGAAAATACACTTTTTATGAATTTATCAATTTTTTTTTCACTACGTTATAAAAAAAATATTGGTCAATTGTTTTTGCAAATAAATCTGCTGCAAGTGGAGCACATAGTATGAGAGTTAGACTTGCAGCAACTACAAATTCTCTTCTTTCTAAAGGTTGGCACTGAAGCAGCATTACATTAAAAACTTTTTGATGATAAGTAATTTTATTAACACCTCAGTCATTTTTCTTACGTAGAAAGGGGTCCACTGAGGGCGTTATTTTATCTTTTCTTGACAAAAAGAATTCTCTTTATTCCTCCTGAAAAATCGAGGGCACTTTTGACAACATAGGCTTTGTCTTCATTACTGGATCATTGAAACTTTTAGGAGCAGGATCACCGACTCGTCTCACGATGGCTTCAAAATGCTGTCCTCAGGGTGAAGTACTTCCTCAAAGTCTCTATTGTTAAACGAAGTCTTGATCTGTTCACTACCTTAAGTGGAGTTTAACGGAAGAATAGGAGAAAGTTTCACCAGAGTTAACCAGTAAACTAGTTTACTCGACGCTTAATTGACTAAATTAGGTTGTAAAGTTAAAACGAGGTTGCATCAGTTATCAAATGATTTATAAGCCATTGTTTAATACAGTCGTTCTCAGACTTCTATGAGCTAAAGAATTAAAAGTATTTAATTTTAATTTTTTAACATAATATGCATATTATTCTGTATATTAGTGTGAAAAAATTATTTTTTATATTTTTTATTAAATATTATCATCAAAAAACATTGAGTATTTTGATCATACATAAATATATTTTAAAAAAATTATAGTTTTTTATGTCGTTCGTTGAGTTTTGTGGCATAGTGTATGTAAATATAATTATATTTTAATCTATTTAAATATGACAATCAAAAATGTTAAACATAATTATGTGACATGTTTTTACAGCATTATAAAGAATAAGAGTAACCTTGTGTGCTATTACATTATTAAAAAAAATATAAGAAAAAACAGAATTAAATAAATGTGAAAACGAACGCATAAATTCACAGCTTTTTTTTGTGCATACTAAACACATAAAGTTATATGTAAATCCATAAGTTTACATATGTCATGACATTATATGGTATGCACTATACATTGTAAAAATATTGTAGATTATAAATACGATTGGTGGTGAGATTCTGTAAGTCATCTAAATTTTATTTATTTATTCCAAATAATCGGTGCTCGTTTAATCTTAGTTAACTTAAGTCGTTTAAACTACTCACGTCAAATGGCTGTTGCTTAATCGCAAAGTAGGTTTTTTTGGAGGTATTATTACATAATTAATTTAAATTATTTTAAAATTTTTTATTTATTAAAATTTTCAAAGTCGCATATAACCCACTATTTTACATCTCAAGTTCAACTTTGCTTCAAATACTTTTATATAAAAGATAAAGGGTAAATATTCAGAAGCTTTATACATTTTTTTTTACAATAAGATGTAATCGACAAAGCTTTACAAAAATATATAAATACAATCATGATAACCTGAACATTATAAATTATATATACAAAAAAAAAAAAAAAATATTCACTGTGTGGTGACAGAAAAAACTTCCCCAAGCTATGATATTGAGCACGCGAATATGTGACAATTAATACTTCGACAATCACATATCAAAAACGTCCAATCTATGAGCTATGACGTAGCAAACGAAATTACAAAGGCTAGGCAAGCTTACGGAATATGAATATATAATTAATAGATTCGCTAAATTAAGCGCGCTTTGCGGTTGTGAGTCATGAAACTCAAACCAATGCTACATCAATGCCGTACAAATATTTATTAATCGCTGCCTTCATCGTATACTGAAAAATTTCTGGCCAAAAATCATCTTAAATGTACGCCGCGTGCAGGCATTACCAGAAAACCAATAGATGGTAACCTAAAGGCAGCCACACAATAGTGCGGCCGAGTCATATCTGGCGATGAAAACTAGACGTGGAAGCGGCAAAAGTTAAAAAAGAAACGCGGAAGATAGTGGCCGCAAAATATGTTCGTTGAGACCCTATGCTTCTAAATCTAAGATCCCACTATCGGCACATTGTATCGATTTTTATTTTATTTAATGTACCGATGATATGAACGCAAAAAATGTTTAAAGCACAATAATCTGCGCCGGTATTATACCGATTATGTGCAATTAAAATCATCTTTCATGAGCCGATAATGTGAACACTTATTAGCACAATGCCGAACAATAATATTGTATAATTTGCGCCTATTTTTATCGGCCACTTATGCCCCGATGAAAAACAACAAACAGCGCAACATTTCTCTGAAGGTACAACATATATTTTTTTAGAATACATATATAGTAGAGGAGTATTCATTATCAATTACTTTAGGCAATTTTAAAATGGATTCAAAGGATGAAATATCCTTCTTAATTTATAATAAAATTGCTGAACGCCTCCTATAAAAAAACAATAAGCCGACCATTATAACCGACTTCAATATATACACATGTGTACTCCGCATCAACAGCAGCCATAAATAGTACGCTGCGAACTCCAATTCAATTATAAATGGTGCTGCCGGGCAATAATTTGTACATGTTTACCGTCAACTTCTCTTATACAACTTCGGTTTATCGTTGACCTGTTGACGGTAACTGAAAAACCATATCACCATATAAGTATACATTTAAATATATGTATGAATATGTGTATGTATAAGTATATAAATACTGTACGTTAAGGTAATTATCTTTGGGTATTGAAAAAATTGCATCCCAATCATCAGGAAAAGATTTTTATATTGTCTTTGGAGCAATGCGGAAAACAACTGAGAGCCTTTTTATAGCTGGAAAACTGGTGTCATGCTTTTGATGTGTGATGTAGCCAATTCAGAGAAGACTAATGCCTTCGTTCTTAAGCAGGGATAATGCGATTGACGCAATGACGCAATTATTGGTACGGCAGTCGTGGTGGTGACGGCTCGATAGGCAATCATGAAGCACAAAAATACTAAAAATGTGCCACAATTTAATGTATTTTTGAGTAACAATCGAAGTGGACAATCGTCAAATAAATAGACATTGGCATTTGAGACAATAATTATCGACTGGATAAGAAATTGTTTAAATAAAATTTATAAACTATTACTATTACCGTTATCAAAATACACAAAAATTAGTAATAACTATGTTTAAGAGATGCCACGTTCACTTATCCAATTTCGCTCACTTTAAAACTGATGATTTGTATTGGTTGCTAAGTCATTTAAGTCGAATTCAGAAACTTATTCTTCTATTGTTCTCTGGATATATCGGATGGGCCATTTAAAAGTTTAAAATTTAAAAATGCAATAAAACAAAAACGGTTTGAAATGTTGCCAAATTTATTTTATGTTGTGAAGTGCAATTGTTCCGCGGTTAGTCTCACAGTACCCCATTCGATTGGACCGACTTTCGAGAACCTTTTCAAGTGTATGAGGTGGTATCTCGGCAACGACATCACGAATGTTGGTCTTCAAATACTCAATTGTCTCTGGTTTGTCTACATAACACTTGCCTTTAAGGGCGATCAACAGAAAATAATTCGCAGCTTAGCGGCGGCCAACTGACATCACCATTTCGGCTAAATAAACGGCCATCACACGTTTGATGCAATAAATCGATTGTGACATGAGATGTGTGGCAAGTTGCATCATCCCGTTGAAGCAAAACATTGTTCACATCAATACCATGAAGAGCGGGACATACGAGTAAAAATCGGTTATCATGGTGCGATAGAAATCTCCTTTGAACGTAATGGTTGCACCATCCTCATTTTCTAAAAAATATGGGCTAATGATGCCTTCGCTCCACAAGCCGTACCAAGCAGTTACTCGTAATGAGTGCATTGGTTTCTGTAGGACCACGTTTGAATTTCTGAGCACCAAATACGCCAATTTAGCTTTTTAACGTACCCACTAAGATGAAAATGAGTTTCATCCGAAAAGATCATTTTTTTGGCAAAATCGACATCATCGAAGAGAAATTGAAGCGGATGGTCATGCGGCTTCAACTCTTAAACCAACTGAACTTTGTAAGGCGTCTTACTGTGATCTTTTAGCAAAATTCTACGTAAACTGGCGTGAAATGTTCATTTCTTTAGAACGATGACGAGTTGATGTTGATGGTTTCACACGCACATCCTCAGCCACAGCTTCGATATTTTTAAGTGTACACACTGTACGAGCACGCTTACGTCGTGGCGTATCAAAAATGAAACCAGTTTGAAGAACTTTAGCAATAAACTTGCGTATACCGGGCACTTTTGGTCCTTCTCTTCTATCAAATTTTGCACAAAATTTTCGTGCAATTTCCAGCCAATTGTTCTTGTTCTGCAAATAAATTTCCAATAAATCCTAACGTTGATCAAGCGTAAATCGATTCATTTCGTTCAGTGGAGATAATATACTTAATTTTGTGACAGAATAGAATGGCACAAGTGTTGCCAGTTTCGAAATAACCGGTGGTTCAAACTTAAACCGATAGATGGCCCACCCGTTACAAAATCAATATTTACTTTGTATAAGGAGGTACCATGACCACTTATCCGATTCTCCACACTTCTTGACTGATGAAGAACGGACCTAGATTTTTCTCGTGTTATTAAATGTCGAACATAGGCCAACTTCTTTTTGGATATCAATTTTTGTGTGTAAAATATACTTTAATTTATATTTTATTTATTGTGTTTCGAAATTAATTAATATTTTTCGTTTAAGTTAAATTTTATAAAGGGTGCGCCATCTAACCTTTTTGCCAAAAAAATCATATTTTCAGATGAAGGTCATTTTGATCTTGGAGGGTATGTAAACAAGCAAAATCGTCGCATTTGAGGCTCAGAAAAACCGCACGCATACATTGAAAAGCCGATGCACCCAAAACGAGTCACTGTTTGGTGCGAATTTTGGTCCAGAGGCATAATTGGGCCATTTTTCTTCGAAAATGAGCAAGGAGTGGCCGTTACAGTCAATGGCGATAGTTATCGGGCCATGTTGAACGAATTTTTATTCACAAAAAATGAAGAGGAGGATATTAGTAACATTTGGTTTCAACAGGCCGACGCTACGTGCCACACAGCCAAAGCTACACTCGATGTTTTGCGCCCTGTTTTTGAAGATCGCATTATCAGCCGCAGAGCCGATATCGTCTGGCCTCTTCGGAGCTGCGATTTGACACCGTTTGACTATTATTTGTGGGGTGCCGTCAAAGATAAGTGTTACGCCAACAAACCAGAGACAATTGACGCTTTAAAGGACAATATTCGTGAGAGTATTGGTAAAGTAAACCTGCACACAATCAATATTGTGCTTAAAAATTGGACCGATCGTGTAGGCTACTGCATGGCCAGCCGAGGCAGCCATTTGAATGAAATTATTTTCCATTCTTAACCAGAAGGATTGTACTTTCAAATAAAAAATAAATTTGAGAAAATATTCAGTAGTTTTTTTTACAGAATTTTCAAAAAAAAAATTTATTTGGCGGACCCTTTATTTTACTATGAATTTTATAAATATCGAAAGAGCCTTTTTGTTTTCAGCAACATGATCAAATTAGTTACTAACTTATACTTTCAATTGTCGCCTAGTGTATAGTATTGTAATAGTAAACTCACTGCTTGTACATGTAACTTAAGATACTTTTTGCGTCTTTCTTAATATTTAGGAAATTTTGGATTTTAAAACTTTTTGTTTTAAAAGGTTTTTCTTAATTAGAATTTTTTATAGCTCAATTGTAAATATGTTTCGCTTAAAACTATTTTTGTTCCCAAAAAAAAAACACACCCTTTACGTTTTTCTGACAGCAGCTTGAAAGTGAATTCCTTCCTATCCACACGAATTCGTACATAACAACAAACAAGGTCAAGCACAATTCTATGTAACGTACTTGCTTTCATTTTTTTTCTATTTTTATTTATTTTTTTCTATATTTTTCTGCATTTTATTTCTATATTTACTGTTTTTTTTCTATATAATCTTTTTTCTACTTTTCTCAATTGTATGGTATAGAGAGATTTTGTCAGTTTTTGTACGAATTGTTAACTACGAGTATGCAAATACTATTTTTATGTACTTTATGTAACATTTAACCTTACGAGAGCATTAAAATGCAACAGGAAAAAATAAAAAAAGGATTTTTAATTATCAAATTTTTCCCTTAAAACTCATATAGAGAAATAAAAATATTATATTTTTTTAGTGTTTTTTGTAGACAACTTTTATATAAAAATCAATCTTAATTTAAATGAAATCATAGAACAAGTTGCTACTCGTATATGTAAATGAAATGAATTGAATTCATTGAGTATTTGATACATTAATAGAAAGGGATAGTTTTTTATACAATTATGGCAAAATCAAGCCAATATACAAAAAGTATTTTACAAAGTTTCCGTACACGTAGTAAAGAAAAAAAAAAGTAAATTCGAATAACAAATCAGTAAAGCTCTGTGCAAACGCTTGTCAGATCTTACAATATTGTCAGATCTAACATTTAGCTAACAACGACCAGACAAATGGACTACAATGTATATTGTCAGTTCACACGATTGCAAGACAACTGCCAAAATATCTGACAATCCCATTAAACACACATTTATTTTGACAATGATGCCGTTGTCAGATGTTAAAAATTCAGGCATCTGACAATGATCTGGCAATACTTTCTCTGACAAAGTTGAAAAACAACAATTGGTAGTTCACATGGTTGCAAGATATTTTCTGACAATATTGTTAAAACTACCAGTCGTCTAAACAGAGCTTAACAATAGTTTGAAAGGAAATTTTCGACATATGCATGTAAGTAGGTCGTTTTTTGTTTTTTTTTTAATTTTTTGATTCAATAAAATAATAATCGTTATTTTATAAAGATACTAATTCTTAATGACAACTTTTTATAAAAATTTTATCTTGATAGTGTATTATAGAAAGAAAGCTATGTTCGTTTTATCATTAATCTCAGACTAAATTTATGTAATATATTGTTACGTTTTACCCTCTTTAAAACGATCGAGTTCTTTTTAATTGCATTAAAATAAAATAAACACCACCTTGTTGTTTTACAGTTTTTATATCCTCGCTTTATCTTTATACAGTTTATCTTAATAAAGAATCTTATTTATACTACACTTAATCTTCGTTTATACAACACTTTTATTTATACCTAAGCACGACTTTAATTTATGACTGCAAAACGATAACAATCGACGGAGGCAAAGCAGCCTCCTTATATACCTAATTGCCTACAGTTTTGAAAGTTGCGGAAATGTCTTAAACGCTCTCATATCATTTATTTTATATCCATTAATTTTAAAGATGTAAGATTCTGTTACCCAAAGACAAATCAGTACGGCAATACCAGGGTAACACATTGTCAACCTTGACACAAACCAATAGACAAACATCCCACAATAAAATCACAAAGGCACTAATGTGCTGAATTTTCTTTTTAGTCGTTTTTATTTCCGTAACAATATTGCTTGAAATATACATGAAAAATTCCTGTTTTTATATTTTATTACATAAAAAAAAGAAAAAAGCCCCTAAATGTAAATATTCATACATGAGCTTAAAGGCAATTGACACACTAATGAATTTGTGTCACAATATAAGATATAAAGAATACAACATGTTTTTGTCATGTGAAAAGATTATGTTTAAATATAATCGATTATAACCATAGAACATGCAAAGGGGTGATGTTTCTGTAAACGGAAAACATGATTGGAAAATAGAAATAAAAAGTTATAATAAACGTTACCTACTATGTAAAGGGTGATAGAATATATTCGGCTTAAATTAATATTATGACCTATTAAATTTGTAATCAGCCCTTCTTAATGTACTTGGTCTCACAAATAACTGCTTATTTTCATGAAATTCGTCCATTGATTTTTTTAACACCATAATGAAAATTAAAATAATTTTTTTTTAGGTTTTGTTTAAATTTGTAACGAAGACTTGAATTCAGGAGGACCGTTTAAAGGTTTCTTAAGCTCTGTTTAGACGATTGTCAGACCTTACAAATTGTAAGGTCTTCTGTGAAAAATGTACCGAAAATGTTTTACAACTGTCTGAACTTATTATTATTTGGTTTTAAACATTATCAGTGAAATTATTTTCATATCATAATTAGATGTCCAAATTTTTAACATCTGACAACAACATTGTCGTAATAAAAAACATACCTATTTATAATGGGGTTGCTACATTGTTTGACAAATATTTTGAAATTGTGTTGACTGACAATATACATTGTGGTGGTAATTTCCCATTGTCTGGCCATAGTTAGCAGATTGCAAGGTCTGAAAATATTCTGACATTTCTCTATACTGAGCTTTAGGTGGATTTTAATCAGGTTTGGCATAAGTCCGTGTGTTTTTGGGTTTTATTTTACTGCTTCCAAATTTCGTTCAAATCGACAATACTTTTTGTTTATTTACACAACCACGTTGTTTTAGTATTTAGAGAGTGCAATTTTGCACTCTTGGTGGGATCAAGACAGTATTGAGTACTATGAGCTGCTATAACTCAGTAATCGGAGCAGATTGAAATTACTTCTCTTGAATCATACATTATCAGAAAAACGGCCGGAATATAAAGAAAGACATGATTAAGTTATTCTTTTGCATGACATCACCCGACCTTATGTCTCAAAAGTTTCAAAACAATTATTAGAATCGATTAAATGCTGTATCCGACGTATTTTCTGTATGTTGCGTTGGACACAATATACTCACACCTCTTTATATGGCATTTCTTTACATGGCATTTCGATATAACGGCCTGTTTGAATTATGAAACATATTTACTTTAAGCGAAAATTACCTCGTTGTACGGTTAAAAGCCTTTTTTTCGCTTTTTAGCAAAAAGTGTAAGGGGAGCAAATGCAACACATATTTCGATTTACGGCCTACATTTTCTGAAACTATCTAGACCGTATAAAGATGTAAGAGTTTGTCTTTTTGCATGTCACCAAATCACTTCCTTCAAAGAAATACAAAATTGCCGCACCTTAAAAGACGAGAAGTTTTTGTGAGACAGGATTTGGAAATTGGCTCAGAGGAGGGGGAAAAAGTGTAAGCAATGATTTCATACATTTGTTATTTCATTATCTTTTTGAGCTCAAAAACGGAACAAATAAATCTGTAGTCCCAACACGTAAATTACATTTATTTTTGTTGCAAATATGCTGCGAAAACCTTTAAATAAAAGAACCCAACCGTATTTTTTTTAATATAACCCGGGAGGGTTTAATGTGGTTACCCAGTGGGCTGCCAACCCCGATTTTAATGCTCTGTAAATGATATATTTCGTATAATTCCTAATTAACAATCAAAATATCATCCTTCCGATACTGCTTCCGATTTGACGGCATTTCGTACGAAATTTTGAACACAATACCAGGCTTGATATAACTATAAATTTATTTTTGAACAACGCCGATGTAAGATTTGGTTTTGAACAGTTCTATTGAGTACATATGCCTTTTATCACTGAAACAGCGACGAATGAACATGCGTGGCGGGTGTGTGCTGATTTTTTTTTAATTTTTTTTAAACTTGAGTACTTATTTATTTTTTCCGATTATACTCAGTTTCATACTAACACAACTACATTTTTCATTTTGAACAACATTGGTTTGGAACATAGACGCCTAAATACATTTTTCGTAGATTCCGACACCTCCATCGTTTTAAAACAAAAAAGTCCAACTGATGTATAAATTGAATCTGGCTATCGATCAGTTCGCCAAATTCATTCAAAAAAAATCCCTTGTTTTCACTGAAAAAGTAAATTTAATGGAATCATTTCACTTGTTTGTATTCGTTAAATGGCGAAATAACCGCATTTGGGCATTTGAACAGACAGGACAATTGTTAGAAATCCTTTGCGTGACTTTGAGTGTCACTAGATAAATAGTACGCTAGTTGGTCGGGTTGACCCGTACTCATTCAGTGCATTGTGCTGGTACTAGGAAAATAGGTTGTAGGAAGGAGGGTAGAGGGGAGAGATAGTGTTTATGGACGTTTGATTTGAATACATCCATATCGTAAGTAACAGGAAAAACTTTCTCAGGAAGATTGTTTTCATAAACGAACGGTGCAGCTTAAGAACGAATTTTCTCTATAATGCGTTGTGCGATTCATCGGACAATCAAAGGGATGTGATTACGGGAAAAACGAGTACTGCGGGGAAATATATGACTTTGCAGAATCAATTCCTTTATTTACTTTGAACACATTCCGTTATAGTACCGATAGAACAATGAAACACACGACACATTGCCACGGTGCTCTAAGGAATCGATAGAATTGGCTACACTACCGTCAGTAATAAGCACCTTCGCCCTCTCCTGTACGTGGTGGAGAAGCCCCAAAATAGACTTTGCAGCACAGGCTAACACATTAGAGTTGTATTCCTGCTTGGGTCGCACTTGGTGCACTGTCTTAAAAAACCGAGGCACATGAATGCTGCTTTCGACACATTTAAAATGTGATCGTTCCAACGTACATCACAATGAAACTTCATGCTCAGAACATCAAGAGCATCTGAATCCTCAACATCTACATTATCCACAGACAGACAATATCACACCATCACGTCTGTGTGTCAGAAAACAACATTGGGTCTTGCGCGCATTAAAATCTACCGGTTCGCACGACCCCACTCAGAGATTTTCAGTAAGTCGCTCCTGATTGTGTCATTCATATTTCGCCTTTTCGTTCCAATCTCCAAAAGGCTCGGCCTACGATCAAAAAAATATGAATTACAAATGTTGCTGTCGTTTGCGAAAGAATAGATAAGCTTGGAAGTTAGAAGAAAAACGCCATTAATAAATATTAGGAAAAGAGTTGGAGAAAGAACAGATCGTTGCGCTACCCATAAATTTATTCCGAACTCAGCTGATGAGATCCCATCTAGAACCATTCTTATAGAGCATCTCCGAGAAAGCTCGATATAAATCGAGAGAAGTGACTACCGACACCAAAGGCAGTAAGTTTTGATACTGGCGCCTCATGCCAAACTCTATCAAACGCCTTGGAAATATCTAGAGCTACGACTTTGCTCTCACCAAAACCATCAACGGATTTGTTCGACCTCTCGAAGAGTACCGCCAGTAGGTTGCCAGTTGAACGGCCCTTACGTAAGCAAGAGGGCGGTAGTTTTCCGGGTTGGTAGCCTCACCCTTTTTTGGGATTGGCGATACATTAGCAACCTTCCAGCAAGATGGAAAAATACAGGCGCGATTTCATGCACGGGAAAGGTTGGCTAATGGACGAGCAAACGTCGAAGAGCACTGCTTCAGGGCCATTGCTGAGCAGTTGTTGAAGGCTCTCCGTCAAGCGAGAATTACTAGCAAATATTTCAGCCAATAGGTTTGCCTTTTCAAACGAGTTCGCAAATGCTTGGTCATTCTTTAAAAGAACTAGAACCGAACTAGCGCTATTCCTTAGACCTTTAACGACCAAAAGCTGTTACTTCCTTTGGGAAAAATAAGTACTTTAGCACGAAGGCGCTGATCGTAAAGAGCGTTTTCACGTCTAAGTACTACGGCACACAAAGATCACACCTGTTTGCGTAGCCAGTCTGCATGTCTAATTGAACCAATATTTATTTTTTTTTTTTTTTGATTCTGAAGGTCTTTTTTTTTGAAAATTCATTTAAAGGAGTTGTTACGGCGAAAGGATTGCTGGCAACAAATCGTTAAGGAACTACACTAGTGGCCTTGACTATTCCAAACGTTTTTTCATGTTCGACGCTAGGAATAGTCTAACTATACTTTTGAAGACACCCACAGGTCACTAGGCCATTAAAAAGCGCCTATGTAGTTTGGGCATATCCATCTCCAACACCTATATATTTTGTTGTGACAAAAAGGAGTAAATGGATTACTTGACTACTAACTGTGTGACATCACATACGCTTTATGAGGAGGACTTGCTGGTACTCTAATTAAAGAAGTTGTCGTATTGCACCCGTAAACGAGAAGAGGAGGCGCAATAGATTAACAGTGGTCGCTGTGCATTTTTTTTAATTCGTCTGAAAAGCAAAATTTCTATTGAAAATGTTGAAAATTTCTTTATATTTGAATTTTATATATTGATATTATTTGCTGGAAATTTTACCAAAATATTGTAAAAATAAAATTTCAATTTAATTTAAAACTATTATTTACTAATCTTTTATTGGCCTTAAGATTTTATTGCAAATTGAATAGTAGTCAATACGTATGCAAATCAAATTTTGAAGTACTTTTTCTACACTAAATAAATCGTAACTATTTTGCATGAAATTGAATTCATTCGAATTGTTTTGTGTATTTAATTTATTTTTATTTTCTGTTTGTTTAATGACAGTTCATAATGAAAAAATCATAAAATTGATAAAATATTGTTAACTTGTCATTACCTTGTAAGTGCCACTTGTGTAAACTCAAAGATTGCAAAAGTAAATTACTGTCTAGTCAAAGGATCAAAATTTTCTTTTTTAAATTTAACATTTACATCTGCCTTTGCTTTAAAAAATTGTCATTTTATTTTTAATTTTTATATATACTCGTATATTGTACTTACGAGGATGACATCAAAGCTTGGGTCTTACCTTAAATCGTAAAACAAGGTATCTATTCCAATAAATATAAATCAAATTAAAAAAAAAATTAAATAATCAATTAACCATTAAGTTTCCTTATGTAGCTCATTTCCCACTCAGACCTCGTATACTCTTGTCTATAATTATGAGAATAAACAATGTAATTAAAAGAAAAACGAAAGAGAAAAAAAATAGAATTTTAAATTTCAAAGTGATACCTTTTTACCTTAAAGCAGAATTATAATAAAATTGTAACAAAAAGAAAAAAAGAACAAAAAATTAAAGGAAAATTGTATTCATTAATATGCTAATTATACAAGTTGACATCTTTCTTCAACATTTCATTTTCTTTTTTAATTTCTTTTTTATTTTTTCTTCAAATTAAGTCTGGCTTTTTTAAGTAAAAATAAAGGGACGAACTGTATTTGAGTACGTAAGTATTAAATAGTATTTGCGTTACACTTTGAAGGCCTCTTTTCACTGTTAATTCAATACAATTATAATAAAAATTCTATCTTCTTACTTAAATGGAAAGTGTTTCCATTTTGACTTTTCTTTTTATTTTATTTTTTTATTACTTTTGACACTTATCTCCTACGTTCTTCTTTATTTTATGATTTTTTTTTTAATCTTTAGAATTTAAATTATATACTAAGGCAAGTATATGATGATACTTTTGTTTATCATTATCATCTTGGCCAAGCACTCATGCAAAACACTGCGACCCATGAGATATATTGGGCCACTTCTGGTCTAGAGTGTTCTAAGCCTTCCTAATGAACACCAGCTAATTTAAAAGCATAATGGTGGATATGTCTCCCAATGAGACCCTATGTATCGCTAAGCTTTTAAATCTAAACCTATAAAGAACCTTACATTTATACAATATGTGCTTCGCCGCTTCTGATGTCTGTGAGCACAGTCTAAAAACATTCACATTCGTGATCTCCATCCTCTTCATACGCGCCCTTAGTCCACAATGGCTCGTAAAAAATCCGCTAGGAGTTTCAAGTCCGGCCTGACATGCTTAAGAATCTCAATGCAGCGCGCAAATAGTTGACTGATTGTCTCCTTAGCATGCCTAAGTCCCCTTTGAACATTCTAGTTTTCTAAGCATCTGGCAATTTTACAATCCTTAATCAGATGGAGAATATCAGTAAGCCAATATAGGATGTCAAGGAATCCTTTCTAGCCACTGCTTTGTTGCTAATTATCCCACAGTATCAGGCTTTTACCACGTATCGAAGCAATATTTTCCAAGTCTATATGTCATTAGATTCGAGCCGAATTAAATTAAATTAATTTTCAATTAAAGTTTTCAAAAAAGACGTCAGAAATATTTATATTTTTTTCATTATTATCGGGTGGGTCATCTATCGGTTTAAATTTGTACCAATGGTCATTTCGTATCTGGCAATACTTATATCGTTCTATTCTGTCACGAAATTCAGTATATTATCTCCATTGAACGAAATGAATCGATTTACGCTTGCGCAACAATGGGATTTATTGGAAATTTATTTCCAACACAATAACAATTGGCCGAAAATAGCACGAAGATATCGTACAAAATTTGGTCGCAGAGAAGGACCAACAGTGTCAGGTATTAGCAAGTTTATTGCTAAAGTTCGTGAAACTGGCTTCATTGTTGATGCGCCAAGACGCAAGCGTGCTCGTATAGTGCGTACATCAGAAAATAACGAAACTGTGGCTAAAAGTGAGCGTGAGAATCTATCAACATCAAATTGAGCATTTCACGCACCAGTTTACGTCGAATTTTGCGAAGAGATTTCGGTATGACGCCTTACAAAGTGCAAGAGTTGAAGCCGGATGACCATCCGCTTCGCTAGATGGGCTAACGAAAAACTGCACAATGATGTCGGTTTTGTAGCTTCGGATGAAACTAATTTTCATCTTGGTGGGTACCCTAATAGGCAAAATTGCTGCATTTGGTGTTCAGAAAATCCAAACGTGGCCTTACAGAAGCCAATGCACTCATTACGGGTGACTTTTTGGTGCGGCTTGTGAAACGGAGACAACATTGGTTCATACTTCTTTGAAGATGAGAACGGCTCAACCATAACGGTCAATGGAGACACTTATTTGACCATGATAACCGATTATTTTGTGCCCAAATATCGTTCACATCAATACCATAGTGAACGATATTTGGTTTCAACAAAATGCCACACATCTCATGCTGCAATCGATTCATTGCGTCAAAAGTTTAACGGTCATTTAATTAACCGAAATGTTAATGTCAGTTGGCAGCCAAGAAGCTGTAATTTAAAACCGTTGGACTATTTTCTGTGTGGCGCCGTTAAAGGCAATTGTTATGCTGACAAACCAAAGACAAATGAGCCGAGACACGACCCCAAACATTCGAAAAAGTTATCGACAGTCGGTACGATCGAATGGGGTACTGTGAGGCCAGCCGCGGCAGCCATATGAATGAAATAAATAAATCTACGTTAAACTGCCAAAATGCCTAAAGTTATAATTAACAACTTTAGAGAATTTCATCACTTGCATAAATTGATCATGAAATATGAAATATAAATTACTACTCTATCACACTACTAAATCATATTTGTATTATTTTAAATAAATCTTTTCTTTTTTCCATCATCATTACGAATAAATAGCCAAATGATGAAAGTGGAACAAAATTATTAAGAAAATAAGACCAGCATTCATATTATGGGAATAGAAGCATAGAAGCATAGAATAGCATAGAAGATAAAAAAAACTAGATTTTTATGCCTCATACTTATTGATTCACTGTAATACTCTCGTTATGTTGCCAAAAAAAAATGAGTATAATGAAAAAGATTGCAGTGGAATAGCGAAAAAAATAAATAAAAACACGCAGAAAAGAGGCATAAAAAGACCAAGCTAAGCGTATTTTATAACCCAAAGGGAATTCTGTTTTATGAGAAAATGTCTTCCGCTTTATTGACACATAAACCATCGTAAAACTATGTCAACGTATAACATTCTCGTACTCGTTGTACTGTAAATAAATATCATCAAAATCGCCCTTAAATAAACACAAATGTAGGAGGGTAGTTTGATAATTCGGTTTTTTTATTTAAGTTGGTTAAATGAGTACCATTTTAGATTTACTCAGCACAAATTAAAATAAGTGTTTAGGTCGCTGGAGTAACCAAATGAGCTTTAGGAATCTGCAGAAATTTAGGAGTGTTATCTTTTTACAGAAATTATTAATTTCTCAGAAATTATTTTTTCAAAGACTTAAGATTTGGCAGGTCGATACGTAGAAAACTATTAATTCAACAGAAATATGGAAGAACCACTTCACAGCGTAAATTTCTCATTTACAACATAATTTCTTTTTGAAACCAACTAACGAATCATATTTTAATTTTTTGTAGCGCAATCAGGTTTATGTATGAAGTTTTGTAGTATTTCGGCTGACCAACGTATAAAGTAGAAAGACTTTATATACCTAGTACTAGTGTAATCCCTCCCGCATAGTTAAGAACCTTTGTGTCCCATACCTTTAAAATGTATTCCTCATAAGAAAAATTTAATGGAGTGCAGTAAAACTAATGATTTGTATTGACTGCCAATTCATTTAGATCAAATTCAGAAACTGCCATTCTAATCGTTCTCTAGATATAAATAAAAAATCAATATTTACTTATTCAATTTTGACCAGATTTTAACTGGTGATGTGTATTCGCCACGAAGTAATTTATACAAAATTCATAACATTCCACAATTACTGTTACAAAGATATACACAAATATATATTTACTGTGTATAACAATTCCACTCCCAATTATCTAATTCCACCCACTTTTTTAATGTTGATAAATATTGACCACAATGTTATTTGAACCATATTTAGAAACCATCAGTAAAACCTTTCTCTAGATATAGAAAAATCAATGCTTACTTTGGATGGGAGGTGCCGCACCCACTTATTCAATTTCGTACATAGTTCGAACTAATTTAGACCAAGTTCAGAAACTTCCACTATTACCGTTCCAAAGATATACCAAAATCAATATTTTCTTTTCTTCTTTCACTTATCTAATTCCGCCCACTTTTTGACTGATGATAAGTATTGACACAAAGTTATTTGGGCCAAATTTAAAAACTCTCACTACTATCGTTTTAAAGATATAGGCATATAAATAAATATTTTATATGGGCGTTGCACAGCCCAGTTGTAAAAAAAAACATCAGTGAAAATACACCTTTCAAACGCATGTATTGGTTTGTAAATCGGTTAAGTGGTTCTCGAGTTATAAAATGACGAACATAAGACAATTTATTTTTATATTTTATTACAAAGGGATTCATTCTTACGTAAATAACTCGCGAACCAATGGATCCACAAAAAACGTATATAGATAAAAACCTTGGTATTGACTTCATCCTTCCTTACAGAGTATAATCGGTTGGTGATTTTCAGATAACACCAACTGCAACGCATTTTATAGTCCTTTTTTATATATATATAAATATACATATGTAAGCATTGGGTGTTTTTCTAGTGGTTCATACCTCTGAGTTGGCAACACTGCTTCATTTAACAACCAATTTAACAGCTGATAGTTGCTTTTTGATAGTTGTGGTTTGACATTTCATTATGGATAGACTTAAACCGGAGCAACGCTCGCAAACTATTAAAATTTTTGAACTGAATTTTCGATGATATAAATACTGCTTCATTAAGACAAAGTACACTGATAAACTTTTATTGGCACCATAGCAAAAATATATGAATAAAGCCACGAATTGTCATCCCTACCAATATACATACTCTCCAGATTATTTATTATTCTCTGTTTGTAAATTTTAATAATCAACATTTGAGTCGTAGTCCGATTAAAGTCAAGTTAAGAGGTTATCGTTAAAATACGCGACAATTTTGATAAATATTTCAATTTAAAAGAATTCAAAAATTTTAAAATCTTAGGATTTATGGCAAACGTTTTCTTAAAAAAGTAACAATTTAAAAGTGTTAGTATTGCCCCATTAAAATATTGCCTTTTTTAAGAAAGTAACATAAAAAAAATTAATCAAAAATTTTATTCACCCATAAAAGTGTGTCACATATTCTGCAAGGCAACGTTTTCATCTGGCGATTTCTTTTAAGGCAAAATAAGCAACATTTTTACACTTTCTGAGGGCAACATCTTTAGAAAAGAACATGATTTATAAATGCTATAAAAGAAGTCGCCATCAAACACAAATAAGTTTGCGAATTATAGAATTGTCCTCGTATATACAACGTAGTATATATATGATGATTAAGTATGTGTTTACGGCGTATGTACAGCCGTATGTCTGTGTATGCCCTTCTTTTTATCACTACTTTCCACAGCCACTATTGTTGTTGTTGCTGTTATTTTTTGTTATAAGTCGTCCATAATAATATCAGGAGCCATATTTTATATTTTTTGATAGCATTTGTTAATAGATGTGTGAGTGGGCTGTCTGTGTCCACCCGTACGTGTGTTTATAAGCTGTATTACTTGGTATTTGACAATATGAATTGTTTTCATTACCAAGGTAACTGGCAATGGGCTTTTAGTGTGTCATTTATTCTACAATACCCAAATTGATTGATAGATTGAAATAAGTATACTTTTGATAAACATTTAAGGAAGTGTTGCTCTTATTAGATGCTTAAAAAAATTTTTAAGCTGCAAATGGTTGCTAATGTTTACTGAATAATGCCAAATATTTAGACACGCTCTTTACTTTTTGAAAAATTTATTTTGAAATTTATAGAAGTAATCAGTAGGAATGTTATATGGTGGAGCTATTATGGTTAACCAAAGTTGACCTCACTGAATAGGATAAAAAAAGTAATTCATATATAACTTGTTCAAACACAATTGTGTACACAAAACGGTCACGAAATTATTGAATTTTCCTCATAAAATGTTAGGTCATATAAAAATTTCCGCTATTTTTTGCTACAAATTTATCGGCCAACACTAATTCCATTATGCCAAACAAACACTTGTTTGAAAGTTGACATTTCTGGTTACATATTTAATTCTTCGTTCGTTTCATAAGATTTATTTTATTGATTTGAACAAAAACTGGAAAAAAGGTACACAAACAACCACGCCGATAAATTTATAAATTTGAAGATGAAATTGTTGTAAATGAATGCTGTGACCAAGGAGTGGTTATTTCAATTTCATTTCAGAATTTTAGATGTTAAAGATGCATAACGCCTTCGTCGGCAAGTCACTAAAAAAAATTGATTGACAGAACGAAAGCTGAAATAAAAAAGTGAACTACTCAAAAAACCTTTATGCTCGAGCTCCACACGAATTAAAGCTAAGAAATAGAACTGCAACTAAAACACAACGGAATATAATTAAAGTGGGTCATTACGTACGATAACGTGACGAGAATATTAAGGGATAAAAATTATGTTAAAGAACATATATGATTTCAAAACCTGCATTGACGACACAAAAGTGTTGTTGAATATATTGCTACGAAAATAAACAATACCTTAAAAAAAGATATACACCACATCAGCGCCTTTAAAACTGTATTGTGTAATTTTGGTTTATTGGGTTGTGTCAAGGTTATTAATGTGTCATTCTGGCAATGTCGTACTTATTTGTGTATTCGGCAGCATTGCCAATTCGACTATCTTTGTGTGTTAAAATTGAAATTAACGGAGATCGATTGTTGTAGGAAGAACACGAACATTCGGAAGTAATGTCGATTGTATATAAAAGACGGCGGCGCCTTATGCATTAGTTAAGCTAGTTATCGTTTTGCAATCATAAAATAAAGTCGTGTTTAGTCGTAAATAAAAGTGTTGTTTAAACGAATATTAAGTGCAAGATAATTAAGTTGGAGACTGTATAATTATAATTGTATACTGTTTATTTTATTTTGATGCAATTAAAAAGAACTCAAATGTTTTAAAAAGGTTAAAACATAACAACATAAAACGATTGAAGCGAAATTTTCCATTATGAACTACTGTAACCTAGCAAAACGCTAAGCTCTAATCTATAGTGGTAATAACTCGATTATTTTAAAAAAAATTAGTAAGAGTGATCAGAATTGGACAACAGCAAAGGTGTTGTGGTTCATCAAGACAATTAAATGCACTTGGCGAATACACCGAATTGGTACATTCCATTTGTTTGGGTAACTGCCAAAAAACATATTTTTTAGGCACAATATTCAACATTATTGTAGCGACTGAAAAAAAATTGTGTTTACACTTTAGTGTCTATTGAATACTGAATTGTAATGGCAGATATTTATCCTCCAAAATACCATATTTGTTATTAATAACACAAACCATATGTGATAGTTATGTTGTAGAAATCGACATTGTTAACTTGTATACCCAATAAAAAATTTCACAAATTTGCAAGCGCTGCTCTAGTGTTTGTTCATAATGTCTATCCATAATGAAATTTCAAACCAGACTAAATAAGCAACTATCAGCTGTTAAATCGTTTGCCAAATAAAGCAGTGTTGCTAACTCAACAAAAACACCCGATACAACATTCTTAAACAGCTTCATTTTCCTCTCCAGTCATCTAGCTTAACCCCATGGCAAATTTTTAGGATGTATCCGAGTCATAAACATAAAAGAATATAAAAAAGCCCTTGCTATAGAACGAATCAATATTTGAAGTGAAACTTGAAACATTTCAATAATTTCAATGAAAATTGCTGTTTTGAGGAATGCATGTTGTGGCTCAGTAATTTCCTGTAGTAAGTAAACACTAGATCCAATATCCCAGTTCATTTTTGAACCGTTGGTATATATTCCGATGCCGTATTGATCTATTCGCTGCTAAAGGAAATTCGAACTTCAAAGAATCTATCAAAATTCGTAAAGGGATATGATTGGTTCATGATTGGGGGGACCTAACAATTTCTTATTTTATTTTTGAATTTAAAACAAGTGTTAAACGATGCTTACAAGAACTGACAAAACCAGTATTACCTTTTGGTCTACTTTTAAATTATTATTTTTTTTATCAAGGTCACTTTTTTATTCCCTGATAATGTTAGCACCTCAGATATTATTTTCCAACAGTAATTCAATTTTTAAAATCTCATGCTTTTGTTATATATTCATATAAGTCCCTAAATAAATAAAAACTAAAACCCTTTAAATAATTTTTTATCTCAACGAATACAAGCAGAAATGAAAATTGTTCCGCAATCCTTTAAACCAACAGCGTGTAATTTTGCTTTTAAAGTGCGTTGTTATTAAGGGACATCCATGAAGATGAAACGAAACCTTTACACTTGCCATTAAGAAGAAAGGATTTTCTTGAAATTTAGTTTTTCAATTTGTTTCACTTTTTGTTTTTGTTTTTTAGTATAAAAAACTTTATTTAGCAATTGTAACTTTTTAATATTCTTGTTTTTATTTTTGTTTTATAATATTTTGCTTACAGCACAGTTAAGTTGACAAATACTTAAATTGTCAACCTTTTTATTTTTTATATTAGATTTATAAGGATTTATAAAATAAATGTTTCCCTTTTGTTTTTTCTATCTCTCTCAACATTTGAATATCAAAACAAAAACAAATGGGAATAGGAAAAAAAGCATAGCCTTGGACTATAATCATACCTTTTATGAACGCTTGTCCATTCACTTGGCATTAATAGAAAGAAGATCTAAAAATATTTAAATGAAAATACTAAAAAAAATCTATTTCAAGTTCCATTGTTTTCTACGTGCAACAATAAAATAATGAAATAGAAGAAAAAACTGTGGACAAATGGGGTTTTACATTGCTATGATGAGAAAAACGCAATTATCCGTATTTAATTAGTTTTACGAAAGAAAACATGTAAAAACAATGACGGAATGAAAAAGAAAAAATGTTGGCTAAATGTGTATTTAAAAATTTAAAGCCCTAACTGTAATAGTGTTAGAGTAAGTACATATTGAAAACCTTTCTTTAAAAACCTTAAAATAAAATAATTGAAAAAAAATGTCAAAAAGTATTAGCAAAAGCTTTAGTCAGTGCAGCTTGACTAGTAATTTGAAATGAGCAGACTTTTTTCCTCTAATATTGAGTCAATTGTTTTTTGAACTCAGCATAATTAGCACAAATTTAATTATTTTCTTCATGATATCCACTGGCACCTATTCTTTCTGCTGTGTTTAAGATGTTCATGCTTATGCTTCTTCGCTTTTTGAATTACCTTTACGAATTAGCCTGTTCATAGGACATTTTTCTAATTTATTTTTCTTATTTTTGTTTATTTGTGTGTTAAAAATGCACAAAGTTTCCTGCCATAGGCCAGTAATAAGAAAATAAAAATCAAAATTTTTTCATCACATATGGCATCACTATTTACAGACATATACAACAAGCTTTATAATGGTATATTAGTTTCTGTTTCATTTACACCATTTCCATTAAAAATAGCCTCAAAAGAGAGAGCATATTATTAGTTGCTACTTGCAATGTTAAAGGTCGAAAATAAAGTACAACGCTAAGAAGCTTAGAACCCTAGAAAGCTGTAGGGTATTAATTTGAGCAAAAAATTTTACTGAAAAGATAGGTTTTACTTTATTTCAAAATAATTTTTTTGTTCTAAACGTGTTTAATATTTATTAAAAAGTTGAATTTTCTTCGTTCAATTTTTATTTTTTACTGTTGAATATATTGAAAAAAAAAATGCTGCGAATTTACTTTATACAGTCTTTTATTTAACTTCCACTTTATACAATTATAACTATACACTATCCAAGTTATTCCAATTCCGCTTTATGCACCAATTTATTCAATACAAACTCTTAGGACGACTTAGCATAAGGCGCCGCCTTTTTTATAGAATTGGTAATAGTTTTGAATGCTATCACTTCCTATCCATATTCGTTAATTTAAAATGCAAGATCATAATACAGAATAATTAAAATGGTAACACCGTTCAATACGCAATTGGTAACACTGTTAATAACACAAATAAGTACGGAATTCACAGGTTTGAAGTTTTATAGCTTCAAATGTATTTATATTTATGTATCGTTTCTTTTCTATCTTTTTTCTTTTTTCGTAAAAATATTTTAACTTCAGTAAAAGTTTTGGTTGTTTTCCCCTCTGATTCCACAAATCGGACTTTTTTATCATTATAAGAGAATGTTTTAAGATTCCATACTGTTAATTTCAGCTGCCACCTTGTGCCAACTTTTGCCACTCTTTAATCAAATCAAAGCAATCTCTTTGTCTTTGAGACAAATTTCTAAATAACACCATGCGACAAAAAAGAATGAAGTAGGAATACGTGGAAAGTGATATAATGTTTCTGATAGGCACCACCGAGTCAACAGTAATCTCTTTTTCAAACTTTCATAGTACACTCAAATATTGGAGTTACTTGTAAAAAACGATCTTTTTAATCTTCATGTACTTACATGCTAATAACTTAGTTGAAGCGATTTAGGTTTCTCATCAAATTTAGAAAGAAGACGGAGATGCCCTTAATTAATCTCTGTCTATTTCTCTAGCAAACATATTTTTTATCCAATTTTTTCCACTTTTCTCAAGTTTAGACATATTTTACACACATATCATACAGTAACTGAATACATATTTATGTATTTATTAAAGAAGTATGTTTAGTTATGAATAAAATCTGTTGGCAATTGCTGGGGTCATTAGGCTTCTTAGTAAGCAATTCATGAAAAGATCGTATGATTTTTGTAGATTTAATTTTATTGATTTTCTAGATACATTATCATTTAATATTTTTTGTAATATTTTAAAATTTATTTTACATTTTATATCAAACAAATTACGTAAATTATTTTCTCATCGTTTTACTTGCAAGGGGAAGACGTAAATGGTATATTTAGCTTTTAACCACACGCATTTTAATAATAAATGATCTTCACAATTTTATGATGCAGTAAACAACGTTTTACGTTGATATTCTAAATGGGAATATTTTTGGCCGTCGATTCCATATAAGTGGAACCACTGTGCAATTAAAAAGCATGCACAAAATAAAAACATTTTTGAAAGAAATCTATATATTGTCATATGAAAACCAAAAAGCCCTAAATTGCAAAAAATTCGAAATCGGCTTATTGATTGATTATGATGCATATTCCCACGAATTTTTACACTTTTACTATTTAAAACGTTTTTATCAACAATATTCTAAGCTTAACCTAAATGGTTTATATCACATTTTAAAAAGTTTCTTGCTTCACCTGTAAAAAATTTTGAAATGTAATTTAGGACTTTTTGTATTTCATATGACGATGATGTACGTAACATCACTCAATAAGTGCGTAGGATGACACATAGATCGCGTTATTATATTTTTTTCCATAAGATATTTATTTAGTACTAAACTTTAAACAATACGTGTATAAATTTGCCAAGTTTGCTCACTAAAAACAAGAATGTGACTAAAAGAATGTGTTGATAGTTCAAAACAATGGCAAAACTACATCCACCGTATTCGGCAGATTTGGCCCCCAACTCTTTTTTTCCTGTTTACAAGAGAATGTTTGTTGGAAAGAAATTTAAATCCAGTGATGAAGTAAACTGAAACTGAGGTCTATTGAAGCCTATTTTGACGAGAAAGACAAATAGTACTATAACACTGGTATCGAAAACTTGGAAAATCGCTATACAATTTGTATCGCCTTCTAAGGCAACTACATATGTTGAATAATAAAACCGAGTTTTGTTTTATTTATCTTGCGGAACTATTGAATGACCTGTTATGTATATAAATTAGGAGGCGATTTTGACTTACGTCGACCGATTTCAATCGAACTTAATCACAAAGTAGGTATTGGGACCTATAGGCATATTTTTTCTAATAGATAAGTCCTCAAAACTTAAAGAGTGTAATGGGGTCTGGGCCTGTATTTCGAGTACTGTTGTGGGCAAGATGACAAAATTGATTTTATTTTTAGTGAAATGGTCACATTTGCCTACCATAATATATCGATATATCGGGTGGCCCATCTATCGGTTTAAATTTGAACCAGCGGTTATTAGGAATTTGACGATACTTATGTCATTCTTATCTGTCACAATATTTAGTATATTATCTCCACTGCACGAAACTAATCGGTTTACACTTGAGCAACGTTAGTATTTATTGGAAATTTATTTCCAAAATAAAGACAATTGGTCGGAAATTGAAAAAAAAATATTTAAAAAAATCAAAAATTATCTTTTCAGATGGAGCTTATTTTCATCTTGGTGGGACGTTAATAAACAAAATTGGTGCTATGAAAATCCAAACGTAGTGTTACCGAACCCATTACGAGTGACTGCTTGATACGGCTTGTGGAGCGGAGTCATCATTGGCCCATATTTCTTTGAAAATGAGGACGGTGCAACCATTCCGGTCAATGGAGACACCTATCGCACCATGATAACAGATTTTTTGGGCCCGCTGTTTATAGCATTGATGTGAACGATGTTTGGTTTCGACAAGATGGCGCAAATTGCCTCACATCTCATGTTTAATTATTCGATATGGTGATGTCAGTTGGCCGCCAAGAAGCTGCGCTTTGACACCGGTCGACTATTTTCTGTGGGACGCCGTTAAATGCAAGCGTTATGCCGACAAACCAGAAACAATTGAGCATTTGAGGCCAACATGCAGGACGCAATTGCCGAAATACGACCCCATACACACGAAAATTGGTCCGATCGAATGGGGTACTGTAAGGCCAGCCGCAGCAGCCATATGAATGAAGTAATATTTCATTTCTAACCTGAACATTTGTACTTCACAACAACAAAATAAATTTGGAATTTTCAAAATTAAACTTTTAACCGATATAAAGCTAAAGAAATTAAAGACATTAGATATCGCCAACAACCGCGAATTCTTTCAAGATAACGATACTGAACGTACATTAGGTACGCAGTTGGACCTGTGTGGGAGAAATTGGCTAGTGTATTTCATCCAAAAAAGGTAAACACCACTAAAATATTGAACTCCATAGAGCCAACAACTAGTCAAAATATATTTTAAGACGCTTACTGATAATGCTAGATTACAAAGGATTTGCAAATTATTACTGGTTGGTCGATTAATCCATTTTAGAAATTCAAACTTTAACTTTTCGGATTATGCGTTGAGTTTGAAAAATTAATTTTTTTGTTCTTGTAGTAAAACTTACATTTATTTTTGGATCAATTGCTGGTTTAGTTACTATTCATAAAAACAAACAAAAACAATCTGTATACTTATTATATCTTTTAAGGTTAGAGGACTTTTCTAAGAGAATAAATTTGCCTGATTATGGATTTGAGCCTCCGTATGCGACCCCTAACCAATATTAACTCAAACCATACAACCGATTTACACACCAATACATGCATTGGAAAGGTTTCTTTTAATACTCATTGGTTTTTTATTAAAACAGACCGTGTTATCTATAAAAATATTTGTTTTTCGATATCTTCAAAACGGTAACAGTAAGAGTCTCTCAGTTTTTCCAAACAGGTTCCTAGTGAGTACATATCACTGGTGAAAAAGTAGGCAGAATTGAATATGTAGTAATAATGATACGTCCTATACAACGTATATACTGATATTTCCATATCTTAAGAGCGGCTAAAGTGGTAATTTCTGAATTTGTTCTAAATGACCTCGTAGTTAAATTAAATCAAAGGTGATCGGAATGGGAAAAGTGGAAAAGGCTTCACGGACCACTGAGATATTTAAAAAAATATTTTTTTTAAATAAAAATTGTATTAAATTGACATTTTTTAACAAGAAATTGAATTTAATCGGTATTTAACTCATATCCTTCTCAGTCCCGCAAGCATCCTCCTGAAAAAAATCTCGCAAGTTCCGAATTTTTAAGTAACTATTAGCTAAAGAATTATTAATGATTTAGAAACACAACATTTCCAGCCACTGGCACAAATAGTCATACACTGGTACGTTTAAAAAATATCTAGCCAAGACCGACAAGGACGTAGCTCTCTAACATTTACTACAAGGTATCTTTAAAAGCTTAGATAGAAGGCGAGATTTTATACTCCATCCAAACATACGATCACAGTTTTCATTACTAAAAATGCATCAGAAAATTTAAAAAATTGACTAATAGAAGATTTTTGAAACTGAATTACTATGGCATTTCCCCTAAATAGAACACAATTTTAATGTACTTTAATAATTTTTTTGTAAATTTATTTGTAATGTAAATTCGGCTGCTCTTATAAAAGATCCTTTAGTTAGTCTATAAAGTTAATACACCCTATTAGTTTTGAAATCAGTTGAAATATAAGAAAAAATAAATAAATTTTATGCATAAACAAAATCTGCACAATTATTTGATTTTCTGGTCACCTAACTGTTGGAAATTTTATAAATTTCTATCACGTTTTCAACTTTAAAAAGTTTTTTGTTGTTAAATGGTGTTATATTTGCAAAACTGCCTTTCCGAAACTAAAATGTTAATAAGTTACCGTGAATATTTTTTAAATGAACTTTTCCCTTAAGTACTGCAACATATTTTTTAAGCTTTTATTTTTTCCAACATACTGAACCATTATCATAAAAGTCTCTGCACACATATTTGTCCCTTTTATTTTGCCAAAGTAAGTGCAGCAATAGTCGTTGCGTTAAATTATCCCAAAATTAGTTTTTAATAAAACGAAACCGCTCTCTTTCTTTCTCCCTCTCTCTCTATGTTTTAAATTGAACAGCTTGCTTAATAATTTAAATGAAAAAATTTTTATATTATTTAGAAATTATAAACGAAGTAATTTTGCTTAGTTTTATGCTATGTTCACACAAGACTTCGAATTACTTCGCCCTCTATTTGAATTACTTAAATGAATTACCCTGTTCACATGATATTTTTTTTATTGATTTTGACAGTTCTACTTCTTCCTTAAGTTGTTTTCGCTTATAGTTAAATTGCGCTTTAACTTCTTTTTGTTAAATTGTGTACATTGCGTGTAAACAATGAAAGAAAAAAGTGAAAAAAAATTAAAAATGTCACTTTAAAGAAAATTATAAAATAATTCTTTTTCAGCAAATAGAAATTATTTTGTTTGCTTACTTTCTTTTGTTTATGTTATTTTTTGTTTGTTTTTGTGTTTGAGAGCTGGTGATGACAAACAGCCGCTAAGACTTAGACAATTAATACTGAATTACTTAAAATTTGTGTGATTCACCCATCATTGCCGGCACTCAAAAATGTTAACCAAATAAAACATTGTGCATAGTGGCTTTTAAGTCAAACTAAGATATATTTTAAGTTTTTTGGTTTTTGAGATCTGAGATGGTAAGTATACTTTCCAGTGGGCAAATATGTTGTGTTTTCGAAATAATAAACAAGAATTTTATTGACAATAAAATTCATATTTGCGTAAAAGATATTTATTTATTTAAAAGTAAAAAAAATTATAAGAATTGATTGAAAAGGAACCTAGATTCAACATTTAAATGAAAACTTTACGCTTTTACATATATTTTTGATTTTGGCATTCATGTGGACTATAAGTATGATAATCCACACCGCTTTTTGAATGAATGAATTAGCTAATGTAACGAATGGCCTTGTACAGGTTAGCAACAGTTGCACAATATAATTATTGATATAAACACAAAAAATTTAACATTTCCAAAGAAAGTTATAGACAACTAGCTACCCCAGTGAAATTCATACCACCCAAAACTGATTTTTTTATTGCCCAAAACAGTTGTAATCCACATTATATATTTATTGTAATACGCTACGATATATTGAATTAAATTGAATATATACTTTTTCATTTTCTTCAGAATAAATTAAGTATACAGATGGTTTGCCGACACGTGAACAGGCAATGTACAATTGTCCGTGAGTGCATACTGGATATTCTAAATTTACCCACAAATTCCCAAAGACTGGCCTTACGCCTTCTAAAAGTCATTGCAAAGGCAATACGCACTGGAAATTGTACACCTTTGTTTATGCTTCCTACAGTTTAAATGTTGTTTATAATACTCTGTACTATTATACAAAATTTCATTACTATGCTTCGTTATTTACCGTGAGATTGTCGACATCTACTCTACGAGCTTACCCACCAAATTTCATTTATCTGCGGTCAATATTTCCCCAAATATTCAACTTTACCCATTCGCCACGCCCATTTTTTCCTATATAAAAATTTTTTTTCAACAAACCTTTTAAACCTGATAAGCTTTCCAGCAAAAAAAAAGAATGGTTAAAATTGGTTCAGTAGTTTCAAGGTACACTTATTACACACAAAAAAATTTTTATTGGGTGGGCCATCTATCGGTTTAAACTTGAAGCAGCGGTTATTTCGAATATGGCAATACTATTCTGTCACAAAATTCACTATATTATCTCCACTGAACGAAATGAATCGATTTACGCTTAAGCAATGTTGGGATTTATTCGCGATTTATTTATTTATTCGAAAACAAAGACAATTAGTCGGAAAATGCAAAAAAAAGAATATAAAAAAATACAAATTAAAAATCATCTTTTCGGAGGAAGCTCATTTTCATCTTGGTGGGTACGTTAATAAACAAAAATGCCGTATTTGGGGTTCAGAAAACACAAACGAGGTCTTACAGAGGCCAATGTACCCATTACGAGTGTTTGGTGCAGCTTGTGGATCGGAGGCATTATTTCTTTATTACGATCAATGGTGACGCTTATCGCACTATGATAACCGATGTTTTTGTGCCCGCTCTTCATAGTATTGATGTGAACGATAATTGGTTTCAACAGGATGTTGCAACTTGCCACACATCTCATGCCACGATCCATTTATTGCTTCGAGCGTTTGATGGCCGCCAAAAGACTGCGATTTGATACCGTTGGACTATTTTCTGTGGGGGCCGTTAAAGTGTTATGCCCACAAACCAGAGACAATTGAGCAATTGAAGGCCAACATTCGTGATGCTCTTGCTGAAATACGACTCCATATACTCAAAAAAGTTTTCGAAAATTGGTCCGATCGAATGGGGTACTGTGATACCAGCCGCGGCAGCTATATAAATGAAATAATATTTCATTTCTAACCGGAACAATTGTACTTCACAACAAAAAAGTAAATTTGCAAAATTTCAATCCGTTTTTGTTTTATTGCGTTTTGAAATTTAAACTTTTAAAAGGCCCACCCATTATATAGATGTGAACCACAACTTTTTTAATCATACAGCAATTCCCTAGGTACCCAACGTATTGTCATGTGGATGAACTCCACTAATATGCTTGTTGGTATGATATAAAAAGTTTTTCAGAATACATAACTGGAAATTACTACGTCAATAAACTGAGAACAATCAAAGTCCTAATCTACTACATTTGACATAGGATTTTAGGTCGTAAAGATATCATTTTGATGAATACAGACACCATGCCGAAATGAATTGGTTTTTCTTCAATAAAAATTTTGTAATAAAGTCTACCGTATTAGAATTTTTTTACCGTTCTTAAGATATACAAAAATCAATATTTACTTTGTAACCGGCTCACTTATCCCATTTCACCCATTTACTGACTGATGGTTTGTATGCACTACGAGCATAATTGGAAAAAATATAAGGACTCAAACTATTGCCATTTTGCAGATATCGACAAAAAATTATTTCTATGGCGTGGCACCACTTGACATTGTTTTTGATTAAACAGGAAAAGGTAAACAAGTGAATGTAAACTTTTCAGACGTATGTATTGGTTTTGTAAATCGGTTGGGTGGTTCTAAAGTTATTAAATTAAAATCATAGGACAACTTGTCTTTATTTGTAATATATTATTCATATTCTGGGCTTACTTAACGCACACTTCAACCGAACTTAAATTAAGCCATGTAGGACACAATACCTAGCTTGTTTATAAGGTTGGATGGAATTGATCAACACGTTTATGCGTGATGCGGCGACATACGTTAGCCAAAAATTGCCTCCTTTTTATATATATATCAACAACAAGATCAACAAGAGAGTATTAATTCAAAATTACTAAATTTTCAGTAGAGGTGAAAAACTGTTTGTGGTTACATTTTAAGAGAATTTGAATATCCGAAGACATCATAAAAAGCAAAAAAAAAAAAATAAATTTTTATGAAAATATACGATAAATTTTTATTTCCACTTTTGTATTAATTTAAAATAATAAATTTTTGGTGATATAAAGGAAGTCACTACAATATCACAAAAATTGTCTCAAATATGTCTTGATGAAAGAGATGAAAGAGTAATCGGAATACGTTAAAATTTTTACAGCAGATAAATATTGATGTTGTTAGTTGATTTCTTGAAATAAGTAAAATTTTAAAAATCCTGAGTTAATACCCTCTTGTTGATCAAGTGCGATATATATATGTATGTCGGTTAAAATTAAAATCATTTAATGTTTGTTTTAAATTAACCAATAGTTTTAATTTTCCTTAATCTACTGATTACTAGTAGTAAGATATATATCGGGTGTCTTTTTAGACGTTCATAACTTGGAGTTGGCAACACTGCTTTTTTTTGACAACCGACTTAACAGCTGATAGATGCTCCTTGTTTAGTTTGATTTGAGATTACATTACGAATAGACTTACACCAGAGCAACGCTTGCAAATTGTTGTAATTTGTGAATTGAATTTCCATTAAAAATTTTGTTTTCCGATGACGCCCTTTTTGGCTTGAGTGCGTACGTTAATAAGTATAATTTTCAAGTTTGGAGTGAGGATAATCCACAATGTTTTGTCAAAACACTATTACATCCACAGAAAATAACAGTATGGTGCGCTTTATAGGCTGACGGAGTCATTGGTCATTGTCTTCAAAAATGATGATGGTTAGAATGTTATGGTTAGAAATTTTTTTTTTTACATGCCACATAGCGCGCACTACAATTGATTTACTTAAGAATCTTTTGATGAAGAGTAATTTAAATTATTTTCTTTGTGGTTATGTAAAGTAGTTTTTTGCGTTGATAAGCCAAAGGCAATTAAGCGCCTGCGAAAGTTTTGTGAAATTTGATGTTCTAGATTGCGCGTTGTACGCGCCAACCATGGCAGCCACATGGTCGAAATCATATTTAAACATTAATTTTTTTTCTATCCAACTAAAGACCGTTTCCTTAACATTTAAAATATATTTATTTGTTTTATTTTGAATAAAACTTGTGTAGCTTGCATACAACAGTTAAATTGTGAATGTTTTAGATTCTTAGAGTTTCTAAAGACGGTAAACTCCTGCAAACGTAGTTAAAAATTCTACTTAAAGTGCAATTTCTTTATTTGAAAACGAATTACAAATGTTTAAGTTATAACCTCATCAATTGAAATATACTCCATATCCTTTTACTCTCATACTCTCTCTTAAATACGAGTACGAATGCAAACAATGTTAATTTCCTTTTGTTACTTTAAGCCTTTTGTATGGTTTCTCTTACTCAAACTGTCTACATATTAATAGATATGTATGTACATAGCTTTTAATACAAGTTCAGGATAGTATGAGAATATATAGGGACAAGCATATATGAGTCATTTGTAAGGTAAGTCATATACAAAAAATTAGTTATACAAAATCAGGCAAATAATATAAAACAAAAAATATAATATACTTACATATGGTATAAGTCTTATATTGATCAATTACATACCTTTTCAACAAACAAGTTTAAAGTCAGTTCTTTTGTATAAAATACAGAATTTTTTTTTATACAGGGTTTCCGCCGGGAAGGTACACTTTTTTTTGTTTGTTTGTAACTTTTGATTATACGAAAGATAATGGATCTTATATATATAAATGTTTTATTTAATGTCGGCAATTATGTATGGAATACAATGGCTTCTGTTAGCCTCACAAATGCGAGCCCTTTTGAGCACATTTTTCATTACATTCTTACACATTTCACGTGATATTTCATTAATTTCATCACGAATATTTTGTTTGAGTTGTTCAGCGTTTTTGGTTCGCTTGCATAAGCCTTGCTTTTTAGATATCCCCACAAAAAGAAGTCCGGAGCAGTCAAATCAGGCGACCGTGAAGGCCAATCAACATCCCCATTCCTGAAAATAATTTTTTGTGGAAAGAGGTCTCGCACTAATTCCATTGTAATCCTAACTGTATGCGATGTGGCACTGTCTTGTTGAAACCACATGTTAATTAAGCTCAAGACATGCAGTTGTGGCGCTAAAAAGTTCTCAATCATATCACGATATCGCTCCACATTGACAGTTACCGTTACGCCGTTTTCAGTTTCAAAGAAGTAAGGTCCAATGATTGCACACCAGACTGTCACTTTTAATGGATGCAAAGGTGACTGATGAATAATTTGAGGGTTTTCCATTGCCCAGAACAGACTATTCTGTTTATTCACATAGCCATTCAAATGAAAATGTGCCTCGTCACTCATTATGATTTTTTCATGAAAATCGGGGTTGTCATGGGCAAGCTATAACATCCTATTGGCATATGTACGGCAGTCTTCTGGAAGAAGCTCTTGTGTCAACTGAATCTTAAATAGAAACAAATGCAAATCTTTGTACAAAATTATGACCAAAGTTGTTCTTTGAAAACCAAGCTCCTGAGCACGGCGTGGAATTGAGGTTGATGGATTGCTTTGAACACTTTCTTGAGCAGCAGTAATGTGATCCATGCTTGGGCCTAACAGCTACAGTTCCTCTTTCTTCGAAATTATTCACTTCACGGTAAATAATGTGTCTTGTTGGCACGTTGTTTCTCTAAAAAATTTCACGTAACTTTTTCATCGTCACAGTAATCGATGATTGATTTTGACAAAACGTTTTAACAATTAAAACACGTTGGTTTACTGAATATTTTTCCATAATAAATTTGCCACCTCTCTACTTTTCGACTGCCAAATATGAACTCTTAAGACTAATGTTTACCAAAATGGCGGCGAAACAAAGTAATATACTTTCCCGGCTGAAACTCTGTAACTTACTAGTATTTTCTTAAGCTTTACCGATTACGATAACTGGAAATTGACATTTTTTAATTACCCATTGTGTGCAAATAATAGTTATCAATAACTCATTCCATGAAAATGATTTTGATAAATTACTTATTGTAGTTATTGGTAATTTTACAAGTAATTCATGGCAACTTTATTTACTTATTACGATCTGTATTTAATGATCACCAATTTCACATTTTATAATTAATGATTCCTCAATACTATCTTATTTTTTGTAGTTGAGAAATATTTGGCATTCACATTATGTGACATGTTTGTTGGATATATGTACACATCTTGTTTGTCTGTTCGTAGCTTATGAACAGATAAACGTTTGAACCGATTTTCTTGAAATTTTTAAAGTATCTTCCTGCTATATAAACATTAAAAATTCCAACTGTACAGTGCCACGTCCATACAAAGTGTAAATTTCTTGGTCTGTGCATATATTCAAAATGGTAACAGAAATATTATTTAAAAAGTTTCATAGTCAAGGCAAATTACACTGGTCTATAGCAAAAAAAATGTCTTTAAATAAAATTATATGGAATATAACGATCTTGATGCGCTGAACTCAAATCCGTAATTTTTGGTTGTACCTGCATTAAAATCAGTTGAGTCGTTTTCAAGTTATGATGAAATATATTGACATAACTACCACAATTGGGGCGAACAATTTGGCACGCCCATAAAAAAATTTGTGCCCGATGGAAAAAACTGAAAACGGATTTGGATTCAGCGCATCAAAATCATTACATTTCATATAAAAAAGTGGGTGGAATTAGACAAGTTGGTGTGGTAACTCCCATATAAAACAAATGTTGATTTCTGTATATCTTGAGAACGTTTAAAGCAAAAGCTTTTGAATTTGATTCGAATGACTTCATAGTTAATACAAATCATCACGAAAAAATTAACGAAATTTAGAAAGTGGGCGTGGTACCTCATAAAAAAATATATGTTTATTTTTGTATATCTTGAGAACCGCGAGAGTAGAACTTTCTAAATTAGGCTTAAACAACATCGTGAACAATACACATCAACAGTCAGTAACTAAGCGAGATTGGATAAGTGGGCGTGGCATCTTTCATTCATACTAAATATATAATATTGTATATGTGTAGAACGACGATTGTTACAGCTGCGTTATCTATCCACATCAGCCAAACGCGGGAATTGAAGAAATCACACTGGATAAAAGCTGTCTACATATATATACTATATAAAAATAATTATGTATTTGTTTGAAGATGGTAACAGCTAAACAGCAGAACCTAAAGTGTCTTTCGGGAAGGAAAAAATGATTTGATTTTGACCGGAAGGGGATAAAATGGGAAAAAAAGTTAAAAAATGCAACTAAGTTAGCATTTAACCCTTTATTGTCCGACGGTACTTACAGGTACCGTTACTTATTTTTATGCTTTACCTATTATACAGGTATAATTTTGCTATAAATGATCATCAGTTCTATAAAGTACCGTATTTTCTTCTAATAACAATAAAAAATTTTTTGCTTTTATTACCCCAGTTCCAGTATTAGAGGTGCTTTGGATTGCAAGTTTTAGCTTATATTTAAATTTTGTTTGAAATAGAAACAGTGTGAATCTCAATTTCTTTTCTTAATACATATACAAGCACTACATATACAAACGGTAATAAAACACATTTTGTTTCTAAAAGTGTTCAATAAATTCCAGATATATTGGCCCTCGATAGTTCTAAGTACTTGGACTATTTAATATTCTTCTTCTCGGCTTGGCAAAAATATGATACTTTTATGTCAAAAGTAAAGATTCTATAAAAAAAGTAATGGTTTTATCATGATAAAGAGTCTTGGGCAATATAGGATTAAGATAACAATTAAGATGGGGTAGCGAAGCACACCGGGTTTTAGCTAGTATATACTGTATAATTAGGGTAGTCAGATTTTAATTTTGTTAAAAATGGAGTACAATTACAAGAAAACAGTACATTTTTTGACAAGACCCTAACTGTTCAACTAACTGGGTTCTTTCAAGTATTAATTAAATAGCCAAAAAGAGAAATTTAAATTTAAGGTAGGGCTCAGATCCATGGTTATAAAAATTGAAATGAAGTTCATTTTAAATATACATACATAACTGCTACTTAAAGCGTAAATTAATCCTCTCTAACGTTCTTATTAGTTTTTAAAGGTTTTTTTAGTTCCAAAAAAAAATAAGATTCGCAACATGTTGCACTGCCATTAATGCTCAATAAGGTTTACCATTTACCATTGCAGTGGGAGAAATGTGTGTCGTTAATTAGCGACCTACCGAACAGGCTATTCCAGCTGTTGTGAAAAAATTTTGCACCAATTTCACTTCATTGAACATAAGTCCACCAACCCGTATACGTAGAGTGCGTACCGAATAGAATATTGCTGCTGTATTGGCCAGTGTCAATGAAGATCATGATATGTCGCCTTTTTCAACAATTATGCTTGTAGCGGAAGAACTCAAGGAAGGTGACTTACTACAACACAAATTATCTTCAGCGACGAAGCTCATTTTTGGCTCAATGGGTACGTCAACAAACATAATTGCCGAAGTTGGTGTGAAAAGCAGTCAGAGGCAGCTGCCATCGCAAAAATGCACTGTTTGGTGCGGTTTGTGGGCCGTAGTTTTTCAAGAACGGTGACAATCGCAAAGTTACAGTCAATGGAGTCTTTACATTTTTTTTTTTTTAATGGAAGAATTGATGTTTTTCAAAAAAGGGTACAAAAACAGTTCATATTGTTACTGTTTTAGGTGTTGAGTGCAGACACTGCTAAAAACAGTACTCTTGGCACCCGTTTATATAATCTGTTGTGAGTTATACGATGAAGCTTCCACATTCACAGTAGGATAGCAAAATATATTTAGTCATCTATCGTCGAATTCTAACGATACCACAAGGGATTGTGCTATAATAAAAGAAAGTAATTTGATTACATTTTTTAATGATTACATTTGTTGTTATTTTTGCCTTTCTCTATGCTATTTATATAGACTAGTATTCGTATGAGATAAACATATACAATATACATATCTCTTCTGTCTTTTATGATCTGAATAAACTCAACTCGTTCCACCTACCTTAACATACATTTCTTGTTTTAATAAGATACATTACTAGAGTAGAAACCATCTCCTAGGTCAAAAGTGTCATTAACCTATTAGAGTGTGTTTTTAATAGACATACATATTTCCACATTTTAAAATTGTATCCGGTATTTTCAGTTTTCTCACCAATAGTGATCAAAAGTGTAAATAGGTAATGTAACACCTTAAAGTAAACTGACCCATATATTTTCTCGTACATGTACTTTTCAACTAAGACTTTGTATACGTATTGTACTCTTTTTAGGGGGGATATGTAAATGAATTTATTTCACTATATACCTGTATATATATACTACTTATATGAGTCTATAAGATATCTACTGTAGGTAGTTTTAACAGTAAAAATTCCCATTCATTCATTTATTTTTATGTATTAAAACGTAAAGGCGTTTATATGAGTGCATTTCTAGGAATAGGACACCGGAATGCATGAATATACATAATTTAATATCTTACAAACTCTCCTTCTCCTGCAACGAATATAAAAACACAATTGGTAAGTAATAGTATGCTGCATATCCGTACTCCTTCGGTAAGTTGTATGACTTGTATGCATGTTTGGAATAGTATATGCTTTGGAATATTTAAGAAGTATGTTCTGGCATTTTAAAATCCGATTAGTTGCCAGCTAAAATCACTTAACTTTTGTACATCTTTTTTTATTTTCCAGCTTTACTTTTACATTTTATTTTATTTTCTTGCTTTTTGTTAAAATTACAAAAAAGTCTTGGTATTTAAAATTTTTTTGGTGCCGTCATACGATGTAGGTGAAGAAAATTTGGTTTTATTTTTCAATTTTCATAAATTTTCAGAAAACATTGCACATTTTTACATAAAATTTTCAACTTTTTTTTGATAAAAATGTTTCCGGAATAACCGCCGTTTGGCGGTCCCATCGTCCCGATTTGAGTTTACGTCATAGCTTGAGGTTTGCATATTTTATATTCGGTTTTCGGTACGTCCATCAGTACGATTTTTCCATTATTTCCTCTCGGCTGCTGAAACGCGTTCCCCGTAATGGTTTTTTAACTCGATTGAACAGAACAAAGCCACAGTGAGCCAAATCAGTTGAATTCGGTGGCTGTTGGTTGGTATTTGTTGCATTTTTCGCTAAAAATTTCTAATAATGATGACACTGTGCGACGGTGCTTAATCATGGTGCAAAATCCATGAATTTCTGCCCACAATTCTGGTCGGCGAATTGCTTCACGTAAACGTCTCATAACGCCCAAATAATATTCTTTATTTACTGTCTGGCCTTCTGGCAAAAATTCATAATGCTCTACACCGATGCATGAGCATTGCCTTCTTTTTTGACTGCAAATGATCTGGGCTCATTTGGTGAACGCCATTCACATGTCTGACGTCTGGATTGCGTGTCGTACTCATAAACTCACGTCTCGTCTCCAGTAATGCTCCTTCTGATAAATGTGGGATCGGATTCAGCCTCACAAACCATGTCTCTTTTGACCTCAACACCGTCAAAATTGTAAAAAATCAGACATAGATATAAATGTACCCCTAGCTACGTAGCTTTTGCAAATTTCAAGCTATGACGATAAGATTTAGCGGGAATATCAACAACAGATGTACGAACTTAACAAAAAAAGGAGTCAAATCGAAACGATGGAACCGCCAAACGGGGTTTATTCCGAAAACTTTTTGATCAAGATAGTATAGCCGAGATCCAGAGCATCGGTTCCACTCTTGCTGTAGTCATACTCATTTTTCATTGCCAAGTTTGGATAAAATTGACACTGTTTGCTTAATTCTATTCTAGAATTTTAAAGTCAAAGAACCTCGTCATTCTGCTCGGCCAGTCACCGGAATAGTGCATGAAATTTTGTAATTAGTAAATTAATATATATATACATTCTCTCAATTAATGAGCTGCACCTGATACTAACTTTAAACTCAGTAAAAGGGACCAACAGTTCAATGCCGGCTCCGAATGGCAGATGCATTAGTTAGAGAAGTTTTTCATAGCTTACGAGTAAATACTCATAACCGGACGCCAGAAACGCTATAAAGTGATACCGCTCTTGAAAATTGTCAGATGGTCTAGCCATGAAATTAATCAAGAATATCTTGGTTGATAGGCGAATGTCTAGCCTACTATATACAACAGCGGCACATATTGGTAAATTAATAGCAGTACAAAGGCTGTCAGAATATAGCAGAGTAGCTAAACAGCAACCAAATGATAGCTCGGAATAATTACAAACAGGCAGGCTACATAAAGAGTTTCCATATTTAAGCGCCACATGAAATTTGAACGACTAATAAAGAGTTCGTGTTATAAAAAATGGGTTAAATATAATAAATTTATATATTTCTAGCTCTCTTGGGTTAATGAGCTGATCCCACTGTTATGCACAGAGTGGTGCATGTCCGTGCTTAAGCCCGAAATGAAAACAACCTGTCGACATCTATCTTTCCAAGGTTCGATATGGCATGCAGAAACTGACTGTCAAGAAAAACAGTCCTAGTATCTGAAAGATTTGGACACTGACACAGGAAATGCTCCAAAGTCTTATTCTATATCGCATCCTGATAACTCTTACAGTAATCATTGAGAGGCAGAATAAGTTTACTGGCATGCGCACCAGCCACCCAGTGATAATAGCCACCAAAATACGTCGCGATATCACTATAATAGATGCCGATTGAGCCCCATCATGTAGGAACAAAATTTTCCTCGATACAGAGCAAATGGGTTCATTATCATACCGTCGCCGTGCCCTGCTCGATAAGTGTGGCAGAATCAGTAGTCTGTAAGAGAAAAGTGGCATCCCGACCTGGTGGTAAATCTCTTCATCGCTAAGAAGAGAGCCATCCCTAGCCAGTACGTCTGCCACACAATTCCCTCGGTTGTTGGAGTGACGCCTCACCCAGATATGCTTCGTTTAGAGATGTCGTGCATTCATATAACGATGACGATGTCGAGTAAACACCGGAAAGTGTTCTAAAGGTAATTTAAGAGATACGGATAATGACTTCGGATATCCTGTATTACATCAAATAATACACTGATCCTTTTATCGACATGACCTCCGCCTGTAAAATACTGCAATGATCCAGAAGCCTAAAGAAAAATCTTTTTTCATATGTCGGAATAAAGACACCACCGCCGACCCCTTCCAAGGGCTTTGATCCATCCGTGTACACCTTTATAGACCCAGAACTGTCAAACAAAGTCCATCCTCAGCATTATCACAGAAGTTATAACCATCTGCTGAGTCATTAATCAATTAGTTTATATGGGAATACTAAGCGAAAAATTGTTATGGCACGGCAATAAACGATTTCAAGGCCTGTAATGTTGTATGGATCGAAAGCGAACTATCCGTTACGAGCTGCTACAACGTGGGAAAGCGATCTATCTTGTAATGTTCACAGCTTGAATTTGGCCAATCGAAAAGCTGATGCAAATTACTTGGCTAAGTTTTACAAAATATTTACAAAATCGTAAGTGATTTTTATACGAATGCTTAGGTGTAGTATTCTTTCCGCAAACTTCTTGCTAAAAATCATCTAAACTTTTGTTGTAATAATGATAGCATGCACTGCAATGTAGTTGCAATTTCTGAGATTATGGTAAAAATTTATTTTTATAGAGCCCATATTATGAGAATTAAGCCTCTTCTTCTTTTTTCTACATTTCAGAGAAGCACCAATTGTTTAATCCCTGTTCAGACGTTATTCCTTGGACTAACAGTTAGATTGTGTTGGCTGCAACATTGGAAACTGAGTCGTTTATGGTTTATGTTTATGTTTAATTGAAATCGGAAATCACATGTGTGTTATAATGAAGCCCAAAGTCGCCTTATTCTACAAATACATAAATATGAAAATAGATATGTGTATCTATATACATAACTCGACAACCACTCAACCAAGAATCTTTAATATTGGTCCGAATAGATTCGTAGTCAATAAAAATCATCAGTTATTTTCACGACTAGACAAGTGGGCATGGTACCTTTAATACAAAGTATATATTGATTTTTGTCTATCTTGAGATCGGTTAAAGTAGAAGTTTCTGAATTTGGTCTAAATGGCTTCGTAGTTAATAGAAATCATCAGTCAAAAGGTGGCCAGAATCGGCTAATTAAGCATGGTACCTCCCTTACAAAGTAAATATTGTTTATTTTATATTATGCCAACGGCAAAAGACGTTTCTTTATTCGGTCTAAATAAATTGGCAGTCCATTCAAAATATCAGATTAAAAGTGGACAGAATTGGATACGTGGGCGCGAAATATCCCATAAAAACTATATATTGTTTTTTGTATATCTTGAGAACGGTAATGTTAGCAATTTCTAAATTTGGTTTAAACAACTTCTTGGAAAATACTCATCATCAGTCATTAACTGGGCGATATTGGATAAGAGCGAGTGGCACATCCCATAAATACCAATAAATAAAGGGAGAGTGAAACACAATCTATATAGTTTATGTTACCTTACCCATATAGCTTTAACAAAACTATTATAATATGGTCCACGGTTTGGCTGCTGATTAGATCCTTGTTTAGACTTTCTACAAATAAATAAAAAAATATTCGTCCCTGTTCTGTATTCAGAGTAGAATCAATCAGTGCGGAATTATAAAATTACTCGTAATGAAAAGTTCGGACATTTGCTCTTCTTCATAATTTTAATTTCAAAATTTATAGCACTTTTTCAAGGAGTTCTGCAAATAATATGAAAAATCAAAGAAAACATTTAAAATTATGGATTACAATCGATGTTTTAACAGTTCAGGGAAGTTTAAAAAAAAATTGATTTGATTTTATTCCACCAACATTTTCCTACACGAAATAAAACGAAAAAACTTATATGGAAATGAAATAGAGAACAGATAAGAAATATGGGATATTCCACTCCCAAATAATATCTTTCTGCCTAAAAAGAAAGTAGTGTCTTTGGGTCTGTACGTTGGCATTTTCGTCTAAGGGTTTGTGTCAAAGATGATAATGGGTTACCCTGAAATAGCAGTACTGATTTGTATATTTGATGGCATTGCCATTCGACCATCTTTAAGTAACAAAATCTTACATGTTTAAAATTAACGGATATAAAATAGAGGATATGAGAGCGTTTGAGACATTTCCGGAACTTTCCAAACTTTAGGTAGCTGCTTTGCATATGTCGATATAGTTATCGTTTTGCAGTTATAAGGTAAAGTCGTGTTTAGGCGCAAGATGAATAAGTTGCTGTATTTAGATAAACCGTATAGAGGTAAAGTGATAAAATAAAAACTGTAAAACAACAACAAGATGGTGTTTAATTTATTTTGACGCAATTAAGAAGAATGGAAACGTTTTTAAAGGGATAAAACTTAACAATATATTTATAAATAAAGTCAGGTTTCCACATCAAACATATCCTTCATCATTTTACAGAATTAATGCCTCAGCACCGATTATTTTAGCATTAGTTACAGCTTCCAAGGACTAAAGGAAACGTTTTAAAAAGGATAAAACGTAACAATATACTTATAAATAAAGTCAGGTTTCCACATCAAACATATCCTTCATCATTTTACAGAATTAATGCCTCTGCACCGATTATTTTAGCATTAGTTACAGCTTTCAAGGACTAAAAGGGTCTCAATTATTGTTTTTCTTTTAAAAAGAACTCTTAACATCTTTATTATTATTATTATTTTTTTAATATAAATCTTAAGTTATTTTTCCACTCTGGCTTTCAATAAACATAAAAAACACTTGAGGCCTTTTCAAAAAACAACTGATGATGACATTAAGGGTCAAAGTCCTTGCAAAAATAAGAAAAAGTATTAAAAATAAATCGAAATACAATATTTGTAAAGTTCTTTAAAAGTTTTTAAAAAAATATATTCTACAAAATCGTTCAGTTTATTTAGTTAAAAAGCATCCATCCATCCAGCCTTCTACTCCTCTTGATACTATGCGTTGTAATTGTTAAAATGTGTTTCTGTATTCAAGCATAGATTTGTTATGCTTATATTGTGCGATTAGTACGTGTCATTTAGTTTCTTTTTTATTCTTTTCCTTTTATTTGATTTTAAAAACTTAACAAAATTAGATTCGTTTTAGTCGTCCTCATCGTCTTCATCGTCATTGTCGTCACAGTCAATAGAGTAGGGTTATGATTTAAAAAGAAAAAAAAAATCCGTTTTTCTACGAAAGCAGCTCTTGAATTTTAAATGAGCTTTTATTGTGAACATTATTTACATACTAACGGATGGAAATAAGAAGAAGAAAAGCCAATAACATAAATTGTTTCTTAAACAACAAGCATTTCTAAAATTTCTAAATATTCATAAAGATTTTTTTAAATATCCTTGAAAAATTATTTTTATTACAAAAAAAGCTTAAAAATTTAATTTTAAACAACACTTGGTTAAGAACCTAAACGTTAAGCAATCCATATGTACAATTTCAATTCGAAATGAGAATATTTGAAGAATTTTTTAATTACAATTTCAATTGAATTTTTGTTTTTGCCAGCAAACCGACAAACTCATACAGAATATTATTCAATTATTTTCCTTCCTTTTTTGTATGTGTTAAACTACGCATTTGTCATTCTGATACAACATTTCCACCTGGATGTAGTTGAAAATGAGTTTAAAAGCCAGAAAGGGGAATCTGTATCAAAACATATAACTAAGGTTTAATTGTAGTAGATAATTGGACCCAATTTAACATTTTGTATTTGAAAATAAATACCACAAGTACATACAACTATTTTAAAGGGTAATTCAAACTAAAAGTGGTAATCATATTTCAAACGTAAAAATGCTATACAAAACAATAGTAAGTATGAGATTGGCTTAGATGTATCGTTAAAAACAGTTAATAGAGGCTTATATGCTTATTTTTTCTAGAATTTCAAATAACTTCGGTGGTTATGTTCACTCTGAACACCGCATTATGTTTGGTGGGGAGACAAAGTCGGTCATAGTTTGATCGATGAACATCTCACAACGCTGCATCATCAAAAATAGTTATGAATAAGGATCAAATTCCATTGCGATTACTAAAAACAAGCTACTTAGGAATAAAATACTAAGGACCATAGATAGGCTCATGTGTTTAACGTTTAGAAGTGTAAACAAAAATTTAGGTTTGCCTATGAAATCTCAGCAATGAGACCTATTTTTAACCCAATCATTTTGTAGATCAGTAAAATTGTAGCAAACTCTTTACGAAATTCCGTGACAGGACTTAAGCTCAATTTAGACGTGACTTAACGTAATATCATAGTTGCAATGCGACCAACTAACTATGTAGTGTTCAATTTAATCAATTAAATTTTGATTATTTACCCTATAGTTACGGTTATGACGTTATATTATCATCATCATTATTCTGACCAGGCACTATTGCAGGACACTGCGACCTATGGGTTATCTATTATGCCCTTTCCGGTCTATAGTTTGTTCAAGAGATCTGCTGCCTGCCTAATGAACACCAGCAGTTAGTTCTGAAACCATAATAGTAAATATGACACCTTAAAAATTTCCATCCACACCTATCAAGAACCACACACTTATACAGAATGTGTTTTGCTGTATCCTGTGAAACACATCTGGGACCGCCATTCTTCAAGTCTTCCAGAGTTTCAGGTCTGGCCTGCTGTACTTGAAAACCTTAGAGCGACGCACAAATTGCAGACTGATCCTCGCCATAGAACGGCGAAGTCGCCTTTGAGCATTCCAGTATTTCAAATATCTGGCAATTTCCAAATCCTTGCTTAGATTGAGGATGGTACTAAGTACTGCTGCACAGTAAGGTTCCGGACCGTTATAGGGTGTCACTGTTTCACTACCATCTATCCCACAGTGTTCAGGTACCCAAAAACAACTGAACCTCATTTACAAGCGAAAACCTTTGCAACGTATCTTAGCAATATTTCAGCAGTTTAGATGCCATATGATTCGAGCCGAGTGCCTTTAAGGCAGTTTGTCTGTCGGAGAATATATTAATATATTAATGGTCTTACCCTTGAGCCACATATCCAGGATGATCTCCGTACATATGGCAATAGCCTAGCTCCAATGGTATCGGAAAGTTACGGTTGGGTCCACCGACAACCGACACAGTTATTCATTTAATGGTGGTACTCATAAAAGAAATACAGTCACATTAGGACTTGTAGCTACATATAAAAGGTGCAAAAATCGTTTTTGTGAGATTCACTGGGAACCCTACCTGAGTACACTAATTTGACACCTCGCCCACAGCCGTTTGTATGATATTACACAATGTACTGTGATATTTTCCACGGACCATTATAACGAGGTTTTCAGCATAATCAATTACACAGACACCCCTATGAACCAAAATGGTGAGTAAACATAACAATGGAGAAAATACTCGACCCTTAGGGCACCCTTTTAACGTCATCACAGTAAATTCCTCCCCATCAAGAGAGAAGCTGATTTTCCTGCTGCTAAGCAGGGAGCTGATACAAGCTGTAACTGACTTCTCCACCCCTTGCTTTTTCACGACCTAACATTGGAGTTAAAGCCTCTTTTCTCAAAGGCGCCCTGAATAAGCAAGAAGACAGAAAAAGTCACTTCACTAACGGAGGGTGCCTTTTCAATAATGCTCAGAACGGATAAAATGGCACCTTCAGTGGACCTCCCCTTCATGTACGTTAACTGCCTCTGGTGACGAGGGAGTACCACAAGGTACCTCTCTCTTATACAGACATCAATCAGTCTTTCCATCGTCGTGGTGCAAAAATGATCTCCCGCCAAACCCAAGCTGGCCTTAAAGATCACACTTTATGTTAACTCACCTTTAAAATTTGAAAGATTACTGTTTATTTTTTATTCAATCACGCGTAAACGGTTGAATTGGTTTTGTTACAATTTGAGACACAGATTCGGGGGAAATAAGGAAATATTAGGTCATATGAAAAATATTTTTGTTTATACAGTTTATTTATGCGTCAATCACGCGTAAATGACTTAACCGACTCTGTTGGAATTTGAGGCATAGATATATAGATTCAGGTTAGCAAATTGGATCTAGGAAATATTAAAATTGTGGGAAATGATTTTAATTAATGACAAAGTAAAGTATTTTGCTTATTACCAGTCATTATCTACTAAAATGCATTGTACAAAATTTGGGCTTGGGTAGTTAGCAATGACTAAAAGGAAAATTTTTGGTTCGTAGTCGATGTCTACGAAACGGTTAGTACGGTATATTTTGGATATTATAAAACATTAAGTCATCAAACTTTCCACATGCTTTTTTATTTTAAAGTTGCACATTAAGTTCACAGGAAGGGTGAACGTGACAACTCCAATAAAAAATAATATTTATTGTGACATGGACATCTTAATAAATATATCAGCGATTGGCTTCAAAAGTCTTTTTAGAAGTATTTATAGGATATTATAGGCTTATAATATTCGTTTGCTTCGAAATATTTCAAGTATTGTATCAGGCATTCAAAATAAAAGTCATATATCATCGGAAATTGTAATAGGAAGGGGCAAAATTGCTATATATGCTAACACTAACCTCAGTCATATAATACATCAACTACTTGTACTGTGTAGAGCACAAATTTCTAATTTGCATTATTATTTCTATTCGTTTGCAATAATAAGCGCGCAATCTCCAAATATGTACTCATTTGTGCTCATCGCTGTATGCACAAACAATATATCCAAACAGTCGTATAAAGTACATTAAAAAATATTAAAATTTTTTACATAAATTTTATACATACACACATATATACATATGTTTGAATATTTTAAAATTTTGTAATTTTGGTAATTGTAAAATGAATTTTTTTTTGCGTACTCTTATAACTATGTTTAGATAATGAAGTTATTTTAATTCAACTAAATATTAAAAATTAAAAAAAAATTATTTTTAATTAATCCAGCACATTTATAAAACTTAAATTGTATAATTTTTACGTAATAATATTTTATTAGGTAAAGTTGTTTAATTTGAAATAGCCTCGAGGTTAGATTTAAATTTTTCTAAGTGATACGAAATTTGCACTTATTTAATAATAAGGTGAAAAAATATATTGTACAATCATGACTGAGTGTTGCAAATGCAAATCGTCAACACGGGGTGAAACCGGTATAAGGTATAAGATGTATGGGAGTGTGCGATAAAATTTATCACAGCCAAACTAAATGTTCAGGAATCGATCAATATTCGATGGGAGTCTTGGATAAAAACAACAATATACGTTTTATGTGTGATGACTGTGTGCAATATATAAAAAATGTTGACATGGTTTTAGCAGAAATACAAGAACAAGTGAACAAAAATAAACAAAATTTGGTCGACTATAAACATGAATTCAAGTTGTCACTAAAACAAAGTGAGGGTGAAATTAAACAATTATTAGAAGCTATCGAAAGGCGTTACGAAGAAAGAGTGAAAAAAACTGACATTGTACAAAGATCTTGTGAAAAAATATAGCAGAGATTAAAAAATTATATGGAAATGTAAATGAATTTAAAAACAACAACAAGGAAATATGTAAATCATTAGAAGAAAAAATGTCAATATGTGTAACGAAATAAAAAAAGTGATCAAAGAGACAAGTCAAAAACACACAAAAATATCATATTCAGAAACAGTTAAAAACAGAATAGTGCTACAAGATGTAAATAAACAATTGCCATTACTAGTTAAACCAAAGAAGAAACAGGGAGTGTATAAAACAAAAACAGAATTAAATAATAAGGTTGATCCGATCATTTTAAAAACAACAAGTGTTGAAAATCGAAGAAATGGAGCGGTCGTAATTCAATCCGAAAATAATGAAGAGCGGGAAAAAATAAAAAGTGCTATTGAGAGTGAACTAAACGAAGGACATGAAGTTGTGGTTCCAAAACCAGTACAACTGAGAATAAAAATATCTGGTATGACTTTCAACTATAGAGAATCTGAAATACTTAAAAAATTATGAAAGCAGAATCCAACGGTTATTAAAGGTGAATTAAAATTAATTGAAAAATATGAATACAAAAGAAACAATAAAACAATATATACGGTCAAATTAACAGTATACGAGGACACATATACTAAAATGATAACAGAGCAAAGAGTTAAACTAGGATGGGAGTGATGCAGAGTCTTTGATGGTACTGATGTAATTCAATGCCTTAAATGTAAAGTATACATTCACTTTGCGAAAGAATGCATGAACCAAGAAGTGTGTTTAAAATGGCATGGCGAACATAAAACGAGGGAATGCAACAAAGAACAAATTATTAAGTGTGTAAATTGTATAAGAGTAAATAAAAAACTTAATATGGGATTAGATGAAAACCACTATACTAATGATAGAGAATACCAAGTGTACCAAAATAAATTAAATATGAAAATGAAAAGAATGGGGTATGCCAAGTAACAATCACCGAATATAAGTGGAATATACACAAATGCCCAGGGATTGTTTAACAGTTTTAATCAAATGGAAATAATTGCGACATTTAAAAAACCAGACTACTATGAAAACCAGACACTATGCAACCTTATCTAATTCTGCGCGAACCGGTGGAGTTATAATATATTATAAAAATATATGGAGAGAAAATAAATTATATGACAAAGTAGCTGATTCAAAATATTGGATGTGTGCGTATTTGGCAAAAAATAAAAGTACGAAAATGATAGTTATGGCTGTTTATAGATCTCCGAGCAGTAGCGAAGCAGAATTTTGTAATGCATTCAACGAAATGATTGAAGAAATATGTGAAACAAATTACGAAATAATTATAGCAGGTGATTTCAACGAAACATACACAAATCGAATACATGCAACTATAAATGATAATGATCTTAAACAGAATGTTAATGATTATGCAAGGGTCACAGAAAATACAAGAACATTAATAGACTTTGTAATAACGAATAATGATAATGTATATGTTAGAAATAATAATGAAAATAAAATAGCCGATCATGAAGCAATAGATATAATAACTAAAAAAAAATACCGTACAAACAATAAAAAAGAAATAAAAATATTTAAATATAATAAAAACTTGTTTAGCAGAGAACTTAATAATTTATTAAAATAAAATGAAAATGCTAATATAAACAGTAATGCTTTAAATATCGATACGTGCATGAAAAATACAATACAAAAATTCACAAATAATCAAAAAATACGTGAAAATAACAGTGTAAACAAATGGTTTAATAAGAGTTAAAGTTATTAAAACATGAAAAAATTACCAAATACTTCATAGCAATAACAGAAAACACAAGTGAAGCATGGAACAATTATATAATAATAAGAAACATGTATAAAACCAAAATCGAATACGAGAGAAATAACTTATTAATAACAAAATAAGCAATGCCAAAGATCAGAAACAAATGTGGAAGGAAATAAAAGACTTAGTTCTTAGTAAGAAAAAAAACATATAATACAAACTGTGATATTAAACCAACAAGATTATAAGGAAAACTACAAAATAGCCAAACAATTTAATAAATAGTTTGTAGATAGTATTAAAGCAATTAGAGATTCGATAGAACATGTGCAATATATAAACCAATTACCTGTGCTAAGCTCTAACTTCAAATTTCGTGATACAAGATCTTAAAAATTTATGCAAAGATATTAAAAACAAACCGGACTTTAATAATGTATCAATGAAACTAATAATAGACAATTGGAACATTATGGGTAAAGCCATGATGAGTATAATAAATGCATCGTTAGAAACTGGAGAATTCCCTGAAAGTTGGATATTATCAGCAGTGATCCCAATAAAAAAAATTGCGAAAACAATTAAATGTGAAGAGTTTCGACCAATAAATATGCTGAAACATGCGAGAAAATAATCGAAAAAGTGGTAAAACAACAATTAGAAAAATACATTCAAGAAAATAATATACTTTCCAAATAACAATCAGGCCTAAGAAAAAAATTTTCATGTGAAACAACAGTGAACTATGTTATTAACAGATGGAAAAATGTGAAGAAAAACAAAAAACTTATGGTAATCTTCTTGCATTTTAAAAGAGCTTTCGAGACAATCGATAGGAATATTTTAATACAAAAACTTTATATGTATGGAATACAAGGAAAGGAATTAAAATGGTTCAAATCGTATCTAACATATCGAAAACAGATGGTGAAAGTAAACAATATCAACTCTGATTATATAGATAATGAGTATGGAGTACCAAAAGGCTTAATTTTGAGAGCACTACTTTTCATTTTATATATTAACGATGGGCCGAGCGTTTTACAAAAATTCGATACAATGATTTTCACCGAGGATACAAAGACAAAGATTGTCAGGATAAAATGATGCACGACATTAACAATATAAACGAATGGTTAAAAATAAACTAAAATTAAATGAAAATAAGACAAAAATTTTGGAAATAAATATGAACAATGAATCTGTATTTAAAATAAATAATGAAACTATAGCGAAAGTAAATCAAATTAAATATCTTAGTTTTATAATAGATAAACGATTGAAATTTAAAGAACATATGGAATACATATGCAAAAAAATTGGTAAAAAATCGGATTTTTTAAACGAATACGAAATAGAATATCGTTAATAACGGCTATAAATATTTTTAATACAATAGTTAAACCACATTATGAATTTTGTTCAACAATTTTATATACATGCTGCACAGTAACACAAATTAAACGACTACAAGAACTGCAAAACAAATTCTGCGATGTAATATGTTAACGCCAATTCAAGATATGCTTGACGCACTGAAATGGCTAAATATAAAACAAAGATTGGAAATGAATACACTCCATTTTCTACAAAAAATGAAAACTCGAAATGCACCAGAATATCTGATAGAGCAACTCAACTATATAGGATATATACAACCGTATCAACTAAGGAATGCTGACAACTTTAGATTACCACAAGTGACAATAACTGCAAGGCAACGTTCACTTTTCTACAAAGGACTACAATTATATAACAAGCTTCCAAGCGATATCAAATCGGAAACAAATACTAATGTTTTTAAAAGAAAAATTGTATATTTTATAAAGAATAATGATAAAAAAATTCTTTAAATAATTTTATTTTGAAGAAAAACCAGTCGTAAAAAATTTATTAGTATAATCAGCATATGCACTAGGAGATCGGACAATTATTATTCGACCAGTTTTAACCGGTTTTTTTTGGTTTTGTCGAATATGTTTTTTTCAAAATCTTCATTTTTCGAATACCGAATAAGCCGGTTAATTTAACACGAATAACCGGTTCATTTAAATAAGTAGGTGGGTTCTTATTCAGCATACCACAGTGACACACACATTGTTAAATGCATACAGTGCTGCTCGAAATCTACGCAAATTTTCTTGTCGAGGCAATTGAGGACTCGAATATTGCTAATAGATTTCAAGGTTAAACATTTAATTTTTGTTATCTTAGACACCTAAATTATAACTATAATAACAAACCTTTAACTCCATTCTATACCAACTAACACAACAACAACAAAATTAGATCCTTGAGTAGCTATTCGACACTTAAGCAAAAAAAAGTTCTACTTTGCATATTATTTGAAAACCGGTTTTTGAAAAAGTCGAATAATCGATCTCCCTAATATGTACATTAGGATCGTCTTTAGAGGTTCTTGTTTTCTCTGGGGAAAATATTGGCTTTCCACAAAGCATCCATTGTTTGTTTCAGTTTCTTTAATCAATTTGATCAATCAAGCTTAGTACTCGTAGATGATTAATTCACTGAAGCATCCTCCATACGATTTTGCGTAGCGCTGAAGATTCTTAGCGGTGATCTTTACTTCAGCAGAGATCGTAACTCTCCCTTAAATGTGTGGTTTTGTGTATAAACACGTTTTGCAAAAAGTAAAGGGCATTGGATTAAGGGAATGTGTGGCACATCACCTCTCAAGGGCGATTGAGAATACGATATTGATATAACTTTTTGATTATTTTATTAAATTTACGGTAATTGGCATGATTGGTTACAAGAATTTTTGATTATAAAAACTTATGCGGAATTCTATTTTAAATATTGCGGCAGCAATTAAAGTGTTTATACATACATATGTGCGAGTATGTACAATGTACATACATATGTACGAAGCTCATTTCTAATTGAATGGATATGTGAACAAGCCGAATGGCATGAAGAGCAGCCAGAAGCCTTGTAAGAACGGCTCAAAATTGAGGAGCTGGACTTGGCTGACATATGGTTTCAACAAGACCGTGTTACCTGCCACATGAAAGGCGAGTACAGTTAGTAATTTATTTCACATTTGGGCCGGAGAATTGTCCGCTTAGTTCGTGCGATCTAAAGCTATGTTAAAAAGTTATATCTCTATCGTATTCTAAGACAAATAAAAAAAAAATTATATTTTTGATTATTTCAACAACAGGGGCCATCTTGAGAGCCTATGCGCCACGCCTTACTTTTATCCGACGCCCATATCTTCTTACACAACATATTTTTACACAAAACCACACATTTTAGGGAGAAGTTAAGGTCTTTAACTTGAAAAAAATTTTCTTCCATACATCTAGTGTACACTTTATTTTGACACTCACATTATGTCTTCTTCCTTAACTAGAAAAAAAAGAATCTGAAACATGTTTTATCTTCATCACTGAAACTTCCCTATTGGAAATATTTAATTTAAATTTAAGTCATTAGGACAACATTTCATCGACAAGCGCAGTAAAACCCGGAAAATATTTTCCTTTTTCCCATATTTAAAACAAAAACAGTTCATTTTCATCTAATAACACTATTAACAGAAACTTGTATTTGAAGTTTAATAGCAATGGAAAATATGTTGGCTACGTTCATACAAAAAAAGATAAGAGATTTATTGATTGGCACGTAATAATGAAGAACTAAATGCCACATTTTGCAAGATACTCCTACGTTTTTATCTCGATGTGTGTTTAATTACAAACATTTCAATTTCAGCCACTATTACTACCTACTATGCAGAGAAATACAAAAAACAAGGTTTTTACTAAAAAAAAAAAAAAATAGTTATCTACATACCATATCTATCAATCTGCCCTAAGGTTATCTTCTCAGTCATCGTACTGAGGATATGCTCGTAGACGTTTGGTATATACGTTTTATTATTTTTTGTAAGCCTTTTTATAAGAATAAGCAAAATAGTTGCTTGTTGATATAGATTTAATTTTTTTTTTTTTTTTTTCTTAATTCTACCAAAGTTGTAAACTTGCCAAGTTCATAATAGGGAATATACATGATTTTATACGCAAGATCTGTGTACCGATTTGACGTCCAATTTCCGTATTAAATTTTGGAAAATAAAACGAGAAAATTATGAGAAGAAATACACTCATATGCAACCCCACAGAATACATAAACATTTGAGTAAATGAAATAAAGTTTTTACAAATTTTAAAATATTCAGACATACATACAGTGACAGCCATAAACTCTAACAGTCAGTGTTGCCAACTTTTTTTATGATTAAAACGCGCAGACTTCCTATACTAAAGGCCTAGTAAAAAAGCATTAACAATATTTAAAAATAGAAAACTATTCTGAAATTGTAAAAAAAAATTCTATTAATCAAATTTTACAAAGATTTTTTAATAATTTGTACGACTACTTGAAAAATATAATTAAAAACTGCTTGGAACAAAGCAATAACTTAACAAATTTTTTTTTCGATTGTGTTTTGCAACGTGGTATAACCTAGGGACTTGACACTTAACGAAGAAAATTGTGAGAAGAATCGGAAGGCCAACCCATTTCTAAAGAAGACAGATTAAAAGAGAAGCTGCTTTTTATAGAATGACCTGAAGCCAAATTAGATCACTGGCTTTAGATAAACGTAGGTTGAAAGAACTGATTATAGCCTTATGATCCCCTTGGGATCTTTAAAGGATCTAACAATAACAAATTACAATTTAAGTATTGTAATAAAATAATTAAAAAAAAAATACTTTTTATTAATTTTTGCACAAATATTATCTGGAATAATGTAATTTTCACAGCATGGTACATTTTAAGTCCATAGTTTACTTAAATTAATGACTTTATTGAAGTCGGTGACTCTATTTTTTACAAAAAATTGTAAATAGATAGGTAACTAACCTAGCTTTTTTTAAGCGATAAAAAGAAATAATGCGACTTTTAAGTAGTTGAAACGCGCTATATAGCGCGGGAAGCGTTAAACTAACAACACAGTTGTCACTTCTTACTTAACATACTTCACACAGGCTTTATTTTGAATATTACTCAATCAGTTGTGCAATAAGTACTTAATTGCCTAAAACATTTGGTATAACAATTTTTAAATTTAATTATTTATTTGTTTGAAGTGTGAGATACATACCACAGAACACAAATATTGTATTGGTAAAAATATAAATAAAAAACTATAATTTTTTATTTTCTCTATAATTTTTCAACAGTTAAATTGTATTAAATTGAGTTCTATTAAAGTCGTGCAAACATTCAGATTAGCCAAAAAATTTCGGAAAGTGAATAAACGTAGTATTGTTAAGGCTGTATGGAAAATTAAAAATCTACCCACTGGCTTATGCGAGTTGTACGTACAAGGACCAGTCGCTAAATCTGTGTCTTTTTGAGTAACACATATATTTTTGTCTCCTTTGAGCTTTATATACTTTGTCCAACGTTTCTCTTTTGGATACCGCACTTGTGTTTACTACTGCATTGTCCTCTTAAAAAATAACTGTTTCTTGTTCAAATGCAGTCACTTTTTCTTAATTCTCATTGAATTGACCCAATATGTCGACATAATATTCACTATTGATAGTTTTATCCTTTTGATGGAAGTCAATATGGATTTACCTATGGTTGCCAGATTCAGCATTGAAAATTTCTTGCTTGAAGCTATCTAAGTAGGAAAAAAACATTTTTTTTCCAAAAATTCATTCATTCATTTCTCAACATAGTCTCCTTTTAATACTCCTTTCAAAATACTTAGTAAGACGATTTTCCAATTTTTTTATACCATCTGAATAATACGATTTTGGGAACTCCTCAAAATACGCATTAGTTTCGATAATCATTTTTCGTTTGAGATGAATCTTTTTCCTGAGAGCCATTTTTTCAAGTTTGGAAACAGAAAAAAGTCACTAGGGGCTAAGTCTAGACTATAAGGTGGATGATCAACCAATTTGAAGTGGATTTCTCGTAGTTTTAGAATTTTGTCTAATGCTGTGTGAACCGGTGCGTTGCCTTGAAGCAATTTTTTCTTGTTTCAATGTGGTCGTTTTTCCTTGATTGCATCAACCAATTGACCCAATAATGCACGATAATACTCTCCTGTGATTGTGGATCCCTTTTCAAGATAATCGAGAAGCAATATTCCGTGTGCATCCCAAAATACAGTAGCCATAACCTTGCCAGCCGATTTCGCTGTATTCGCCTTCTTCGGAGCACTTCCACCAGCTTCCACCCATTGCTTCGATTGATTTTTGGTTTCAGGTGTGTAGTGGTGGACCCACGTTTCATCAACAGTTATTAATGTATGTCAAAAAATCAGCAGGATTATGCTTTATCATGTCCAAACACCGCTGTGAAGTGATCTGTCGACTCGTTTTTGTTTAACACTAAGCAAACGCAGCACCCATCTTGCCGATAGCTTTTTCATATGCAAATGTTCATGCAAAATGTTCATACGATATGTTTCCCGTTTCAGCAATCTTACGTATTTTGACCCGGCGGTCATTCATAACGATATCGAGGATTTTCTTGGCCTTCTTGTTGATGGTATTGTTGCAGTGCTTGTTCGGCCCCATTTAAATTCAGCAATCCAATATTTTACGCTGTAATGTTTATCAAGCTTTTCTTGTGTCTCTTTCGCCATTTTGCCTTTCAAATAATAGTCTTTAATCACTACACGAAGTCCACTTTTTTCCATTTTCCAAGAAACACAAAAGTTTCTTACTTCAACCGACTATAAAAAATAAACTAATCGATGAATTTGGCTAAAATTTTAACGGCTGACGTTTGACAGATCGCAATTTCTAAGAATGAAAAAGTTTTTGTGTTTGTGCTGCCATCTAGCGCTAGTTAGCTTCAATGTCAATCCGCCCTCGTAGATAGTTTTTTAACTCGATTAGAATCCAAGGCGTCCGACAAATCTTTGGTGGCACCATAACAGAGCTGAAAGCTTCGGTAAATGATTTTTACTTAAATCTTGTTCGCAGTATTCCACAAAGAATTTTTCCGTATATTTTTAGTAATGGAAGTTCAACTCATTGTTTCATCAAAAAAAAAGAATTATTATAAAGTAATTTACTTAACTTCTTTGAGTTAATTTGTTAAAGTGCTACTTTAATTTTTGAACTATTTGTGATGATAATATTCTCATATTTTTTTAAACTTATCAATTTTTTTATTGTTTTAATACTGCCTTAAATTTGTCATCAATATAATATTTAAATTCGCCACAATAAATTAAAGACTGCTGAAAAAGTTAGTGCTGCTTTAATACAATTTTGTAAAATTTTTTTGTAATTGCTCTGAGGTGTAGTAGATAAGACACCCGCCTACCAACCAAGAGGTCTTTGGTTCAATTATTGGCCTGACCATCTGCCAATTTTCAACAGCAGTATCATTTCATTAGATTGCTAGCGTCTGGTTAGGAGTATTTAACTAAAACCTTTGGCGTTCGGAGCCGGCATTAAGCTGTAGCTCTCTTTCAAATAGTCTTAAATAGAATCTGGTGCAGCTCATTGATTGAGAGAATTCCCCTTTGTTCCACTTGGGATGTCGCGGGAATTATATTATTATATTATTATTTTATTATTTTATTATTATATTATTATATTTATATTATTATATTATATGTGCGGTTTTGAAGAAACTTCAGTAATTATTTTATATTGTATGCTAAGGGTAACATAATCGCGTTTGGCTTTTATTCCTCATTTTTATTGTTTCATATTATAACTAAGAAAAAACTCAAAATAAGAACTAATTTGTGTTATTCTAAATATTTACACAAAACAAAGATAATACAAAAATTGTAATATCTAATTTATTGAAACAATATTCCATTCGTACACGTTCATAAGACAAAAAAAAAATAAATAAAAATTTAGGAAGTACAGATATGTATGTCAAAAGAAAGAATTAGAAATGAAAGATAAATATTCAATGAACTTTAAAATATTTAATTAAAACAAGAAATAGACAGAAGAATAAAAATAAGTAATAGTTTTGAAATTGGTATAAAAGTATATCTACTTACTAAGCAATACTATGCGCCTAAAACAGTATTCCTGGAAAGTGTTTATTAATTTATTAATTATAAACTGAGTCGCATAGGCCAAACTGGCCATGGCACTGCAACCTGGAAAAATCTATTGTACCACACATTCCGGAAAAAGTTCATTCAATTCTACAACTAGTCAATAACTCTTGGCACAATATTATCTGCTTGGCTTGGAAATACCAATCGGAACAATTTTTAGACGACCAACCTCAATTTTATGTATGAAGACTACAATTTCCCCATTAAAGGTTTCCATGAACATTCGTTCCCGAATATTATATAAAATATTATTATAAAAGCAACACATTCACAGAGAATATGATTCGCCATCTCCTTCTCCTCCTCCCTTCAAGATATACAAAAATCAATATTAAGTTCATATGGAAGGTATTATGTTCACTTATCTTAATCCGCCAAATTTTAGCTGATGATTTGTATTAACTACGAAGTCGTTTAGACCAAATTAAGAAACTTACAGTTTAATCGTTCTTAAGATACCATGACCGACTATGTCCTCTTTTCTGCTAATGATTTGTATTGAATATGAAGCTATTTGAACCAAATTTAGAGACTCCTACTGTTACCATTTTGACTATAAAAAATAAATATTTACTTTGAATGAGTGTAGCACCGCTCAATTTGAATTTTTGAAATTTATATAGCCTATAATTCCTTCCAGATATACAGATTTATACTGTCAAAATTTAAAGAAAATCGGCTATAGACACATACATACATACATACATACATACATACACACATACATAACAGAGATCAACAATTAATACTGAAAACATGAGTATATTTGAATCATGATTCATAAATTGTTGTACTTATACGCAGATGTACTCGTTGCACTGAGTACGCAAACGCATTAATACTCTGGACGATGCAATATGCGTCTAATAGGTTGTATGTTTGCTGTGTTACTTATTTAATTTCTCCTTAAACCGCTTAATGCCCAAAATCATTTATCATGAAAAAACTATTACTTTTTTTAGAATCATTGCTTTTGACATAATTTACGCTCAAAAACAAAGTTTCATACTTTTGCCAAGCCGGGAAGAATATAAAATAGTCCTGATTCTCAGAATTATCGAGGGCAAATAGATCTTGAATTTATATAACTTTTTTAGAAACAAAATGTTTTTTATTACCGTTTTTTATGTAGCATTTGTATATATATGAAAATAAAAAATATAGTCCACACTTTTCAATTTCAAACAAAAAAAACTTCCAATCCAAAAGAACCATTAAACCCTAGAACTGTCGAAGAATAACTGATCTTATGAGCAACAGAAATAGAAATTTTTTATTATTATTTAAAGAAAATACGGTGCTTTATAGAACTGATGATCATGCACGACAAAATTTACCTGTATAACAGGTAACGCATAAAAAAAGTATCAGTTTTCGTAAGTACCGTCGGGCAATAAAGGGTTAAATAATGTTACTTGCTCGCCTGATGAGTACTACTCGAATGAATTGAATGATTCAAATTATTCATGAGTAATATAAGTGTATTCTGATGAAAAAAGAATACTATGAGTATGAATATGCTACGAGTACGACTACTGATTCATACTTATTGTTATTTATACTTACAAAGCGTCATTACTGTGAGTATAAATAATTTAGAAGTTGAATGAAGTTGAATGATGTGTACTCACTTATACTTATAAATTCATCAGGGCTGTTCAGGGCGGGTTGTCAAATTGCACCAAGGAAAGGCTCTCTGTTAATTTCTCAAGGATATACGGGTTATCATGTATTTCTTTTATGGGTACCAGCATCAAATTTTCTAGGGAGGTTAAAGATATAGGTGTCATCTATAGTATATAGGAGGCTTAGTTGAAACTCGTACATCTATGCCGTCCAGAACAAGACTGTAAAGGCCTCCTACCGTAGGAGGAGCGCCCTACGGAAGTCTTTCGCCGAGAACGGCGCTATGGATACATACCGCCATTATTCGAACTATTATCACTTATGTGGCTATAGGTTGGTGTGAAAACTGAGGAAGCTACCACCATGAATTCGTTAGGCAGAGTACAGAGACTCGCCTACCTTGGTATAACTGGAATAATGAGAACATCTCCAACAGCGGTTTTGAATGCACTGATTTTTTTGACACCACTTCACATCTATGTGATGACGATTGCAGTATGTTCGGTGGCAATGTTTTTCGCCCAGGTGTCCTGAAATATGTCAGGGTTTCTGTCCATTCTACGCAGGGTTGTCGGAGAATCATCTTAGGTCCTGGATGTTATGGCTTTGGATCTGTGCTTTGACAGGAGATTTTGGGTGAAATTCCAGGACCGGGATTGTTGGTATAACGGAGACTTAGTTCGGGGTGAATTTGATCTGAACTGGTACACCAAAGGCTCCAAAATGAATGACTGTGTTGGATCTGGTGTTCATAAACCCAAGCGAAACTTGTCGATCTCATTGAAGAGAACGTTGAGTACCTTCCAGGCTGAGATCACGGTCATTGCCATATGTACGAATATCAACCTGGACAGTGTACTTAAGCGAAAGACCAATAATATATTCTGTGACAGCCAAGCTGCCTTAAGAGCACTTGGTTAGAATCGTGTGACATTTAGACTGCTAATATTGCTACGATATATTGGAAAAGCTTTCGCTAGTTACTTTGAGATAGATGGTAACGAAACAGCAGATGCATCGGCTAGGAAAGGTTCCGAGGTTTAAGCCCTGTATTGTGTGAGGCACCTTACTGTACAGCACCACTTATTATCATCCTCAATCTAATATAATAATAATAATTCTCTTAACATTCCACGAAGGAACATGTAGACTTCTTTCAGTCAATGAACTGCACCCGATTCTATTTTTAGACTCATTGAAATGTATCTATAGTTTAACGCCATAATTCATAACCAGTTACTATATAATGTTATCAGCTGATACCGCTGTTAAAAAAAAAAAAAAAAATTTTCTTTTTCAGATGGTTTGGTCTGCTACTAATTTTTAGATGCTTAGAACACTGCAATGCTCAAATGGGACTTCGTCACTTCGTCAAGTATAACAGGTCGGACTTAGAACTTCTGACGGATTTTCTCACGAGCCATTGTAAACTAAGGGCTTATCTAAAAGGATAGCTGGCACGGATGTGAATGTTTGTAGTCTGCGTTCACAGGCATTAGAGACGGCAAAACACATATTGTGTAAATATGGAGTTCTCAGTAGGTTTACATGAAGATGCGTGGTAACACATATGGTCCCATTGGCAGATATAACCACCATTAGATTTCAGATCTACTTTAGTTCATTAGGAAGACAACAGATTTGCTAAAAAAAACCGGAAGATGCTCAATAGATCTAAAGGGTTGCAATGTCCTGCAAGATTGCCTAGTCAAGATGATGTTGATGATGATGATCTCCGATTCGTAACCCCATAAATGGGTTGCAATAAATCAATACAAAATCTGACCAAGAGCTCTAAATACTTAATTTTCGCCAAAATTAGTTTTACTTTTTTTCAAGGTAATGTGAATGACGAAAAAAATATGTTGAACGCACATCTGAAAAACCAACTGTTTTAACACTTTTATAGACTTTGAAGTATTGCGATGAATAAATACATCACTCACACTAACAACACAGGAGAGAAACTCGTTTAAATTGCGACTGGACTTCGCCGAATACTTCTTTGAAATAATCATTCGCTGTGTTTATGGTTAAATGTGTGAACAATCAGGGCAAATCACCAAATATTATGTCGAGTATAAAAAACTTTAATATTATCGATATTAAATAGCATGAATTAAAGCAATACTCTTGAATACTGAAATAAAGTTTTTGTTTTTTATAAATATTAATTTCTGTGTTTCTTAAAACTTTATGAAATAATTTTACTACATTTTACAAAAATTTTTGTATTTTATTTTTTATTTTTGCTTTTGTTTAGAATTCATTAAAATTCATATGTAATATGATGAGTATGTAACTCTATAATTAAAATTACAAATTGATGATGATGATGATGATGATCATGAAAAGATTACTTGTACTAGTGGGGCAAAAATTGTAAATCAACTTAAAATTTCTAACAAATATTTGCAATTAACCTACTTTTATTTTAATAGTGGTATGTGTAGGTGTAGGTGTATTTTATTATAAAAGTATATCTGCGTATATACATTCATATCTATGTATGTATATGAGTTTTAATATGCATAATTAATCCTTAATCAGAATATATAATTTCATATGAAACTGCACAAACATTAGATGGTTGAAATAGGCGTACAACCTATTCATTATAAAGAAATATTTAAAAAATTGAATTTCTTACGAGACCTTAAGCAGTGTAATATGTATATATTTATTAAAGAAATAATAAAAGTGTTATTAGTTGAAGGTTATAAACGAATAATTTCAAAGCTTTTGAATAAATTTAACGTTGATAATGGCAAAAGCTATCTCGTGTAGCAAAAAAAGGTGATGTTTTATCAAGACAATGCAGGATAGTACAACTAATTCCTGTTAAAAAACTTACTAAGTTGTAAGAGATTTCCGTCAAAAGACTCTTTAAGGGCCTTAAAAAATGTTGCTATTAAAAGAAATTAAAAACAACAACAATTAAAAAACACTAGACTAAGCACAGTAAAACTATATTAAGAAATAAAACTCTTTTTATAATACCATAAGAAAGTATTTCTTGTAACAAAATAACCAAATAATCCCTCGTGCGATTTTAACTAAATGTTTAAACATGTTGTTGGTTGAAGTGAAAAAAAAATTAGAAAAGTCTTCACTCTGATATTTTGTAATGTTTTAAAAATAATATAATTGTCTTCCTGACCAGGCACTCTTGCAGGACGCTGCGACCCATGGGATCTCTTGTGACTCTTCCGGTTTACAGTTTTTTGCAGTGGGTCTGCTGTGTTCCTAATGGACACCAGAACATCTGAAACCTTAATGTTGGATATTTGTCCCAGTGAAACTCTATGTCTCCCTAAACATTCACATCTAAACAGAACAAGAACCTCACATTCACAAAATATGTCTTCGCCGCCTCTGATGCCTATGAGCACAGTCTACAAACATCCACATCCATGATCGTAATCCTCTTCAGATGCCTTCTCTGTCTACAAAGGCCCGTAAGAAATTCCGTTAGAAGTTTTAGCCTACAATACTTAAGAACCTCAGAGCAATGCGCAAATTGTGGACTGAGCGCCACCTTAGCTTGGCATTTAATTATAGATGTAAATATAATTCCAATAAGCCATCAGACCAAAAATCATAATGATTGGATCTTTAGCTTCGTTGTTGTACTTATATTTGTTAACACTAGTTTAGCATCAGAGACGGTTTTTTGAGTGACTGTCTGTAGTAATTTTTCAACATATATACTTTAATTCCCATAACTTTCCATGAAGGGACATAGGGACTTCTCTCAGTCAATGAGCTGCACCCGATTCTATTGTAAAACTCATTGAAATTTAACATATTGTATATAAATATCGGGTGCTTGACATTTCTTTATGAATAGACTTACATCAGCGTAACACTTGCAAATTGTTGATATATCTTATAAAAATAATGACTGAAGTCCATTTTTAGTTGACTGGTACGTAAATAAACAGAATTGTCACATTTAGAATGGGTGTAATCAACAAGCTTTTGTCGAAACACTTTTACATCCACAGAAAATTACTGTTTGGTGCGCTTTATGGGCTGCCGCGGTAATGGTAATAATGTTACTGCCAATGGTGAAACATTTATCGGTTTAAATTTTAACCAGCGGTTACTTCTAATCTGGCAATACTTATGTTATTCTATACTGTCGCAAAATTCAATGTATTATCTCCACTGAACGAAATGAATCGACTTACGCTTGAGCGACATTGGGACTTATTAAAAATTTATGTCCAAAACAAAGAAAATAGGTCGGAGATTGCACAAAAATGTTGTACAAAATTTGGTCGCAGACAAAAACCAACAGTGCCTGGTATCGCAGGTTTATTGCTAAAGTTCGTGTAACTGGTTTCATTGCTGATACGTCAAAACGTAAGCGTGCTCGAGAATGCGTGAGAGTCCATCGACATAAGCTCAAGAATTTAACATTTCACGTACTAGTTTACGTCAAATTTTGCAAAAATATCTCGGTATGACGCTTTACAAAGTTCAATTGGTTCAAGAGTTGAAGCCGCAAGACCATTCGCTTTGTTAGATAGGCCAATAAGAAACTGCACAATGATGTCGATTTTGCAAAAAAAAAAACCATCTTCGGATGAAGCTCATTTTCATCTTGGTGGATATGTTAATGAGCAAAATTGCCGTATTTGGAGCTCAGAAAACCCAAACGTGGCTTTACAGAAGTCAATGCACCCATTACGAGTGACTGTTTTGTGCGGCTTTTGGAGCGGAGGCTTTCTTGGCCAGATTTCTTTGAAAATGAGAACGGTGCAACCATTGCGGTCTGTAGAGATACCGTAATAACCGATTATATATTGCCAGTTCTTCAGGGTATTGATGTGAACGATGTTTGGTTAGACAGGATGGTGCAACTTGTCACTCATCTCATGCCACAAGCGATTATTACGTTAAACGTTTGATGGCCGTTTAATAAGTCGAAATGGTGCTGTCAGTTGGCCGCACAAAAGCTGCCATTACTCACCGTTTGACTATTTTCTGTGTGGCTAAAGACAAGTGTCACGCTGACGAACCAGAGGTAATTGAGAGAGATACGACCCCATACACTTGAAAAGATTCTCGAAAATTGGTCCAGTGGAATGGAGTACTGTGAGGCGAGATACGGCAGTCATATGAATGAAATAATGTTTCATTTCTTATTGAAACAATTGTACTTCACAACAAAACCAACATTTGACAAAATTTCAAACCGATTTTGTTTTAATGCATTTTTATATTTAAACTTTTAAATATCCCACCCTATAGAAACATGATTTGAAATTTTTTCGTACCTCCAAATATAGCTGGCATTTATTTTACTGACATGTGGTTCCAATAGCACTGAGCCACATGCCACACAACACGTGCTAGAATTGTTTTAATCAAAGAAACTTTTGATGGAAAAGTTATTTCAGGTAGCGGTCCATTTACTTGGCCACCAAAATCGTGTGATTTAACATGATTGGATTATTTTCTTTGAAGCTATGTATGTATGTAAAGTTACTCGTTTACGAGACAATTGAACACCTGGAAATCACCATTCGAAGAGTTATTGGCGAAATGTGGCCGCATATGCTGCGAAAATTTTGTAAAGATCGGCATTCCGTGCCAGCCACGTGGCCGAAATCATATTTAAACATTAATGTTATACAATTTGCTATCTAACAAAGTCCGTTTCATTGATATTAAAAATATATACTTTTTTGTTTTATTATGTTTTAAACTTTTGTAACCTTAAAAAAAAACACCAGATATCTGCATTAAACACAAGTGCAGCTAATATGGTATAGTTTGATTCATCCGGTTTGAAACAGGTTACCACATTGACTTCTAAAAAAGCAGATGCAGAAATAAGGTGAAATAAAGAAATGGGTGGCACAAGATATGAGAAGAGCTGTACAGGCTATTTAAGATGCTGAAATGACTGTTCATCAGAAACACTCGGTGTACCCTACAAAACTTTACACCGAAATGCAAGAATCTATGAGACCATTGAAGAATTAAGTAATAATATTGAAAATAAATTGCTCGGATATATATGATATGTTGAAAATGGAGTAACAATATTGGCGACTAGCTCGAGAAGATGTACGTTTCTTGTGTTTTCAAATTGCTACAATAAATAAAATTCGCAACATGCTTTCTGTACTGAAAGAATGTGCCGAAAGATATTGTGAAAACTGCTTTATTAGGAGTCATCAAAACGTTTTAGGTTTTAGAAGGCCAATTAGAACCAGTGGGGGCGTGCTCGTGGTTACTCTAGAGATAAAGTCGATCTTTTTTTAATTTCCATGAAGAAGAGCATACCAAACTCAATTTTTCACCCACACGGATCTGCAGTGTAAACAAAAACGATAATTGCTAAAGGGTGGTCCAACCATAATGCAGGATCTTAATTATGAGTCACACCTTAACATCAAGTTTTTTGCCAAACTTAATTTGACTTATTTTTGTTTCTGTGTTTGATAAATTTAATCATGGAAAGGTACTCAATTGAGCAGCGCGTTAAGATTGTTGAAGCGTCTACGAAAATAGTTGTTCAATCAAAATGCATTTCGTGCACTTCGTGTTTTTTTTTTTTTTTGATCAGCATAATCGAACAAATGTGTCCACAATCGGGAGAATTGTGCGCAAATTTCAGCAAACTGGGTCCTTCGGAAATGCGGAAACAACTGTGCATGCTCGCCCAATCCGGTCTGTGGAAAACATTGCTGGTGCTCGCTATAGTGTGGCAGAGGATCCCTCAACCTCAACTTGTCGTCGTGCCCAAGAACTGAACATCTCACGAACATCTTTAATGCAAATTTTGAATAAAGATTTCAATTTACACACTTACAAGATACAATTAACTCAAGAGCTGTAGTCTACTGACCTTTTCAAGCGTCGTCAATACAGACAGAAGTGAACTGAATAGAATTTAACTTTACAAAGAAAATCATCTTCAGCGACGTGGCACACTTTCACTTCAGTGGATTTGCTACTAAGCAGAATTGCCACATTTTGGAAAATGAGAGTCCACGAGTGATTGTTGAAAAACCGATGCATGTGGAAAGAGTGACTGTTTAGTGCGGTTTATGGACTGGCGTATTTCTTCGAAAATAAGGTCGGCCAATCACGAATTGATAACGGACTTCTTGTGGTCAGAAATTGAGGATATGGGCTCGAACGATATGTGGTTCCAATAGGATGGTGTCACTTGCCACACAGCCAACAAAACAATGGCTTTTTTGCGCGAGCAATTAAATGGCCGTGTTATCTCATGTCGTGGCGATCTTAATTGGCCACCGCAATCATGTGATATGACACCGTTGAACTTCTTTCTGTGGGGATATTTAAAAGAAAAAGTGTACTTCAATAAGCCAAGAACAATTCAAGGGCTAAAGGATGAGATAATTCGGCACATTAACGACATTTAATCACAATTACGTCTCAGAGTCATAGAAAGTATAGACCAACGGATAGATTATGCCAGCAAAGCCGTGGCGACAATTTGGCCAATATTTTGTTTCACACATAATTTTCATAGATCCTTCTATCAGAATAAATATTATCAAGATGATTCTCTGAAAACCTTTTGTTTTATTTACAATTAACAGCGCGCGTTTTGGTTGCACCACTCTTAAGAAAAAGGATAAAGTGAATTGGCACGATGACATCAACCTCGTTACCGTCAGTACCTGCATGAGCGTAGGAGGCGCGTTTGTATCTCCATTTTGTATATTCCTCCCTAAAAATGACTTCCCACTTTTTATGAAGGATGCTACGCCTGGCTTCACCTGGACCATAACCTCCGTAGTTAAAGGTTAATCAAATATTCCCATCTATTACATTGTCATTTAAATGTCACTCTCAATTTCTGTGAAACCTTATTACGCATATCATTTTTTGCATATTGGAAAAAGCTTAAGGCAAAAAAATGGTTTTTTTCAATGCACTAACATGGCCTTATTCACATGAAAAACGCATTTGATGACATTTGTATGCATTCGTGTTAAGTGCATATTTATGCCATAGTAACTATAGTTCGTATTACAAGATCTTAAATCATTTGTAATAAAGGATAAATATTTTCTGAGCAACCATATATGCATACGTGAACAGTAAATATGCTTTATATTTATGCAGGAAATAAGAATTACACTCGTTCTGTTCATATGAACAACAGTGAAAAGATTTTACTGAAAACTGAAAATAAAATGAAATTTATTTTGTAAGAACAATTCCGGAAATTTAAGGTATTTTCTTTTAGAATAGTGCACTACGCAAAAATATTAAGAAATCCTTGGATATAAAAGCTTGCTGTTGACAATCTAGACGTTAACCGTGGTCAAAATGAAATGTTTGCTTTTTATTAGATCATATGTCATAATGGCCTGTCTACTTTGTAAGAGCCTGTTAAGCTTATGTCCGAAAACCAAACAAAAATAAATAAAAAAATTGAACCTTGTTTTTCAAAATTAAGCACAACAGCAAAGGATTTATAAAAAAATCATTTATATTTTTCTGTATATTGAAAAATGTAAATCATAACCACATTTCCGGCCGAGTTTTCCACAAAAAATCGCCCTATGACGCTTTTGGACCACATAGTGTAATAAAAATTACATGTTAAGCATTTACGAGTATGTGCTTGTCTCACTGACTGCTTTTTAAAGTTTTAAAATCCAGATTGCGGCAATTTTGCATACTAACGTATCCAGGAAAATGAAAATGGCAAAACCTGCGGATTGTTCTTGAGCAAATGTAGCGGATCTACGGTAAATTAAATGAATAAGTAATAAACCTGCTGTGTCTTGTAAGACCTGAAACGTTAATTTTAATACAAAACTCTTCTTCAAATAATAATAAATGAGAAATTAGAGGAATGATTTTCTAAAGACAATATCAGGAAATTAACAAAATTAAACTTTTACAGATACACCATTTTCACTTTGTCATCAGGTAAAAACTACGCCATTTTTATTACTCTTTGGTTACGGCCAAAACTCAGGGCATAACTCCACTCCAACTCCAAGAAGGATAGAGGGATTAGAGTTTATGCTTGATTTGAGTTTATTCATGTCATAAGTGGTAAGAAACACTTTCGCGGGAAGATTGTTCCACAGTATTGATAGAACAATGGCGAAAAATTAAACGATATATGCTTCAATAACACACTGAAATACAGTGTTGTCAACTTTTTATGATCAAAACGCGCAGACTTCCTACACAAAAGGCGCTAAATTATAAGTTATGTAAATATTTGAAATCAAAACGCTCTGTAGAAAAGCGTTAATAATATTTAGTCACTTAAAAATATACTAAATAGTAAGAAAAAAATTTTATTATTAAAATTTCTATCTTTTAAAAGGTATTTTAATAATTTGGACGATTGCTTAAAAACTAAAATTAAAAACGATTTAGAGCAAAACAACATATTAATTTTTTTTTTCATTTTTGGGTTCAAGTAGGTGCAACATAAAGAAAATACCTATCAGAGCTGGTGTTAGGCAAGGCTGTGTTCTTTCTGCACTGCTGTTTAACGTTGTCCTCGATTGTATGTTGCGACGTGGTATAACCTGGGGACTTAACACAATGTTGGAAGTCCTTGGTTACGCAGACGAAATATATCTTCTGGCCCACAGATATTGTGCAATGCAAGAAAAGCTGTATTCTATACAGTCAGAAGCATACAGAATGGGCTTGCACATAATCAGCTCCAAGCCCAAATTTTGCGAATTAACGCTAATAATACAACTATCTTTCGGGTTCTAAAGCAGAAATATGGTAGATGTCCAGTTTTTTTGCTATCTCGGCCGATCTTCACGACGTCCAGCGGTTCCAGTGCTGATATTCGGAACACATCGAATTTTTTTGTTGACTGAATGCTATAAAGCGTTCTACACAATTAGTAGCTTTAACTCGTGTGGGAAGTCTATTTTTGAGTGGTTTCGAGATATGGAAGGCGGCTGTGATTGATGTCAATTCCATTCAGTCGTTTATAGGCCGTTGTCTACGCTGCATTTTGAAAATATTCTGCCCAGAACAAGACCACACCGAGTTTCTGTAATGGAGGAAATTGTGAGAAGAAAACGAATTAGGTACACTCTTAAGAAACCAAATTACGACATAACAAAACTGGCCATTTAATTGGAACTCACAGGGAAGCAGAAAAATTGGAAGGCAGTCCTATTCCTAGAGAAAACGGATTGCAAGAGAAGCTGCTTCCCATAGAATGAGCTGAAGACAGATTGGATCATTGGCTTTAAATAAGCGTAGATTTAAAGAATTTGTTATGGCCCTATGAGCCCCTTGTGATCTTTAAAGGATCTAATAATATCAACAATGTTAAGTATTGTAATTAAATATTGAAACTTTTAGCCGTTTTCTTAAAAATATTTAATTTTTTATTTTATTTAAAATAACTCATAATGCGTTTCAAAAACATTATTTTATTGAGTTTTGTACAAATACTATCTTGAATAAAGTAATTTTCTTAGAATAATAATAACAATTCCATTAACATTCCATGAAGGAACATAGGGGTTCTCTCAGTCAATGAGCTCCACCCGATTCTATTTTTAGACTCATTGAAATGGCCCTACAGTTTAACGCTGACTCCGAACGGCAAAGCATTACACAAGTTTTCAATAGTAAGTAATACTACTCATAACCAGTTAATAGCTAATATTATGAGGTGATACCGCTGTAGAAAAAATATTTTCTTTTCAGATGGTTTGGGGTCTGGTATTGAACCGAGGAGCTTCTGGTTGGTAGGCGGATGCTTTACCTACCATACCACCGCGGCTTAGCATAAAGCATTTTAATTCCATAGTTTATATGAATAAATGTGTTTATTGAATTTAGTAACTTTCTATTTCCTACAAAATTTCAAATAGAAAAGCGCTAACCTAGCACGTTTTTTGAAAAAAGCACTAAAGATAGAAAATGCGACTTTTCAATAGTTGAAACGCGCTAAATATAGCTTGAAAGGTGCTAAATTGGCAACACTGGTGAAATAATTAAAATTCACTAAAAAAATAGCTAAAATTTCGCTGTCATATTTCGAAAAACTAGAGCACTTTTGAACCGACATTAAGCATCTACTCGGCGAGGAATTGTGAAACTGGTGGAAAAATTTGAACTGTTGATACAAGTCAGTTATTAAAGAACAACTGAGAAGATTGCTATCGTAGCCCGTAGTATTGAGGAAGACCCACGTTTGTCCATTTCTCTTCGAATTTTGGAAGAAATATGGATTTTTGGGTATTTTACAAACTATATTACACATTATTTGCATAAAGACGTATGCTTTACGTCTTTTAAAGATCAATTGGCACAAGATCTTATATCTACTGACCATCAATAGCATCGTGTCTTTGCTGATTGGGTCCTGGCAATGCTTCAGACTGAATCGGAAAATAGCGGAAAATTATTTTAGGTGATGCGGCCCATTTTCACCTCGAGGCTACGTTAACAAGCAGAATTGTGGCTTTTCAGACTTCAAAAATCTAAAAATTATTGTTAAAAAGCCTCTCCCTCATTAACGTGTAACTACGGATTTTGGTATGACGGGGTGATGGTACCTTACATTTTCGAAAATTAGGCTTTAGCAATTATTGCGATCACTGGATTACGGAATTTATCGATAATTAATGACTTTAAGGGAAGAGTGTTGCGAAAGGCTAATCTAGTTGGATAAAATTCATAACTTCCCTTTGGAAACAGGTACGAGCATTAAATATCTCTTTCTTGTTGAATGCATTCTTTGTACAAATAAGGAAGTTATGGATGAAGTGAGCGTGACACATTTCATAGAAGAATATTAAATATATTCATAAAAAAATTGCAATACCTCTTAATAGGTTTTACTTAAATTTAACCACCAACCAACTACAACCAAAAATGGTTCCCTCAGTAAATACATACAACATATATGTGTTAAAAAATTTTCTTTTTACTTTACAAAGATCGCTCCTAGTTATAGGTATGTTGTTTGTAAGTATTTAATTTTTCGGTACAGCCACGTTTTGGGAAAAATAATTTGTTTCTCTCTAGAGCGGACATTATACAGATAAATACGCGACTATATATCGCAGGGGAATCGGTTGGAATCCCATTTGAAAGTTATAGTAATTGTACAACAACATATCAACCATTTACTATACAAACACTTTCTCTATCATATTTCTTTTTTAACCAAACCGATTTAATTAAACCCATATTTGCATTGATGCTAGTACATACCTGACATAATTTAGTATTAAAAAAAATGTTTTAATGTGTTGTTGTTTTGTATAGAGACGCTGGTTTACAGCAAAAAAAAACCTTCAAATACAATTATATGGAATATAATGATTCTGATGTGCTGAACTCAAATCCGTTTTCAGATTTTTTCCATCGGCCTCAATTTTTTTTATGCGTGGCATATTTTTCGCCCAAAATATGGCAATTATGTCAGTATTGTGGAGATCGGACGGTTATAATTCGACCGGTTTTAACGGTTTTTTTTTTGGTTTTGCCGAATACGGTTTACTCAAAATCTTGATTTTTTAATACCGAATAAACCGGTTAATTTAAAACGAATAACCGGTTAATTTAAATAAGTATAATTTGTTAATTAAAATACAAACGTATAGTATATATTTTTATTGAAAATATGCTCATCGTTTAACTATTTGTATAAATTTAATTATTTTTGTGTATATGATCAAAAAGATATGAACTCTTACGCAAAAATAACCGAAGATGAGAAACTTCTGTAAATAAATATTGATTTTTATATATATAGAGAATGATTAACTAGACGCATTGAAAGCCCACAAACCCATAAACGCCGATTCCGAACGGCAGATATATTAGTTAGTGAAGTTTTTCACAGGGTAAATACACATAACCAGTCGCTAGTAATATTGTTCGGTGATATCGCTGTTGAAAATTGTCAGATATTGTGGCCTGGGATTGAATCAACGACTTCTTGGTTAGAAGGTGGGCTCTTATCTAACATACCACAGTGACACATATACTACTAAATACGTGGTGATAAATTTACATACAGTGCTGCTCGAAACCTAAGCAAATTTTCTTGTCGATGCAATTAGGGACTCGTATATTACTAATAGATTTATTTAAAATAAGCCATTTATTTTTTGTTATTTTAGGCACCTAAATTGTAAATGTAATAACAAACTTTTAATTCCATTCTCTACCAAGTTATATAACAACGAAAACGAAATTAGCTCCTTGAGTACTTTGTGTAATAAACTTTATTTTTTATGGCCTCCGCAAATCGTTTTGGCATAGTTTTTATGAGATTTGTAAGAATTACTGTTAATATTGATTGCCACTTTAATTTTAAGCTCTCCCTCAGCTTCTGTTTATTTTTAAAACGACGTGGCCCAGCTCTGCGCTTCAGGAATTGGGAAAAATTTTATTTAAATAAAAGAAACGGTTTACCAGTTATTTGAGTTATTAAGCGAAAACCGGTTTTTTAAAGTGCTACTTTTCGAGTTATGCGAAAACCGGTTTTTGAAAAATGTTGAATAATCGTTGAATAGTCAATATATTTCATAAGAACTTGAAAACGACTTGATCGATTTTAACGCAAGTACCAGCAAATATATTATTATTATTTTTTTCTATAAATCACCTAATAACATTTTTTTGTATTTTCAGTTTCGGAGTTATTCATAACCTAGTTGCGAAAAATACATATGTCGTACAAAATTAGAGCAATTTTTTTTTTTCGAAAATTTATATAAAAGTTTTCAGAATAAAAAAAAATTGTTGGCTATTGCATTTAAATTAAATGCAATTAAATGCACAAAATTAGTGTAAATTTCTTTTGTTTGTTTCCAGAATGTTATAAAAATAATCTTAGAATATAAATTTTATATTTTAAGGATTTAAATTAAAGACAGACATATTGAAATTAAAAGGCATAGAAGGCATAAAGGCAGGTGCCTAACTTTGACAAAAGTAAAGGGATCATTTTAAATGGCTATGGTAGGTAAAAAATATTTTAAGAATAAGATTTTTGTATTATTGTGGTAAAAAATCCAGTACCAAATGCACTTTTAAGAAAGATAACACAATGTTTTTCATCATTAAACACTTGTTTGCGCAACCGAAAAGACAAATCCTGTCCGATATTTGATTTTAACAAAACCAAAAGTTAGTATTGAAAAGTATTCTAAGGACTATTTCCGTTTTATACTTATGTATAATGGATTTGTTTTTTAAGACTAAAGTATGTCAAGGGCTTGGACTAGCAAAAATTCTCTAGATTCGTTCTGCTACGTCTGTGGGGAATTAACTTCAAATCACAATGCCATACAATAACTTCCAAAATTAAAAATGTTTATAAATATTACTTTGGATTTCCTATCGATGAAAGTAACAGATATTGGCTGCCAAAAATATGCTGTAATACTTGTGCAAGAATTTTAAGAGGTTGGCTTGACGGCAATAGAAAGATCATGCTATTTATGACATGGAGTGAAGCCAGAATCACGAACATGATTGTTATTTCTGCATGACCGCTACGCGTGGATTTACGAGAAAATACAAGCACAAAATCATAAATCTGAACATATGAACTGCCCTACAGCCAGTTCTTCGAAACAATAATGTTTCTTTACATATGTATATATATATATATATATATATATATATATATATATATATATATATATATATATATATGTGTATGTATTTTTTCCTACCAGACATTTCCTTTCATTATTTTTGTGTGTTGCCTAATAATCTATTACACATTTTTTGTCAAAGGTAGGTACCTACCTTTATGCTTGAACTTACTTCCAACATATTTGGCTTTCATTTAAATGCTTAATAATAAAATCAGCAATAGCCTACCAATTTTCCTGATTTATAGCTTATTTTATTTTCAAGCTTTAATTTAGATGCATAACATGTCAAATTTCGCTCTAAAAATTATTTTTCCAATTAAAAAAAAAATTGCTTTAATTTTGCGCGAAAAAATTTTATTTTTCGCAACTATTTATAGGAAATTTTGTTCCTCAGCATTTCCTGGTACTTGCATTAAAATCGGTCAAGACATTTTCAAGTTATGGTGAAATGTATTGACATAACTACAATATTTTGTATGAAAAATTTGCCACGCATCAAAATCGTTATATTCCGTATTATTCAAAGGCCAGAATACTTTTTTTTGTAGACCAGTGAGATCAGCGCAAATATGATGCTAAAATTTTTATACGAGTAGAAAGAACAACAAATGAATTGCTCATATATACATAATTCAGTATACCAAAGCAAATAATAAATAAAAGCTAGAGAACTGTATGCAGTTATGTGCAGTCAATTCTTCAGAAAATTGAATTTTTTCCAGCCTTTAGCAACACTGTGCGGAATTGGAAGATATTAATGTGCCGCTCAAGTAACGATACCATCAGTCTTTTATGTGAAAAGCTTTTATGCCGTGTGATTTCTCAAATAGGCAAACGCAATTGACAACAAATATTTTGTGATTTAATACCTTTAGATATTTTTCTTTCGTGCTATATAAAGGGTGTCCAAAATTGAGATAAGATTTAAATTTTGCTGCCATTTCATGTCTACTTGTAATTTTTACTCTAAATTTTTATTTTCAGACTCTAAATACAATCCGATTAGTTAATATGGAACGTTACACGAAGAAGCAGCGGGCTTTTATAATTAAAACATTTTTTGAAAATGGCAAAAGTTATCAAGATGTAGTTAGGAAAGTTCGAAAACATCATACCATTTGATACCTATAGATTTTTTTGTGAGGTTTTTTGAAATAGAAAGTGTACAGCAATTACCTGACAACAGTTCAAGAGCATCAAATTATTATTATCGAGCAGATATCAACCATTGACAACAGTTAATTGAAAAACATGATTGATCATTCTGGTAAAAGTTTAAGATTCTGCCGAGCTAGTAGGGGGGACACTTGACCGATATAATTTTTCATTTTTCACCGGAGTCTATTTGTAATAAACTGAAATAAAAATATTTTCAAAATACGAAGTCTTTTTTTATTAAAATTAAAATGCTACCACAATGCTGGACACCCAAAATTGAATACTAACATCATGCAATCGACTCAACTCAATTTCACAAAAAATTGTGCTCCTACAAGCATAGCCGTGAAAGCCATTTGGACTCTTTTTTTCTTTTAACAATACTCGTTTGTTTTACATTTGAAAATAAACATTTTATTGGAAGATCGTATAATATATTTCAATAAAATTTTTGCTTGAAATTGCACTTGTTACAGATAAATACCAAAAACAAATAATCTCTTATTTTTGTTTCTCTTTTAACCATTTTAAACCAGTTTGTGCATGAACTTCATAACTATTGCATATGTATACCCTTAAATACAGTTGAAAGAATAAATGCTAAAGGCTTTTCCTCTTTGAAATTAACAGAAAATATTTACCTTCAATAACAATCACAGGAATTTACTTAGGCAGCATGAGTATTTTGTAAAAGTAAATTCTCTCTCTCTCTCTCTCTATACATATTTATGCATTAAATTTACATTCACTGGCAGAAAATAGTAGAAAAAGTAAATTTAACGTTTGTTACATACAGAAATAAAAAAAGAATAAAGAAAAAAAAACAGAAAATGATCGACCTTAAAGCAACAATCACTGACAATTACACCACCGCAAAACATTCTATTAGATTTGTGGCATACAGAGGTTATGCGAATAAAACACATGAATCGTGGCATGAAAATGTATTTCTAAGAAAAATCAAAAAAGAAAAAAAATAGAAAACGAATTACAATTTTATGCCCTGCTATGCCAAGCCAAGCTAAGCCATAACATCATACATTTGCAAGGACAACATGCTCCTTCTCCAATATGTACTGTTTTACTGCTGCTGCTGCCGCTTTTGTGACTTCTCCTCAATTTAAATGAATGAGTCTTTAGATTCCGTATTAAAATAAATAAAGAAACATGGCGATGATGGAGAGAGAAACTTGAATAAATTCATTTGAATGTGTTAAAAAATCTATTTCAAAGATATATGGAATTCATTTCGTCCTTTTTATTTCTTCTGTATCTTTTTCATTTCCATTTCAACAATATATTTTTTTTTTGCCTTAAAAAAGATTCGTTTTTCTTAGCATCCACATACAATTTAAATAAAAGAGGATGATGGAAATATAAAAAAAAAATCACGAAATTTTAAAAGAAAAAAAGAAAACCGTATGAAGAAGAATTTAATTATTTCATTGGTATCTAGCAAAAGTCAACGCTAGATAAAGACTTAGCCAGTGAATAGTTATGGTATCAAATTAATTGCTTCAATTTTTCTGTTTTTGTAACTCCCCCTTTTAAAAAAACACACTATTAATGATGTTTTTTTTTTAATACAAAAAAAGTAAGGCTAGTCACAGATTAAGCAAAGTTAATTTAAGAAAAAAAATATATATCAGAAAAATCAACAAAAAGGTCCTATTTATACAAAATTCTTGAAAACTTATTCTATTTTATTTAGCGGAGTTCTATACTATAGACAGAGTCGTTATCCGGGAACTAAGTCCTGTGGCCTCGAAGCTTTTCAGGATCTATGTAGACAGTCTGGCCTAATTAGTGCTCACGACTATTATGTGATTAAAACGAAATGTCTCCTCAGTTGCATTCGCTCACGGGTCCAGCTGGTGCGATATCATGTCAAACTGATATAGGTTCCAAGTTGTGCGGGCATTGGAGGGAACGAAATTGATGGTGAGCGCGCTACTATAGGGTCCTCTCTGTCTCTCGTATAGAGGGTCGTGCTTGCCCCTCTATGTGCGTCGTCGATTTTGTTAAATAAATAGGCACTGAGCAAAATGGAACACAGGTGAACCAATTTACCACTTGTTGAATATTCAGAGTGCTTTGGACTTGTCTTTCTATTGAATGAACTAGGTCTCTTCTTAGACCCCCTTCCATGTTCGATAGGGCTTCTTTGGCGTATACCTACTGGGCATAATAAGCCGCATGTCGGAGCGCATTGGATGCCCTGGTCATGGCTACTGTTGGTGCTGTCAGGATTAAGAGGAGAAGGAATCGGTGCAACACCTTTTCTGGGACTGTTCGGCTATATGGGAGCTTACACTAAGACTAGGTCCCTGTCGAAGTTGATTAATTACGTCAACGATACCAGTTGGCTCAAATGAGGAAACTGATATTTTTGGGTCCGGACTTACATCCTCTTCAATGGGGGTGCAGACGCCGGTTGCTGCATAGAAAGATCACGAAGCTAAGCCATATGTGCGTGTAGGTTTACAGCATTGGCTAATGTACTTTTCCGTTGCATTGAAATGTGGTATTGAATGCATTACTTATGGAATTGTAATGGATTGAGGAATGTTATCAGAAATCAACTTGAGCACAGGTTAGAAGCGGCAATCAGACGTATTTGTAAATGGTGCTCACAGAGAGAACAGAGTGTGAGTCTAGTGAAAACGTGAAGAGTACAAAGTTTTCTTTTTATACATCACGAATTGGGTAGTGATATTTTAATTACGTCAGATAGTGTCAAATTTCGAAACATTATTTTGAACAACATGTTGGTTGCTAATATATTGACTGCTGCTTACGTGTGCAGAAAGCCCTAAGATATAGGGCCTAGAGGAGTCTATTTTCTGGTTCAAGCGATTATTACGGTGTGGTAGTCTGATGCAAGGCACTAGAAGTCAGATAAGGGCAGGGTTGGCAACCCACTGCGGAACACAATTAAACCCACCCGTGTAGGTTTTTTTATTAAAAGGATTTCATAATTTGCTTACAACAAAAATAAGTATAATTTACTTATTGGGATTACAAATTTATTTGGTCCTTTTTTGATCTTCAAAAAAATAATGAATTAACAAATCTATCAAATCACTGCTTACTCTTTTTCCCCACCTTTAAGCCATATTCCAAATCCCGTTTTACCAACACGTCTTTTAAGGCCCTTCAACTTTGAAATATTTCGGTGACATATTAAAAGATAAACTCATACCTCTTTATACGGCCTAGATAGTTTCAGAACATGTAGGCCGTAAATCAAAATGCCTTTAAACGAGATGAATATATGTTGTGTTGGCTTCCCTTGTACTTTTTGTTAAAAAACAGAAAATCCACGGTTTTTTAACCGTAGAACTAGGTGTTTTGCGCTTAAAGCGAATGCGTTCCATAATTCAAACAGGCCGTTATAGCGAAATGCCATGTAAAGAAAAAGCCCATATAAAGAGATGTGGGTATATTGTATCCGTCGCAACATCCGAAGAATACGGAATATGCGGCATTTGGCCGTTTCTTTTAGTTGTTTTGAAACTTTTGCGACATGAGGTCGGATGTTGTCATGCAAAAAAATAACTTAATCATGTCTGTCTTCATATTGTAGCCGTTTTTCTCATAATGCATGATTCAAACGAGGTAATTGCAGTCTGCTCCTATCACCGAGTTTTAGTAGCTTATCGTTCACAATACCATCTTGATTCCATTAAGAGTCCAAAATTGCATTACAAATGCTAAAATAACGTGATTGCATAAATAAACAAAAAAGATTGTCGACTTGAAAGAAATTTGGAAACCTGATGGGTTGGGTTTAAAAAAAAACTCGGGTTTTTGCCAATCCTGGATAAGAGGGTCTTTTGCACTGTAGCGTACGTAATTATTGGCGCCATCCGATTGGTATATCAGAAGGTACTTTTCTCCATTCTATTCCGGTAATGCTAATTTTGATAGCCAGATTTGTGCAAAGTTTTTTAATGCTACTTCTGACACAGACTCAAGGTCATCAGTGAAGATATGAAAGAGTTTCTCGGAATCGTTTATTATCAATTCAGGCTACAGACGGAAAATTTGAATAAATTTCAATGAAAATGGTTCTGGCAGTAAGCAAAAATAAATTAAAGCTTCTGGATCACAACGCTGGTAACTACAGTTTTTGGAAAGTGTACAAATTTATAATAGTACTTCCTAATGGCTATTATTTCAGTCTTAGCAAACAGTTTAAGAACAAGGATATCTCTCGACAAGAAACGAAAGTCATTATTATTATCATCATAGCGTCCAGGCACTATTGCAGGTCACTGCAACCCATTGTGCTTTTTCGGTCTATAATTTGCTTAGCAAATCTGTTGCCCATTTAAGGAACACCAGCAGATCTGAGACCAAGGTAGTAGATATGCCACCCAGTGACACTATATGTCTACCTTAACATTTCCACCTAAACCTATCAAGAATCCCAAATTCACACAATATGTGTTCATTCACATATGTGACCGTCATCGTCTTCAGATGCGCTCATAGTCTACAATGTCCCGTAAGAAGCTCCATAAACTGGCCAATGTATCACACTATCCAAGGCGCTGATTGTTATATGGTAAACAGATAAAGCTGCGATAAAGCCCGTCAGCGGTTGCGGCGAGTGTATGCATCGAATGAATCGCAAACTGTATAAGGTTTCTACTGACATCTACATCGTTAGACGCATCAACGTACAATGTTTACGTCTTCTTGGACTTTTCGTGCGTATGAGTGAAAACGCTTCGGCGTAAAGACCTTTCGAGTTTTTAGAGGAGGAAGATCGCAGAAGAGGATCAGGTTAAAGACCATCTTTCAAAACTTAGTGTGAAAATTGATGTAAGGCCGCATATTTGGAATTTTATTTCATCCAGAGGGTTGTGATATAACCACTAAAGAAGATTTTTAATTTCCTGTAAACCTGGTGACGAATAGAATAGCATTTCGAACAATGGTTAGTACCGAAGTAAATTGTACGAATAGCCATTTCGCCATTTTTTGGACTATGACTTGCGAGAATTCGTGCATTCCTTGCACTTATTTTGTTACAAGGTTTTTACACCTTTGTCATATGGAGCCCTCTGTTTATATAAATACAGCTTTATGAGTACGTAAAGTGTTGGCGAAGAGTTTCATATCATGAAATTTTAGATTAAAATAATACCTTAAGCTAACTTATGAATGGAATATCTTGCAGGCGGAACTTTCTCATATTAAGGGCGTCGACCGGGCTGAGCTTTCATTGAATAAATGGTAGGGGTTTTTACCATATAAATGCAGGTCTCTTAATGTCAAGTTTTGCCGATTTATTTACAGAAATATATGACCAATAGAAGCAATATAATTGCAGAAAATTTAGCGGAGGATGGAATGCGGCTAAATGTAAAAAGCCAGAACCAAACTGATGTCATTACGATAGGCTCAATGCAGGTTAAATCATGAACATAATTGTGGCTTGACGATAAGAGCTGCGCCTGGCTTATATAATTAAAGAAATGCTTTAATGGCAATCACACAATTATCATCAAGTGATTTAAGATTTTAATGCGCCCTTGTGCCATTGGTAACAGAATTATTTTATAATAAAATATTTTTCCTCCGTTACTCCTCTGGGGAAAATATCGGCTTTACATTAATCAAGTTGATGTTCAAGCTGAGTAGATGATTAATCTACTGTAGATCGCTTTCACATGATTGTGTAGTGGTGAAAACTATTGCTAAGTGGTGGTGGTGAGCCTTATTTAGCATTGTAATTTTTTCCCATTTCGTGGCGTGTTCTATTGATCATTGGTGTGATGTTTGTCATCATTGCCAGAGGTATGCTGGAAGATCAGGGAGTTTCGTTTTGATGGATTTGTCTGAAGGATGGTTGAAGTCTCTTTATTAAACACTCGAAACCGCAATTCAATTTTTTAGTCAGGATTTCTGCTAGGAATTTGAAGCTGGGCCGCTTGTGTTGTATGCGTGCGCGCTAACACCTACAAATATAAAGTCTTTATTTTACTACCTGGGAAGCAGGATATCCAGAATAGGTAGACCGTGTCTACAGTGCAAAGTTATGTTCATTATTACCTTAAGCCCGCAGCAAATAGAATATAACACTACCCTTTTTTTGACTTTTGGATTAAATCATTGAGATCAAAGCAAGCCACAACCATTTGCAAACAGACTGAAGTGGGTCTAATGACAAGAATTAAGAAAAAACTTCTCGAATTAGCGACTAAGTTTAACATTTACACCTTCTTTTAGTAGATTTTGAACTTATGTGTTTGTAGATATAATGCTCGTCTGCTAATGTTCTAAGACAGGAAACACAATAGATCACGTGGGTAGCAGGATTCTGTAGGTCAGGACGATCTCTGGACTTTTTCGAATGGTGTGACCGATCCATCCCCACTTTATTTTCCTTATCTGTTTCAGTATGGGTTCCTCATTAGTCATGCTCCACAGTTTTGTGTTACTTATGATGTTAGGCCAGAATATTCTGCATATGATTCTTGTTAATGAATACCTGGAGTTTTTGTGTGATGTTATTCGATACAAGCCAGGTTTCACTGCCATACAGTAGTACTTATTTACCACATGAGGTGAATATTCTGAGCTTAGTCCGTCTGGATATATGTGAGCTTCTTCATACTAACTGCAGTCGTCCAAATGCAACACCCTCTTCATTGAGCCTGCCATCTGCGTCTGTTTCCGCACCACCTCTTGTAGTCATTGTACTTCCTAGATGGCAGAAGCTATCTACATACTCGACTGGTTGACCCTGTAGCATGATGTTTCCGTGTTCGTACTGTTTATTCTCATAGCCTTGATTTTCTTAATGTTTATTTCAAGTCCAACACTACGATCCAATCTTTCCAGGTCCTCCAGTTTCGATTGCATATTGGAAATCTTATGCGAGAGTAGACCAGTTAGATAAATGTCATCTACACAGTCCAAGTCTTCGAGTTGGCGTGAGAGACTCCTTGTGATGCCTCTTCTTTTCGAACAGACTTTGCTCATGATTTGCTTGTGATAGTGAGCATCCTTAGTTACCTGCAGCATTGGCGTGGAATAGTTGGCTGATGTTCCCGTTGTGAAGAACTGAAAGTTCTGCATCCTCGTACATCGCTCTGATTATTCGAATTATTTTCTGGAGTAATCCTTTTGTTCTTATTGCTTTTCATATAGCCGCTCGCCTGCTGAAATCAAATGCTTTCTTGAAATCGACGAACAATTGATACAGGGGGTACGCCTGTTCAATGATTATTCGTAAAGTGTTGGCCTGATCTACGCAGCTTCTATTCAGTCTAAGGCCAGTATCAGACTGCAAGTATATTATATATGCTGTTAAGTAGAGCAATTCCTCTCCAAATATTACAGTCTTTCAAGTCCCTTTTTTTGGTAACTTTACAATGATGCCCTACTTCCACGTAGGAGACAGCCTCTCCTCCTCACATACTGATGTGATATGAAGCAGTAGAAGTTCAGTTCGTCCTCGAAAAGCAGCGAACCTAACACTTGTGCATACTTACGGGAATGCATAAAAGACATTAAAAAAAGGGCGAATTTAGATCAAATTATTATTCGAAATTCTATAAATCTTTACTTACTGTCATTATCAGTCGCTTTAAATTAGATATTAAAAAAGAATATTATTATATTGTACAAATACAAATCCATTTATAATTTTCTTTCTTTCTTTTTTCGCTTTCAAATCATTTTTCCATTTTCATTGAAATCAAAGTGAGCATCCATAATGAGAATAATACTGACTTGTAGTTGAGTTTCTTTATTTTTGCAAAACGATTTTCACTAGTGTATTGTGTGATTCTGTGATTGTGACTCTAAAGCCATTAGATCTAAGAGTAAAATACGCTTTTGGGTATAATAATCATCAACGATAAACTCAGACAAAAGAGCATTTCAAGCAAGTTTGACATTGGCGCATCACCATAATCATCGTTACATTCATCCGTATCAGTATCATCATCCTCATCATCATCATCTCCATTACAATTGAAATACATCGCGTGTATTTGAATAAATATTTTATGGTTTTACGCAATAATAATGGCGCTTTAACTTTTTCTTCGTTTTTCACATCTTTTTCTGTTTATTTCTTGTATTGTCGTTACCAAATCGTAAGAATCGTTTTGTTTTTTGTTCTTTCTCTTTTTCAGTCATTTTAACGTTCATTTTTCTATTATTTTTTTTCTCTTTATTTTTTTCTTTGTCCACATTTCTTTGGTACGATTATGATTTTAGATGAGAAAGACCAAAAAAAAAAAAAAACATTAATTCTCTATTGATAGCAAATAATAAAAAAGGAAAACACAGACAAAACCTCGTTACAAACGCCCAGGATAACAACAGGACAAAGAAAAACAAAAGCAAAGAAAAAAATCAGAGAAATCTAAATAGACATTTTTGAAATAGACATTATTCGTGAATACTGTTGACAACCGTTGATGTATGATGTGTAACTCTGACTGCAACGTAGTCGTATCAAGTATACGCTTCTATAGACCGACATCATACAATCACTGCTGACACTGACTAATGTTCACGTATCGCTTGTATATAATACAGACTTACAGCAGAGCTTATATAAATAGAAATTTACCTCTTTAAAGGTTATTAACAAAAAATTGGTTGTAAATTGATTGATTAGATGCATATCTTTAATTCAAATCTTCTTTTAACTTGACACCAGTACTCAGGCGATAACCCCTACTAAAGCAGTGCATTGTGCTGTTACTAGGAAAATCGTTTTGGGGAAGGAGGAAAGAGGGAGTAGTGCTTATGGATATTCAATTTGAATATGCTCATGCCGTAAGTGGCGGGGAGCATTTCGCTAGAAGATTGTTTCACAACCGAACAGTTCGAATTCTCCCTATAACGCGTTGTGCGATTCGTTGGACAATCAACTACAAAGGCATGCGCTCTACAAGAAATACAGCTATTACTTAAGCATATATAATTATTTGGAATGAATCCTTTTATTTCGTCAAAAACATGCCGTTATAGTATTGATAGAACAATGGAAGTCAAGCCTCATTGTAACTATGATCCAATGAATGAATGAGGTTGCTTCCCTGTCGAGTATCTACTTCTTCTTCGAACGTTATCGACAAGCTTCAAAATATACTTTCACACACTGGGCAATACATCAGAATTATATTCTATTTTAGGTCGGATATAAATATGTCCTGTAAATATTGCAGAGATCAGATGTGGTGAAGAATTTCTTGCATTGTCTTAAAAAACCAAGACACTTGAATGCATCGTTTGACGTACGTGAGTGTTCCAACGAACATAGGAGTGAATTTTCATCCCCAGAATATCATTAGCATCTGATGTTTCAATATCTACATTAACCACAATCAGAGATAACACCACACTATCACTGTTGTGAGTAAAAACACAACATTGAGTCTTGCGTGCGTTAAAATCGACGCTGTTCGAACGACCCCACTTAGAGATTCTCACCAAGTAACTTGTGAGCGCGTCATTCATACTGCTCATTTTCACCCTAATCTTCAATAGGCTCGGCCTACGATCTAAAGACTATGAATGATAAATGTTACTGTCACCTGGGAAAGAGTAGATAGGATTGGAAGTGAATAGTGTAATCCTTAAGAAAGAATCGGGAGAAAGAATTGAGCCTTACGGTATTCCTGAGTTTATCGTGAACTCGTCGGATGAGATCTCAACAATAGCTAGGAAATTTTATTCCTAAACGTTTGGTTGTACTTGCATCGAAATTGGTCAAGTCGTTTTCATATTTTGAGCGAAAAAATTTCCCACGCCACGGAAAAAAGTTGAAAACGGATTTGAATTCAGCGCATCAAAATCATTATATTCCATATAGTTTTATTTAAAGGCTTTTTTTGCTGTAGACCAGTGTTATCTTTCATTGTCAGAAAAAAAAAATATTTAAACAAAACTTTAATATTAAAAAGCCATATTATCACTATGATCTTTTCATCGTCATCATTCTTTCAAAAAATCAGTATCAAGTGGAAATTTGTTTGACATTATCATAAATTAAAAATTTAATTGATGAATCCCCGCTACAATGACACAAACAAAGGGAATTTGTATGACGACACAATGGCAGTTGAATGTCATCATACTAAAGAACGATTAAATTTAGTAACATTGTCTATTACGATTTGATTATATGCTTAAATTTTGCGATATTTTATGTTATGAGTCGACTACATGCTGAATTTTAGCGTCATTGTCTATAATGAGACGACTACATACTTCATTTTAGCGGCATTGTCTGTTATGAGTCGACTACATGCTGAAATTGAGCGACATTTTCTGGTATAAGTCGATAACATGCTGAGCGATACAGAATTTTGTCTGCTACACCTCCCCCTTAACGATTAAAGCACATGATTTTCGATGACATTGTCTGTTATGATTTACTCTTCTATACTCCATGAAAATTTAGACAATTACTTTAAAAAGTCATGTATGACATCAAAGAAAATTCATCGTCAGTCATCGAAGATTTACCATTGTCAGCGCTTGTCACTATGAATCATTATGACATTCGCCACCGGTTTATTCTTTCGATACGCTTACAGCATAAATGTCTGCTGGGATATATGGCAGTACAAGCAAACTATAGACAAAAAAAAAAAAAGAAATGATGATGATGATGATTTGATAGCGTTGAACAGAGCAGATGACTGCTAGCGATAAAAGTTGTCATTTTAATGATGCAATTCAATTTAATGAAGACATGAATGTGTGAATACAACACATTGCATATTCACTTACCCCCTTAAACCCCAAATCAAACACACTGTATTCATTTCGAGCTCATTTTTTTTTGTCTTTGTTAAAAGCTACACAAAATTGTTATTCTATGTTTGCCTAAAATGACAATATGGGAAATATTTCATTGGTATTCGTTTTTTTTTTCTTTTTTTTTGCTTTTCTGCCCACAGACATATCTATTCCACAAAGAATTGCGTACTGCAGACATACGAGGCATATGTTGTATGTATTACAGAATATTTTAAAAATGTAAATGCTATACAAATAATGCATAATAATAATGATAAAGGTTTACCCGTGTAATTATGTGTGATAAAATACACAAACTCATACACATGTCACATAGAGTGTAAGCGAAACACTTGACATTTCAGATTGTCTGTTACTTCTTAACGCTTCAAGGATTAGGAAAATAAAATAAAAATTGTATCTTATAGAACAACAAATACACATACAAATCGAAAAATAAATTAAAATGAATCAAATCTGAATAAATTGTCTTTTTTAGAAATTTATAAAAATCTGTGGAATCATTTTATATATTTCAGTAAAATATTTTTCTTTAAATTAAAAAAAAATTATTTTTTAAAACTATTTTATATCAAGTTTACACTAAGGTTTAATTTCCAATTAACGGATTTTGGGCAATTAAGGCCTTTATTGATCGTAATTTACTATACAAAATTACAATTTATAAATTGCCCAGTCGAATTGAAAATGCAACCTTGTATGAAGTATGTAAAATGGGGAATGGCAACTCGGTATGAAGTTTGTTCAGGGAGAAATAACGAATATATATCGTATGCAAAATCCTTATTCGTACAAATTGCCAAAAGGGTTTTTTTAAATCACTAATTTTTAATAAAATAATTAAAAAAATATTTTTGATATGATTTTAAACAAAGAGGTTTTATTACTTAAAACAAATAAAAAACGGCACTTGAAATGTAAATTTTTTTGGTTGTATGAATGTGGGTTTCGCACACTGTACAACAGCATACAAAATATATATTGTCAAAATGAAAAAGTAAACAAACATTTTGTGTATTGAATTTGAGTTTTTCCTTTGCATTTTACCCTCTATTTAAAGTTAAAGTTTTATTATTTATTTAATTGTTTCAAATTCCCTAATTCAAGTTTTTACGCATAACATGTGTCTAAGCCTTTTCAGTTGTCAGATGCTAATTGAACAAACTTAATTGGTCTATACGTGAACACCAAATCCAATCGCTCAATTTAGGAAATAATTGACTGAATTAAAATCTATGTATATCTGAACATTGTATTAGTTTTGTTAATCCATCTGTTAGGTTAAAAAATCTTACATATCTTAAGTAAAGCACCATTTCGGCCCATTTTGTTATTTTAAACAATAAATGCACTAAAATCTGTTTTTAAACTTTTTATAATAAAATTTATTTGCTATTCACTCCATTATATTTCTGTAATTTCCCTAATTTAGTTAATTATATCAATTGAACTCCGTAATTCCTATATTTCTGTTTGAAGGTCTTTGGATGAAAGTAGTGAATATGAAATCAATGCGACAAACTTCGTTAGAAAACTAAAAAAATGCTGCATCAATTGGTGAAGTAAAAAAATAGAATAAAAAATAGAATGCAATGACGTTTATCGTCTTTTCACAGTCTAGTAAGAATTTCAGGTATGAATATTATCTCCACGAATACGAGACCAACACAATTTGTCATTTCCAGATGCCATGATATACTGCGTCCTGTTTTGTTATTTTTTCCCCAAACAATAGAGAAATACTCTTTGAAAATACGAACAATTTGTGGGAGAGTAAAAATTTCCACTTTGCAGTCGCATATCGGGTGGCCGATCTATCGGTTTATATTTGAACCAGCGGTTACTTCGGATCTGGCAATACTTATGTCCACTGAACGAAATTGGGATTTATTAGAAATTTATTGCCAAAACAAAGACAACTGGTCGGAAATTTCAAAAAAATCATATTTTCAGATGAAGCTCATATTCATCTTGATTGGTACGTTATTAAGCAAAATTGCCATATTTGAAGCTCAGAAAACCCAAACGTGGTCTTACAGATGCCAATGTGCTCATTACGAGTGATTGTTTTGTGCGGCTTGTAGAGCGGAGGCATCATTGGCCCATATTTCTTTTAAAATAAGGACGGCGCAATCATTACAGTCAATGGAGATACCTATCGCATTATGATAACCGATTTTTCTGTGCCTACTCTTCGTGGTATTGATGTTAATGAAGTTTAGTTTCAACAGGATGGTGTAACTTGCCACAATCGATTTAATGCGTCAAATATTTGATGGCCGTTTAATTAGACGAAGTAGTGATATCAGTTGGCCGCCAAGAAACTACGATTTGACTATTGACTATTTTCTGTAAGGTGCCGTTAAAGACAAGTGTCATTCTGACGAACCAGAGATAATTAAAGGATACTGAGAGGCCAGCAGCGACAGTCATATGAATGAAATAATATTTAATTTCTAACAATTGTACTTCACAACAAAAAACAAAAAAAAATTAGGCAACATTTCAAAGCGTATTTGTTGTATGGCATTTATAATTTAAACCTTTAAATGGCGCACAGGATATAAATAATTTTTGGATTTTTTTTTTAAAGAAATTAAAATAAAAAAGTTATTTTATATTTTTAGGCTTATATAAGAAAATGTATTTGAAATTTATTTACAAAAAAATTTGTATGAAAAATTTGAATTGAATATTAATAAATATTAATATTAATTAACATAATACGTCGAGCATAAAGTTAGGTTTGGTCCATTTTGGTAAATTTTGTTTTTCTTTTTGCTTTTACTACGGAGCAGCTCAACATATCAACGTTAGCTCAGGTGATATTTTTATATTTTATTACTTCTACGAAATTTACGTGTTTTATGATGTAGAGAAGAATAGCAAAATGAAAAGTTACAAACCCTATGTGAAGGGCCATTTTGGTCCGTTCATGTCTAACAATTTATTTTTATGAATTAGGTTTACAGAACAATTAAAAAATTAAGTTTTGTCGGTAAATGAAGGGCAAATTATTTGCAGTTTTATTTTGCATATAAATTTACTACCGTACTTAGATTTGCGACATTAGTATTTAAACAAATGACATTTTTGATACACCGTTCGCAGATGCTGCATAATGAAATTAATGTAGAATTTTCATTAAGAGCAAATATTGTGTATAGAGAAACTTTTTTGAAAATAAGCATATTCAAGAAATAAATGTTTTGTATTTTCGAACTGTTCAGCTTAAATTTTTTCAAATTCGAAAGATGAAAAAATTTATCAGAAGTGATATTTCGACCTTACAAGCCCTCAGTGAAATCTAAACAATCAGCTGTACTTAAATTTTTCAGGCTCTTAATTTTTTGATTTTCCAAGGTACGGTTAGACTTCCAACACATTTGCTTATTTGGAAACCAGCCAAAACTTGAGCAACAAGCCAAAAATTGTAGCCGTACTTTACATGTCTTGAGGGTATTTATTGTCTAAAAGAACAATAATCTAATCAATATGAGTAGACATCGACCTCGAAAATAAACCAACTGTTTATCAATTGTTACATCTTCGTAGCAGCTGTAAAACATTGGAAAACTAACTTTCCAGCAATCTCACATATCTGAAAAAGGAGCTAACTTATTATTGCTTTGGGTCTGCCTTCTGGCGAAGAGCACGTAATATTTTTGTAAGTTTTGTAATATATCTAAATATTTGTATATATGTGAAGAATGGCTTTTTAGGCGATCAGTTGGACAGCATAAAGACTTAATTAATTAATAGCAAAAAAATGTCCGGAAAAATGCTATTACTCCTTGGGAAACATGTTGGAACTATAATAACAAATAAAGAATGAATGGAGCCAAATTTCTGAAAAAACAATTTTGTAATAAATATATTTTCGGAATATTGTCAAAAAAAAAAAATAAATCTTTTTCCAAAAACATTTGCACAACTATAGCGAGAATAAGTCATATGCAACCATATTTATTAAATTGTTATCTAAACTAAGCGTATAGCAAGTACTATTGTAAAAGGTGTTGTCATGTGAAGCATTTTTAAAATAGTATTTGAAAACTGTTCACTTCTTGTATGTTAATAAGCTTATAATAAGTACCCTTACATAAAGTTATAGGAAATCTCTTGTGATAAGCTTATTCTACAATTCAATTACATTTTGCTTGCGAAATCGCCTGTTGGGTTATTTGTACTTACACAAAAAATGTTTTTTTCTTTCTAGGTGTTAGTAAGAATTTTATAGTCCAAAATACTGAACCGATTTAAATAAAAATGATATTACGCACATTTGCGCAAAAAAGCCTTAAGCCCATATAAATCTTTTCAAAATAGGTGCAGTAGAACTAGCGTAAAAAGGATACAAAAAAATGCGTTAGTCTATTAATTATATATATGGATATTGAATATTAATTATTATATGTATACGAGACGATTAGTTTGATTAGGATTTCGTCAATAAGGTATTCATATAATTAAAAACGAAAATATTCTTGGTTTAGTCAAAGAAGCAAATCTTTGATTTCAAATATGCCCAAATGGGTCATGCCTTTGCTTTAGAAATAAACCGTATTAAAAGAATTATGGATAATCTCTATATCATTCAAAACATAAGTTTGAATTCGTCGGAATTAAGTAGAGTTTAAGCATAAAAATATGAAAAAAATACGCTATGATATGACATACTCGTATAAATAGAGATCGATTAAATCCATTTATCTCTAGCTTACCTTTATGGATATTTCATTACACATAACATGATCATTTTAAGAAAACTTACCTAAAAAAAAAAAAGACAAATAAAAATTATTAATAAAAAGATTCAAATTAAAACATTTTCAAATAAAATTCAATAATTTATTGCCAGGATTCTAAAAGATATCAACCGTATTCGTAATAAAAACCTAGCAAGTATTTAGCAGAAGTATTGAATTTAATACACTTGCTACCATGTTTGCTAAACTCAGATCAACAGCCTTTGAACAGTGAATAAAATAAAAATTCTTTGGCCAAATTGGTTTCAGTTTCGATGCACTTATATGGAGTCAATATATCAACGTAAAGCATTGTTCACTTCATTATTCAATTGTGGAAATTATTTATTGCAAAATGGGTGTAAGTAAGCAGTGAGCAATAGTTTTGCACAATTTGTTTGATATAAAGTTAAAAATAAGTTTTAAAAAGATATAAAAGATTAAATCAATAACATATGTAAACAAAATTAATTTTATTTGCGTTGTCCGGTTAAACAGGGTGGGCAAATTTGAGGTTAGGAAGTAATTGACTGTAATTTCAAGAATTGGAATGTCAACCTTTGACACTTATATAGTAAAAAATTGGGAAATTTTAATTATCGCCAGCCGACCATTGTTTGTATCGAACGTTGGTGAATTGGCTGTTTGAAAAACTGAACGAAAAGAACTCATTTTTCAACGAAATCATTTTTCAAACAAAATTGTCGGATATAGAGCTCACAAGCTCCACAAACAGTCCTCGAAAAACCATTACATCCAAAGAATTAGGCGGCATCATCGGGCCGTATTTCTTCGAAAATGAGCAAGCAAACGCTGCCAACGTGAATTCTTTGCGCTACCAAACCATGATAACAAATTTTTTGTGGCCACAATTGTCTAATGTTGACATCAGTGACCTTTGGATTCAGCAGAACGGCGTCGGAAGCTACACAGCCAGCCAAACAATTCAGTCATTACATGGGAAATATCTCGCATAATTGGCCTCCTCGGTCTTGTGATATAACGCCGCTGGTTTATTTTCTCTGGAGCTATTTGAAAGACCGGGCTTACGTGAACAAACCACAAACAACTGACACTCTGAAAGATAAACGTTGACGAGATAAGCGAAGCTTTGTTGCAAAAAGTGGTTCAAAATTTCTTGAAAAAAGCGGACGTCTGCCTACGTGCTAGAGGTGGGCATTTACCCAACATCATATTCCATTATTAATTTCCATATATCTATTTTATATTGGTATGAATAAAACTAAATTTGTCAAAAAAAAATGTGTTTTTAAGCTAATTTACTTCCTAATCAAAAATTCACCCACCCTTTATATGAATCTGAAGATTCTACTAATAATTGACAGATATTTTGATAATTTGATTTACTAAAAAGCTTAATAACTCCATCAATTTCCAAACGACTTCTAATTCCTATTCTTCAATAAATTCTTAAATAGTTCAGTTTCTAAGATGGTGTGTAAAAACATCTGTAAACTTGAGAAATGCTGGAAGAATTTATCCATTGTGCTTGCATGAGTTGTGGCAACAGTTTTTTCAAAGTTACCTAAATAAAGTATACAGTAGTTCTCGCTTCAATTCAATACCCGCTTTAATGCACAAACATTGTTGGCAACAAAAATATTTCTATATATTTCGCTTAAATGTAAAGTAATAGAAAATTTTTTTTAATTTTAAACTGATTTTTAGCAAGGCTATGCGAAATTAGTGGAATAAAAAAAACTTTAACTTTAAAAGAACACAATATATTACTTTCTATTTTAAATGCGTCATTTGCGTATTTATAAATTTGTTAATTGCGCATTTATCCGAGCTTGCGCTAAAATGCGTAAAAAACTGAATATTCCAACATGCGCACTTAAGCGGGGCAAAGGTCTGTTCGTCTTCATTCTAAATTTGGTAAGAAACCAAACATTATTAGCATGCAAGAGTCAAAAAACCGGCTTTTCTCCCGTAATTCAAGATTTTGAATGTGTTAAGAAAATTTCAAAAACATGTTTTCTTCTACTTCTTTCTATTTGGTCACATAGTGTTATTTAGAAATGTGTCTCAAAACCAATGATATTGCTTTGATCTCATGAAGATAACACAGAAAGATTTTTTTGGATCGGAAATTACCCTTGTGCATTCCATTTTGAAATAATTTCTGTAGGAAAATGTTAGTGGAATTAAATCGAATCAAGTCTTTTTTAATAAAACTTCATTGAACTGTTAAATCATCGGTAATATGAAATGTTTTCTTTTATTTTTCATATTACTTACACAGCTCTTTGAGTAAATATTGCTATATATTATAAAATTACTATTTGTTCATAAATTTTAATAATACCAAAAAAAAAAACATGGGAAAAATAAACACAAAAAAACAGATGAGTTTTTCGCCAACAACAGAAATTTATTAACAAAAACATATTTACAATCGATATAGAAAATTTTAACTTAATTTTTAATAAGTCCATAGTTCATTTTCTATCGCATTTAATGAATTTGAAAACATCTTCGACATTGTGCTGCAACCAATACATATATTTATGTCGATCGACACCATGAAATCCTCCAACTGCTAAAAATCGTGGAGTTGCAGTTATTTGTATGATGCTAGGAATTAAACTACTTCTTAATAATGTTCCGATTTTGTCAACAATAATCGAAAAAACTTGTTTGTTTATTCGGAAAACTTTAAGACGAATATTATTTCACGAAGTTCTACAATGAAGTTCCTACTTACGAAGATTCTCTCATTGTCATACGATTGGAAAAATCTCTCGGACTACATCTTTTGATATTTGCTATAGAATATTATGACGATTCATTTCTAAAAAAGCCAGAATAAAGGCACAAGCATTTTTAATTATTTTTCAATTATTTTGTATTTATATTTATATGAAATGAAGAACAGCAAAATTTCTGAACGGATTGATTCTACTCTGAATATAAAACAGGGATGACTAATTAAAAAAATAATTAATTGGAAGGAACATAAATAAAACTTTTTCTGAAAATAAAATATATTTACAAGAAAAAAATTCAAATGGCACTGGAAATATTCAATAAGCTAAGGACAATAAAATTATTTTAAAATAAAGCTTTCTAGGGTTTAAAACATTTTTATGTTATTCTATATTTTTTGTCACATCGCAAGCACCAACTAACCACTTTCTCTTTCTTTTGACGATAATCTAAATAGGAACGGTGGAAATGAAACACAAATAAATACCATATACTCGTTCACCCAATATTGTTTATACACGGATTTTTTACCAAGTTCTGAAATTACATTGTCTAGATAAAATATCTAATTCCGTTTTTATACGATTTGCTTAAAATAACATGGTCTAGAAAAAATTCTAATCCTTTTTTAAACGATCTTTGTGTTGATTTAGCAACCTTGGCGGTTTTTAAAATTTTGGTTATAAAATTTGACGATTTTTAATTTTTTTTAAGTATTGAATAATGTACGAGTTTTCAGTTTCCCGACTGTGACAATTTTATACCATATTTATATTACTTTGAGATTTCAATTGCCTTTTGTTAAAAAAAACTACATTAAATGCACATACAAGTGTAATTTCATTTTTATAAAAACTCTCAAAAAAGTTCTTTGTTACTAAAATTTGGTTATAAGTATATATTTAATAGTGCCGCTGTGGTATGGTAGGTAAGACACCCGCCTACCAACTAAAAAGGTCCTCTATTCAATACCAGGCCAGACTAACTTAGAAAGAAAATGTTTTTCGACAGCGTAATCACCTCATAATATTAGCTGGTAACTGGTTATGAGTATTACTTACTATTGAAAACTTCTCTAATGAATATGCCGTTTGGAGCCGGCGTTGAGCTGTAGGTCCCTGAGTCTAAAAATAGAATCGGGTGCAGCTCATTGTCTGAGAGAAAGAAGTCCCCATGTTCCTTCATGGAATGTTATGGCAATTAATATAAAACATATACATATTTTATAAGGGATATGGAAACAATCTTTTCTTTTTTACATATTTCTGTTTTTTACACAGTTTTTTCTGGAACATATCCACCATATAAAAACAGAATTGGGTGTACCTATATAAAGCTAGTTCTAATAGGAAATAGTGATTCCATATTTGGTGAAAAAATTTGATGTTTTATTTTTGGCCTATGGCAAGAACCACTGTGCACTGGTACCATATTATTACGAAAATCAACTTTGGGAACAACTGTCGTTTGTCACACGTTAAAATAAATAAACAAAAGCTACAGGAACAACTATACGTGCTGTTTATAAATAACCAAATCTACAACAGACATTAGCAGAGATAAAGTAAATAAAAAAAACACGGCGACAAAAATAATTAAGCAGCAAAGAAAACAAGTAACAGACAATAAACAAGTAACAACAAATACAAAGAGCTGAAAGAGGTAGATGTTTACATACGCATGGCTACAAAAGAACTAAAAAGAAATTAGAAGAAAGAAATGGAATCTACCTGAAATATCGAGAGGTTCGAGAGCTTTCGATGTATTGTTTACTCAGCCATATAAAAACACATCAAAGCGAACAAGAATCAGTTTAAGTAAAGTAAACTCAGCGAGCCCAGTTTGTGTTAAGAGAGTTTGTCAGTATTAAACAAGTGAAGTTTAGTTGAAGCTAACTCAGTAAAGGGAGCTAAGTGTGGATAACCTCTGGTTGACAAGCTTGTTATCGAACCTAAGTCATAACTACGATCGTGTTGGAAGATCTTTAGGTGTCGACTAACTGTTGTTGTTTACAACCTTGTAAACAGACGCAGTAATTAAGAATACAAATTGTTATTGTTTGTAAAAAGGTTACAACCGGTGGTGCACAAAACTGTATTACATAAAGGATTTTTAGTTAAAACCAAATACAAGATTTATTTTATTTTAACTACAATCTACGAAGTCATACATACACGTTCTTAAAAAGGAAAAACGTAACAATATAATATTGTTTAAATATTGTTACGTTTTAACCTTTTGAAAACGTTTGAGTTCTTTTAAATTGCGTGAAATAAAATAAACACCACGTTGTTGTTGTTTTATAGTTTTTATTTCCTCACTTTTTTTATACAGTTTATCTTAATACAGCAACTTATCTTGTACTTAATATTGTCCATTATTTTCCTAACAATATTTATTACTTATTTTTAAACTGCTTTTTATAATAACAAAATTTTATTCTTAATAAGTATATTTTCTTAAACTTTTTAAAATTCTTTACCCAAATCGTTGGAATTTAAGCGAAATTACTTTATTGTTTCCGTTAAAATGTTTTAAAATTAGTGCCGTATTTCATTTCGTTTGTCGTGTATTTTAAATTACATGCCATTATATTTGACAGTACATTAATTTCTTCTACAACTGCGGCTGTGCAGTCATACACTCGAAAAATTTTGCAATATTTTGTGCTAAAAGTGCAATGAAAATATTTGACATTTTTCTGACATACAGCGTCTGTGTTGTATTCCTCATAGGAAAAATTTAAAGAATGCATTAAAATTAATGCTTTGTATTGACTACTAATTCATATAGACCTAGTTCAGAAACGGCCATTCTGACCGTTATCTAGATATTAGAGAGATCGGACGGTTATTATTTGGCCGGTTTTAACCAGTTTTTTTTTTGGTTTTGTCGAAGACGGTTTTTTTAAAATCTTCATTTTTCGAACACCGAATAAACCGGTTAATTTAACACGAATAACCGGTTAATTTAAATAAGTATAAATTTTATACGTTTCTATATTTTTTTATTGAAAATATGTTCATGGTTTAACTATTTGTATAAATTGAATTATTTTTGTATATATGACAACCTTGAACGTCTCACAAAGAACTTGAAAACCAAGGTAGATCGAAAAAGATATACACTTGCGCAAAAATAAGCTTTTCTCCTCTTCTGTAAATAAATATTGGTTTTTATATATGGAGAATGATCAACTCGACTCATTGAAAGTCCACAAACGCACAAACCCACGAACGCCGGTTCCGTACGTTAAATATATTAGTTAGTGAAGTTTTTCACAGCGTAAGTATACATAACCAGTTGCTAATAATGGTGTGAGGTGATATCGCTGTTGAAAATTGTCAGATGGTGTGGCCTGTTATTGAACCGACGACTTCTTGATTGGAAGATGTGTTCTTACCTAACATAAGACTATTAAATACGTGGTGCATAAATTTACATACAGTGCTGCTCGAAATCTAAGCAAATTTCTTGTCGAGGCAATTAAGGACTTGTATATTACTCATAGATTTATTCAAAGTAAAACACTTAATTTTTGTTATCTTAGACAACTGCAACAAACTTTTAATTCCATTCTCTACCAAGTAATACAACAACAAAAACGAAATTAGCTCCTTGAGTAGCTGTTCGAAACTTAAGCAACTTTCAGTACTTTGTGTAATAAACTTTGTTTTTTATGGCCTCCGCACACCGTTTTGGCATAGCTTTTATGAGATTTGTTAGAATTGTTCTTAGTATTGATTGTCACTTTAATTTTAAGCTCTCTATCAGCTTTTGCTTACTTTTAAGACAACGTGGTCCAGCTCTGCGCTTCAAGAATTAGGAACAATTTTATTTAAATAAAAGAACCGGTTAGCCGGTTATTTGCATTATTATTAACCGGAAACCGGTTATTTTAAAAGTGATATTTTTCGAGTTATTCGAAAAAGAGTTTTTGAAAAAAGCGAGTAATCGATCTCCCCACTGGATATACAAAAACCAATATCTACTTTGCCACACCAACTTATTAAATTTCGCCTATATTTCGACTGATGGTATTGACTACAAATTTATTTAGACCAAATTCAGAACCTTTTACCATTACTCTTCCAAAAACATACGAAATCAATATTTCCTTTGTAAGAGAGGTGCTACTTTTTGAGTGATGATAATCAAATTTAAAACCTCTAACCATTACGGATTCAAAGCCATAGACATATAAATAAAAATCTTATAGTGGCTAAATCACTAAAACCATCAGTGATCGTACACCTTTCCAAAGCATATATTGGTTTCTAAATCGGCTTAGTGGTTCTCGATTTATAAAGTGACAAACATAGGACATTTTTTTTTTATATACATACATATATATATATATATAGATATAAATTTGTTACTTAGTTAATTTAAAATTTATAGAGAAAATCAAAATAAGACTAAGTTTGGAGAAAATTTTGTGGATTCTTAAAAAAAAGTAGGTTAGAAAATAAAAAAGGAAAAATTCCATGAATTCTTGGTAAGCAGTTTAGCCTTTTTAAAAATATATGTACATTATGGTGTTGAATATAATCTTCTCTATTAATATTTTTCCACCGGTGTACTACTTAATAATAATTAGTTGTTTTGTACTTTAATGACAACTACATAAATGCTTAAAAACATCAAATTAACATAATTTAAAACATCTTATTATTATATATGTATTTATTTTAATGCGCATTCAAAGTTTTCATTTACATCTGCATTCTCATTTGGATTAAAATTTACATTTACTTTCTTCATTCAGTTGTTCAAAATATACACACTCACACACAGACAAACAGACACGACACATCAGAGTATTACATTTTGACACGCTTGTTCACTTTGCACTAATTACGAGGGTCGTTTTGCTTTGTCGCAAAAACAACTACACACAGATCCATAGACGACATACACTCCGCAAAAATAAAAAGAAACATAAAAAAAATAAAAATAAATTCACCAAAAAATGTAACGCCACATAACAACACGCATGTTGATGTGTTTCAACATGAAATATCCATTCAGTGAAATTAAAAGAAAATAGAGACGGACAAAGTTATAAAGAGAAGCGCATTAAATGTGTAGGAATTAAATGTTGAGGCTCCACCCTAGAAATTAAGATAGAATACGGCGAATGTGAAAAGCGAGAAAAACAAAAAAACAGTAGTTGGCATAATAGTCCTCTCACCGAGTGTGTGTAATATCGTATGGACAATGCGTGTTGTTTTATGTGCCAGATGTACATGTACATATGTATATACATACTCAATTGAATACAATTTGTAGAGATTGTATCTTCGAAATGTGCATTCATTTCCTAGCGATTGTGCCAAAGTAACATAAATATGACCAGAGATAATAGCGTATCTCTTTTAAGGGAGTTACGTTCGTTGTAAATGTAATAAATATATTTAGACATACACGTACCATAAAAGCAACTAAAGAAATAGCAAAAATCATTAATTGTAAAGACGTGTTCCGTTTCGTATTTCTCTCTCTATACTTTTATTATAAATTTTGCTTTTGAATTTCTTTTTTGGTATTTTTCTACGGTTGGAATATTTTATGTTTAACATGTTGTTTATGTCTTTCGCAAAGTTTTTATATTAACACGACACTGTATTTAAAATAAAATGCTTTGTGTGTGGCATACAATGTTACCAGATTAATTTTATTGTGCAAAACTGATAACTTTCAACAAACTGCTTGAGAGCAATGCCATGTTCACACTACAACATTTTTTGTAATTCATTCTCTGATGTAATCCCTAATTATGAAACAAATTACCTAATTTCTCGTACAAGATTTTGAGAGCGAATGAGCCAAACTAAATGCCATTCAATTTTAGTTACTCTACACAAATGCACAAGCAAAATACAAAATAGATCATAAAAATTAGTATATGGCAAATTTGTGGACTCTAATCTCTCTCTTACATTATTATATTGAAGAGAAACCTAAGTCCACTTAAAAGCAGTCTTGTATATTAGAGGGTTAGTTATTAAAAAACCGATGTCATCTCTAATTTTTATAGGTGTTTTGTCGTCGACAGCTGTCAAGCATAAAATAGATCATATGAGCTTAGCATACTTCTTAGCTTTTAATTAAAATGTTTTCATCACACATTTAACATTGGAAATTTATTAAACAGATCTCTCTAAAGTAATAAATTAAACAGAGAAATAATTTTGTCTATTCAGTTGGTTTGTATGTCAATTTCGAGTAAACTAGTAAATAAATGCCAGGTAAACGAGAGATATTTGTGCAAGTAATTCAACAAGCAACGTAATTCAAAGCTTCGTGTAAATATGCTATAAAATTTAAAGAATTTAAGTATTCTTAATACGTACGAAGACTTTTTCAAATCGAACTCGGATTGATGATATAAAAGATATGTATTTATATAGGCAGATTTGGTAAGGTTCCTATAACAGCCGCGGCACGGCTTGTGTTACCATTATTTAGTGACTTTGAGAGGGTCTTTGACACTCTGTCCAACGAAGCTGTTTGACCGACATTACGTTGGAAGGGGGTCACTGAGGGGCTATCAACTTTTATGTCAAGTTTTTAATCGCGTGTCATTTGTCAAGTGCTGCACGAAAACTATACATGTAAATGAATTGCAGTCAAAAAAACATTAAGCAATAAGATCGTCATGGATAACATTATGACAAATGCCACAGATACAAAAAAAGCTAGTAAATGCGATTACATGTAAGCTACACTTACTATGATCAAGAAAATTTTAGCAAAAAAAGACGTAACCAGCTTTGCGTTTCTAGTGTGCAGCGTCAAAATACCAGGCGATTTATCGGCCGCATGTGGTGTACTACATAAACGGCCTAGGTCCGAATCTCAGCAGAATATATGACGAAACAAAAAATCCATCTAAAGAAGCCCCCCTGACCATCCAGCTTACCTGTAGCGATGATGACAAACATAAAACGAATGATCAGGAGAAAACGCCACCTACTGAGAAAAATTATAATGCTAACTAAAAATCACCACCGCTTAACAAGGATATTCACCACTACATACAATCATATAGAGGCGAGCTACAGAAGATTAATCATCTACTTAGCTTGAAAATCAACTTGATTACTGCAACTAAAATAGAGTAATGGATGTTTTGTGGAAAGCCAATATGCTCCCTAGAAGAGGGATGGAGAAAAAATCTCAAAACATATATAGAAGATTCGATAAGACGGGGCAAGCATTTGATATGCTTAACCCCGTATGGTGCTCTCCCAACTGTCCACCGGCACCAAGCTTAGAATCTTTTATTCCAGATTCATGCTAGTGAATCATGGAATGCTAAATATATCAATAGTATCCTAGTTTTTGTTAATCGTTGCGTTCTTAAAATCCTGCGTATATCCCAGCTCGAGAGAATAATAAACTTTAATCATCTACCGAATTCTCATCGAGTCAGAAATACGTAGGTGTAAATGGCGATAGATTAAACACACACTTAGAAAACTACTACCGCAGAATGTCCATTAGCTGAAACTCTTAGGGCCACGACATGTTGGATTATGAAATACTATAAGAACTGTACAGGATGCAACAGCAATCCTATAAAACTATTTGCGAACGAAGGAGATCATCCGAAAAATTCTTTGCGACCATATGTTCCTTGTAGGAAATGCAGTTACAACAGCCGGCTCCGATATAGCATGCAAAGAAAAACAGTCCTAATATCCGAAAGATTAGGACACTGACATAGAAAATGCTCAACAGACCCCTCCTCTTTCTTAACCTGACAACTTATAGAGTAAACACTGAACGCTAGACCCAGTCTCCTAGCTTGCACACCAGCTACCTATTGACAACAGCCGCCGGGATTCGCAGCTTATGTCGCGGCAAGCTCAAGATAGGCCCCAGACCAGTACGATAGTATAGGGGCCAGTCTTGTCTTGATACAGAACACATCTACCATCGTATCTGTGCCCTGCCCAGCATATATCGCAGAACCAGAAGTTTGCAAGAGGAAAATGGCATCCCAACCCTATGGTCAATCACCTCGTTTCCAAGGTGAGAACCTACTTTCGCCATTTCGTTCACCACATATTTCCCCCGGGGTCAGAGTGACTGCTCACCCAGACAATGTCTAGGTTTGAATTCGTTTCGTTTAGAGACGCCCGGCATTCACATACCAGTCTCCATGTCGAATAGACACCTAGGAACGTCTTCATCGCAGCCTGACTATTCCTACAGATCCAGATATCAACATCAAATACCCTATTGTACATCGACAGTCCGCTGTCACCTTTATCGCCGTGAACTCCGCCTGTAAGACAGTGCAGTGATCCGGAAGTTCAAAGAATACACTCACTCCGTATGCAGGGTCCCATTACAGACTCTGGTAAGATACACAAAGAAAATATTCTATCCAGAAAGGGTTCGAGTGCAGAGTAATCCACCCCACCACGGATTGTATTCAAGTATCGCAAAAATCACATGCCTATGACCCTTGTCAGTCCATGCCGTCGCCATAGAACACACTTATAACACACTTTTTGGATTTGGACCAATTTTCACTCCGACATATTTGGCACTATTGGACTAGCCGTTAGATAAATTTTACAACGATAGCCTTCTTTTAGCACTGCGGATATCATATGCAAATATTAGCGGTAGTAAAATATTTTCTGGCCACTCTATTGTCTGTTGTCATATGTATGTACTTCAAGTACACAAAAGTAATTTTATTGTATTTCCTTTGTGATAAATAGAAAAAATAACTTAATATTTTTTCACATTGCATTGTATTGTCATGTGTCTCTATCGCGGGCAATTTAATAAATTATGTATGTTCTTTTTGTAATGTAAGCAGACAGACAGACTGCCAATATACAGCGAGAGTAATATGCCATATTACAATACATATTTTACAAAATTGTATTCATTTTGTTTTATTTTGATTTTATTTTATTTATTTGATTGAAATACTTATATTATTTGACTTTTTTTTTTGTCTACTTGGTTTTGTTTATTTTTTTCTTTCTTGTTACAAAAATAGGGGGAAAAATAATTATTACAAAGATATACAATGCGGTGAATGTTGTGTGACAAGTGTTTTAGAAAAAAAAGGGAAATTATGTCGTTCGCTTTCGAGCAAATCATTTTATAATACTTCTGGTATCGTTAAATATATTTACCAGGGGATTGATATGACTCAAGAGGCTCAACATATTTCTCGTGGGGGCATATATTTTCAATATATAAAAGGCCACTCAATAAGTCTGTAGGATACGTTAGAAAAGACAAAACTCGGTTTTATTATTTAATATAGTTGCCTTTGAGGGCGATACAACGAGTATAGCGATTTTCCATCTTATCGATACGACTTTTATAGTAAGATTTCTCTTTCTCGCCAAAACAGGCCTCAGTTTCAGCGATTACTTTATCATTGGACTTAAATTTTATCCAGCAAGAATTCTCTTGAGATTTGAAAACAGGAAAAAGTCGCTGGGGTCTTAATCTAGAGAATACTGGGTGAGTAAGCAATTCGAAGCCCAATTCACGATTTGTGAGCGTGCGACACGCGGCACCCATTTTGAACAGAGCTTTCGCATATCCAAATGTTCATGTAAAATGGTAAAGCTAATACTATCTGATATCTTTACAATATCAGCTAGCTCGTGCACTTCAATTTTCGATCGTTCATAACCAATTTGTAGATATTTTTAATGCTTTCTGGAATAACAGCTACACTAAGCTCTGTAGCATTTGTGCTGCAATGACCATAATTAAATTTAGCAAACCATTTCTCTACCATTTTTTTTTCGGTGGAGCATAATCCGGATAATGTTTATCAAGCCATAGTTTGGTTTTCACTGTATATTTTTTCATCAAAAAGCAATGCTTTTTCAAAACTCGAAATTCACTTTCTTCCATTTTTTGATTTGTTTCAATAACAAAAGTTGCTTCACACAAAATGTTATAAGGTGAAACCGCGGTGATACCTCTGGTTGGTAGGAGGGTGTCTTTCCCACCATACCACAGCAGCATACCTATGTATCATACTTCGCACTTATCGAGTGACCTGATATATAACAAATAAAAAGTAAAATTGCAATCTGTAAACATTCCATTATTTGATTAGGGATCTTTTTATTGTTTCTTTTTTCGTAAACGATAAATTAATTAGATATTAATTTTTTTTTTTTAATTTGATAAGAAATATTCCGCTTTTTTAAATGCCAAAAAATACACAAATTTCTTTGTTTTTTAACAAACAAAAAATAAATTAAGGGGTCGTTTTATTTATATGTTACTGTATTACGTGTTCAAAATACACTTAATGAAAATTTTAGACACACCTTATTACAATTTGAAGTATAATTAGGATAAAATATAGTAATCCTTCACGTCCTTTAAAGGAATACACACATTATATATGGGAAAAGCGAACCATCACAAAAGAGCAACTTAGTTTTATATATATAGATAAGAATATATTTGTAGGGCCATTAAGAGAAACCCATTCTTATCTTCGCGCGAAATTAAGACTGAAATTGGACAACAAATAAACTCTAAAATATCAACACGAACAATAAGATGACGTTTACAAACGAAACCGCAATTGTCAAAAAAAAAAAATAAATAAAATACTAAGAAGCGGTTGCGGTTTAGAAGAGAAATTATTACAAAAGTTCCACGTTTCTGGAATAGAGTTCTCTGGAGCGACACCTCCAAGTTTAACTTGTTTCAATCTGATAGAAAAACGTATATAAAACGTTCTTCAAATAAAGCCTTAGACCTCTGGTACAAAGTCCTGATTTCAAGCGAATTGAAAACATATGGGCAATTGTTAAGAGAGATCTCAAACACAAACTCCACGAAATAATGGTGAGTTGTTTCAGTTAGTGTAGCAAAGCTGGCAAAACATATCCCAGCAAACATGCCAACGTTTAATAAAAAGTTTACCCAAGGGACCAGTTAATTTTGTCAAAAGGGTTATCCAACAAAATATTAAAAGATATGTTCGTCTTGTTTGACTTTATGAAGATATTTTCAAGTTATATATATAATTTATATATTTATTTATTTATTTTTTGTTTCTAATTATGTGACCAAACAGAAATTGCTATTTTTTGTTTTCAGTTGGTTTCTCAAAAATGTTACTGATGCTGTGAATTTTTTTATTTTAAACTTAAGGCTGATTTGTTACCTTACTATTTTTCGTACGTAGTTTTTTTTTTTTTTTTTTTTTTTAAAACATCGTTTTTAAAATAAATTAACAAATATATCTATGTGCTGCTAAGTCGTTTCTAATTATATGGCCACCACTGTATAAGTAGTTTTTACCGGGTGTGCTTGAGCAATACCCCTTTCTTCTATATCTCCCACTTTACGGTACATGTGGGTAGATAAAGAAGCTTTTGCTGTTACCTTCCTTTATACAATATGTACTGTCCAACAAGTTGCTTAAGCCAAATTTAGAACTTCTTATTATTACCACACAATCCACAACTACCACACGGTCCTGGTTTTTATGTCGCACATGGTGTAACTCGCGCCGTAGACTTTCTTTCAATCAAGAAGAACCCGACAGTTCAAAATAATAAATAATAATAATTTTTTTTAAATGCAAAATTCCTGTATTTCGGCTTTTGAAAATGCAAGTGCAATTCACTGTAAAGTGGTCTGCTGGTGGGCCTCCCAGATGGCCTTAATTTCGCTTGATTTGCTAAAATTTTTACAGCTGGTGTAGAATCAAGATAAAGTGTTGTTTGTCAAGATTTTTTAAAAGACAGTTTTTTACAGTTTTCATTGCACAAAGTGTTGTAAAAGGCTATTAAAAACTATAGTGAATTAATAGTAATAATTTTAGTGAGTTAATAACATATATGGCTGTTTTGATCGATAATCTTTTGCCATTTTTGGCAAAAAAATTGATCTAATTTCCTTTTGCAGCAATCTAAAATTAAAATTATTAAGAGAGTTCTGTAAAGATCGAAGATCCTGGTTCTGCCACCGTCTTCCATGATCTTTTTCGCACATTGTTGTCGCGTGAGATCCGCTTTGCATCACTCGAAGTCAGTGTGGCCTATCAAGTTATAGTGTTGCCCGATGCGATTGATAAAAGAATTTAATTTTAATTTCGAGTGTTTAATAAAAAGGCTTCCACTACCCACCGAACAACCCCATCTAAAATATAATGATGAAGGCCACTGACCTTCCAGCTTATCGCTGGCGATGATGATCAGACGAATGATCAAGAAAAAAACGCCACCTATTGAGAAAAAATTACAAGTAAGAAGATCATTACCAATTACTTAATAGAAGAAATTTATTCATGAAACTGAAACAAAGCAATTGAAGCTTCGTTTAAAGCCAATATGCTCCCTCTATGAGTGACGGAGAAAAAAAAACAACTACCGATAATGTGTAGCGTAGTTTTTTGAGCACCAATATATTTGGCTGTAAAGATTTTTTCCAAAAACAAGATTTTTTTATAAATATCAGGAATTTTGCAAAATTGAATCTGGCAACTCTAGCAGGAAACGTGATTAAGCCATTAATGACTACATACTATCGGCCATATGCAAAAAAATATAAAAGTAGACTTGAATTGCACGTTAGTTACCACACACTTTAACATTTGTTAAAAAAAATACAAGTAGTCGAACCAAAATAGATTTATTTTTATTAATTTAATAATAAAATAATATTTTTTTAATAAATCTATTTTCATTTCTTTTATATTTTATTTAGTGTTATACATATTTATTGCAAAAATTCCTCATATCCTAAAAAAATTAAAATTAATTTCATTAGTGAAATAATAAATACCCGAATAACTAACTTTGTGTACCTATTTTGATTTTTTATACATCACTGCTTAAATGAAAAAATTTATTTAAAAAAATTAGTTCTAAAAGAAAAAGGTTCGAAAATTGGGCCGAGGATGATAAAGTGGGTGTATGAATTTATATACAAAAAGCCAAGTTAATGTTTTAAAGTTGAACAAAAAAGTTCCTATAATAACTTAAATACTCAATCAAATAAAACAATACATCACACATTTATTCATTGTTAAGTCCTTAAAAGAAATAACAAAACGTACTCGTATGATATTAAAATACTGGAATGGAAGAAAGGCAATGATATAAAATAATACGCATGCACATAGTTTTGTATTTTTCACTTAAATAGAGAGGAACTTATATTCTTTAACACTTCGTATAACTACTTTTTTGCGTTTTTTAGGAATTTAGCTTTACTCTCTACGATATGGTCCCATTTATACTATATTCGTTGCCATAGCTTCAACATGTTTCTCGAAGTCAAATTATATTTTTCTAAGAATTTTCTTACCATTGTATACAAATTCTCCATTGGATTGGAAATATGGCTTTACCGTGATCACTAATTTACTTAAAATTTCTGTTGCAACTGCTTGGATCACCATCTCACTAAAAGATTTTTTTTTTCTTTTAGGTAATGGTTTATGCCTCCAACAAATTTTCCTTGACGTGCAAACATGATATTTTTATTTTTACCATATATTAAACATATATATGTATAAGCTTAGCCGTGGTTAACATCTCGATATCATATCGATATAATTTTTTATTTTGAATTGCTTCTTTACTTACCCTTTCCAATGATACGAGGACGGAAGTCTCGGACTTTTTGAATTTTTCGCCGAACTTGCGCAGTTTTGTTACTGTGGACGTTTTGTTGATCCACCACAACACACTAAAGATCAAACAGCAGTCTTAGAAGTGAGTCAGTGTTTCTCGGGGTGATTGACACTAAAGAGTAACAAGATGGGTTTGTCCGTCTTTGTGATTGTTTTTTTGGATGCACACTGTATAATCCACAAAAGTTTAAAAAAATCCAAAAGAAATATTTTGCCAATTTATTGGATTAATTTTCACCAGAACAATGCAAGAATGTGTACATATGTAGTTTACATTGCAAAAATCTATGAATTAAGCTACGAAATTTTTCTTCATTTGCCCTACCCTCCGGATTCAGACTCTAGGCGGAAAAAGATTTGTTTTCAATGATGAAATTATATTACAATTAAAATCATCTCATCTTTTGCAAGGATAAAAAAATTTAGGAAACGTTGGACAGAATTTTTAGAGCTCAAAAAAGATTGTGTTAATAAATAAAATCATTTCCTATATCTCATTCAAAAAGTCACATACTTATTTATTTCATTTTAAAAAGCAAAGTTCTTGTTGAGAAAGTTTAAATGTCTTTTATTAAGTATAAGTACTACCTTTAAGCGTATTTGATAGTAATTTAATAATTACTTGTTATGTATCGCAAAATATTTCTTCCAATAAACTGTGACACCAATCTTAATTATTTTTATTACAACAAATATTTCAATATCTTTTTTTTTTCCAGAAATTCTTTAGATATAATTAAAAAAATATTTTGGCATTGATGTGGATGATAGCAGCAGCGATGACGATGTTAATAATGAGGTTACTGTTGATGATAATGATGATTATTTGGTATATATTTTTAATTAATCAAAATTTTTTTGGTTTAAGAGATTTTTTATTGCTTTATATTTTCAACTTTATTTAACGCAAAGCAACATATTGTATATGTTATACAGCATGTTGCGGTTGCAATGGTTTTGGCTTAATTATCAACAGTTCTTGGAATTTAGATTTTTGTTTTAAACAAATATTATCAATATTTCATAAATAAAAAAATAGAATAATGTGAGTAAAACTAAAAAATACATTAACTTTTTATTTAAAAATTACGTACTAGCTAAAACCCGCTGTTCTTCGCTACCCCCATCTTAATTATTATCTTAAATGCTATCTTAGCTATATTTTTTACGCTTTTCCACCATTTTGTCCCCTTTCGGTCAAAATCCTGCACTTCTACATTCCGGAAAGACACTGTAGATTCTGCTTTTTAGCAGTATACAATCTTTAAACAAACACACATTCATTATTATATAAAGTAGTTTACGTATATAGACAACTTTTATCCAGTGGATGGATAACGAAGCTCAAGTAGTTGTCGTTCTCACATATACAAAATTCAATATTTAGTATAAATGGAAGGTGCCACGCCCCCTTATCCAATCTCGTTCAGTTACTAACTGATAATGTCTATTGTTCGCGTAATTTAGAAACTTCTATTATTGCCTTTCTCAAAATGTACAAAAATTAATATTAACTTTGTACGGATAGTATCGCGACTGATTGTCCAATTCCGCCCATTTTCTGCCTGATGATTTCTATTGAGTATGAAATCAATTAGACCAAACGCTGAAACTTCAGCTTTAACCGTTCTTAAGATATAATGACATCAATATTTATTTTGTGTTGGAAGAATGTGCTCACTTGTCTAGTTCCGTCCATTTGTTGCTAATGATTTGAATTGAGTATGAAGTCAATCAGACCAAATTCTGAAACTTTAGCTGTAAGCGTCCTTAAGATATACTAGAATCCATATTTATTTAGTATGATAGGTACCACGCCCACTTATATATTACCGCCCGCTTTTTGATTGATGATTTGCCTTGACTACGAATTTATTTGGGCCAAATTTAGAGATCCTTCTATTATCATTTTGTATGGGTGTGGCATCGCCCAGTTTACGTATATAGACAACTTTTATCCAGTGGATGGATAACGAAGCTCAAGTAGTTGTCGTTCTCCACATATACAAAATTCAATATTTAGTATAAATGGAAGGTGCCACGCCCGCTTATCCAATCTCGTTCAGTTACTAACTGATAATGTCTATTGTTCGCGTAATTTAGAAACTTCTATTATTGCCTTTCTCAAAATGTACAAAAATTAATATTAACTTTGTACGGATAGTATCGCGACTGATTGTCCAATTCCGCCCATTTTCTGCCTGATGATTTCTATTGAGTATGAAATCAATTAGACCAAACACTGAAACTTCAGCTTTAACCGTTCTTAAGATATAATGACATCAATATTTATTTTGTGTTGGAAGAATGTGCTCACTTGTCTAGTTCCGTCCATTTGTTGCTAATGATTTGAATTGAGTATGAAGTCAATCAGACCAAATTCTGAAACTTTAGCTGTAAGCGTTCTTAAGATATACTAGAATCCATATTTATTTAGTATGATAGGTACCACGCCCACTTATATATTACCGCCCGCTTTTTGATTGATGATTTGCCTTGACTACGAATTTATTTGGGCCAAATTTAGAGATCCTTCTATTATCATTTTGTATGGGCGTGGCATCGCCCAGTTGGAATTTCTAAACTTTATATACCCTATAGTTCCTTCCAGGCACACACTGTTTATTATAGATGGCCTATTTTGCAAAAAATTTGCTAAATATGCAAACTATTTTGTAAAACTCGGTAAAGTCGTTTTTAGTAACTCAGTATAGAATATATATTTCATCTTCATACGATAAAAATTCGAGCTCGGCTATGTAGGCGATTCATAAAATGTAGTGCCTTCTGAATATCATAAAAGTAACAACTATACTGTACAGGATCTTCCAAATTGAATATTTTTATCATCTAAGAAAACCACATGATGCCACTCACTAATTTAGGTCACGTAAGTGCATCATAATTCCTGCTGATTTCTTTGTAGGTTATATTAAGTTAAGTTTTATCCTTAGTGTCATTCTCGTAAGACTCTCAGTTCTTAATAAGTAATTCGTTCATTCTTGTTTTTAGTAGCATTTTCGCTATTGAGCCTGTGAATTAGAAGTTTCTTTCTTTCTCGTCTATTGTCTTCATTATATATATTGTCTTCATTATATATCGCACTCTGTACTATATTTCGATATTTCAGCAAAAAATAGACCATTGTAAGCTTTGATTTTTTCCTTTTCAACCTTCACCAGTTATTTGCCACGCTTCTTTTTTAACCCTTATGTGCCCTTTGAAAATGAATTTTTTTAAATAAATTCAAAAACATCCTATTTGAAACTTCTATGAATGCTTCTAACTTTTACTGTTTTATTAGTTATCTCTGCCTTAAGAATAATTATGAAGAAAACCAAGGCAGTTACATCCAGATTTTGTGGCGGAATTCCAGAACTCGGAAATGCTTTCTAACGTCTAATAAAGTTTGGCTAGAGGGTGATATTACTTCTAGCACGTTATACGATGATGTAAAAGAATTCACATCATCTCAGCTTCTCCCGGCTCGCATTAGAAGATAGAAGAAAGACTTACGAAATGCTTCTTTCAATAGTAAAAGTATACGTATTGATGATTTGTATCAATGTCGAAGTTCTGAGGACAATATGTGAAGATGATGACTATAAAGTGTCTATCAAACATGATCTGGTTTCGAATATGGTTGGCGTTAAAGAGAGTAATGCTTTGACTGAAACTTTTTCACCAGCAGGAACCGCAATACTATGGAATTTGTAGCTAAAAATAGAAACTTAGTTTTGCTTTTTCTACATTACAAAGCTGGATTCGGATTTAGGAATGTCTGCTTGAAATTAAAAAAATGTTAATGCTTCCGGCAAAGCTAATGTGAAATAGAATTTTTTATAGACAAACCGAAAAAAAAAAAGATTCGAAAACACTGAGGGCGGAAATACCATACCGCTTGCAAATTCTTCAGTAGTTATGAACTGAGTGCCAAAATTAGTGGATTACACGTGACATTGTTAAAAAAAAGCTGAGCATTATACTCACAGCGTTGTCTTCGGACATTAACATTAATTTAGAAAACTTACTAAAGTTACCAGTTATGCATAAATTCTTGTGCATATGGCGGAAGTCATATATAATAGGAAGCTCGCAATAAAGATTCCAGAAAATTTCGACAAAATAATACCCGATAACAGTCCAGTATTTTTCGTTGTAATTATTATTCAAATAGAAAAATATTGTATACATCTATAGGGTCCGCCTTCTAACGTTTTTTTTTTTCATCTAGTGCTTATTTCGTGAATGGTAAAACTTAGCTCATATCTGCTTTGACAGATAATTAGTTTTATCCTTCCGCTGAACGAATATGGTTGTGTATACGCTTGAACAACGCAAACAAGCAAAATTGTCGCATTTGGGGCACAGAAAACTCGCACGCATACAATGAAAAGCCGATACACCCAAGACGAGTCACTGTTTGGTGCGGATTTCAGTCCAGAGGCATAATTGGGTCATTTTTCTTCGAAAATAAGCAAGGAGTGGCCGTTACAGTCAATGGCGATCATTATCGGGCCATGTTGAATGAATTTTTGTTCACAAAAATTGAAGAGGAGGATATTAGTAACATTTGGTTTCAACAGGACGGCGCTACGTGCCACACAGCTGAAACTGCACTCGATGTTTTGCGCCTTGTTTTCTGAAGATCGCATTATCAGCCGCAGAGCTGATGTCGTTTGGCCACCTCGGAGCTGCGATTTGACACCGTTGGACTATTATTTGTGGGGTGCCGTCAAAGATAAGCCTTACGCCAACAAGCCAGAGAAATTTGACGCTTTAAAGGACAATATTCGTGAAGCCATTGGTGAAATACAGCTGCACACAATCGATAATGTGTTTAAAAATTGGACCGATCATGTAGGCTACTGCATGGCCAGCCGAGGCAGCCATTTTAATGAAATTATTTTCCATTATTAACCAGAAGGATTGTACTTTCAAATAAAAAAAGAAATTTGAGAAAATATTCAGTAGTTTTTTTTTATAGCATTTTCAAAAAAAAATTTATTTGGCGGACCCTATATTACTTAAATTTTAAATTTAAATTTTTTATTTAATTTGAGTTCTTGGCTGTGAGCTATGTTTTTACAAATTCATATAAATGATTAAAATCAAATCCAAAAGCTAAAATCATATTTTTATTTTTTAACAACTTGTGCTGGATTTCGGCTCTTAGTATATTGTTTTCGGTAGCTTGCTCATAATTCTCAGCGTCAGTTCTTTGCTTGTCAGCCTGTTGGCTCTATAACTCGAGTCTTTTTAATTTTTCTGAGCGGGATATGATCATCTACACGACCCTGAAAACAAATCAGGGCTTTTTGTAGTTGATTTGCCTTTAAAACAATGGAAATATCCCAATCTTTTGAGACTCGTAATCCATGAATGTTTTCATTTAAATATAGATAGACTTGATGCGCGCTTGTCTAATTTTTTATTGCTAAACACTATATGATGTCTTTTTCATAATATAATGTTCATTAAAAAAATCCACACTTTTTTATAAAAGATCAAAAATCCAATGTAAACGCTTTTTTTACAGCAAAGAAATCAGGTAAAAATCGTGTTGTTATGTGTGGGACTGTTTTAAAAGTTATGACGTCTCGAAGTCTTTAAGATGTACAGTAACAGGACGAGTCAAAAAATATAAACATGTTAAGAATTTGTTATTGGAATTTTGAAATGATATTAAGATTTTAATTATTATTCTACTGTGAAAAGATTTTTTTAACAAACTGTACATATAAAAATGTTTCTTAATAAAGTTTTGTATAATTACTTAAAGTACAAAATTGACCAGTGTTTTAACTGGCAAGGGCGATAGTTGCTAGAATTTTAATAATTACCACTTTAAACACCAGAAAGATTATATAACGGTACATGTTTCGGAAAGTTTTGTTATCTTCAAAGAAGTAAAGCATTAAAAATCACATATGATAATAGCTTTACCGTGGTTATAATTTTTGAAATATAAGACGAGTTTTAGAGACTGTAGAGGTTTTGCTATTCAAGTTTATTTATTAAAAAGAAGAAAAGCCTATAAAATTGAATTAAATGTCACTAACATACTGACGTATGTATGTGTATTGATAAGAAGAATAATTATAATTTTTATAAAATTCAGCATTTGACAAAATAAAAAAAGAATTACAGAAAATTATAATTTAGAAAATATTAATTAATTTTGAGTAATAAATTTGCAATTTATACTTTATATGACTGAAGGACTATTTCTCTATATTTTAAAATAAATTTCATATTTTCTTATTTATTTTTATTTTACTAATTTAACCACTAAACCAAAAAACATTAGCTTCTTTGAGTAATTTTTTGCCATTTTTTAATACAATATTTTTTCATGTGCTAAAATGGTAAAATTCTTATTAAATATAAAAAACTTCCACTTATTTCAGAACATGGAATTTTATAAAAAAGTAAAAAAACTTAATATTGCTTCGATGAAAATAAATTTCTGGCAAACGACGCAATAAAAAAGTTTATTAAAAAAAATGGATCATTTTTACCTTACATATGCAATATATATTTCTGCAATGAATACATGCAGACTTACTTTTATACATAAATATATGCAAATGTGAATTTATACGTATAAGTTTATCTTTAAGCCATACAATATGCATACATACACTCCGTCTTACACGCCTTTATTCACATGCATGTACGAGTATGCTCAAGTCATCATATACTACAGCTACTTAAAAAGTGACATAATTTTCGCCGAAAAACAAAGAAAAAAAGTTTTCTTTTCATTATAGCAGTTTCTTTTGTTGTTTCGATAAAGTTTTAGTACCCTACATGGCAGTAGCTATAAGATGGAATAGCATATGTAACATTGAAATTAATTAAATTTGTACAGTTTAAACACTTTCCTGGTAATATTTAGCAAAAAAAAAAAAAAAAATATTTTCAAAATTGCCATAAGATTAAATAGATGCATTTTTAAGCTACACTCACTATAAATCAGTATATATTATTGTCTCGTAATTTGATCTCTCATTTATAATTCAGTCCCCATTCACTCGCCTCTTAACTCCACATACAAAATTTTGAGGGCAAATCACATAAGTTATAAGTATGTTATTCTGTTTCATTTATAACATCAGAAGTTATTGAAATAGTGGCAAAAAATGTTGAAATACCATCGGTTTTAAGAAATCCTTCTATACTAAAAATTATTAATAACTAGCGTTACCCATCCGTTTTTGTCCGGAAATCTATATATGTATATATGTACATATATGTATACTATATTATAAATGGGAGATAAATATTATTTTTTCCCATTCCTTCCACCTGCCGGAGATGCACGAAAGTAAATATTATTTTTTATGGGAGGTGCCACGCTCACTCTTCCGCTTTGAAGAATCTACATTTTATAGTTCCCAAGCTACCATATATCGTATTAGCTATTTACGTGTTTCGTAAAATTCTTCTTTCGACCCTTATTAGCCCCTCAAAGAACAACTTTTGAAAATGTATTTTTGTACAACGCATTTTAATGGATAATGAATGTAAGCTAACAAAAAACTTTGTCTTAAGAAAAGAACAGACGTGTCTTTTCGAAGAAAAGTCATTAATTTTTACAGTTTCTTGCGATTTCAACGTCTCCGAAATCCAATTTTGAAAAAGCCGGATCTATAGATCCATTCTCTAAATTTCAGCAAACTCTGTTCTGTTATTTACCTACGATCGACATAAGCAAATTACATAAATAAAATTATTTCTCATATGGCCTAAATTGGTCTGTTTTCCCCCGATTTTAACCAATCCCAGGACCAAACTTTAAAATCACATACCTTATAGCACTTTCGTTATCTAGCAGAAAATTTTGTTTTGAAAAGAAAAAATGTCATTTTAGAAGAAGTCACTTATTTTACCCGTTTTTCTCCGACTTTAAAATCTCCTGGATCTAATTTTGAAAAAATGTTAGAGCATTTTAATTAAAAATTAAGAAAATAAACTTTCAAAGAAATTTAGAACACAATATGCTAGAGTTACCCTACCTGTCTTGTTGGGGGCCTTTGTGTTGTATACCTATAAAATGTATTCCTCATATAAAAAATTTAAAGGAATGCATTAAAATTTATAATTTGTATTCACTACCAAGTCATATAGACCAAGTTGAGAAAATGCCATCCTGACCGTTCTCTAGATATACTAATATCAATATTTACTTTGTCTTGGAGGTGCCACACCCACTTATTCAGTTTCGACCATATTTCGACTGATGATGTATTTTGACTACGAAATTATTTAAACCAAATTCAGAACCTTCTGCTATTACCGTTCTAAAGATACCTAATAATCAATATTTACTTTGTATGGGAGGTTCCACTACCACTCATCCAATTCCGTCAACTTCTTTAGCGATGTTTTATATTGACTACAAAGTTATTTACATCAAATTTAGAAACTTGAACTCTAACCATTCTTAAGATACATACATATACAAAAATCATTAATTAATTTGTATAGGAGGTACCATTCCCACTTATCCGATTCCGCTCACTTTTTAACTGAAGTCCGACCGAATTCAGAGTCTTCCATTCTAATCGTTCTCTAGATATACAAAAATCAATATTCACTTTGCATGGGAGGTGCCATACCCACTTATTCAATTCTGCCAACTTTTTGACTGTTGATTTGTATTGATCACAAAATTATTTTGGCCAAATATAGAAACTCTTACTATTACCGTTTAAAAGATATAGATATATAAATAAAACGCATGTATTTGTCTGTAAATCGGTTGAGTCTTTCTCGAGTTATAAAATGACGAACATAGGACAACTTATTTTTTTATAAGTATATAGATGTATACTGTTTTGTGTTGAATAATATTAATACAACGTCGATCTCGGGTTTTAGTATTTCGCAGCCTTCTACAATAAATTATATTTGGTTAGTTATTAGAAGGCTCTTCGCTTCTCTGAGCGATATGACTAAACATTCCAAGTTCCCTTTGGCATGGTACCCTAACTAGGCATTAGAGTAATATTGTTGTTTTACAAACTAGAGTTTTAACAAACTAGCCTTGCTTAATACGAAGGATAACTACGAAAATGAGGAAGTCAAAACATTTGGAGTGTCTCGAAAGATGTGTTTCCATATAAAAGTATATCCGAAGACTTATTTGTGAACACACAGAGGTGTTGGGCTGGCGTGGTGTAGTAGTTAGAGCGCACACACAACAACACTAGTCCCAGCAGAGGACAAGACGAAAAAGTTTAACTATAGTTTCATTGCGAGTGTCTAATAAAGAGGTTTAAGCTTTTCCTCCAGACAACTCCATCTAAAAAATAAAGGAGAAGCCCCCTGACCTTCGTGCTTTCCTCTGGCAATGATGACAAACATCAGACGAATGATCAGGAAAAACGTAACCTGCTGGGAAAAATTTCAATGCTAAAGAAAAGATCGCCACCAATTAGCAGTTAGATTCACCACTACTGCACAATCGATATGGAGGGGGCTGCAGTAGAGTAATCATCTACTTAGCTTGAAAAATCAACTTGATTAATGTAACTGAACAAAGCAATAAATGCCTTGCGGAAAGCCAATATACTTCCTAGAGGAATGACGGAGAAAAAAAAACACACAGAGAATGGGTCCCTGGGGTTAATAATATGTTTGAAAGACGCAATATTTTTAAAAGGAGATAAAGATTACTTGTCTTCTCTTTCAAAAACTTTTACGGCCTTATTCATAATAAAATCTATCAACTTCGTCAGTGTTTAAATTTTGTTAACCTGAGCTTAACAGACATAATGACGAGTATTACTAAGAACCATACTTTTGCTAGATTTTTTTTATTAATATGGCTGTTATTGATTAGTTAAAGGATTCACGAAGCCGGGATTGACAAAACTATATTTAATTATGGTGGCAGATTCTTAAAAAAAAAAAATTTTAAAGAAAATTTATTATTTTGTACACGAATAATAGTGCCAACTAATGTTGTATATTCAACAAAGAGAACGTAACTAAAGTTGTTACGGTTTCGAAACTGGTCTTCCAGATAGACAGTAATTCAAAAATTTTTTCAAAATTCTTTGTTAATAAATTCGCCTTCACTTTAAAAGCAAATTCAAAGATTCGAAGAATCAGTTATTGAATCTATGTAAATTACACGTTTCAGTGTAATAGCTCACATCAATTAAGCTAAACGTCAAATCTTAGCTTAAATTTTGTACTCACATCAAGTTTAGATATAATCATTTTAAAAATCATTTTAGAATTCAGGATTAAAAGTAAAGACTAATTTTGTTCCTTTCAAATGGCTTGCACATAATCGCGGAGTGATGTATGTATGTAGTCTGGTGCTCAAATCAATAAAAACAAATAAATTTTGACTTCCAACAATAGACTTAGTAGACGAGACAGAGATCATCGTAATCAGATTAGTGCCTGGTGTACACAGCCAATCACGTAAGAAAAGATGTTTTAGTTCCAAAGAAATTTAATATTATCATTTTAAAAGCTGATCTACTTGAATCACATAAAAAATAAAATGGCTATGAATGCAAATTGAGTCGGACTTAACTAGCTCTTTGGTTTACCACTTATTTTTTATGGCACTCTATTCAGTTTTCTTATTTTCGGTAGTTTGTTTGAGCAGTTTATTGTTTAACTAGTTAGCGTACGTTTATTGAAAAAAAAAACATTAATTTTTTTTTAAATCGTTGTGTATGTTTATGAACAGAGAGTAACTGCAACAAGAAAACGCTACATTATAAAAGAACAAAAGCATAGGATCATAACAACAGCAGTGGCAACGACTATAACTGAAATAAAAACAACAACAACACTATGGAACTCCTGAAAAAAAGGAAGAAAATAAGTATAAAAAGGAGTAAAAACAACAGCAAAAATTTGTTAAAAACAACAACTTTATGAAAATCTATTGTTATCGTTTATATTGTACGGGCAAGTTTTTCACTTTTTCTCTGTCGTTTTGCTATCGTTAACATGTTGGTTGTTGTTGTCACTGTCCATTGTTGCTGTATATTTTATTTCTTTTTAACCAACTAAAAAATGACACGAATTTGGGTCACAGGTGAAAAGCGTTTAAAGTTTGTTGAAATAGTTTTGGCTGGCTGGCTGTTAAACAAGTGATTGTTGTTGTTGTCGCTTTTACTTTAACACTGTTCTGTCGCTGTTTGCTTTTTTTCTTTGGAACAAGATCTTTTAAAGGAATTTAATGTTAAGTGAAATTTGCTAACAAATGGTTCTGGTTAGTTAACCTTTATAAGCATGTTATTAAACAAAATGAAATTACTTTAGAAAAATTAAATTTATTAGAAATAAAACAAGAAAACCTATGTTGCAGGACTGATTTAAAACCGGATTTTAAGAAAACCCCAACCCACCAGGTTTTATTGGGTTTTCAAACCCAATCTAAGCATATTAAGGACTCGTATATTACTAATAGATTTATTCAAAGTAAAACATTTAATTTCTATTATCTTAGGCACCTAAATTATAACCATAATAACAAACTTGTAATTCCATTCTTCTTGAGTAGCTGTTCGAAACTTAAGCATTTTTCAGTACTTTGTGTAATAAACTTTGTTTTTTATGGCGTCCGCGCATGGTTTTGGCATAGTTTTTATGAGCTTTGTTATTGTTAGTATTGATTGACACTTTAATTTTAAGCTCCCCATCGGCTTCTGTTTATTTTTAAAACGACGTGGTCCAGTTTTAAGCTTCCAGAATTAGCAACAATTTTATTTGAATAAAAGAACCGGTTAACCGGTTATTTGATTTATTGTTAACCGAAAACCAAATTTGCTACCAAATTTCGTGCAATTCGACAATATTTTTGGTTTGTAGTACAGTTACCTTGTTTTATTATTTACTTTCTAAAACCCGAATGAGTGCATCACGGACTCAGACATATATATTTTTTGAAAGCTGAATATAATATTGCACGATGTTTTTTCCGTTTTCTTCTCTATACTGTCTCAAGAAGGCGCTATACCCAACTAATTTTTGAAAAATTGGATTTTAGGTGGTCCAGAAAAATGGTTGTAAAAATTTTATTTATTTCAGAAATTTGTAAAAGTTTTGTTTTTTAATTACTTTACAATATTATAAACAAAATAGGGAAAAAATGTTTTAAAATTTGTTTATTGTTTTTATTTTTTACTGCTTTAAAACCCCTTATTTCAATAAAAATTTTAAATTTAATAAAATTTTGGGGAGTATAAAAAAATGAATGTATAAAAAATATATATATTTTCATTTCGATTTTCAAAACTATATAGTATGTTCTATCAAATAAAAAAAAATTTACCTATTTTATCTCACAACTTAGAAAATTGTGAAATTCAAGAAATTTATAATTTACTGATTTATAAATTTTACTGATTTTAAGAGGCTCAAAGCAAATAAAATAAAAATAATTTGGATTATCAATTTATATATGTATAAATAATTGAAATTATTATTTAAATTTCAAATTTTAAGTGCTACGTTGAGTTTTTGCCAGATTGCAATAGATTTTAAATTTTTAGTTGTTGAATATCTACTTCTTGTCTGATCTCATATACCCTTGTCAACATGGTTTTCAAAGACTATGACGAACCTACTACAACTTACAGCTGCTACTAATTATTTTTAGAATAAGCAAACGGACGTCATTTACACAGACTTTAGTAAAGCTTTTGATAAATTAAACCACTCTGCGCTTAATTGGATTGAATCATATTTAGTTAACAGAACAAAAGCTGTCTGTTTTAATAATGTCGTGTCGAAAACTATATACAGTTTGACAAGAAAATCTTTTTACATAGTGAAAAAAGAATTGGATTTGACTTTTATCGTTAAAAAGAATAGGTTTTTTTGTATAACCTTTTTAAATTTTTGTATTGATTCAATTTCATCTAGATATTAGCTCACAAATAACAGCAAAAAAGAAAAAAAACAATAAATTTTAATTTAAAAATAAGATACAAACAAAAGAAACTCTAGAATTTTCTTATCAAAAAAATATTTTTATATACATATTGAGTTGCACTATAATCAATATTTTGTTTGGCGAACATTGGCATCCATTACAGCTTAGAGATGCCTTATTGCACACATTCAGTTGGAATTTTATCACATTCTTTCTCTCTTTCACGCCTCTTGTTAGTAAGTCTTTTAAGATAAGTCTATAAATTTTCAATTGGGTTTAAATTTGGAATCTGAGCACAAATACTTTGCGACAGTTAAAAAGAAGCTAAGTTGTTAAGAAAAGAGGCTATTGTTTTGGGTTATTAACCTGATGGAACTTGAACTTCGGCTTTCTATTAGTATAAAGCCTAATTTTCTTAGCACTCTTAATTATAAGCCATTTTTATATGTCCAGGTATTAATTCGCATCAATATTGTTTTCAATGAAACAAATTTCTCCTACTCCCTTACTAGTTATGCACCCCAAACCATTACCGAAAGTTTTTCATATTTTACAGTTTGAGTTGTGTTTCGACTTTCCAACGCCTTTAAGTGCTTTTTCCAAGTTGCCAAGTTTGGAAATAAGCAATAGAGCATACAACACTCGCCTTTCTTTGTATTGAATTGTAAACAGTGGTTTTTTAGCGTCTCTCTATATAAAATAGTCCTCCTTTTTCAAGACTTGCTTTACCGTTTCGTGGGAAACTGTCATTCAACATTCTTCTCTAAACCAATAGATTTTTGTCAACTTTTCTTTGTAACACATGTTCTGTTTTCTTCTAATTATAACATGGGAGCTATGGGAAATGTATTAATGTTAGCCTATATTTTATGCCGCTGTGGTATGGTAGGTAAGACACCCTCCCACCAACCAAAAGGTTCACGGTTCAATACCAGGCCAGACCATCTGAAAAAGGAAAAAGTTGTTCAACGCGGTATCACTTCATAACATTCGGTAGTAACTGGTTTTGACAACTTCTCTAATGTATTTGCAGTTCGGAGCTGGCTTTAGGCTGTAAGTTTCTTTCAATGAGTCTAAAAATGGAATCGGGTGCAGCTCATTGACTGAGAGAAGTTCACATGTTCTTTCATGGAATGATATGGGAATCAATATAATATTGTTGTTTTTAGCGCGTCTTAAGCTTTTGACATAGTTTGTCTCCTTGTTGAGAACATTTCAGATAATGCTTGAACCATTTTCCCGACCGGGTGACTATAGCAAACCAACTAATTTTCACCCGACACTGTTCTATTGTGAGGCATTATAAAGTCTCGTATATTCAGCATTTAGTTGCTAACAAAAACAAAAACTTTAATCTAAACGTTTCAATGATAATGAAACAAAACATCAGAAAAAAAATATTTGAACAGCAAAATCTACCAGATTAAAAAAAAAAAAAACATAAACAAAACAACAACCAAATTTTGGACTTTCTTTTATTTGTTATCTTATTTCCTTATCTCAATTTTTCATTTTTGTGTTTTTTTGCTGTTATTTGTTAGTTAATAGTCAGATCATTTTGAATTAATAAAAAAATGTTCAAAAAAATAAATCAGCAAATCCGTTTTTTAATGACAAAAGTTAAAAAGATAACTTTTTCACTATGTAAAAAGATTTTCTTGACAAACTGTATGTTCCGTCCGGTGTCCATCAGGGTAGTCAACTTGACCTTCTCTTTTCTCCTTATTTATTAATGACCGACCTAGCGTAATTAAGTCTTCAAACATTTTAATGTATGCTGATAATGTGAAGATTTTCTTAACTTATAACCAAATTTTGGATTCAAATGGCTTTAAATTCATTCTATTCATGATGCCACATCAACTTAATTGAGCTCAATATGAAGAAATGTAAGGTCAAGAGACTTTAGAAAACCAGAGCAATTGTTCATTTTTTTTTTTTGTGGTAATTATCCAGTTGAGGCTGCCGACCGTTTTCTCGACCTTGGTGTCTTATTTGATCGAAAAATAGATTTTATTTCACATACTGCGACCACAGTCAACAAGGCCAGACTTGCACTTGGTTATATCAAACGGTGGTCTGAGGAATTTAATGATCCGTATATTACGAAAATGCTTTTCGTTTCACTTGTGCGTCCTATTTTAGACTATGGATCAATAATATGGGATCCAATTTATCAGACACATTCTAATACAATTGGATCGGTGCAGAAGCAATTTTTATTATTTTGTCTATGGGGATTAAATTTTGACTTACAAAACATGCCGTCTGATCCTGCCCATCTTACTCTTATTAAACTGCCAATTTTTAAGAGCCGAAAAACTATGCTGAATGTAACGCTTATATTAAATGTTGTTAGAGGCAATATTTGTGCTGAATTTTTGATAAATGAAATATCCTTCAATATACCCTTACGAAATTCCGGTTATTTTTTGCAATTGGCCATTCCATTTTTTTTAACTAATTATTCGGATGCTGATCCACTCAGGAGGATGTGCAATGCTTTTAATCAATTTTATAATTTTATTGACTACTCTTCAAATCCAAAAATGACAAAAAAAAATAATAATAATTTATTTTTATTTATATAATATTAACTCTTTTTTGTAATTGTCTGCAAGAATTAAGTCCATAGATAAATAAATAATATAAAAATCTATAAAATTTAAAACATGCTGTTATTTGGAATTTATTTATTTATATTAGTAAATAACTCTATGTTACTAAGAAAATTTTTTTATAAAAAAAATTAAATAAAAACAATAGTCTTAAGATGGCTTTATTTTGTTTTAAATATATGTGGACGGTGAGCGTGTCCATTGTTCTACTTTGTCAAAATTCCGCATATATCCATATTCGGCCCTACTAAACATATGCACGAAAATTCATTTATCTACGACGACTCCTTCTATTTTTGTCTATTCGTTCTATGGCAACGACGCATTTTGCGGTGTGCTTCGCTACATTTATATTAATTTTTATTCTAACTCTTATCTAAGTTGTACCTTTTTACCCTATTTCCCGTTTTGTACCTTGCCTCGCCTATAGTTTTTTTCCGAAATAATAAATATTTCACGATAATGTTCTCTAGGTTTTAGCTGTATACAGTTTTCAAACAAACACACATTATATATATATATATATATATATATATATAAAGGGTCCGCCATCTAACGTTTTTTTTTTCAACTAGTGCTTATTTCGTGAATGGTAACACTTAGCTCATGTCTGATTTGACAGATAATTAGTTTTATCCTTCCGCTGAACGAATATGGTTGTGCATACGCTTGAACAACGCTGGGAAATATTGCGACATTACTTGGAATATCATGGTAATAATGCAGAATTTTAAATCATCTTTTCAGATGAAGCTCATTTTGATCTTCGCTGATATGTAAACAAGCAAAATTTACGCATTTAGAGCACAGGAAACCTGCACGCATACATTGAAAACCCGATAAACCCAAGACGAGTCACCGTTTGGTGCGGATTTTGGTCCAGAGGCATAATTGGGTAATTTTTCTTCGAAAATGAGGAAGGAGTGGCCACTACAGTCAATGGCGATCGTTATCGGGCCATGTTGAATGAATTTTTGTTCACAAAAATTGAAGAGGAGGATATTAGCAACATTTGGTTTCAACAGGACGGCACAGCCGAGGCTACATTCGATGTTTTACACCCAGTTTTTGAAGATCGCATTATCAGCCGCAGAGCTGATGTCGTTTGTGCACCTCAGAGCTGCGATTTGACACCGTTGGATTATTATTTGTGGGGTGCCGTCAAAGATAAGTGTTGCGCCAACAAGCCAGAGACAACTTACGCTTTAAAGGACAATATTCGTGAAGCCATTGGTGAAATACAGCTGCACAAAATCGATAATGTGCTTAAAAATTGGACCGATCGTGTGGGCTACTGCATGGCCAGCCGAGGCAGCCATTTGAATGAAATTATTTTCATTACTCGTATTAACCGGAAGGATTGTACTTTTAAATAAAAAAAGAAATTTGAGAAAATATTCATTAGTTTTTTTATGGCATTAAAAAAAAAATTATTTGGCGGACCCTTTATATCATTATACTTGACATATATATTTTATATATATATATATTATATTATCAGGCCTGATGTGGACAGATAACGTAGCTTCGCATATACAAAATTTTTATTAGTATGACCAGACCATCTGAAAACAACGAAGCATTTTTTTTAACATCAGCTAGCAACTGGTTATGAGTATTACTACTATTAAAACTTCTCTAAAGCATTTGCCGTTCTGAGCCTGTAGCCGCCTTTGAATGAGTCTAAAAATAAAATCGTTGACTGAAGGAAGTCCCTGTGTTCCTTCTTCGAATGTTACAGGAGCTAATATATAATATATGTTTGTTGTACACGAAGTTGTTTGAGCGAAATTTAAAAACTTCTACAAAAATTAATAATTTTTATTTTTTTATGGGTGGTACCTGCATGCCGACCACTTTTTATCTGGTGATTTGTGTTAACTACGTTTTAGATTTAGACCAGATTTATAACCTTCCACTTTGAACGTTCACAAGATATACAAAAATTAATATTTACTCTGGATGGGTGCATTACCCATTTATCCAATTCAGTCCCCTTTTTGATTGACGGGTTGTATTGATTATGAAGCTATTTTGGCCAAATTTAGAGACTAACTGTTATTATTTTGAAGATATAAACAAATAACTATTTATTTTTTTTGGACTTGGCATAGCCCAGTTGAAATTTTTGATGTTTATATAGCCTATAGTTCCTTCTAGACAGACAGATACTGTAAAAACTTCAAACCAATTGGTTCACACATGAAATATGAAATGAAATACATTCATTTTTATATATAAGATAATGAAAATTTTCACTCTTGGTGGAACCCAGGTGGTATTGTGTATTAGTAGGTGTTAAAGATATGTGATTACTTCATGTGAATCATGCATTATGAGAGAACAGCCGGAATGTAAGCAGAAACATAAAAAAGTTATTCTTTTGCAAGGCGACGCTGAGTCACATGCTGTAAAAGTTGCCAAAAATTTCAAAGAAACGGTTAAATGTGATATCTTACTGCGCCCTTCATATTCTTTGCTCATTGCTTTTTCTGGCTACTGGATGTTTTGATGGGTACATCATGATTCTTTTGAATAAATCAAAAATTGGTTTGGACATTGGATCGCCTTAAACGACGAGAAGTTTTTCTAGACGAGTTTCGGTAATTGCCTGAAAGGTATGCAAAAGTTGTAAGCATTGGTGGATAATATTTGGATTATTTTTTTAAATTCATTATCTTTCTAAATAATTTTTTAATTCGGTCCACGAATTAATTTGTACTCCCAATACATAAATGATACTTATTTTATGTAAATAAAGTATTAAAACCTTTAAATTAAATAAATAACCCACTTGGATTTTTAAATATAATACTCAACATAACCCGGCTGGGCTTTATTTAATCGCTGTTTAAGTCCTCTTAAGGCGAAGTATAATTTTGTTATTAGCGAAATTGATTGTTGCCTGTATATCAGTCAGAAAGTTATATTTTCTTGTTGTTCATGATAGAAAGTTAAACACGATCATTTACTGCTACATACTTCAGCATAGGTGCGTTTGGGTCGATCTTTGATTTAAAAAGTTAAATCGGTAGTTTTTCGCGATGGTTCTTTAGTACTACCCAATAACCACCTATCAGGAAAGCTAAAAGACTAACAACTTTAAAACAAATCCAAAAGGACAACAGCCAATATAGGCTATACAATACAATAGACACCCACTAAAACTGACTTCATCATGTTATGCAGGCGAAACATATGACATTACACACGGCGTCACACTGACATAGGTTATATCCCTTACATCCTAGCTAATTACATCCTGTAAATCTTTTTGTGCAGAAATGTTTCTGTTTCTTTAAACAACGTACCTCCACAGCCATCTAGAACTATGACTCAGAGATGACTCAGTAAACAAAAACAGGGCTGGCGCTGGTTGCTACTGTATATTGATAAGCTTTGAACCAGAATATCTTCTTTTTTAAATAGCAGGGTAGCTTATAATAAGACTCGGTCGATTTTTTATTCGATTTCCCTTTTTAAAAATAGAATACGAATAAAAATAATATAAAACGAATTCATTCCATGAAGTGATGCCAAACCGAATACAATTCGTAAAGAATAAAAAGTTAAATTTTAAAATTCACTAAGACATCTTATTATTACTGCATATAATACAATTGTATGAGTATCAAACGTACCATAAGAATGTAAATTCCAGCAGACTTACAAATACATTGCAACCTTTTTTATGTTGCAACAATTTCTTTTTTCACGTTTATACAAATGTGGGCATATTATATAAAGTGGAAGCGATGTACGAATTTATGTATGCAATTTTTGAACGTACATATGTATGTCTGTATGATACATATTTTTCATTGACAGTTGTGATAAAAAATTGAGCATTTATTTAACAAAGTTGTGGTTGTTTATGAAATAATGCCTCATGAAATAAGGAGAGGTGGCTTTACGTGTGTTAGATAGGCTTTGACTCGATCATGCATTATTTTCACCCATACAATACACGTTGGCACCATGCCGTTTAAAGAACAATAAATACGTATTTTAGCAACTCCACGCGGAATTTTGTGACCATATGATGCACATGAGTCCAATTCCGACTACTGCTTAGGGTACACTGTCTTATTCTATGCTCTTTTCACAATTATGCCACAGCTACCAAGTAACCTAGAAATGTTTCTGGGACTTCTGATAAAAATAGACCTATAAAAATCTCTTGTATTTCAGGAAGAACAAATTGTCACGTGTTAAGCTTCAAATAGTGCGTTACTGATGATTAAAAAAAAAAAAAAATGGGAAATGAAAAAACACAAAAAAGACGGCAAACAATTGATTGGTAAGCACAATTCTTCTTACGACAGTTTTATTTTGTTAAAAGTGTGTGTTAATCAAACACACAGCGTACCAACGCAGATTGCCAACTCCCTTAACCAGCTATAAAAACAGCCCTTCTTATGGACTACTTATCGGTCACAATTCGTAACACTGCTTTTAGAAAAACACATAGATACCAAAGTACCACAGTTGACCCGCATAAAACTCAAAAGGGATGCCTCATCACCATAACTCAGTTCTTTTGTGACTGAAGATACAACGAGCCTTTACATCTGTCATCAAATCCCTATCAAACTTTACCACATTCACAGTCACACTGCTAATCATAGCCTCTTAATACTGGAAAGACCCATTTCGATATTTGTCAATATATATTTTTTTTTTATTAATCGTGTTTTGATCTTTTGTGTGCTTTGGTCTTTTGTTGATCTTAGACCATTTTGTGATAGCAGTCGATTACCACACAGATACCGAAACATTACATTGTCATTACAGCCACGAGTGTTTGTTAGAGTGCTGCCAGCAAAAATTACTAAACTCTTCCAACTCTATATTACGTAAATTTTGTGTTATTTGGGGTGTTGCAGCGCATTCTCTTATATATCGGGTGGGCCATCTATCGTTTGAAATTTGAACCAGCGCTTATTTCAAATCTGGCTATACTTATGGCATTCTATTCTGTCACAAAATTTAGTATATTATCTCAACTGAACGAAATGAATCGATTTACGCTTGAGCAACGTTGTGATTTATTTGAAATTTGTTTCCAAACCGAAGACAATTGGTAGAAAATTGCAAAAAAAAAAATAAAAAATCATATTTTCGGATCAAGTACATTTTCATCTTGGTGGGTGGATTAATAAGCAGAATTGCCGTATTTGTGGCTCAGAAAAGCCAAACGTGGTCTTACAGAAGCCAATGCAGCCTTTCGAGTGTCTGTTTGGTGCGGCTTGTGGAGCGAAGGCAACATTGGCCCATATTTCTTTGAAAATAAGGATGGCGCAATCACTACGGTCAATGGAGACACCTATCGCACCATAATAACCGATTTTTTTGTGCCCTCTCGTCATGTTATTGATCTGTACTATGTTTTGTTTCAACAGGGTGGTGCAACTTGCCACACATCTCATGCCACAATTGCTTAATTACGTCAAACGTTTGATGGCCGTGTAATAAGCCCAAATGGTGATGACAGTTGGCCGTCAAGAAGCTGCGATTTGACATCGTTGGACTATTTTCTCTGAGCGCCGTTAGAGGCAAATGTTATGGCGACAAACCAGAGACAATCGAGCAGTTGAAGGCCAACATTTGTGATGCTATTGCCGAGATACGACCCCATATACACGAAAAAGTTCTCGAAAATTGGTCCGATCGAATAGGGGACTGTTAGGCCAGCCGCGACAGCCATATGAATCAAATGAATTTTGCCAAAATAACATAACAGTATACATTAAATTTAGTGAACAATCAACACCATATTTTTTCATCGTGTTTAGAGATAGAAAATTATATACCAGAAAATGGTGATTTGGGGAAAGCATTAAATTTTGTTTTCATTTGTAGAAAAGTGCTGCGGAGTCACATCTAGTACTTGTAGAGTCGTATGGTGATCATGCTCTAAACGGAAAAAGTCATTGATTAATCCGCGACAACCATCAACTTCGGCTGCAAAACCAGATCGATTCGAAGAGAAGACAATTCTGGATGTCTGGTGAGACCAGAAAGGTATGGTGATCCACGAGCTCCTTAAACCTGCTGAAACCTCTAACACAAATCACTATCGAAATCAAATGATAAATTTTAGCAATACATTGATCGAAAACCACCAGAATTGGTCATAAGGCATAGCAAAGTAATTCTTCAACATAAGAATGCACATACACACAATACAAAACCGGTTCAGTATACAATGAAAGCATTAGGTTGAGAACCGCCGTCTCCACCAGACTTGGCTCCTTCCGATTACTATTTGATTTCATCGATGGGAAACGATTTGGCTGAGTAGTACTTCGATACCTACGAGGAAGTAAAAAATTGGGCAATTGATTGGCTGGCTTCAAAAGACAAATAGTTTGATTGGCGTGGGATCCACAAATTATCTAAAAAATGGGAAAAATGTGTAGCCAGCTATGACCGATAATTTAAAAAAAAAATAGTGTTATATTTTCGCAAAACGGTACACCTGGTGTATCATTTAAAGCCTTAATCCCGTCTTTGCAGCTTCACTCTCTAGAAATTTAAATTTATCAGACATGTGACAATAGCTGATCGGCGTATTCCAAACTCTCCAAGAGTTGGTTTAGCTTTTCGAACGATATCATCACAAGCTGTAACGAAAAGAGCAGAGATAATATACATTCCAGTCTGCTGCAGTTGTTACACAGAAACTTTTACAATCATGACTGACTCAGAAATTATTTGTGAGCGTGTACGTTATTTAATTATATGAAAACATACATGATTTTATCTTTTTACGGTTTCACTGAATACATAACCTTTTTCTAACGGAATTATCACATCGTAGAATATGTATTCCCGTTCAAAATTTTTTTTTCAATAATTTTTATGATATTTTTTAACAGAATGTATAACTTTTAAATTAAATTGTTGCTACTAAAATTAATTAAGAACCCTATCTGTCTTCATAAGTATGCCAATTTTCCCGCCTTTTTAGTGTTAATCCACAAAGCTATGAAATCACAAACATATTTTAAGTACATTTAATCAGTTAACAGTTTAAAAATCATACCGATAGTCTGCTGTTCTAATTAGTCTTTTCTTATTGAAAAATTCATTTATCGTGTTAAGAATAACAGACTTAAATCAAAGTTGAAATTGTTGCCTTTAAATCACGCATGCTAGCAGTACCGGTATAGCCGTTGAGTTTGAAATAGAGCTTGTCCTTGAAGATGATTTTCTTTTTGGTGGCATGTGTTCATTGATAATTTCGTTAGTTGCTGAAACATAACACCTTCTTCACCTACTTTCCTTTTGGTTATATGGTTTACATTAAAAATGAACAGAAGGACATGCAGTTTGGTTACAGGAAATGATTTTTCGGGTTCTTTATGGATTTCTGGCTTCTTTTCTATCGTCTGGTAAATATATATAAAAACCAGCTCATTCTATTTGCACTTGATTTAAATACTTTGGAAATTAAAAGATAAACTTCGGTATCCCTAAGGATAATTTTTATTTTTCTAAATAAAAGTATTTTACAAAAAAAAAAAAAAAAGAATTTAACTGCATAAAGTTGTGTAAGTAACTGTACAATTGTACATGTCTGTATGCATTTTTCTTTCATCTTTTTGGACATATTTATTTTTCATAAAAATGCAAAAAATGTTGTACCTTCACAACATGCTTTTTACATTTCATAGTTGAGCGTTTCCACTTATTTTTTATATTTTTCCATATTTTTTCTTTTCATACATTTCTGTGGCAGCAACAACATTCTTGGCTGTAGTACACCAAAATCAAGCCCATATGCCATGAATGTGCGCATAAGTAAGAGTGTAAAAGTTTGCACAAGTAATATTCATTGTATTTTTTACGGGGGTATTCTCAGCAATTTGAAAAATTTTAAATAAATATGTAACGATTTTTTTGCATATTTTTTTACCTTTTTTGCATATTTTTTATTATTATACATGTTGGGTTTCATGTTTCTTAAATATTTTTTTTTTCATTTTTGTTCAGTTGTGTCAAAGAGAATTATCTGCATAATTTACAACACGTTGAATTTGATTTTTCTTCCTACTGCTACTTTATGCATGTATTGTATGTAAAGTAAGTATGTAAATAATTATGTATATTTGTGAGTACATATTTGTGTAAATATTTCATGTATTATTTTTGTGTAATTACAATTCTAAAGGATCATATTGTAATTTATGCACCAACGATGCATTATACAGTGGGAATACCTACATACATACAATACTCTGTATTTTTAAATGCTTTCGAGCATTAAAAAGCGAAAAAAAAAATGGGACTATACGAAGTGCAAAAAGTGAAAATAGAAAAAGAACAATAATGTTTCACGATATTATTACGAACATTGTAATCCAATAAAAGTCACTTAAATATATCAGTATAAGGGGTAAGTAAAAAAGTTGTTTCGAGTTTGTTTTCAAAAAGTAAGCAATTGCAATCTTATAACATCGTATAGCTGTTTAAGGCTACATATTTAAGCACAATTCAGCTTTATCGTTATTAAGAGTATTTTTTATAGCAGCGTCTGTAATTTAGTTTGAAATGAAACAAATAATCAGAATTAAAAAAAAAATTCAGTTCGTAATAAAATTCTATGGAATTTCATTGTTTTAATAATAATATGATATTACTGCCACATGACTTGCTTTAACCTGTCAATCAAATATTTGTTCTCTTTTTTTAAGAAATTCTATGGTATATACTGTAATATACCATGAGGTGTGAGCTATGTTCAGGAGTTCAATTCAATTCAATTGCTCAAGAGTTGTTAATTTATTAGCATAACCTTGTTGAGTGTTACTTCAAATGGCCTGGGTGGGCTTAATTAGGTTACCCAGCAGATAGCCAATTCTATTCCGTATCGTGTTGACGACGGTATATTTCGGTATATTAGACTTTTTTTTCTGAACACAGCTTACTGATATCCAACCCAGTAAACACATTCTTTTAATTTTCAAGACTTTTTGCCACTCCAAGGTGTTCTCTGCAAGGACTATTGTGAAACTCTTTCCAAGTATTGGTCATCTTGAAGGAAGGCATGGTGATCACCCACAACTTTGTCGGGGTGTTGTTCCTAAATATATCCGTCTTATAACATTAAGACACAATATGGGGATGTCAAATGTAGAATTCTCCACAACGACAAGTGTTCAGAAAGCTTCAATCCAACATCTGGTATCAGGCAGGGTTGTCTTTTTGTCATTCATATTATTTTTAATCGTTCTCGATGATGTTCTGTCTCAGGCGTTGGATGGTCACAAACGTGGATTTCAATAGAACTTCAGGGAACATCTCGAAGACCTCCACAATGTCGACGACATCTGTTTGATATTATGTCGTTATACGGATAAGCAGAGCAAAATCGACGACCTGAGTAGTGCATCTAAGGGAGTGAGTCTGACGATCAAACCTGCCAAGGCAAAAACTATGTCTGTTCCATCGACCAGGTTAAGAAACCAAATCTGTATCGAAAACGAAAGCATAGAACACTAGAAAAATATCTGCTATTTGGGCAGTCTAATCACACCCGAAGGAGGAGCTGCTGAAGATATGATCAACGGTATTAACAAGACTAAAGCGGCTTTTTTCGGTCAATTGGGAAAAAGGTGGATATCAACAAAATTGCGAATATTTGAATTAAATATGAAGTTCATCTTACTGTATGGCTGCAAAACCTGGCTGATGAATGGAAAATTGGCAAATAAACTGCAAGTGATTATAAATCGCTGTCTGAGATATATATTGAGAATATGGTGGCCAGAAATGATCTCAAACTCACAGCTTTTGCGCAGGTACGATGAGGAGTTATTGACAATCCCAATTAGGCGTCGAAAATGGAGTGCATTGGTCACACGCTACGTAAGCCAGCAGGTGAATTCTACATAGAGGCGTTGGACTGGAATCCGCAAGGTACCGCGGCACAGGCGAAGATACAAAATGGCCTCGGACAATAAACGCTGAATATGAAGCTTCTGCCAAAACCTTGAAGGAGATAAAGGCTATTGTATTAACAAGGCTAAGGCGAGTTTTGATCAATTGAGGAAAAAAGTGGAAATCAACAGATTTATCTTCGCCCACAAAATGCGAATATTTAGATCAAATGTGAAGTGCATCTCACTGTATGGCTGTAAAAGAAGGCTGATGAATATTCATAAACACTGCAGGTGTTTATACCATAAACCGCTGTCTGAGACATATAAAGGGTGGTCCAACCAAAACGCAGTTTGTTAAATGTAATTAAAATAAAAAATTTTCAGAGAATTATCTTAATATTTTTTATTATGGTAGAAGGATCGATCAAATTATGTGTGAAAGAAAATATCGACCAAGTGCCCGCCACGACTTCGGTGCCACACCTCTATCCGTCGGCCCATATTTTCAATAAATCTGAGACATAATTAAGGTTCAATGTCGTTAATGTGCCGAATTATCTTATCTTTCAGCTCTTGAATTTTTATTGACTTATTAACGTACACTTTTTCTTTTAAATATCCCCAAAGAAAGAAGTCTAACGGTGTCACATCACATGATCGTGGCAGCCATTTAACATATCTATGACATGAGATAAAACGGCCATTGAATTTCTCGCGTTAATGAGTCGTTGTTTTGTTGGTTGTTTGGCAAGTTTTAGCATCCTGTTGGAACATATCTAATTTCTGACCACATATCCTTAATTTATGACCAAATGAAGTCTATTATCAACTCGTAATAGCGAATACCATTCGCGGTAACTGTTTGGCCGACCTCATTTTCGAAGAACTGCGTCCTGATAAAGTAGCTATCGCCCGGATTATACGTACTAAAAAGTCACTCCTTGTAGATGCGTCCACTTTTCAACAATCACTCGTGGATTTTCATTTGCCAAAATGCGGTAATTCTGTGTGGAATTGCTTCGATTTTAGACACATTTGGCCGGTTGTGCTTCAGCAAACTTAACGCGCTGCCTCATTGTATACCTTTTCATGTTGAATATGTCAGACACTGAAACAAAGAAATGTCAGATTAAGGTGGGCAAAAAACTTGAAGTTAAGGTGTGACTCACAATTAACATCGCGCTGTATGGTTTGTCACCCTTTGTTATACGCATGAACTTGGAGGCAAAAATAAAAAATAAAAAATCATGAATTAACATTATCACCAAAATTAATGTTGGACTATTCTGCTTAGCCCACAGACCCTACCAATTAATGCTAGGAAAACGTGTGGGTGTTCCAGCTATGCGGTAAGAGACAATATCCGGTATTTTTACTAGTGGACTTCGGTCCACGGAAGTATTTGCTACGTCTTCATGTGGTCTTCAAAACATGTGACGAATCCAGCGCTATTTGAGATAGAAAATCTTTATGTGAATTAGGCTTGGGTTCGATTGTTTCCACAGGTTTCTATTCGAGATTGTGTTTGGCCAAAAAACTTACAAAATTCTTTGAAGGCAACGATACTTGGATAGCGTTGGCATTGCGTAATGTTATATTCCACGACTAACATTCATAGAAGAGGGCCGATTTTACGTAAGAGTTGAATATGTTGATCAGAGTTCATTTCATGATAGCAGTCGGTTTCCGTACACGTCGTAAAATACTGATACTGACACCTAAACATATACAAGACCTGCCAACGGTAGCAGAAATCATTAACCTCTTTCAACTCGATATTATGTATCCTGAAATGTATATTGTGCTGCATAATTATTGCATGCATTACCTTATATCTATCAAAGCTAAGCCCCCTGCCTTTGTAGCTTCATTCTCCAGAGTTTTAGGTTTAACTGACATGTGACGATAACTGAGTGATAAGAGCAAATATCAACATACTAATACAAACTCCCTAAGTATTAGTTAACTTCCCATTCAAATGTCCCTGATGATTGCTGTAGTACTGCGAACAATAGCTGATAGTATACCATACTAATAATATACTATGTGCCACTAAGCTTTAATTGATCCGAAATCGTCGATATTTATTTATTTTTTTTTCATTTATAGAACTTATTTATGAGAAAATTCTTGTCCCGTTATGCGTTGTAGTCACCGCATTTGCTTAATTGCTATTGCTTTCGAAAAAGATCGATTAAAAATTTTACAAGAAATTAAACACCTTTTTCTATTACTTAGAACGAGCTGTATTAAATCAAATATGTGCCGTTCTGATCGGAAACCTTCTGACATATTTGGAGTAAAGTCATTATTCTATCAGTGTAGATCTCTTCTACGTTTTCTGAGCGAAAAACTGATCCAACTGCGTTTTGCAGTCCTCTAAGGAATTTAAATTTACAACTTCTTCGAACACCCAATATTTTTCCTACATACGAGTAAAATTTCTTTTTTCTTAAAACTGATATTTTTCTTTTTTTAAACCGAACAACTTTGCTGTCCTATTAAAAATAAAAAAGTATTAATATTAATGTACTTAATTGAAGAACTTAAAGAATTATTTTACATCAATGAAAAAGACAATTAAAGGAATATTTATTGCCAGCAATTTTAATTGTTAAAGATTTTATTTTTCCTTCATTTTCATAAAGAAACAACAATAAAGAGCTTAAGCAAAAAAGAATGTTTCAAACAGATACTTAATGCAGAAAATGAAAAGAAATCCAGATAATTATTACCGGCCTGAATACTGAATACTTTTAATATTTTCTTGTACCCTACACAACTGTAAATATTGTGCTAGATTTTGATTTAATTTCTTTATAGCTATTGATCTGTACACCTAAATAGTGTGGTATGACTTGCTAAATATAAACCGATTTTTTTTAAGCGCAAGGATAAACCCTGTGGTTTTTAGTAATAAATTGCCAAACTTGTCCAAAAAAAAAAAAAAATAAATAAATAAATTAGAAAAGTGACCAGATAATCTAGGTCAGTTTCAGGCCGAAGCTTGATATATATATTTGATCCCATCGAAAGCCATTGCCTCACTGATATTTTAGATTCGTGGGCTTTTCTTCAATCCTTAAGTACATTCTGTAGGCACCTTTTAGTAAATACTTGTACTATTCAGTCTTTATCTTCATCTAATTATGTGTCTTTTGAGTGTCGTTAATTGAATTGGTCACATTTAGATAAATACGGTGACTGAGGTATGTTTCTTTAAATTTTGCTAGAGAAAACCACCTGTAAAGGATTTGGTCATAGTCTTCAAGGAAAAAGACGCAACCTCTTTATATCGGGTGTTTTTTTTTACGGTTGCATAAATCTCAATCATAATAAAATAACGAATTATACTTCTAATATTAATGAAACGGGCTTTGTTGAATAGCAAACTATATGACATTAATGTTTAAATATAATTTCGGCCATGTGACCGCCACGGCGGCTGCGTACAAGGTGCAATCTGGAATTTTGACTAACCTTTCGCAGCATATGTGGCCGTATTTCGCTAATGTTAATTTCCAGGCGTTCAATTGTCTTTGGTTTATCGACTTTACATAACCCCAAAGAAAATAAACTAATGGGGTTAAATCTCACAACCTTGATATAACGTAATGGTATTTTGACTATTACGTGAAATTATTCTTTCATCAGAAGTTTCTTTGAGTAAATAAATTGTAGTGCGCTATGTATGGCTTCGCCCTATTGAAACCACATGTTAGGAAGATTAATGCCAGCTATTTTAAGTACAAAAAAGTTTATAATCATGTCCCTATAACGTTGACCATTGATAGAACATTCTGAAAATGGAATGAGTTTCTGCATAGGTCTGATCAGATACCCAAAGCTGATACTACAGACAATGGGAGCTCCAGCAACTTAGGTTATTTTATTGCCGTAGGAAATTATTGTTTAAGGCAGCTTTTGTTTTTAACCTAATCTAATGTTGAATGTTTTCAAATGAAGTGAATTGTAATCAAGTATAGTGCACTTGCAACTTGGGATTTTCTTAGGAAATATTTTAACTTGTAAATGGGTATATTAGTTAACTTTTGAGGGTTTTGTGTAAATTTATATACAGTCCAATTCTCCATAGTTTTGAAATCACGTCAGAAATTACCGGGTCACTATCAATAACCAAAGAGTGGAAACCAAGTCATATCTATATGTCTTCGGATAGTCAAGTGGATTTTAAAACCCTGAAATCCTCAAAAATGATATGCAGTTGTCTAGACCTTCTCAACATGAGCAAACTTAAGCGTTATGACAAAGTATTTTACGAACCACTGTAACCTAAGTTACCACTTGAACGTAGTTGGTGTCTCTAAAAAATAAAAGGCCTATCGATTTTGTGAAAGTGACTCTGAAAGTTCGAAGCATATTTTCTAAGACTCTCCGGCGCTCAATAGATAAAAACCTTATTTGTACCTTAAAGGTTCAAATAGACGCGACGTAACATAACGTCATAGCCGTAACCGTAGTTGAGACAACTACAATCAAATTGATCGGTTATGTCACCACTAATCGATGACATTTATACCCACAAGGTTGGTTGAGGTTATATTCAGTTACGCCTAATTGAACCTTTAAGGTCCATAGTCGAGACAACCAAAAGCAAATTCGCTCCTTATGACATTACGGTTCGTTGGTTATTTCAACACTAATTTAACACATTTTCGGCAATAAGGTTAGTTGGGTGTGTTGGAGCTAAGGCATTGTGTTGCTTACGTGCAAAAGTTGTAAGCAATGGAACACATAATTGTTTTTATTAAAGTATGTGTTTGAAGTAAATTCATATCTAAACTCGTTTTTATTCCATTTGCAATATAAAGCGTGTTTTTTATAGAGGTTAGAACTTTAAGTTGGTATTACTTTTCAAGATGGCGACCGATTTAACAGCTGTCAAGAGATTTATTCTCGGTTTGGTATGGCAATTTATAATGAATAGACATACGCCCGGCGTAGATTCGTCGAATGGACCCAAAACGTGAGTACCGTTGTTCCCGATTTTCATAAGCGAATTTTGTTTAGCGACGAAGCGCACTTCTGGTTTTATGGCTACGTCAACAAACAAAACTGCCGCATTTGGAGTGGAGGTAATCCTCAAGTGTATGTGGAAACATCGTTATATCCAGAAAAACTGACTGTTTGATGCGCTTTATGGGCTGGTGGAATCATTGGTCTGTAGTTTTTCAAAAACGATGGTGGTCAGAACATTACAGTCAATGGAGATCGGTATAGAGCCATGATTACTAACTTTTTCATTTTCGAATTGAATAACCATGATGTCCAGGAGATGTGGTTTCAACAAGACGGCGCAGCATGTCACACAGCTCGTGCCACAATAGATTTATTGAAATACACGTTTGGTGGCCGCCTAATTTCACGTTTTGGACCTGTGAATTGGCCTTCAAGATCTTGTGATTTAACACCGCTGGACTACTTTCTGTGGAGCTATGTAAAGTAATTGGTCTATGCGGTAAAGCCACCAACGGTTGACCATTTGGAAGACAACATTCGCCGTGTTATTGCCGATATACGGCCACAAATGTTGGCAAAAGTAATCGAAAATTGGACGTCCAGATTGGACTACATCCGCGCCAGCCATGGCGGTCATATGCCAGGAATCATATTTAAAACGTAATGCCACAAGATTTTCTTTCGGATAAATAAAATTCATGTCAATCGAATAATCCATCCTTGTCTTATTGCAACCTAAAGTTCTATACCTCTATAAAAAACACCCCTTACGAACTCAGTAATATAACGTTTTATCAAAGTAAAACGCAACAATATGTTGAATTGAGTGCAATATCTGAGAAATACGCTTTATGATTCTTATTAAAAAAACACTGCAAAAGTTTAAAAAAAATGTCGTATTCGATACTGTTTCGCTACGAGGCTGACGACTTGATTGCATTAACAAACTAATAAAAAAAGAACTACATGATGGCAATAAACGGCCAAACATATATTTTATGATCTGCTAAAAATTGTCTCAAAAATTTTGAAGTGCACATCATGTAGTCCACAACTGGTACAGTCTGACTGCCATTTGCTTAATTAGATGCAAAACACTTTTGGAACAACAAAAAGCCGATGAAATCACTAAGCCAGGCTTTCTTTTTAAATCACATAAATTCTGCAGTAATAGAGTCATGATATTAACCAACAAAAATCAAAATATCATAGATTATAGGGTTAAATATTTATTTGTATAGAAGTGATTCCCAATAAATGAATATTTTACTGTAAAACTGTATTAAAATCCATTATGTTTTACCTGGCTATCTAATTGATTTTTTTTAACACCTATTAAGCTGTTTAAAAATTATCAAAATTCGATCTTAAATTTATTCACATGAAGTATCTCGGTCATCGCAAACTTCAGACACAATCATTGCAATCAATAAACAATTCCTTTTGTTCGTTAATAAGAAAAGGTCCTTTATAAATGAGACACTTATAGCTTAAAGCAATAAACTTAAGAGTGAGATAAACTTGTGTTGTTTCAATTTAAAGACAATTACTGCAAACTATGAAGCACATAATTGAACTAAAAACTTTGAGAGCGGTACGTGTAAATTATATCTAAAAGTACTTGCAAATGATTGAAGTGCTAAATCAGTTTAACTTTTTTTCAACAGAATTATACGCACATGACTAATGTGTATTTGCTGTTGATAAAACTTTTACAATTTATAGCCTTCAAAGACGATATTATAGTTTGATGGAAATAAATTAATATGATAAAGTGTTCCTTTAGCCCATAGCGCTATGGGTAGTATTACTGTAATGCGAATTATATAGAACTCATATGCTGTATTATCTTCTAAAATTTAAAGACTATTCACATATTAAAGCCACTTGACTCGACAACTTTAAATGGCCCCATTAATTTAAGCCCTTTAATCACCTCATGTTATGTTGCTCGTCGCTGTCATGTCAACCGAAAACAAGTAATCGTACAAAGGACGATAAACAAAAGGAAAATTGTAATACAATTTCAACTTAAAATCAATGCCGTTGTTGTTTTAGTTGTTGCATATTTTGTATTAATAATTGCCATTTCCTGTCTTTCATCATCAACACTAATTGCACAGCGTTAATAACATTAATGTTGAAATATGTTTTATGAAAACAGCATGATATTTCGTACACACACACTTACATCTAATTTGAAAACAAATGCAATAATTATTTGAATTTATACAAAAAAGGCCTACTCATCGAATCAATCACCCGGTTATGAAGTACATACGAGTACTTAAACACCACACGTTCCCTTTTAGACTAAAGTGTACATATGAGGCATCATATGTGAAATGATGTTTGCAAATAAAACGAACAAGGATTTTAAAAACGAATAAGGATATTAAAGTAAGTTATACGCAACTATTTAATACACTACTCTACCGGTGCGCCTTATATGGGCCACATACTATGCATCTTACGTCCCATATTAGCTAAGGCATATAGAGATTGATAGCAGTAATAACAGGACATTGGATGCTAGGTGAGCATGCGGTTCGACTTGGACTCTTCTTCAACGATTATTGTTGAAGTTGAAAAACCTGGGAAATGGGACACACATTCCTTTGCAGCTACATAATGTTCAATATTAGTGAGTTAATTAGGTCTAGACTTAATGACCTACTAAGATATCTCTTATCTGCTAGCTGGATCTAATACCATATTGGTATACATTTCGTGCGGTGGTGCTGGCTTGCCAAGAGGTGGCCCTTTTGTCTCAATTTGACTGTTTGTGCTCAGCGAACTACCACGAAAACTAAACCATACCCTACAGTGTGAATTCAAAATGGGAGCTAATATACACCGCTCCACATGAAGAACATTTTAGAATTCAAATTTTAAGTTTGTGTTCTAAAAAGGGATCAGGTTGTTATTTCACTTAACGTATGCACAAAAGTTGAGTTTTTATTAAATTTAATTAAGCCTTAACTGGTATCACTATTTCTAAACATATACTTGGTATCCGGGATCCAAAATCACCCCATACGAAAAAATTATAGTAAAAAATGCTTTGATACTAAAATAGTAGGTGAAGTTTTTAATTCTAAAATATTAGTCAGTTTTTAAATTTCAATTAAATTTTTATTCACTTAAATTTAAAAATTACACAATATTATTTAATAACTTATAAAATGTAATTATAACTGACAGTATTCAACTTTTAACGATTTTTATGTAGCGTATAGTGGGATCCATTTTGAACCAGTATTCAGCTTTTAATGATTTTTATGTAGCGTATAGTGGGATAGATTTTGAACCCACGATACCAGTTGAGGGTTAAAAGATTGTAGGAATATAACCAACTTTATAAATTTATTCATAAAAGTCCTTTTGCGCCTAATAAAATATAATTTATAAAGCTTGGTGAAACTACAATGCGATCATAATCAAACTTGATACATAAATAGAATAATTTGAAGAAAAAGGAGAACATTTCTGTGCCAAATATCAGCTCATTGACAATTGATATGCGTTACACAAAAACCCCTTTCCCTACGTTTAAAAGAATTGGAATTCATTCAAAAGCAAAGAAATTTGGTCCCATATGAATTGAAGTCGAGAGATATTGAAAGGCGATTTTGCATTTCGGAAATGATGACTGAACTCTAAAAACGAAGTTACCTTTGCATCGTACTGCTAACCAGCCAAATCAAAGCCGAAGCCGAATATTCATGACGCCATGCTAATACTCTGTATTTGGTGGGATCTGAAGGGTGTTTTGTATTGTATATTATAAGCTGTTAAAATCTAGTCAGACAATCACAAGAGACCTGTACCGAATACTACTGAATCGTTTTTATTTATTCACTCATGACAAAGCTCGAAACATATTGAAAAACTGCTCAAAACCTATTTGAAAAACAGTGGATGGGAAGTTCTGGCTAATCCACCTTATAGCTCAGACCTTGCCCCTTCTGAGTACTATTTGTCTTTATCGATACAGAACGCTTCACTTCAGAACAAGGTATCCAAAATTGGCTTGATTAATTCTTTACCGGAATCAATATGCTACCAGACAGGCGAGAAAAAGTAATGGCGACAGACAATACTTTGATGTATGAATTCATTTTGTTATTAAAATAAAGCGTTTTTCAAGCATAAAAATTGACATTATTAACTTGCAGATCCAATATTTCCATGGCTATATCAGTCAACACTGACCATTGAGAGAACATGCTACATAATTCGCAATAGTCAACAACATGATATCTATATAGAAGCAGTTTTCAAGACTATACGGCGGAATCGGTGTTTTATCTCTGGCTCATCATTTGCGAACCTCAGCAGGTGTTTTTTAGAGTTACACAGGTTTAAATCATATTAAAACAAAGAAATATATTATTAATATGAATGGAACGTGCTTTGATGGATAGAAAATTTTATGGTTAATATTTAAATACGTTTCTGGACGCCATGGCCGGCGAACACTTGGCGCAATCTGGAACACCAATATTTCTTAACTTTTCACAGCATATGCGGATGTATTTCGCGAATAACTCTTCGAATATTGATTACCAGCTGTTCAATTGTCTCTGGTTTATCGACGCAGACAAGTGGCTTTACATAACCCAAAAAAAAAAAATAGTGCTATGGGCTTAAGTCACACAATCTTAGTGGCTAATTAATTGGACCGTTACGTGAAATTACTGTTTCATAAAAAGCTTTTTGGGTTAAATCAATTGGAGCACCCGATTTGTGTCATGTAGCTCTGTCCTATTGCAAGCACATGACAGCAAGATTAATGCCAGCTAATTGGGGTACGAAAAAATTTCTAATCATGCCCCTTTACCGTTAACCATTGACAATAACATTTTGACCATCATCGTTATCGAAGACGTAAAAACCAATGACTCAGTATTTTTATGTAATGGTGTTTACGTACTTATTCAACCAAAGAGGTTATTTATGTACTTATTCAACCAAAGATTCGTTGGAGAACATAATTCGCCATTCGCCGTATTGGCAACGCATACAAGTTGATTCTTAAAAGCTTTTAAGCCAAGAATCTTTCATAAAATTTTCCAAACTAAACAAAAAGCAATAATCAGCTGCTAGCGCAGTGTTGCCAACACAAAATTATGAACCTCTACAAAAACTCCCGATAGAGTGACGCTTATTGAAATACTTTCTTACTTAATTTTTTTTTTTTTTATTTATAGATACGAGTTCGTGGTACATTCGTGATACGACTACCACTTCTTTCGATGTCTTCAGAGCTCTTTAAATAGTAAAAATTGGGCAACCAATGGGTCGTTGGGCTGGGTAAAGCTTATCGCTGATAACCTATGAAATTTATACAGCGATGAAATCACAAAATTCTTAAAAAAAACTACTGACCCTTTGTTTTGGTAGCCTCATATAATACTATGAATATATTTAACATAAAGATCATATTGTGCCAAGTTTTGGCTCTATTTACCAGAATCTTCAAGAATATTCTTTACCATCCTTTTGAAAGAACAGTGTTAACAATCTAATGTAGGTCACGCTTTTATAGGCATTATTCAATATACCTAAGTTTTCATTAGAGCGAATTTTTTCAAGAACAAAACCGAAAAAAATTGATGTAAAACATATTAAAATTTGGGAACTTCTTGAGAGAATAGAAAAATAAATGAAAGGCGAATTGGAATCTTTATATAGTATTCCGAGCTTAGAAAATGATGCTTTTTTTCATATTTTTATTTCCTTTTTTAAGGTTTTTTAGCAGGCGTAAAAGATAATAAAACTGAAAAATCATGTTTAAAGTGAAACTTGTCTTTTATATGTTATCTTGTATTAAAGTGTGACACACTCAATCCACACTGACAAATATACATACCTAAGCTTTTTAAATAGTCTGTGACAACAAAAGTAAATCTGTATAATCGACGCGAATACCTACTACAAGTGAAAAGTAAAGAAGCTCAAAAAATGAATATGGGTACGAGCTAGTTTCTACATAAGTATTCGCTTTAATGTGAATAGGTGAACAGAAAATATTGTATTAAGAATAAATAAATGTTAACTCACTAAAAAATTTTTCCATTTGAATTGATAAAAAATGAATATGTTTTTTACACTTTCAACATATGCAAAAACGCCAACATCAACGTCAACATAAAGCTCATTACCTCCCGCTTCAAGCACAAGCAAAGTGAATACAATAAGCACATATCTTAAGTATGAATTGCTGGCTGGTTTGTTGACATTTATTAGTTTCTTTTCATTTTTCTTACATTGAGTATAAGAAAAGAAAAACTGATGGAAAACCGTCATTCAAAATTATATATGCGAATACATATTACTCGGTAAGTGTAATCCCATACATGAGACCGTGTTCCTTTTTTCTTTACGAATGTCAGAATAGCGTGTCATAATAATATTCACCCCTATCATGAATAATTTTTCCCTCGAATTATTTTCCCATTTCCCACAATTGATTATTAAGTGGTAGCCCTGTAACAATTCCCGCGGTTCGTGAATAGTATTTTCCCTCGAAATTTGTTCTCTTTTTGATTTATTCACATCATTTTTGCTTGGGAGTTCCATTCATCATTTAAGTATTTGTTTCTGTTATTGGATAATTAAAGTTTTTGTTAACTTATTTTAGGACTAGAAGTGTAAAGAAAGTGCAAAACAATATAATTCACTGTAAAATGCAGACTAAAGGATTTCTTTACTGTAGTTTAAGAGACGTGCTTGGCTACATTTTAAAATTTGCTCACAAAACAAACAAAAAATATATAATATATCGACGACCTATTCCGTGCCATCATTTTCTTCGCCACTACCGAATACGGCATCAAATCCATCCTCACATTGCTCTTCATCGGTTCCACTTGGTTCTTTGTTTTGTTGATTTTTAATTTTACTTGATAGAAGTTGCTCGATGGGAATATCATCGGGATAAATATACTTTTAGTTTTATTTTTCTATTCTTTTTGGTGTTTAAGCCATTTTTAAATTGTTACTGATTGGCCATAGTCACCAATTTCTTTCCGCCCATCTTGCTGAAGAGAAGTTTGTTTTGTTTCTTCTCTTCCAGCTTTTGTTTGTGCAATTCTTTGCATGATAATTGCTTTGCAGAGGTTTGGTTTAATTTTAATAACTTTTTATTCGATTTTTTTAATAATTATCACTTTTGTGCAAAGATTTTACTTTTTAATAAAAATTCACACATTTTTTCTTTATTTATTTTCGTTAACATTCAACGTAAAATAATAGCTTGTAAAAAAGGAACAAAAACGGTAGATAGTAATTCTTCCATCAAGGGGAATGAAAATTTCGTGGGAATACTCGTAGATATTTCCAATGTTATTCATGATAAGCGTGATTATTTTGCAGCTGCATGAAATACCAGATTTTTCACTAAGAACTTCGTTTTGCAACAGGTGGATCTCTAATATAATGTAGCTTCTGAGAACGATATCAAGTACCTTGTAAATCATTTAAGTCTACTGGCTTGCTACATAATGCGATAACACCAGCGAGTGTTGGAACAAATTATTTAACCCTAACTATACTGATAGCATTTACTCACGTAGACTGACATGTGTACCCTGGTACCAGTGTGTGTTTGCTGCGTATATTACATTTTTATTTGATTTCTGTAGAAGAACTTGATGCCTTTATTGTAATTTCACTGGTCATTGGTATGAATGGTACCAGCGGTCATCCTCCTTCAGATCTTGGAGGAATTACAGTCTGCCATTATAGAAAGCATCGTTAAGTTGCTATTGATTTAAGCATATATTCTACATATATTATACTACAAACAGATAAAGCTGCTCCAATCTCCAATATTTGAAGTTTATCGATAACAATCAGCAAGCTACTTCCGTTTAAAGACTGAACCAGTTTTACTGAATACGGAATCATTGGAAAATCAGTGAAAAATGTTGCTTTAGCTCTGGTTGATTTTTACAGGTAACTTGAATAACTCTTCCCGCGTTGCTAGGAGCCTTTGTGTTGTTAGCCTATAAAATGTATTCCTGATAAGTAAAATTTTAAGAAATTAATTAAAAATAATGATTTGTAAGTAAGTTAAAATACAAGTTTATTCATCTAAATCTATTTTGTCCCCTTCAAAGTAATTCCCATCGACTGAAAAAAACTTCTGCCAGCGCTTAATACAGTGCTGCGATTTTTCCATTATTTCCTCTCGGTTGCTAAAACGCGTTTCCGCAATTTTTTTAACTCTACTGAACAGAAAGAATTTACAGGGAGCCAAATCAAGTGAATTCGGTGGCTGTTGGATAGTATTTGTTGATTTTTTAGTCAAAAAATTTCGAATAATGATGGCACTGTGTGACGAGTTTTCTGCCCACAATTCTAGCCTCTTTCGGCGAATTGCTTCACGCAAACGTTTCATAACTCCTCCTGGCAATAATTTATGATGCAATACAACGTTGTAATCCATGAAAACCGTGATCATTGCCTTCTTTTATGATTGAAAACGATGTGGTTCTTTTGGTTTCGCCTCATTTGGTGAACGCCATTCACTTGCTTAATGTCTGGATTGCTTGTCGTACTCATAAACCAAGGTCACGCGTCCAATAATGATCCTTTTAATGGATGTAGAATCGGATTCAGCCTCGACCTCAACACGGTTTCTTTTTGCGTAAAATTATTAAAAATCGCCGACACACATAGAGATAGATGTACTCTTGGCTACGTAGCTTTTGTGAAACTAAAATTGGAACGATGGGACCGCCACACGGTGGTATCCAACCATTTTTTGTGGAAATATCAAGTTCTTATAACTGCGAAGGAAATGGAGATGGACTGGTCGCACCCATCTAAAACCCGTCATGACTAGTAAACGAAGGAGGCCATAAAATTAAACCCACAAGAAAGCTTAGAATCGGAAGACCAGCCCCAATAATTGGAAAAAACAGATGGAGAATCTGCTATCTCTAGGGCGACTTGCAGCCAAATGAAAGCATTAGCCCATATTCATAGTCCCACACTAAAGTCGACTCTTGCTAGAGTAAGTCTTTAACTTAAAACCTTTTACTATCTTTTTCATATTTATAGTTGTTTAATTTGTATATAAATTTTTAATAAAATATTCAAAGGTGGAAGCTCTGAACAGGTGGTGTTTTTTTTTTTTATAAACCTACAACGACGAGCCATTTGTATACTTAACTGCCAATATTTTTTGGTCAATGATTTTTTGAATTGGTAATTAGTGATTTTTATTAAAATTGTATCAAATTGTATTTAAAAGAATAACTTTTTTCTTAATGTGTCTCAAACCCACATAAATATAACAACTGCCTAAAAATCGGATAAGGATAATATTTTTTTCATCAGTTGCTTTTCTGAATTTTTTTTTCGTGACCAATATTGTCAAATTGATAGTAAGTCATCATATTTGGCAACCGTGTTTGTAAGCGTGTGTATATCATGTCTAATAGTTCAGATATTTAAGCAAAATAGCCTGGGCTTTGGCTTTGCATTATATTATACTTATTATTGTTATGTTGCAGAACTTACATCCCTACAAGATGGTTGATTAGTTTATCTTAGTCCATTTCAGGAAAGCAGTCACTGATACAGTGACATAAAATAGAAAGATTGACTAGCTTTAGACATCCAAAATATTATATCGTCGCTACTCCTGCCAGTCCTTGTTAGAGCGCTGCCAAGGTAGAAGAAATAACTAAACTTTTCTAACTTGATATTACGTATCCGGAATTTGATGTTATTAAGGGCATTGCAGTGAATTATCTTATATTTTTTTAAGGGCGAGCCTGTGCAAATGCACTCTTCATAGATTAAGGTGTTTGGCTGAGTGCTGAAAGGCAAATATCATCATCAAATTCCATAGTCTCAAGTACAACATAAAAATCTATATTCTATTGAAGCTGATATAATATGCATCCCTGTTGATATGTGGAGAAGAGAGAAAAGAAAAAGAATTCGTGAAAAACAATATGTGAAGATATACGTTAGGTATCAAAAGGTTTAAACTGTTTTTTTATATATTAGGTTTCCTACCATCGAAAGTCCTTTCACAATACTCAGTAATATCAAAATCTACTCTAATCGCAAAATTTTTCAAAAATTTTCATAATTTTTTTTTTTCTGATTTGAAATCATGTTCAGCTAGTTTTCTATTTAGAGTCGACTCTAACGCCAAAAGTATAGTGAATAATGGCCCAATTAATCTAGAAGTAACGTAGACGTGACATGTCAGCTGATACTGTAACTAAATGGGGAATACATACAAATGGTTAGTTGTTCTGTAACGAACGTGACGTAGACGTGGTGTTTCTATTTTCAGTAGAATTTTACAATGTTCTTACTTTAAACACAACATCAGCTGACATAAAAGTGTAAAACCGGAATTCGCGCTTGAATGAAATGAATAAAGAAAAATTTAAAAATTTGTGTTTTAAATTATAATTATTAAATTATAATAAACTTCAAAAAAATGGATGATAAAAAATTAATATTGTTGGTGCAAGAGCGTGATTTAATTTATAATTTTTGTTTTCTTTTCTTTTGTTCCACAGTTTAACACAGCTGACAAGTTTTTACTTTACCAACTAACCACACTTGACGTTTTGATCACGTTACTTTTAAGCCCCGTCTACATTACTTCTAGACTAATTGGACCTTAAGTTAAAGGCGACTTTTTCTAAAAGTCAACTTTAACTCACCTAAAGTGTGTTTTATTTTTGACTATAAATATATAGACAGTTTGCTCTTATATTTTATATAATTTGTAGGCCCTCACATTTTCTTTAATCATTCCATAATATATTTGTTGGTTACGTTAAGTAAATATATATATTTTTTCTCTTTTGATATACATTATTAAAAGTACAAGTACAAGTCAGTTTAATATTAAAAAGAGCGTCGTGTAGTATAACATTTATTTTTCTTCAAGTATATGACGCTTTTAATTAAATTGCATCGTGAAAGTACGAGTGCACACACTTTATGTCAAATGGAGAAAAGGAAAAGAGTCCTTATAAGCCATAAGAGGATAAAATGAGATTATCTTCGCCAGGCACATTTTTCAGTTATATTTTTTTGCTGTTCTTATTGGAGTGAAATTATTATTTAAGTTTTCTTTTTTCATTTTTCATTTTTCTCAGCGATTCAAAATGAAATAATTGTGAAGACCTATACGTTTTTAAGAAGGCTATAAAAGAAGTTCTTTTAAGTGAAACAAAATGAATGCAACTTTATAAATAAAATTAAAATAAATGTATTCAGCATGAAAATATAAGAAATGAAAATCTTCAATTTAAAGGGTATTAGCTGTGAGTTATACATATGTACAGTAGTGCCCGCTTAAATGCGCCACTATTTAATGCACAAAAATATTTGGCAATAAAAATATTTCTATATATGTATGTATAGCTTTACAAAAACTGCTTAAATGCGAACGAAATAATATTTTCATAAGAAAATCATTCGCTAAATTGCATTTGAAAAATATTTTTCCAAACTTAAGTCTGATAATAATAAGAAGAAACCTTTAACTTTAGAAGAAAAAATATGTATACTTTTCCCTTTAAATGCATCTTTTGTGCATTTATCAGAGGTTTTTATAAATGCGTCAATTGTGCATTTATCCAAGTTTTTGCTTAAATGATTCTCTTCTTAAATGCCTAAATCCCGGACATTCTATCATGCACACTTAAGCGTGGTCTACCGCATACGTATACTTAGTAAGTGCATTTTTTGCACTAATATCAGTAGCCAAAATCTGGCAACACCATAATAAAATTTGACATTTTTTTAGCATAAACGTGCTCACAACGTTTTAATGTACAAGTGCAATTTGTTTTGTTTACAGTGAGTTAAGAAAATCAATTTGGCCTAAAAATGGAAATATTAAGAGTATGTTTAAGTTGGATTATTTTTCACTAATTTCGGCGTGGATTATCGCAACATGAATGTGTCGATGAACTCAGTTCTCTGTACGGCGATAAAGCTCAATCAAAAACCACAGTATAATGCTGGTATAGTGAATTCAACTGTGGTCGTAGTTCGGTTACAACGTATTCCGTGAAGGTCGTCCAAAATCAGTTGTTGTGTCACAAAGTATCGATTCAGTGCGTGAACAAATAATGCAAAATGCGAGATAGAAGCATCCGCGCACATTAGTTACACTTCAATATATACGATTTTGCATAAACACTTAGATAAAAAAAAAAAAATGTACTCGTTGGAAACTCCATAATTTATCAATCGTTCAAAAAATGGCTCGCGTCGATTGGTCAGGGAAAATGGTTGAAAATTCGACCGTGATGGTTCAGAAGACATGTATAAAATCCTGGCAGGCGACAAATCATGGATATACGCTTATGAACCGGAAACCTCTCCTGATTTTGCACCCAATGACTTCTTCTTGTTCCTTTTGTTTATCAATAATAAACTGCTTCGTCAACGATTTACTAGCGTCGAAGAAACAGTTGAAGCGTTCGAAAAACATGTTCTGTAGGTGTCTCAAGAGAAATGGAAAACTGCTTTGAAATATTGCTTGAACGAATGTAAATGAATATTTATCATCAAGGAGTATATTTTGAAAAAATAATAAAGCCATTTTCATTTAAAATATTATTAAATTATTATAATTTACTATTTCCGAAATATAAATAACAATTTTTAACTAATTAGTAAATTTGATTAATTTTGCATAAATTATTATAAAAGCTAGCGTCTGATGGGAAATTTCTGGCGATACCAATCTACAGGTGATACAAACGTTATCGATTCATATTTTTTGGAGAAAGACTTTATCCAGACCAACACTGTCAACGGTAAACACTATAGGTCGATGATTACCAACTTCTTATGGCCTAAATTGGATGATATGAACATCAGTGATATGGACTACGTTACATGCCACATAATTTTTGCTACGTTGGACGTTGTGCTACGTTGTGGACGTTTTATGGCATAGTCATCTCACGTGAAAGCAAAGTAAACTGTTTCCCCATATAGTGTGTTTTGAACCCGTTAATCTTTTTCTTGTGGAGTTTTCCCAAGTCGTGAGTCTATGCATATAAGCCACAACCGACAGCTAACATAACCGCTCTAATTCAGCCTGTCTTATGCACCAGAGTCATGAAAAATTAATTGTACAATTGCTCGCTAAACAGTCAAGCCGCAGATATTTTTACGATGTTATATTTCATACAAAGTGCCACTGGTAAGTCTTTTTTTTATTTGAGAGCAGCACTCAGGGTATGACCCATATTGTGGGTAATGATAATATGATTATAAGGAATCAATTTCTTTATTTCGTCACAACACATTCCGTTATTGTATTCATAGAAAAATGAAATACACGCCACATTGAGACGATGGCCTAAGGAATCGCTAGAGTTTCATACACTGCTATCATTAAAAACTACCTTTTTCTGGTGCGGTCGAGAAGCCCCAAAATAGATTTTGAAACATACTTTATAGTTGAATTACATTTTAGATCGGATAGAGCGAAGTATTACTTTCACCGTTTCAAAAATGATCACATTTTAAAACACGCGTGATATGACGTACTGAAGAGGTATAAAGGTATGCTAATGGATGCGTAAGCGCTGAGATTTGTGTTGAGATTTGCGTTGAGATTTTAAGCGAATAACAAATTGAGATAGTAGAACCATCAGAAGTGGGTCTGCCAGTTAACAAAATCATGGAAACAGTTCTCGTTGACTTCAAGCAGTTTATTCACTTAGATTAGCTTTGGGAAGATAAAATATTTTTTTTGTGGCAAAAAGGACATCATCTAGCGAAGAAAAAGTACTATGCTACTCTACCCGGCGAATCCTTCCTAGTAAAAAAAATACACATACACATACATACACAGGTCACTTTAATAAAATACATGCATAACATTTGTCTTTTTTCCAAATCCGCTGAAAAACCTAAAATCCAGTCATTTTCCATATACATTTATAAAAATGGAGGCTATTTTCAGCTTACGTATGTCGCCACATCACACTCAAACAGTTCGACGGGATTGATTTGATTTCAATTAATCTTATAAACAAGGTAGGTATTGAAAACCATATGGTTTATATTTATGTAAGGTTGATATCAAAAATCGCATGTGCGAAACAATAAAGCCCAAAATCGCCTTATTTTTATAAAAATAGATATGTAAGTTGTCCTATTTTTGACATTTCAAAACTCGAGAACCACTCAAGCGAGAGTCTCTTAATTTGGTCCAAATATGTTAATAGTCAATACAAATCATCAGTCAAAGAGAGAGTGGAATTTGGCAAATGGGCATGGTACCTCCCATGCAAAGTAAATATCGGCCCTTTTTTGGCTGCTTTTTTTACAGTAATACAAAATTCAATCATAATAAAAAAATGTATATTTTTAATATCACTGAAACGGGCTTTGTTGTATAGAAAATTTTATGTCATTACTGCTTAAATATAATTTCGGCCATGTGGCCCCAAGGGTTGACGCTTACAAGGCGCCATCTGGAACACCAATTATGACATTTACGAAATTTTCGCAGGATATGCAGTCATATTTCGCTAATAACTCTTTGAATATTTATTTCCAGGTGTTCAATTGTATTTGGTTTATCGACGTAGAAAAGTGACTTTATATAACCCCAAAGAAAATAATTCAATTATTAATTAATTGGATCATTACGTGGAATTACACTATCATCAAAAGTTTATTTGAGTTACTCAACTCTAGAGAGCGCTATGTGGCATATGGCTCCATGCTGTTGGAACCATATATCACCAAGGTTAATGCCAGCTAATTCGGGTACGAAAACATTTCTAATCATATACCGTCTACCATTGACAGTAACATTCTTACCATAATCGTTTCTTTGAAGATCAAAAAGTAATTTTCTGTGGACGTAATGGTGTTTCAACACAAGCTTGTGGATTATCCTCAGTCCAAATTCGACATTTTGCTTATTTACGTAACCATTCAATCAAAAATAGACTTCATTTGAAAACAACAATTTTTATTGGAAATTTAATATTAATATTAATTTGATCTTCGGCCCATTCACCGAATTGACTGCAGTGAGAGCCTGTCCATAATGAAATGTTAAGCCAAGTTAAAGAAAAGCAACTATCATTTGTTAAATCGGTTTTCAAATAAAGCGGTTTTGTCAACTACAATTTATGAACCTCTAAAAACACTCGATATATGAAAAAGAGTGCGTGTTTGTTTGAAGACTATATATAGCTAAAATGGTGGAAAAAAGTTATAAAATTTAACTAAGATAACAGTTAAAAAGATAGAAGGCGCGTAGTACGTCCGGCTTCAGCTAGTAAAATCTATATAAATAAAAATAAGTTGTTCTACGATCGTCGTTTTATCACCGATTTACTAACCAAAACATGCGTTAGAAAGGTAACATTGAGAAACGTTTAGAGATACGTAATATACACACACTTTTGCAATGGTGTGTTTTTTTCCGTAAAATGTGTAAATTCCTTTACATTATTCTTATGAGAAACATATTTTTTAGGTATACACTAAGGCTCCCAGCATCGCGGGAAAGGTTAGTCTAGTATATAATATTGTTACAAAAAAAAGCCCATAAAAATAAATATACCTAAAAAGAAAATACACCACATCAGGAATTGTATTGTGGCATTTTTGTTTATTGGCTTGTATCAAGTTTGAAAATGTGATATCCTGATAATACCGTACTGATTTGTGTATTTGACTGCATTGCTTATTTGACCATCTTTGTGCAACATAAACTTACATGTTTAAAATTAACGGACATAAAATTGAGGATGTAAGAGTGTTTGAGACATTTCCGGAACTTTCCAAACTATAGGCAGTTAGGTATATAAGGAGGCTGCTTTGCCTACGTCGACATACATAGTTATTGTTTGACAGTCATAAAGTAGAGTCGTATTTAGGCGTAAGTAAAAGTGTTGTATAAGCAAATATTAAGTCCATTTATCTTGGAATTAAGTTTCTGTATTAAGATAAACTGTATAAAGATAAAGTGAAAAAATAAAAACTGTAAAACAACAACAATTTTGTTTAGATGCAATTAAAAAGAACTCAAGCGTTTTAAAAATTTTAAAATCTAAACTAGCTGAATAAGTCATTTCCGTATAAGCGCAGTAATCTACGAAATAACTTAACTGAAGATTTTCAAGGTGTTTCAAAAACGGATTTAAGTACTCGAAAACGCCTATCTGAAAATATTATCACTTCCCTAGTAATTAAACTTCGATCTTTTTTGTCGCATAGTATAATTTTAGGAAACGTAAAATACTCTTATCCAGTGAACTAAGGACTACTTATTTAATAGTTTTTATATTCACAAACTTTTGCTGATTGTTTGACATTTTAAAGTAAAAAACTATAAATAATTTTATACGCTGTTTACGCAACATTAAACCGTTAATGTTTTTTAAGTTAAAACTTATTTTTATAGTTGGATTATAAAAGTACAGGCTATAATATATTTTTTAAAACTAATTAATTTAAAACAATTTATGGTGAAGGTTAAAATCAAAGCCAACGGAGGAAGAAGGTTACTAAAAAATTATATTAAACTTACACATGAATTACGTGATTTGTTTTACTTATACTGCAACCTCCTTCTCACGAAGAGTAGTTGCAGCTTTAACTAAAAATTAATTTAATTTTGGCTTTCGAAATCTGCACATACTACGGCTGCTCTTGCTTACTTGTATTTAAAGCAATACTTGAAATTTTAAAACTTTTCCTTATTTTCTTTCCGTTAACGATTTTTTTTGTTTTCGTTCATACATGTATAAATGATATAACCACACATCCTAGCGATGTTAATATAAGAGCATGTGTTTAAACTATACACATTACATACAAGTAGACTGTATCTTTGATTTGCTTTCATTTTAGTTGCTATGTATGTGTGTAGTTACTTTATATTCACAAACTCTATTTTACGCTCTCTCTCTCTCTCTCTCTCTCTATTTCAACTTTCAAAGTGTACATAATCAATTAAGTTAATTTACGAGTTGGATAGGTACTTATTTAATGTAAAATAACTGAAATTTGTTACTTAACCATTACCTCCTTACCACATACCATCACTATGTATTGCGAATCATGTTGCCACTTTGTGCCAAAATATATATTCTTCACTTTTTTATTTCCACTTAGTCGAACTAAAACTCATCCTTTCTTTCATTAGTAGAATGCTAAAGAAAAAAGAAAATTTTAAAATGTAAGGAAAAAACAAAATTTTTTAAACTTAAGAAAAAAATATATGAAAAATTGCATAAAAACAACAGCAGCAGAAGACTCTGTAACCCTTTTAACTGATGTTGCTTTGTACACTACGAAACATTTGAACAACAAATAGTCAAACAATACCTACTTCTATCGTAAGTTTAAAGCATAATTAAGCTAAGAAATATGATTTATAATCAATAAAAATGGCTTTGTTTGACAGAAAATTTTATGACATTAATGATTATATATAACTTTGGCCATGTGTCCGTCACGTCTGGCGCATACAAGATGCAATCTGGAACAACAATTTACACAAAATTTTCGCCAATAATTGTCTCTGGTTTATCGATGTAGACAATGGAGTTTATATAACCCCAAAGAAAATAATCCAATTGGGTTAAAACACATGATCTTTGAGTACATCAATTGTAGCGCGCGCTGTGTAGCATGTGGCTACGTCTTGAAACCACATGTCAGTAAGATTAATGAACCAATGACTCCGCCAGCCTATAAAGCGCACCAAACACTAATTTTCTGTATGTAATGGTGTTTCGATTAAAGCTTACGGATTATTCTCACTCCAAATGCGACAATTCTGTTTATTTAATCGGAGAAAAATTTTAAATGGTATTTAAATTCAGTATCAATATCAATATGTGCTGCAGCTTATTCGCCGAATTGGCAGCGGAGTAAGTATATCTACAATGAAATGTCAAACCAAACTAAACAAAAAGCAACTGTCAGCTGTTAAAATGCTTGTCAACTAAAGCATTGTTGCCAACTCAAAGTGAGAGCATCTAAAACACACCCGATATTAATATTTAATATTATTTAGAGTTTTACCGGATTCTCTGCTTAAAAAGTAGTTTTAATTTTTGTGTTTTTCTAAATTTTTATTACTAAATCATGTGTGTTAGATTGTTGGATCTGTTGGCTCTTTAAAGATACCACCTTATTTCGGAAAACTGAAATTTAGCTCTAGCATATGGTTATCTTACCTATCGTTGTGGTTCACGACATTGACGTAGTCAAGAATATTTAAAACTTACGTTTAGCATGGCTAAGCAATGTGATAACTATTTGTGTAACACACTCGCAGGAGCATGTGCTATAAAACCTTTATCAGCTTAGTCAGACTAACTCGATAGCCACGCAAAAGATCACGAAGCGGTCGGCCTCCTGTTAATGAAGTCACGTTTAGCAATGAATGTAGAAGAAATATTTTACTCCATCTGAACTTCTTCATGTATAGAACGGTGATTCAAGGTTTATATTGAAGCGTAGCGTGGTATAGTGACTATAGTGGCTGCATGCAACGCAAACTGCTCAGGTTAGAATCCCAAGCAGAGAACATGACGGACAAATTTAATAGATACTTCGAGTGTTTTATTAGCAGACTTCACCTACCCTCCAGAAAATCCATCCACTAATATTTTAGCAGATCTATGGCTACTACGATGACAAAAATCACATGAATAATCAGAAGAAAATACCAAATTAGTAATGCTAAGTAGAGATCACCACCAACATTACCTAGCAAGGATATTCACTACTGAACAGTCACAAGGAGGCGAGCTGCAGCAGACTAATGCTAAGTAGAGATCACCACCACCGTCACTTAGCAAAAACTACACAAGCACATGGAGGAAAAAAAATAAAATATATATATATATATATATATATATATATATATATATATATATATATATATGTATATATATATATATATATATATATATATATATAGAGTTAGATGGCGTACCCCTTATATATATATATATATATATATATATATATATATATATATATATATATATATATATATATATATATAAAGGGTCCGCCATCTAACTTTTTTTTCAACTAGTGCTTATTTCGTGAATGGTAATACATAGCTCATGTTTGATTTGACAGATAATTAGTTTTATCCTTCCGACTTACAGAAGATGCAGAAAAACAATCATCTTTTCAGATGAAGCTCATTTTGATCTTGGCCGGTATGTAAACAAACAAAATTGTCGTATTTGGGGCACATTTGGGGCCGTTACAGTCAATGGCGATCGTTATCGGGCCATTTTGAACGAATTTTTGTTCACAAAAATTGAAGAGGAGGATATTAGCAACATTTAGTTTCAACAGGACGGCGCTACGTGCCAAACAGCTGAAGCTACACTCGATGTTTTGCGCCCTGTTTTTGAAGATCGCATTATCAGCCGCAAAGCTGATGTTGTTTGGCCACCTCGGAGCTGCGATTTGATACCGTTGGACTATTATTTGTGGGGTGCCGTCGAAGATTAGTATTACGCCAACAAGCCAGAGACAATTGACGCTTTAAAGGACAATATTCGTGAAGCCTTCACCAATGGCTGCACACAATCGATAATGTGCTTAAAAATTGGACCGATGGTGTAGGCTACTGCATGGCCAGTCAAGTCTGCCATTTGATTGATTTCATTTTCCATTATTAACCGGAAGGATTGTACTTTCAAATAAAAAAAGAAATTTGAGAAAGTACTCAGTAGTTTTTTTATAGCATTCTCAAAAGAAATATTTATTTCGCGGTCCCTTTATATGACTAAAGTAATCCCTCCTTCGTTGCTGGGAGCTTTTCTGTTGTACCTGCTTTTTGACTGATGTGGATAGATGAAGAAAGCTTTAACTGTTACCGTTCTCTACACCTGCAAAATTCCAATTTTTTTTTAAATGATGATAATGATGATAAACCAAATTAAGAAACTTCAGCTCTAACCATTCTGAAGATATACAAAAATCATTATTTAATTTGTTTGCGAGGTACTAAGGCCATTTATCCATTATTTGTAACCTATGGTTTGTACTAGCTAAGAAGCCATTTAGACTAAATTCAAAACCTTCCACTATTACCGATCCAAAGATATACAAAAATATATATTTACTTTGTATGGGAGGTGCTACTTCCACTTATCAAATTTGGCCCAGTTTTTGACTAGTAATTTGTATTGACCACAAGGTTATTTGGGCTAAATTTAGAGTCGCATACTATTACCGTTTAAGAAGTATAGACATACACACATATAAATACAAATTTTATATGATCGTGACACCGGCTAGTTGAACAATAGTCAGGCCACACACCAAATGGAAGCTTTCTACATATGCTATTTATATATACCCGTTTAAATTCTGTATCAAATTTCGTTTTCAAGCAAAACTTATACAATACAAAGGGGTTCACTGTAACGTTAATAACTCGTGAACCATTGGTCCTACAAAAACCGCATGTATATAAAAATAAGGACTTCACTTAATGCGGTTGGCGCATTTCATAGAATATCAATTAGAACGAATTTTATAGTCCTTTTTCATATACTTATACAAGTATATGTAGGCTTTGTGTATGATTACGAGTATTTGTATTAATTTTAAAACAACATTAGTATTGATACATACATAGTTTTCTAATTAAAAACAATTTAAGCGATTATATAGAAATATAGGTGAAATACAGCTGCACACTATCGATAATGTGCTTAAAAATTGGACCGATCGTGTAGGCTACTGCATGGCCAGCCGAGGCAGCCATTTGAATGAAATTATTTTTCATTATTAACCGGAAGGACTGCACTTTCAAATAAAAATGAAATTTTAGAAAATATTCAGTAGTTTTTATTTTATAGCATTAAAAAAAAAAATATTTGCAGACCCTTTATATTGAATTATTATAGCACCAACGCATTGTGGCATGTGTTTAACTGTTTACTTCCGATACCATAATGGGATGTGTTCTAACGAAATTAAGTAAAAGATTGAATATTAGTACCCAGCTTCCCCTACGTACGTCCATTTGTAGTTGATTGTTAAGTTAATTACAAAGATCGTTAAAAATTTCAGCATAAACACATTTCACTGATCACTAGGGTCTTATAAAATAAGAGAAAAAAAACTTCAGCTTTTAACAGAAACGGGCTACATTTCACTAAAACATCAAATTATTGTTTTAGCCCCGTTTCTGGCAAATGAATAACCACAGAAGAATTACTCTTAATATGTTATTTCTTTGTTGCTTTACTTTAAATTAAAGTTCGGACTCCCTTATTAAGAACCCTTTAAATGGTTTTAAAACCAAAGATCCCATTCAATTAAATCAAGGTGTACAATAAAGTAAAGTTTATATGTTAATGCCATTCACAATCTGTATTTATGTTCAAAGTAAGAACAACAACAACAATTACAACAACAGCCACAACAACAACAAAATCTAATGCATATATAGAAAAAAACAACATCAGAAAATAAATTCCTTTAAAAGCCCTTCAAGTTAACAAAGGAAATTTCAAACTTTTCTATACATTTTCGACTTTCTATGAATTTTTCTCATGTACGAATATTCGTTTTTTATAACTTTTTTAGAATTTTTTTTATTTAGTTTTTGCTGTTTTTTGGTTGGAAAATTTTCAACAAAAAAAAAAAAAAAAAAAAAAAAAAAAAAAAAAAAAACTCGTCGAAAAAAGAAAAAGATTGTGGTAAATGCTCGTTTGCCACAACTTATATGTTTGTTTGTTAACATTACACCGTTTACTGACATGTTGTATATTATGTATACAACAATAATGTTAAATACGAGGGTAGTTCCCACAGAAAAAAAAATCTTATAATTCGACAATGTTTTTTATTCTTCCATTTCCACCAGATAACAGTATTTCTCTAAGTCTTCAAAGTTAGCATTTGCTTTAATTATTATCTCTGTTTCTGACACAAATCTCTTTTCGTAAACCTTTAACCAGAAACTAGTAACTAAGTGGCTTAATTAAGAATAGTTAGCAGCTTTTTTTAGATGAATTGCTAACCGATTTAATAACTGATAATTGCTTTTTGTTCAGTCTGGTTAGACATTTCATTTTGTATAGACTTACACTGCCGCCAATTCGGCCAATGGTTTGAAGCACTAATTTATACTGAATTTCAATTAAAAGTTTTGTTCTCCGATGAAGTCCATTTTTGGTTGAACGCATAAATCATTGGTCCATATGTCTTCAAAAACAATGATGGTCAAAATATTATTGTCAATGGTGAGAGGTATATAGGGACATAATCAGATAGTATTTCTCCGCTCAATTAGCTGGCATTAATTTCGCTGGAGCCACATCCAGCAGGACGGAGGTTAAATTAATTGGCCACCAAAATCGGGTGATTTAACTCCTTGGATTATTTTCTTCGGGGTTTTGTAAAGTCACTTGTCTGCGTCGAAAAACCGGGGACATTTAAACCTATTGAAATCAACATTCGAAGAGTTATTAGCGCAATACGTCCGCATATGTTGCAAAAATTATTGTTCAAGATTGCGCCTTGTACACGCCAGACGTGGTGGCCACATGGCCGAACTCATATTTCAAAAATAATGCCATAAAATTTTATCAAAAAAAAGCCCGTTTCACTGATATTAAAAATATATCTTCGCCTTATTATGTTTCAAGCTTGTGTAACTGCAAGGAAAAAAACACCGGATACTTCTGATACGCCGACTACATATGTGTTTATTATCCTGATCCAGCAGCTCTTTTCGCTTCAAAGAAAGTCCGTCCGAGAAGCTGTGAATAGTTATCTCCCGTAACTTTCTTTCCCTTTTTAAGGCAATCGACGTGATTGACAACGCCTGTATTGTGTTTGCCACCTAAGCAATTATAGCCTTCTTTGGCGAACGTTTACCCTACGAAACCTACCATTTAGACTGTTTTTTAGTCCATTAGTATGTTTCAATGGATCCAGGTTTCTTTCAGCATTATAAAATGGCGGATTAAAATTTGTTTAGATTGCATCTAAACATCACCAAACTCATTTCTTTGCGCTTATACTCGCTTGTGAGTAATCACAAAAACTATTACGCCTATAGTTTCTTATTACCAACTATAGACGCAAAACCGTGATGTCTTTTTTTGTTTGAGAAGCCTAATGCTTACTTCACGCACTTTCTTTATCTAATCATTCAATAATATTTCTTCACTATGTGGTTCGATCAAAACATTGATATTTAACGAGAGTAGTGTTGAGTTAAAAGTCTCTGTGCTGAAAGTACTAAATGTCACTGAATTACTACCTTGATCAAAAAGTTGTCGGAATGACCCCCGTGTCCGATTTGAGTTTCTTTTTTGTTAAGTTGGTACATTTGTTGTTGATATTCCTGCTAAGTCTTAGCATCATCGTTGAAAATTGCAAAAGCTACGTAGCCAAGACTCCATCTATATCTATGTGTGTTGGCGATTTTTTACAATTTTGACCGTGTTGAGGTCGCAAAGACTTGATCATCAAAAGGATCATTACTGGAGACGAGGCGTAGGCTTATTAGTACGACACGCAATTCAGACATCAGGCAAGTGAATGACGCTCACCAAATAAGCCGAGACCATTTTCAGCCAAAAAAGAAGGCAATGTTGACGGTTTTCATGGATTACAACGGTGTAGTGCATCATGAATTTTAGTCAGAAGACCAGACAGTAAAAAATGAGTATTATTTGGGCCAGAATTGAAGGCAGAAAACTTGTGTATTTTGTACAATGATAAGGCACTGCCGCACAGGGCCATCATTATTCGAAATTTTTTGACGAAAAATGCAACAAATACCATACAACAGCCACCGAATTCACTTGATTTGGCTCCCTGTGACTTACTAAGCTGCCCTCACATATAAAATTTATACATACGTGCATAACACACACAGATGTATGATTTTATACTCCGTATGTGCATATAATACTGCATATAGAGTAAAATGAGTAACATAGTTGATTATAAATTTTAAGCGTCACATTGTTATAGAAACTTCGTTTAGTTTTTTTTTTTCTTTTTTTGTTTAGTTTTGTTTTATTCTTTCGTTTAAGCATTTTCCTGTCATTTCGTGTTACTTCTTCTTGCTTTGCTTTTCTGTTCTGTTCTTTCTTTGCTCCAACCATGGAGTGTCGACAGTGTATTAAGATGTTGCACTAACAAGTGTGTTGCATGTTTGTCTAAAACATTTACTTTTAACCGGAAAGCAATGTGTTTTCTTAAAATGAGCAGAGGGAACTTTTTAGCTATTGAAGTTGGTCAAAATGAATAAATATCCAGCGCATTTTGGAAATGTAGAGAAATTTTGCTGGAAATTTAAAATCGCCATATATTTCGTTGCTCAAGAATGATCTAAAACTAATGTACAGTTTTTGGTTAAAAATTTACTTCAAAGAAAAGCGTTAAGTAAAAATAAGCGCAGTTTATTGCATTGCTTTTTGGTTGCTTCTAAAGTTATAAAGATACTATAGTAAGAGTGATTTCAGAGACAAAATAAGGAAGATTTTTTGCTGCAAATAAACATCATATTTGTGTTCTAGTACAACTGTTCAATATGACAATTGATCAAAAATTTTTTTTGACTTTAATTGGTTAACACTTTAGTTTATTCTGCAAATAAGTTACCGAGCAGTAATAGGTGGCTTTGTATTCTTCATGGAATTCCATATACAAATCATAATTTCTTTTTTCTCGTTTTTTCGCAGACATCAATCAAATCATAACAGATAATAAATTAAATCCCATAAAATATAAAAGTAATAAATTGTATTATAAAAAGCTTTTTATAAACGAATATCGTTTAATGAAATTCTTTTCAAAGTACATACTACAGAAAGTTCTTGAAAAACAAATCACATGGCAAAAAATGTCTAAAATTTTCAAAACTGAACAAAACTTTTCAGACAACAATTGACAGCATCAATTGATATAAGTTTTTGTACGTAATCGTCTCTTAAAATTCTTTCTTAGGGTGTGTTGAAAATGAATAAAAAAAGTATGTGCTTGTCAATCTGCAAATAAACGTAAAATTCGTTTAAAATTAATTATATAACTTTTTTTGTGATAGCTTAACATTTAAGGAAAATATTAATTTAAAAAGCGAGGTAAAATAAGCAAATAATACAAAAAATACTTAAAAAATCGCTTAGTGGTGCTAAAGTGTGATTTGGTATATTTTCTTATTTTCTAACAAAGGTGTAACTCGGTCTACTCAAGTTCGAATTAAAGGTCTGCTTGCTTTGAAATTAAAACACGTAGATTGGTTGCTTCTTTGTCGGTTTTTAATACAGAACACGATACGGAATTCATTTGACGAAAACCTTAATTCAACAGTTTTTAATGTATTGCATTTAAAACTATCAGCCCAATTCTGAATAAGAATTCCCTGTTCCCATATTCCCTGTTCCCTTATTCTAAAAGAAATTTTCTCGGGTAGTGTTTCCCTTTTCAGCTTCGAAAATGAAAAATTTTCTCAGGAAAAAAGTAGGTATTATGAAAGTCAACTATAGGGAGAATGTGATGAAAAATTTCGCGAATAAATTATTTGGAATATTACAAGGGAGTTGTTCTAAAAATAAAAGTAATTGAATTTGTTCCTACAAAAAAATTAGCTTTTCGCATCCAAAATATTTGTAAAAACCACATGTTTGTTAAAATCTTCACCTAAAATGCAAAAAGAGCCTAACAACCAAAACCTCAAAGTTGAGGTTTTGAATGAATATGATACAGCGAATTAAAACAAACATCTTTAACAATTTTTAGCCTTCTACTTGCAAAAATACCGACTTTGATCAAGATCAAATCAAACGATTTTTTTGCACAAGTCAACATATTAGCCATTTCAAAGTAGTAGTAGATGACAAGTACTTTTAAATAAATATTACTTTTCATTTTATAATATAATATGCACTTTAATAATAAAAAAACAAGTCGAAAGTTTGGGAACTCCATCTTTTATAATAACCAAGATACTCCGTAACAACTATTTGAATTGTAGGAATGGACTGTAAACCCAGAATTGTACTTTTATCCCTTAATTGGTCACTAAAAGTGCAGCATTTGGATATTATCTACGTTCGAAAAACACCTTTTGGTAGATGATCAATGTTAACCAACAAAAAATGTTTCTTTAAAAAATATAAACATTATTTTAGAAGAAAAGTCACTAGTTTCGCCCGTTTTCTCCTGATTTAACTCCTCCCGAGCCTGATTTGCAAAAAAACACATTATTGCACTTTCATAAGCTGATTCTGTACTCAATAAAATCAGTTTAGCTGGTTCTCATGATGGACTTATAACACACTGAATACACAACAAAAATTATTTCAGTTTTCATCACATGTATTTCGAGGTCTCAATTTAATAAATTTTTAATATCAAATGTAGGATAAAAAATTTTAATTGCAATTCTTAAAATATGCCATACAAATATTTTGGAAATTTAACTTGAAAATCCGAAATTCCCTTTCCTGAAATTGCTTTTCCCTGTCTGTTTGGAATAGGAGGATTTTATAACTGGGAAAAATGTTTTCTCCGGGAATTTATTATCCAAGGAATTTTCAGAATTGGGCTGTAGGTCTCTTTCGTTTTTGAGATTTCTAGACAAATTTGCATTACCAGAAATTCCCCACAACGGTAGGGATGAAAATACATAAATATTTTTCTTGGAAATAAAGTTACCACATTTCGAAAAGTTTTATATTCTGTTACTTCTAAAAAAGAAGAGTTTAAAATGTTAGGAGTGTTAAAACCAGTGTTGCCATTTTTTTGTTTTGTTTTCTGTACGCCGAAAACGAATGAACTTGAAATCGAGTAAATTTTCAAAAACAAATAAAACTTAAATGCGCCAATTATTCTCAACTTTTGATAATCAAAGTAGTTGTATAATAGGTAGTTAGCTGAATTAATATTAAAAAATATCGAAATCTTGTCTGATTTAAAAATTTTTAGCAAGATGAAATTTCAATCGATTTCAATTTCACTCGATTTTGTTTTCGATAAGCATGGTATCCACCGGATAAACCGCATTCTAGTACCCTAAATCACCTGGTTCTATCTGCTCTTTTATATGAGCTCTTGTTTTCGAGCTATACAGTTAGTTTTTAGTTTATTGATGAACCTAAGAAACCCGAAATCCGCAATGGAATTACCTTTAAGTAGGGCTTTTTTAATAATCAATATTTTAAATTGTATTATTGAAGGAGATAATCAGTGAGACGAAATTACATAGCATTAAATGTGATCCCACCGTTATTTTCAGAAAAAAAATTATATTTCTAAAATGACTGCGCAGAAGAACACAACTTTCTTAGACCTAAATGTCAGTGTAACACACTGTATTAATTCTCTCCAACTTTGTGATCAGTGGTCAAAAAAAGGATAACTACATTGACGCAATAAGAAAGTTACGAGTAAAGCACACCACAGTAATTACGAGTAAAATAACAAAACTGAGAGTTAAAAACTGAAATTGTAAAAATTGCAAAATCTACGCAATTTACCGAAAAAAATTATTTTTTAAACAAAAAACTTCAAAACTACTCAATGTTTAAGTAAAGCAAAATATTGTTACGACGAATATAAGAAATTTCTTGTGGTTTTACGCTAGGGTCTATATTGCAACGTTTGTACATACATAATTTAATTGGACCATTACGCTGTTAGGGTGTAGCTGTATCCTGCTGAAAACACATGTCGGTAAGATTAATGCCAGCTAATTGGGGTTCGAAAAAAATTCTAATCATGTTCCTATACCGTTCACCATTGACAGTAATATTCTGACATCTTGGTTTTTAAGACATATGGACCAATGACTCCTACAGCACATAAAGCGCACCAAACAGTAATTTTCTGTGGATGTAATGATGTTTCTACAAAACCTTTTGGATTATCCTATCTTCAAATGTGACAATTCTGCTTATTGACGTACCCATTCAACCACAAATGGTCTTTATTTTGAATGAAATTGCCATTTAAAAATTTCAACAATTTGCAAGCGTTGCTCTTGGGTAAGTCTATTCATAATGAAATGTCAAGCGAAGCTAAACAAAAATCAGTTACCAGCTGTTAAATCGGTTGTCAAATAAAACCGTGTTGCCAACGCAAAGTTATGAACCTCTAAAAAGAACATCCGATAGTATACAGATTTAATAACACGCTATAAAACTTCAAAGCAATTTGTACTTTGTTTTTAATTTTATTTTTAATTTAAGGAAGTAAACCTAATAACTAAATTGAAATACTTGTAGAGAAAATCTTTGCTGGAGTTCTCAGGCTCAATTTTGCATTTGTGTTTTTTGAAAAAAAAAACTTGGTAAAATTATAGAAATTTTTCTGTAAAGTTCAGCCTATTATGGATTTACTCATTTAATGATTCCGCCATATTATAAATGCTTCAGCCACGTCCGATTTGTTTAAAACGTTTCCCTTTAAACTCCTTTATTTTATAATTTATTAAACTTATTGTTTTTAATTTTAATATTAATATTGGATTCCTAGAAATTCTTTTCTTTATACTTCACTTTAGTTTTCTATGTACATATGACATGTGTTTTAAAACATACACGTTTTCAAATATCCCTTGTGCAGATAAGTGTATAAAATATTCTTATAAATACGATGACCATATAGTAGCTGTTAAAATTACACTGGTCTACAGCAAAAAAAGCCCTTGAATAAAACTATATGCAATATAATGATTTTTATGCGCTGAATTCAAAGCCGTTTTCAATTTTTTTTTTTTCATCGGGCTTAATTTCATATCTTAGTTGCGAAAAAAAACCTTTTTCCCGCAAAATTAGAGCAATTTTTACTTATTTTTTTAAGTCAGTTGGGTAAAATGTTATTTTACTTTCAACATATCTGGCTTTCGTTTAAACGCTTAAAATGTAAAATTAATATTCTAAGAATTTTTTTTATAACTTTTTGAAAATAAAAGCCAAAAATATCCACTAATTTTGCAGGAAAAAATTTGTTTACAAATTTCGGTCAAAGTTAAATACCTACATTTAATTTTAAATAAAATCAGCAATAGCCAACCGATTTTTATGATTTATAGCTCATTTTATTCCCAACATTTTAAGCTTTAATCAAGGTGCTTAACTTGTAAAATTTTCATTCTAAAAAAATTGCTCTTATTATGCGCGAAAAAATTTTTCTTTCGAACCTAGGTTATAAGTGCAGAATAGAAGAATTTTAGATACTAAATTTCAGAACTGCGAATTAAATAGTGAGAGCACTGAATCAAATACTGAAATAGATATCCACTTGGACTATTTTACTGAATGTTTGTTGGATGCCACTAGGCAATCGTTTCCAAAGCATTCACCTAACTCATTTAATATTAAACTTCCGGACTATATTTTACACCTCATAAGGTTTAGGAATAGATATTCTAGGGAATGGGCACGATATCGGCAACCATCAGATTATTAAATAATGAAACGTTATTCGAAAATAATCCGAAAAGAGATTCACAGACTTCGAAATCGGCAGTGGAATGTTAGACTAAGGAAAATGGATAAAGGATCCATGCCTTTCTGGAATGTTAAAGCAGCTTCCATCGTCTGCTGTTAAGTTCTTAACGGTAATATATAATTCGTGCTCGAAATTACAGCATTTCCCAGCCAGCTGAAAAACGGAGAGAGTTGTGCCTATCCTTAAACCCAGTAAATCTCCAAATAGGCCACAAAACTATAGACCTATCAGCCTATTGAGTAGTTTAAGTAAAATATTAAAGAAAATCTTGGAAATGAAGATTCAAAAATTTATCGACGATAAAAATTTTTTCCAGACAAGCAATATGGATTTCGAAGGTCACATTCCACTATCCATCAGGTTAAGAGAATTTGTAACAGCGTTAAGCAAGCATTTAATACTCGTAAATCAACAGCATTGAAATGGCATAAAGGCTTAATTTTTAAACTTCTTTACTTTAACTTCCCCCAATATTTAGTAAGGATTATAAGAAATTTTCTTAAGAATAAACATTTTTGTGTGACTATAGATAATTCGTTTTTAGATCTCTTGGAAATTCCGGCAGTTGTTCCCAATAATTCTATACTACGCGAAGAGGATTTCTCCAATCAGCCGAGTTGAGCACAGCAGGCAAATAATTGACGTAGAGGCTAAATTTGTCCATAAGAGATATGCAGAATGAATAAAAAGTATTTCGGTATTTTAACACAAGTACTTGCAACAAACATAGCTTAAAATAAGATTTAATTACAAAAATATTGTGTAATTCTCTGTATGTATGTGCCACTGAGGCACATTTTGACTGGTTTTGATATAAGGTTTTCCTGACTTGATTAGGGTTAATTAATTCACGTCAAGTCGTTAAAGGAAATGATCTTTTAAGGCATACATGTTTAGTGACGCCATACCTATTTCTAAGCAAAACCAATGACGGCGGTCATCAATTCAAATGATGTTTTCTATCACACAAAGCATACCAAATGATATTTTAAAATAAAAACAAAATAAAAAAAATTAAATTTATATTCCTTTCGTTTTTGTCTGGTCACTCATTCAAGTTTAAAGAGAAACTTTTTAATCAATAGCAAGCAATCTATTTGAAAGTATTAACTTGTATGCGGTAACTACATATATGAAAATTCCGACTTTACATACTTTTTCTAATAACAAAAAAAAAAAAAAATAAAATAAATAAATAAATAAATAAATAGATAAATTCATTTCTTTTTTAAAACTATTTTACTTAAACTATCTACAGTAAAGTGATAAACAAATAGAAAAGTACTTTTGCTTTTTGTTCAATTCTCGAAATTTATTTAATTAAAATGGTTTAAACTTTTGCACAAACAAAAGTAATTTGATTTTTATTCAATGTGACTTTGATTTCAAGATGATAATTTGAAAAACTAAATATATATTTAACATATGTTGTAATAGGTTGGTTTTTGAGGGTCAAAGTAAATTATAAACAGTGATAATTTTAAATACGAATGGAAAATTATTTTACTTTTACCATTTTAGAAACAGCTGCGGAAACGCTTTCCCCGTAATGATTTTTTAATTCGATGGAACAGAAAGAAGACATATGGAGCCAAAATCAGGTGAATTCGTAGGCTGTTGGATGGTATTTGTTGTTGGTATTTTTACCAGAAGGCTAGACAGTAAAGAAAAAGGTTTATTTTGGCGTTATGAGATGTTTGCGTGAAGCAATTCGCCGAAAGAGAACAGAATTTTGGGCAGAAAACACGTGGATTTTCCACCATGATAACCCACCATCACACCGAATTTACCTGATTTGGATCAATGTGACTTTTTCTGTTCAATCGAGTTTAAAAACCATTACGGGGAATGCGTTTCAGTAGCCAAGAGGAAACATACAAAAATCGTGGGAAGCACTGATGGACATACCGAAAACCGAATATAAAAAATGCTTCGAAGATTGGATCAAACGCTGACAGAAGTGTATTGCAGTCAATGTGAATTACTTTCAAAGGGATAATATACATTTAGATGAATAAACTTGTGTTTTTAATTTTCTGAACAAATTCCGGGAACTTTTTGTTCAAGGTGGTATTTATTCTCTCAGCGAATATGATGATTATTGACTTTATTCGTAACCTTAATCTAATTCGGTGAACTTAAGGTGCTGCACAAAATATCCTTTAGGTCGCAGTGCATTTTAGCTCTGACCAACAACGTTTTCAATGTTCAGAAATTAGAGTTATCAGTGACCAGCCGGTGCTTTTAAACTGCTTAATTAAAAAAATAATTCATGAAATGTCTGCCTAATTGGCACCATTATCCATAATGAGTAACTGAAAAAACTGCAAGGTCATATATAAAAAAAATTAAATTTTAAAAAAATTCATTATGCGTATGTCCAAGAGCATAAGAGTGTACATATGTAAATGTATGGCTTGCAAGTTGCCAGAGGTCCATAAATATTCATCATACATTTGAGAGCCATTTAAATGGCAACTTTCAGTTTAAATATTTTTTGGTATGGATTCCCTGTTTTTTTATTTTCCTTTGTTTTATTGTTGTTTTAATTTTTTTTAACTTGATGTGTTTTTTTTTTTTTTGTATTGTGCAATAAATTAAATTTTTATTATTATTTTAATGATTTGCATTTTCAGTTTCCTTTTTTTGCTTTTCATTCATTATTTTAATACTTTTTTTTTGAGTTATTGTATTTTTTGTATTTATTGTTGGCAAAGCTTTTGTTTTGTATGTTAAAAATATTTTTTATCATACTTTTTATTTACGAGCTTAATGTGAATTTAATTTAAACATGAAAATTTATGTGCTTTCAAGTGGATGACTGACTATTTATGACCATTTTTTTGTGTGTTTTTCTCAAAAGCCTTCATTTTATGTATTTGTTTGAACAGTAAGAAATTATAATAATTTCAATTCATTTTATGATTAAAAATAAAACCAAGTTTTTTTTTATTAAAATCTAAGCAATTATAGTCTTATCTTAGGCATAATATTTTATGGCATGATAATACCACACAGAGAAGAGATCGTATGTTTGATTATTACGAATAAATCAAGAAAAATTATAAAAAAAACTGTCCTGTAAAAAGTTTTAACAGGAATAAAAAAGTAAATAAATTTTTAGTTCTTTTATAAAATAAAATGTTCTTCTTGCAAGACACTTCTTGCAAAATTTTAATTATTGAATTTTTTAAAATGTTCTTCTTTTATCAATAGAAAAGTAATTTTGATAAAAAGCAACAATAAAATCTTAATTTTTTTATTGAAAAATAGAAATACATTGATAAAAGTATCCTTTTTGAGGGAAATTTAATACGTTTTTTTATAAATTAGGGTTAGCTGTGGCTATAAAAAGCATATTTTTATCTATTTCCTTTTAAAGTTATTTTTATATCGTCCGTGTAAATTTAAATTAACATAAAGTTATTGTTAAAAAAAAACAAGATGTAAAAGTTTCTTTGCAGCGTGCCTAAGTTAATGTGGCCATTCCTTAAGGAAAAGTGTACGCCAATAAGCCAAGAACAATTGAAGAGCAAAAGGATGCGATGATTTGTCACATTAACGACATTCAAACTCAATTTTTTCTCAAAGTCATTGAAAATATGAACCGACGGATAGAAGAGGTACGAGTATGCCATAAAATATTTTATTTAACACATAATTGTCATAGATCCTTCTATCATAATAAGAAATATTAAGATAATTATCTGAAAACACTATATTTTATTTGCAATTAACATCGTGCGTCTTGGTTTGACGACCCTTTATTTGCTAAAATATATATCGACTTAATGATACTTTTTATAATGGATAACTTTAATTCCTACATAGAGCTGGAGAAGAATTAGCGCTGGTACCATTTATAGTATACCCATGACCAGTAATGTGCCAATAATAATAAGTTCTTCCAAAGAAATTGAACAAACCTTGTTAGGTTTCATCTTTAATACTTCCACATCCGCAGCAAGCAAACATGGGTACCCGGGTATATCTATCAGGAATCTATGTGTGTAAACGTTGTCGGTACGGTTAGGGTTAAAACTAACGAGTATATCTGCTTTCAGTGGCTGTTTAAGGCCAAGTTGTGGATTCAAAATGTTAAGAATTAGTTTGTGGTTGAGTTATAAATAACTGCTAGAAACCCACCTTGGTCCATTAGATCATATTTCACGAAGATACTTTTAGTACAGGATATCACATAATCGTACTTATCTAATTTAAAAATTTATTTCAACTTTAGTTGGCAACAAATAATTCATTTCAATTGAAATTGAAAAAAGGTCACATATGCATGTTACTAAAAAATACCTTTTATGTTTATATGTAAATCGAAACTGTAAGCCCTTTTACATTTTTATATTCCATATATTGATGATACAATATAAATACATAAATATCTTTCTTTTAATCATTTTTAGTTTTCTTTTTTCCTTTTTTTCTTTGTTTTTGCTTTTTTTCATGCACTATTGTTATAAACGCATCATTCGTTACTAAATTCATGAACCTTTGTTGGCTTTTACTTTTAAATTGCTATCATTTTTCTATTTCGTTATTAAATTCATATTTCCATTTTCCGTTGCGTTAGTCTTTTCTGTTTTTTTAACCAGAAAAACCAGAAAATATTGCCCCTGTTGTTAGTTTTTGTGCAAAATCGTTCTTACAGTTGAATAGGTTTTTGTGCTATTTTTGCTCTTTATTTTGATTTCGTTAGCTGAGTTCTCGTGGAAAGTTTCTTTTTTTTCATTTAATATTTCAATTTTTTTTAATACTTTCGATAGGGGCCAGAACAATATCGAGTATGGTTTTCGAGCAAAAATAAAAACTAACAAAAATAATCAAATAACTTGATTGTTTTATATTTTTCGTTCGGAAAAGTTTTTTTCTCTTTTTATGTTCTTGTAGTTGTCCAACAGTGGTTTCCTTTTGTTTATTGAAATGACATTTAATTTCTTGGATGTCAAACACTAAGCTTAGTTATTATTGTTGTAGTCATTATTGTTCAGTTTTACAGCTAAAAAATCTACATTGTCAGCTGCAGGTTATATTTATGGCAAATAAATTTAAAACAATATCGTTATTTTATTATTTATTCATGTCAAGGATCATAAACATTTGAGAAATGATGTGACAAAAAAGTATACATAATTCTGCACTATTTTTCGAAAAATTTACTCAAGAAAATATTATATATGACAAGTGTGTTTTCTTCAAAGAAAATTATTTCAATTAAAAAATTAAGTTATCAGATTGTAAAGATTGATATGGAAAGTGAAATACGTATTAACTTTTAAATTAAATAAAAACTGAAGTATGGCTTTTTAAGAAAAACACAATGGCATGAAATATAATTTACTACCATAAAGACTTTATTTGTGGAAAAGGAGTATTCCATTAGAAAAGATTAAAATAATGTTTTATTTTCTTTAAATATTCACGATGTATAAAAATTTTTACAAGCTTTTAATAGTCATCGAAAATAAATGTAATAATTATAAATAGCAGTTATGCCATGTTCACAAGTCCACGTCTTTTCGTAATTCGTTTTTTTTCATTTCATAATTCAACTTCTAATTATTAGTCAAGCTACAAAATTTCCCGTACAAAATTTTAAGAGCCAATTATTGGTGAATAACCAATAAATCAATGTGATCTCCAAATTTTATTCAGTGTTTGTCTACGCTAAATTTGTTTATATATTTTTCCTTCGTTTTACATTTATAATAGACAATTTAGCGGCAAACAACAAAACAATAAATAAAAGTAATACGAAAAAGATCCTTAAAAACGAATTACAGAGATGCCATATAATTCGTATAATTAATTCAAATAGCGAACAAAGTAATTCGAAGTATTGTGTGAGCATGTTATTACCCGGTGGCGTATTTTTGTGAAATTGTCAGTATGATATTTTAATCTGTGAGCCATAGTAAATGAGAAGTTTCATTGATGAATCCTTGTGACAATAAGACAAAAAAGGGAATTATGTATGACAACTTTGTTTTAATGTCACTACACTAAAAAAGCTGTCATTTAGCGACATTGTGTGTTATAAGTCGACTACATACTGTGCGATGCAGTATTTTGTCTGCTATATACCACAGTTAACGAGTAAAACATTAATGATTCTTAATGTTATTGTTACGTTTTTACCTTTTTAAAAACTTGTATTTATGAGTTCGTAGATTGCAGTTAAAATGAAATAAATTTTGTGCTTGGTTTTTAATCAAAATACTTTATTCAACACAATTTTGTGCACTACTTCTAGTAACCTTTTTACAAGCAATAACAATTTTCTATTCTTAATTACTCCGCCTGTTTACAAGTTTGTAAGCAACAACAATTACTCGACAGATCTTTCTACTGAAAGATCTTCCAACCCGATCGTAGTTATAACTTAGGTTCGATCACAACCTTTTCAACCAGATAACAATCCACACTTAACTCTCTTTACCGAGTTAGCTCCAACTAAACTAGTTTTCTACTTCACGATTCGCTTCACGAGTATACTCCTTATAAACTCTCTTCACACAAACTGCACTCGCTTGGTTTACTTTATTTAAACTGCACTCGCTGAGTTTACGACACATAAAATGATTGCTGTTTGCATCGATGTGCTTTTTATATGGCTGAGTAAACAACACATCGAAAGCTCTCGAATCTCTCGATATTTCAGGTAGACTCCATTTCTTTATTTTAATTTCTTTTTAATTCTTTTGTAGCCATGCGTATATAAACATCTACTTCTTTCAGCTCTTAGTATTTGTTGTTGCTTGTTATTGTCTGTTATTTGTTTTCTTAGCTGTTACTTTTTGCTGTTGCTGTGTTATTTTTATTTACTTTATCGGTGTTAATGTTTGTTGTCGTAGATTTGGTTATTTGTAAACAGCACGTATAGTTGTTTTTGCAGCTTTTGTTTATTTTAGCGAAGTAATAAACGCAGAGGTACCCAATCTTATTTCCGTAATGGTATTGTGTGTTAAGACTCACTAATAAGCAGACACATGGAAGACAAAATCAAATTCTGTTATCTATACCAAAATTTGAACTATTACTTTAAAAAGTCGTGTATGACACCAAAGAAAATTCATCGTCAGTCATCGATGACTTATCATTGTCAGTGTTTGTCACTATGAGTCAATATGGCGTTTGCCATCGTGTAGTTCACTAAATAGAAAGTTGCTAAGCCTCTACATATTTTTTGCCTAATTGCTTGTTTTACTGTTCCTTAACCCATTGTAATTAAAAAATAGTTACCCAAACAAAATATACGGCATGTTATAAAGAATCATATTTATGACTTTCACTTACCTGTGAATGATTATTTGTAATTAAAAACAAAAAAAAAAAAAAAACATTGGACTTACCTAGAAAGAAAGAAAAAAATCTCATTAGTATTTACAAATTAACAGTTGTAGCATAAAGAATCCTTATAAGTCCAAAATAAAAAATCTTATTCATAAACGTTTAATAAAAACAAATTTACTATTAAACAATTTTTTGTTTTGCTGGCAACACCATGTTATTTCATTTGCCACTTTTGGTGTAGTGATGATACAAGAAGCTTGACGTACTATTTTCAGAACTCATAAAAGTAGTGAAATAGAAATAAAATTGTCTTAAGAAATTTAAAAACTAAAAAAGAGTTGGCTACTAAACTATTCTTTTTCTGAATGTAAGAAGCACAAGGTTTCTTTTAGTTTTCTTCGTCCATCACCATTTTTTTTTTGTTATTTATTTACATATTAATTATTATTTTATAAAGAAGAGAAAAAAAAAACGAATAGTTCGAGATTATTACTCTTTATTTATTGACATTGTCACCCGTTACAATTTACAGAAGTTAAATGCTAAATTCTTGAGAAGAACAATTCTAATTAAATCATACTCAGATTTTCCGCATCTATAAATTAATAAATGTGAAAATCTGAGTGTCTGTTACATCTCATCGGTCATCTCTGGGTATTTGGATACGATCCCTGACTTAGATGGAATGTTCTCCGTGCACATCTCACCAGATGCGGTAATTACATTAGGTGCTGTTGGGATATACACGGATGGATCGAAATCTTCGGAGTGCGTTGGGGCGGTGTCTCTTTTCCTGCATACGGGGTGAGAGTATCCTTTAAACTGCAGGACTACTGCAGTATTTTGCAAGCGGAGGTCTCGGCGATAAAGAGGGCAGCGGACTGGTTGATGTACTATAGGGTATATATGTTGATATTCGGATCTGTACAGAGAGTCAGGCTGCGATCAGGGCGCTCTCTCTCGACATTGCGAAATGTGTGTGATGACGAGACATTCAGACCTGGAGGTTATCTGGGTAAGGGGTCACTCTGACACCCAGGGGACTTGCGTGGCAGAGGAACTAGTGATAGTGGGCTCTCTAGTCGGCAACGAGGAGATTGATCACTTGGTTGGAATGACACTTTTCTCTTGCAGACTTCTGGTTCTGCGGTACAGAGCACAATGAACCCACGTGCTCTGTATCGAGACAGATTTGGCCCTTTTACGTTCAGGCTTGCTCGGAATCTATCATTAGGACGCCACGACATAGGCTGCGAATTCTGTGGCTGTCATTACCGGGCACTGGGTAGCTGGTGCGCACTCTACGAGATTAGGTCTACCGTTTAATGACTACTGTAGTAATTGTCAGGATGAGGAGGATAAGGTTGAGCATTTCTTGTCCAGTGTCCAAATCTTTCGGACTGCTTTCCTTGGTTGTCCGTTTCCGCATGCCATATTTGAACTGCCTGATGTGAGTATCAGTGGGATATCTTCTTTTGTGTATGCGTCTGGCTGGTTCAATTCGAACCGGGATGCGGATAAGTAGGTTCGCTTGGACGATATCTATTTTGGGCATCACAGTGGGATCAATATTGGACCCAAGTGAGTTGGACCAGTGTCCTGCTACCCTTCGTAACTAACTAAATAACTAATCACATCTCATATTGTTTGAGTTCGATATAAGCGGGGAAGTTTTTGAAGTACTTTCAACGGCTTGTCTTGTGCCATTTTGATTTTCCTGACATGCGCTTTTGCTGCTTTACTCCAAACGCAACACCCATATAGCAATATAAGCCTTATAACGATCTTATATTCATATAATGATCTTATTTTTCTGATCCAGCTGAGATTTTTTGTTTGGCTTGTGCTTGGGCACAGGGATAATTATAATAATATTACATCTAGACTTATGCTTTCCATCGCATTGATTCATTTTTGACAGCGTATTTTGCAAGAGTGTTATTTGCCGTGATGAGGTCGCAAAAGACATGACTTGTGAGGTTGAATCTGATCCCGCACTTATCAAAAGGATCATCACTGGAGACGAGACGTGGGTTTATGAGTACGACACGTAATCCATACATCAGGCAAGTTAATGGCGGTCAATGTATAAAAATTATACATATTTAAATTAATGTTTTATTCGCGTTGAAATAACCAGTTTATTTGAAATTCGAAAAATGGGCATTTTAAAATAAACTGCTTCGGATGAACTGAAATACCCATTTAGAACCGATCGAATAATAACAATTCGATCTGCCTAGTATCTCCCATACAATATATAGATGTATTGATTATGTATATTTTAAAAACGGTAAAAGAAAAAGTTTCTCAATTTGGTCTAAATGCCTTGGAAATCAATACTAATCATTAGTTCTAAAGTGGGCGGAATTGGATAAATAGGCGTGGCATCATCCATAAATAGTACCTATAATTTTTGTATATCTTGGGCACTGTAATAATAAAAGTTTCTAAGCTTGATTTAACAAATTTTTGGACAGTACACGTTATTAGTCAATAACTGGCCGAGATAGAAAAAGTGGGAGTGGCAGCACCTAGTCATACTAACTATGGATATTTGCAGGTGTGGAGGACGGTAACAGTTAAAGCATCGTTATCTATCCATATCACTTAAAAATCGAGAGAATTTGGATAAGCGGGTATTGCTCAAATCAGAGGGTGTAAGTTATTTATATATATATTATTATCTATAGTATATTGTATATATATAAGTATATATTTTATATTTATATATATAAGTATATATTTATATTGTATATATATAAGTATATATATATATATATATATATATATATATATAAATAGCTTACACCCTCTGATTTGAGCAATATATATATATATATATATATATATATATATATATATATATATATACTTATATATATACAATATACTATAGATAATAATATATATATAAATAGCTTACACCCTCTGATTTGAGCAATACCCGCTTATCCAAATTCTCTCGATTTTTAAAGGAATACACACGTTTTATAGGGGAAAACACCATCACAAAAAGAAATTCAAAGGAATACACACGTTTTATAGGGGAAAAACACCATCACAAAAAGACAACTTATATATATATATATATATATATATATATATATATATATATATATATATATATATATATATATATATATATACATATATATATATATATATATATATATATATATATATATATAAGTTGTTTTCCTTATGTGAAATACATTTTATTTGTGTGCAATACAAAGGCTCACAGCAACGCGGTAGGTCTTACTTTAATTGAATTATAAATTAAAAGTTATGAACATAAATTTAAAGTTAAATTTTTTTATATTTTAAGAAGTCAGATGGTTATTTACCATGCGACTATACTAACTGAGACAAAAATGTTTATTTATAAAACGAATTACAAAAACTAATGCATTATGCAATCTGCTTAGAGTAAAATCTAATGCAATTTATGTTTTTAAAATGATCAAATAAATGTCTACTCTTATTAGCTATTTTCGCATTTTGTTATCCAAATTTTTACCACACTTTCTAGAATCAAGTAGATGAAGACATATCGAGACTTGGTGCTAGAAATCGACAAGTAGTGAAAAAGCTCGTAGCGCTTATAGATCTCTTCTATGTTCGGCCACTGTAGCAAACGCTCTGTGACGGCCACCTAAGTATGTAAAATGAATTTAAACAACTACAAAAAAATAATCGTGAGAAATCAGGTCAAGAAACATGTCCGTGACTTCAAAAATTCAAAAATTATGTATATTTGAACAGAGCTGTGTTTTAATTACACACATTTTTTTTAAGCAAAAATCATTTCCCTTAATGGGCAAACATGTTTTAAAATGCAATCTAACACAATCATACAAAAAACATTAATAATCCCTGTATTCTATGTCTAATATAATCCAGCATAGAATATATTCCATTTGAGCGTGTGCGTAATTAAAAGATTATGACTTTTATCAATAGAATTCAATTTTAACTTTCAAAACATTAATTCAAATAAAATTAAATTCATTTCATAATGACACCAAAAAACTACTCACATATCCTTTATAAGACACGGTATATAACCGCATGTCTACCTAAATGACTGACTGAGTGAGTGACTGACAACTCAACTAATACACTTTATAAGGGTATTAGAAGTGTAAGTATTATATGGATGCTTCTCTGTATGGGGTATTTGTATATTCAAATAAAACATTATCATTGTTGTACAATCTTTTGAGTGAATATTTAGTAAATAGAGTAGAAAGTAAAATGATATTTTACTTAATTTAATTTGTCAAACATATATACACGGACACGCATACATATACATACGCACACAAGCTTATTTATACAAAAGGGAAGATAATAAATACAAAATATGAGTGTGTTTGTTTAGAACATACATATACTCTTCCATCATAGTGTTTGAAATGAATAGAAACTGAATATAAGACAGCCAGAAAGACATATAAATGAACGGAAGGACGGACATTTGATCACACACAGAGAGGCAGAGAGAGAGAGATGAGTATTTTGGGTACATCGACACATTAAATATAAAAAAAATTGTAACATTATAATATATTTCTATGACACGGAACACACGCAATTACACATTAATTTGTATACTTTTCAGTTTTAGGGGAGCCAACAACATATTGGCACAGAAAAAGGGGTAATGGAGGCAAATAATAATTTCCGTCGTTGCATACATTGCAGAACAAAATATCTGAATGAAATCTGGGAAAAATTAAAAGTACTTTTTTATAGGTATTTTAATGTAATTTTAGTCCTTTTTTAAAAAAATTTAGAACTTGATTTGAGTTATTTATTTATTTTTTTTTTTGTAGCATCGCTGTAGAATTTCTGTGATATATCGGCAAAAAACTTGGCCAAGTGATTTTTAGTGGCTCTTGGGCTTTTCTTTACAATCCAAAAGGTAGTCAGATTGCACAAATTCTAGGCTTTAAAGTGGGTGGACATATTATAACTTTCCACCGAAAAGCAGTAAATTTTTGGCGGATCACTAAAGTTATGTTGGGTTGTATTGCTATGATGAAACAGAACATATTTTCTAACCGTCATTTTTGGCTCTTTCTGACTTACTTCATTCAAACGGTTGAGTTTGGAGCAGTATAATTCTGAAATGCTTGCTTCAAAAGGTTTTATTAGTTTATATTGAATAATTTACTTTCGAAAGGTAATCAAGCAAACCACAATTTGTTTGATATGTTTTATAATCACTGTTCTATTTTTTATTGTAGGAAAACATAGCTAAACGAACTTCTTAGATGTTGCACCTATTTTTAGAATAAGAAGAATTACGAGTATGTTCACCAAAATTATAACCTGAAATGTCACCTTTCAAACACATGTTCGTTTGGTATACTCGAAAAAAAAACTAATGCAACTTAAAATGAATAATTTCCTCTAAGTCGTACAAAAATCTTTGACACACTCATCACTCTCAATGTGAACTTTATAAAAATTTTAGTATCAAAGCATTTTACTTTTACACGAGCAACAAATTAAAGAACAGAATTCATCAAAAATATAACTTAAAATCTCATCTTTTATACATGACCGGTGGCGAATTTGAACGACAATATTTTCATTGATGAATCGTCGTCACAATATAAGTATCAGGTCGGAATTCCTATGAAATTATCATAAACTACGTTATTGAATGCCACTATTCTAAAGAAAGCTGATTGTCTGTTAGAGATCGACTTTATGTTGAAATTCAGAGACATTGTTTGTTATGAGTTAGAAGTCACTAAAAAACGGACACCCGCATGACAAAATCAACTTCTGCTATTTATGACAATATGGACAATTTCTCTAAAACGTCATATATGACAACAAACACAATTCTTCGTCAATCATCGATGCTTTACCATTACCAGCGTTTGTCACGATGACTCAGTACAACATTCGCCACTGGGTGTATTCATTTGACATAATCGATTTAGTGTTGCCTGTTATATGGCCATTAAGAATTCAATGTTGAACCAATACTTAATTCGAGTGTTCCTGCAAAGATCTTGCAAATCCAACGTATCTGAACACTATCTCTTTTTCCATTTTGGTAAAACTTTTTTTCTCAGATTTAACACAGCGGAGTGCATGAGTAAAACATACAAAATTTCGTTATAGTTCTGTTCTTTTTATTACGCTAATGCATAGGCTTTATGTCTAGAATAGCATCCATGTTCATAGACTTTTATTATTAGTCAGCTAATTTTAGAGTTATTAATCTTAGTATGAAGTGTACCAGTTCTATGCATAATTACTGGCTTACTTCAAAACTTGTGTAGTAGCGATACAAGGAGTTCGAACATTATTATTTTTGGACATATACGACTTTAAGCCATATCTATCAATGCCAAAGAAATGCTTAATTCCAATACATTGATTTGTTTGTCTTAAGCTGAGATCACACAATTGTGGCAGTGCATCAATTATTGGTGTGACCGCAACGTGTGAGGCAACAAAAATAACAAAAATGCGCCAATATTTATTATGTTCTTGTGTGAAAATCCAAGTTGGCAATACGTACCAATACTTGAATTTTTTTTCGCAGAATAAATTAGGATAATTTTGATATTTTACGTCAATAAAGCACAATTGCAATTGTGTCATATAGGATCGTGCGATCTTGGCTTTAATTTTACTTTGCATTCTATAGAATAGTAAGTATTATTCTTTAGAAAGTTCTCGTACCAATCTATGCTCAGTTCATTTAGTACAGTTGAACATATTTATAGTGAAATTTTTTCAAAGCGTACCCTTACATGCGTGTACTCCACAATGAATTTTTATGGAAACTACTTTTTCGCTTATCAAGTTACGTATGTACCTTAAGTGTACGCTATAACATGTTTTCGAAAAAATGTTTTGTAAAGTACACTCTTCTTCCTTATCTATTATACTTTTAATTATCAGTTAGCCCTTTACACAAGACTCCAAATCAAAATTTCATATTTATTTAAAATTTTGCTCTTCACTGTACTTACTATATTTAATATCAATAATGTTTAATACCATAATAAGACTTGAAAAATAACGAGTGCTCGTGGTTGATAATGTTGATGATGACATTCGGAATAAAAAAAGCATCATCATCGCCGTCAACATCACCATCACTGCATAAAGCATAAAGTACTTAAAAACTAAATGTGATGTGTTGTGTTTGCGTCATTAATTGGAAACATAACGATTTTGTACGTACAAATTTCATTCCATATTAAAACAAATCCATAAAGAAATAAAACAAGAAAGTGAACGACACCAAAAACCACTGACTGAATACATTTTAAGAGACATTTTTTGCCACCAACTTTGTTCGTGGTTTTCTTCATCTAGACGAAAATGGTTTAAATTTCACAACCCAAGGCTTTTAATGTTTCCCGTATTCAGTATACAATCATGCGGAAGTTAATTTAATTTGAGTTTAAATTTTAATGGCTTCTGTGCTTTGATAGTGAACTATTTAGGCCGGTGAAATAAAATATATTTCTTTGTTTTTTCTTCTTATTTTCCTGATAGAATTTTATATCTGGTACTTTGACAAAACATTGACAAGTTGGTTGACATTTACAGTAGTTATGGAATTTTTAAAGGTTGTGATCAAATTTTTAATTTCAATGTTGAAACGATTAAAGAAGGTTTGATACAGAACTGTGCGGTCAAGGCATATGAAAAGCAAATCACTCAGTAAAGTATCGGGGAACTAGACTCATCTAAAGCAAGCCAGTAAGACACCTAGGTAGAGCATTACTCTTCCCTGTTATTAAGACAGACTAAGGCACTAAATCTTTGCGATTGTATTACAGTTTTTGACGAATTCCCCAGTTATATGAGAAATAACAAAGTTTATAGATTAGACACAATTCACTACTAAAGGCCGCTAATAATGAATGAATGCCAAATGATGAACTCTCTGAAAAAAATAGCTTTGAAGTCATGCATGAAACTTAATAATGATCATCATGAAACCTTTTTCATTAATTTCGTTTCTATATAATACAGATGAGTAACTATGAAAAAATAACAATCAACAGTCGATAGTTAAGAGACAATTATAATGAAGTTTGTGTGTTCACTTACACCAAGTTCACACTATAACTTTAAAAGCTTGCGTTTTTTTTTCAATTCTGTCTTGAATTTGCTTCTAAAACCTCTTGCGTTTATACCATGACTGTAAAATCATGATTTTTTTCTTGCAGATTTGACTTTTTAACTACAATTGCTTTATTTTACATTGAAGAACAAACCACAATACTAAAAACGAAAATAAACGTAAAAAAGAATACACAAAAAATTATGGAAAATATAAATCGTGCCTTCTTATTTACCACTTTTTCTTCCCTACTCATCTCGCCAACAAACACGAAAGACAAGTCTGACAAAAATGTTTTTAAAATAATAGTGTGAATTGCGTCTTATACACGAGCATAATAATATTCACAAATGTGAAAGGGAACATGTTTTGAATAAATATCGATAAAGTTAATGAAAAAAAATATGCTTTTAAAGATCAATGCTACCAGATGTAGGAAGAAAGAAAATCATTTAAGAAATACTTGAAACATACACAATGATTACATGATTTTGAAAAATTGGCAATATGCTATTGCGTATTAAGAATATGTAAGATGAGAGCGAGAACTGCGACATGAAAATCATTTAATTGAACAATCTCTTTGTGTCAACGAAGTGAAACAAAATATTCTCACTCATGGTATGCATAACAGTTGTGATTTTTATTTAAGATAGGGTTTCAGACAGTGAATGTATGAATATGTTCATGCAACTCATTAGTGCGAAAATTGACGCTCAATAATAATAAAAAAATTGTAGCTCGACCACGCCGTTTTAAAAATAAGCAGAAGCTAACGGAGAGCTTAAAATTAGAGTGCCAATCAATACTAACAATAATTCTAACATATCTCATAGAAACTATACCAAAACGGTGTGAGGAGGCCATAAAAACAATGTTTATTACACAAAGTACTGAAAGTTGCTTAAGTTTCCAACAGATACTCAAGGAGCTAATTTCGTTTTTGTTTTATTACTTGGTAGAAAATGGAGTTAAAGGTTTGTTATTATACTTATAATTTAGGTACCTATGAGAACAAAAATTAAGTATTTTACTTTGAATAAATCTATTATTAATATACGAGTCTTTAATTGCTTCGACCAGAAAATTGGCTTAGATTTTGAACAGCATTGTATATAAATTTAGGCACTACGTATGCAATAGTGAGTAAAAAACCCACCTTCCAACCAAGAAGTCGTCGGTTCAATCCCAGACCACGCCGTCTGACAATTTTCAACAGCAATATCACCTCACAACATTACTAGCGACTGGTTATGTATATTTACGCTGTGAAAAACTTCACTAACTAATATATCTGCCGTTCGGAACCGGCGTTTGTGGGTTTGTGGACTTTCAATGAGTCTAATTAATTTCTAATTATTTACAGAAGTTGAGAAAAGGTTATTGTGAGACGTTAAAAGTTGTCATAGATACAAAAATAATTACATTTATGCAAATAGTTAAACGATGATCATATTTTCAATAAAAAAGTATACAAACGTATAAGAATTATACTTATTTAAATTTACTTACTCAGTATTCGACAAAGATCCAAAAAACCGGTTGAGATCGGTCGAATAATAACCGTCCGATCTCCCTATTTGAAACGCACTGATGTAAGCGATGTTTAGAAAAAGAATCGACATTAATAAACGTACATAAAAATGAGGGGTCGTATCCACAATTATAATAGCGTCCGTCAACCATACCCTATCAAAGCTTGTATTAAAAAAGGATGTGTCCTCTCTCCACTATGGTACAAAGTTATTTTAGACTGTGTGCTTCAACAACACTTATTTACTCCGACGGGCTTATGCGATTATCCTAAACAAAAGATTGGAAGACCAAGTTTTTCAAGTTTTTCGGGAAAAGTAATTTAAACTTACACCCTTAAAAATTGACAGAGTATTTGGGGATCCCAAAAAATATGCTGCAACTAATATATGTACGAGTATATATTGTTACATTTTAACCTTTTTAAAACGTCAGAGTTCGTTTAAATTGCGTTAAAATAAATCACATTATTTTACTTCTATAGCTTTTATACTGTTTGTCTTAATACAACACTTAATATTCGTTTATACAACACTTTTATTGCCGCTTTCACACAAATTTATTTATTGACAACCAAACAAACGATAACTGACTCAGAGTGTAGGTATAGCAGCCCCTCTCTATATCTAATTGCCTACAGTTCGACCATCTTCTAGTTCCATATCCGTTAATTTAAATGTAACGTAAACATGGTCGACATGACAGGGTGACATAAAATATACCAAAATCCCATATTACAGTTTTAAAGCGCTGATTATTTTTATTTTCGTAAAACTATAAGTCATACTTAGCTGTTTGTTTTATACTAAAAATAATGTGTATTAGAAGGATACATACATACGCGAGCCAATGGATTTTTCTTGAACCGAAAGGAAAAAGGCTATAAGTCTATTTCGCATAATCCAAAAAAATATGAGTACTGGGTTACCCATGTCACTCTGTTAAAGGTGTTTTTTTTTAAATTCACGTTAGGGTTAAGCAAATAAGCTTTTCTGTTAATAAACCCACTTAACATCTTGCCAATACGAAGAATAATCTCGTGAAACTCGTGTGTAAAGTGTTCACTTTTAAGTTTTTTAAGATTTTTTTTAAGATTATCACCTCTATCCAGGCAATTAACCGCTATCTGCAACACATTTTAAACATATTCTGTCCAGCCACAATTTCCAAGCATTCCTTATAGCAAAGAACGATTTAAGTTCCAACAAAAGTGGGAGAAGGAAGAAATTAGTTATTATACTATGATTGCCCGGTGCGTAGATAAATAAATTAATAAATTCTTTTATATTTACTGGTAGACTCGAAGATTGTTCATATCTAATATATGCTGCGGACAACTCCTAAGAGATTGTCTTCAGAGATGTTATAATTCCTATAAAACATCGTCACAGGCGCAGACTACGTAGCAATAGAATTGGAAAAAACTAAAGATCAGATACTGGATTTCTTATCTAGATTACGTAGACAATAATAGCAAATGGCTATGAAGTTCTTAGGTAAAAGGTCGGATGGTCGAAAAGATGTTGGTGCTGAAATTTAGCGACCAAGTTCTTAACCCTTAAGTACCTAAGACCATCTATAAACGGTCATCAGGAAAAACGTTTTAAAACAAAATCGAAAAACTTTATAGTCGGTAGCCTTAAGATTTGAAAAGAGTATAAAATTCTTAAAATAACGGTTCCAATTGGAATGGTCTGAATAAAATAGTGTAGCAGATTCCGGTTTGAACTTTTGTACAAAAAGACAAAAAATTGCTTGTGATTTTATTGAAAATTTAAATTAAAAAAGTAGTATGTTCTCTCAATTGGATTGAGTCCCGAATTTTTTCGTTTCAGTGAAGATTTTTGCGTACACCGTCTGTGGACGGTCTTGGGAGCCAAGGCGAAAAAAACTTTTGTAGTGTTTTTTACCGAAGTAAGAATTAATTGATGTTATTGCTTGTACAACAGCAAAGAGTGGCATAACAATATGTAAAAATGTTACTTTCCACCCATTTTGTTTTAGAGCAACACAAAATTAAACTTTCTTCGATCAGTTGGTTGTCTGTCATTTGCTGATTGGAAAAAGAGCCATTCATACTGTGGCTTGTATCTGGTTCGGCAAAATAAAATACTTTCCACAATGGAGTACAAAAGAATTTTGTGAACTGTGTGAAAACTCTTATGCAAATATGTTTTGTACTAAGTGCAACGTTTACCTACATATTGTTACGAAAATAAAGATGCCTTAAAAAATCAAAATACACCACATCAAGTAGTGTATTGTGGGATTTTTGTTCCGTGTCAAGGTTGGTAATGTGCTACCCTGATATTGCCGTACTAATTTGTATATTTGACGGTATCCCCAATTCGACCGTGTTTGGGTAAAACAATCTTAATGTTTAAAATTAACGGCCATAACATAGAGGATGTGAGAGCGTTTGAGATATTTCTAGAACTTTTCAAACAGAAGGCAATTAGGTATATAAGAAAGCTGCTTTGCCTACATTGATACAGTTATCGTTTTGCAGTCATAAAGTAAAGTCGTGTTTAGGCGTAAATAAACGTGTTTTATAAATGAATATTAAGTGCAAGATAAATAAGTTGCTGTATTAAGGTAAACTGTACAAAGATAAAGTGAGGAAATAAAAACTGTAAAACAACAACAAAGTGGTGTTTAATTTATTTAGAAGCAATTAAAAAGAACTCAATCGTTTTAAAAAGGTTTAAACGTAGCAACATATTTTCCAAAGACGAAAATCTGTTTTCAAGAACACTATTTATATACTACATAATATATTTGGTTTTACATGTAATTTTTTTAAAAAAAGGTAGGTCCAGCCTTAATACACGATGTTAATTCTGAGTCCCATTCAACTAAATTTGACATTTATTTATTTCAGTGCTTGGGAGAATGGAGTACACAATTGAGCAGCGCGTTAAGATTGTTGAAGTCTTTTACCAAAATGGACGTTCAAATCAAAATGCATTTCGTGCATTTTGTGAATTTTTTGGTCAGCATAATCGAACAAATGTTTCAACATTCGGGAGAATTTTGCGCAAATTTCAGCAAACCTAATCTGTAGAAAATGTGGGAACACCCTTGCATGCTCGCCCAGTTTGTTTTGCTGAAAACATTGTTGTTGTTCGCCGGATGTTTTGTTGAACAGACAAAAGTGAATGGTTGCTTTACAAAGAACATTATCTTCAGCGACAAGGCACACTTTAAACTCAGTGGAGTGATTGTTGAAAAGCCGATGCATCCACATAGAGTGACTGTTTGGTGCGGCTTATGGGCTGATGGCTTCATCGTGCCGAATGTTTTCGAAAACGAGTTCGACCAAGGTTGAGGTCGAGTTTGCTATCGCGAGATGATAACGGACATATTGTGGTCAGAAATTGAGAATATGGACTTGGACGATATGTACGAAGGTACGATTTGCCACACGACGAACGAAATATTGGATCTTTTTGATTTGGCTCCCTGTGACTTCATTCTGTTCAATCAGGTTAAAAACCTATTACGATGAACGCATATCTCAGGAAGCACTGATGGACATACCGTAAACCGACTATAATAAATGCATATGTCAAGCTATGACACTACGTTTTAGGGGGAATATCAACAACAGATGTACCAAATTAACAAAAGAAAAAAAAAAACTCAAATCAGAACGATGGGACCGCCACACGTGGTTTATTCCGGAAACTTTTTGATCTTTGCAGTATTTATATAATTCTCTAAAAACTTTTTGTTTTATTTACAATTAACATCATGTGTTTTGGTTGCACAACCCTTTATAAGTGATTTCTTTCCAATTACACATTGTATTTTATTTATTTCTGAAAAAAAAAACTTTGTCTAAGCTCCTAAAACCGTCTACAGACGGTCTTTCTTTATTTGGTCCTGAAGATTTTCAAGATAAGCTTTTTTTCGAAATTGCAACTCAAATTCGTCATTTTGAGCCCAGAACTATGCTAGAACAATAACTATTGACTAAGGGATGATTGATTTTGATAAAATGTTTTAACGATTAAAACACGTTGGTTTACTGAATAATTTTCCATAATAAATTTGCCACGTCTCTACTGCACGACTGCCAAATGTAAACTGTAAGGAATAATGTTTACCAAAATGGCGGCAAAACAAAGTATTTACCTACCCCTCTTACACTCTGTATATCAAATTCAGGCATTTAATAGGAATGATAGAATGGGAGTGATAGGATGATTATGTTCCAAAACTATCGCAATTTCACTGTATATAGCTTTTACACATTCGCCATTGTCATTAAAGAAATTTAAGTTCTTTGCGCTATTTTTGAGCACAACTGTAATTTAAGTCATATATAATTATTGCCAAACTTCTGCTACTGTTGTCTCATCAAGTAAAATGTCAAATATGTCGTGTTATTCCAATATATCTCCATTGATAGGCAAAGTTTTTGTTGAAAAACTAAACATTTTTTAAAATCAGAGTCAAAGTAAATAAACGAATTTTCTGAGGTGTTTCAAGGTTTCATATTCTATTATCCTTAATTCGAATAAACAATTCCACTCCACTTACTAATACATTGTCTGTAAATAACCTTGATAACGAAAAAGAACAAAAAAAGAAAATATTTTAAATTGAATTCTAAAAACCAAAAATTTCATTAATCTTGTGAACTATATTTGCGTGTTATATTAACATTTTTAATGTGAATTGTTATTTGTTTTTTATCTCCAACATCATATTATTATAATAGACCATAAATTGTTATACAATAACTTGTTTGCCGGAAATAAATTAAATATTCATTATAATATAATGCTGGTAACTTTACAGTAGAATTAGTGTAAGAGAAGATACTCATATACAAATTGCTTTTTATATTCACTGTGAATATAAAACATTAATTGACAAATAATATTGTATTACCCTTTCATATCTTCACCTAACACGCTTTATTATTTATGTGTATACTGTTCATAAATCAATTACAACAAAAGGGAGTAAAATGCATTAAAAATTATTTAAAAAATAACGAAAACAATTAGTCATACCTGCACGCATTTACAAACTTGCAAGCCATATATTCACCCGGCTTCATTATCCTTCCAATTTTTGTTCTCAAAGTTAATATTTTTGTTGCACTTTTTTACCTTTTACAGATTCAAGTAGGACTATAAATTATTGTAATTTTTTTTTTTAACAATTTTTCATTGGAAAACTTACATTTCCCTATCACGCACATAATCAAACAAATTTTCTTCCTATTATAGTTTTGAGTTTTTTTTTTAACTTTTTTCTTAGAAAAATATTTTCTTTTCACTTTTCATAAGTTTGTTATTACATTTTGTACTTAAAATAAACTAAAGAATTCTCTAGAATATAAAGAAAAAATTATTAACATTAAAGTTAAAACTGATTTCTAAAAGCATGTAAGTCGTTCTACGAATGCGCTTTATTACTTAAAGTAATAGAGCTTTTAAGCTCGTACTGAGAATTTTGTTGCAAAAAAAGAGATCTTTTAAAAGAGTATTTCTGCAAATAGTCTTTGAAAATTTCTTAAGATTGAGCGGTTATTATTCGACCGGTTTAACCGGTTTCTTTGATTTTGTCGAATACGGTCTTCTTAAAATTTTAATTTTTCGAATAGCGAATAAACCGGTTGTTTTAACACGAATAACCGGTTAATTTAAATATGTATAATTTTTATACGTTTTAGCACTTTTTATTGCAAATATGCTGATAGTTTATACACTTGAGCAACAAAAATTTTTTCCCAGTTTCTGTAAATAAATATTAATATTTTATAAATGGAGAATGATGATCAAGTAGAGTCATTGAAAGCCCACAAGCCCACAAACGCCAGTTCAGAACGGCAGATATATTAGTTAGTGAAGTTCTTCACAGCGTTAATACTCATAACCAGTCGTTAGTAATGTTGTGAGGTGATAACGCCTGGTATTGAACCGAGGACTTCTTGGTTGATAAGCGGGTATCTAACCTAGCATAAAACATGGGCACACTCTACTAAATAGGTGGTGCATGTATTTAAATTTCTATAGATGTCTTCTGAAGTGTGAAAATATGTGAAAATCGTTGGAAAGGAAGGTTAGGTTAGATTAGGTGGGTCGCTCGCATTTCGCGAGTTCAGTGTGGCCCATTCACAAGGACAGACCCATTAAAGAGGCCAAAAGGCCGTACATTGGAGAGTCCCAGGAGTAAGATCCCCACATAAATACCTAAAAATATCAGTTACCACATTTGAGCCAACCGTCACCCTTGACGAAATTAATCAACTTCGAAAGTGACACATCCCTAAGACAGTCCAGATGATGGAAGTGACATGAACCAAAATGCCTAAGTTTAAGCTTCCATATAGCAGGACAGTCGCAGAGAAGGTGTTGTACCGATTCCTCCTCTCTTTGTCCTAACAGCTCCTATATTAGTCATAACCATGGCATCACATGCGCTGCGATATGCGACCCATTATGCAATGCCAGGTAATAATGCCCGAAAAAGCCCAATCGACACCCCTCCAAACCTGATGCACAGTTAAAATCAATAAATTCATAATACAAGTTGAAATCCCTGCACAACCTACAGAAAGAAAATGAGTTCGCATAATTCGTCCTATAGAAGTCCAGCTCAAGAGTACGATAGTGGCGAAAAAATCTGACCGGAATACTTAAATTTAAGATAAAGAGCAAAAACTCGGAACGAATACTGTCGGCCATAGATTGCAAACAAAAGAAATACCTGCAACTGCCATTCTACGCTCCAATGTAGGAAGGCTTCATACGAAGGAAATCTATCAACATAATTCCACCCTAAGCCACGTAAACAGAATAATAAAAATTGACTTTGCACGGATTAAATTAAATCGATATGACAATATGATAATAAGGATTCCAAATTACCGAAGCATACTCCAAAATCCGCCTAACAAGAGAAATATATAACAATCTTGTTGTATAATTCCCCGGACCATCTTTTCACAAAACCTAAAACCGCCGTAGCCTTACTAGTCATCATACTACCATAATCAATAAATGACAGTTTCCCATCCAATAGCAAACCCAGATCTAGGAATGTTGTAATGGTTTCCAATGGACAAAAATCAATTGTTAACTCGAACGGTGTTATACACCGACGGGAAAAAACCATATGCCTACATACCACTCAACAAAAACATCAATACTGTGTTGTAGAGCAGTCTGACCAGAAACAGCGTACAACGTATTAAAAGACGTACAGCGTACATTAAAACACCACAGTCCGAAAATACACCAGGAAGATCTAATGATGAAATAACGAGAAAAAAATGGACCCAAAAGACTACCCTGTGAAGCCCCGGAAGAAAGATAAACGGTCCTAGACAACACATTCCGGAACAAAACTTTCTGAGTCCTAAAATAGAGATAGGAGTCCATGCAACGAGGAAGCCCAACAGTAATACCAAATTAAGCAATTTTATGAAGCAAAATCCTATGATCAACTCTATCAAAGGCCTTACTAAAAGAACAGACAGAAGAACAGACTCAAAATCAAATTCATGAATATTAGAAATTGATACACTTTTGACGGAATAGGGATACGAAAAAACGCCGCCCGAATCCATAACAGAGACCAACTGCCTATACGAAATTAGCAAACATATTCAATATATCAAGATCATCAGCAGACGATTGTTCCCCTTCGAACATATCAGTAAGAAACGCTGACGATCTGCGTTTAACACGAACAAAATCATAAAATGACTTCAATATTAAGTCGACTACATTATCCCTAATAATTTTTTCGACAGGATAGTTAACTTCAAAATTTCTACTACAGACTTCTGGTCCAAAAGTTTCTCGAAATACCCTTGAGGTTTATACCGAAGGCTTCAGGATGCTGGGCAGAGTGCGATGTGGTATATACATAGGGGTTGTAACACTAAACTGTCTAAGTTCAGGGAAAGACCAGGGTCAAACAATTCGAAGTTCAATTCATTTAGTTTTGCCATTGTGTTGATTGACTTAATTTTGGTCAACAGTGAGCAAACGCGGAACCCACTTTGAACAGAGCTTTCTCAGACCCAACCGCTCATGCAATATAAAGCCAACACGTTTTTTTGATATCTTTACGATGTCAGCTAACTCACGCAACTTCACTTCACGATCATTCAAAACGATTTTGTGGATTTTTTCGATGTTTTCTGGTGTTACCAACGACTATGACTATGTTTGAAGTCAACAAACTAACGTTTTATTGTTTTTTCTGATGGGGCGGAGTTCCCATAACATTTCTCAGGCTATTTTTTTCCATCAAGAAGCAGTGTCTTTTAAAGATAAACACTAACTGAAAAAAAGTGAATGCAATAAACCTACGTGTTAGGCCCAGGACTTTTATGTGTTAAATGTGTGCAATGTATTTAAGGCAGAGGTAATGGTAATACTCAAGGTTGGTGCAATGCTTGTGACAGATTTTTCATGGAAATCTCTCACCTCAACATCTATCCTCGTTCATGAATGCCCTAGGTTTCTAATGGAAGCCTCGGATCATTCGATGGCAACTCTCATTTGAATCCGGGGCATATCGGGATATTGCCGGATAATCCATTGCTGATGTTCTGGCTACTACTAGATCGGGTACTGAGCTGACAATTTTCAAACGGGAACCTAACATTGGTATTCCGATTGTCTCGGTTAGGAAGGATATTCTCCGGCCAATTTTAAGGGCGGTATGAAAAAAAAATTATTTATAAGCTTGCTTACACTTAAGGACTTCTTGTATTTCTGCTATTCTGAACAGCACAGTTTGCGACAATTTGATAATAATAAAGATTTTACCCAAGTTTGCACTCATTTTATGAATTATGAAAAATGGGGGTTGACATATTGCGCAAACTTTACAATACGTTCGAGATGTAACAGTCGATAAGCATCACATTAATTGAGACAAAAATTATTAGAAAAACAAGGTTATGTGCTAGGATTTGCACGTAAAATAAGACTGAACTACTACCGCAGATATTGGCAACATAAGACAGATCTGGATTATCATAATGATTTGTTTCACAAAGCGAAGACATATTTTTCGCATATATTTTCAGAAAAAGGTAATCGCAAGGACATGAAATCTCAGGTAATATTAAATCACAATACAGCAAAGGAAAGGCTGATTGATATACAGGACAAAGTTGTGTCATGTTATACTTGCAAAGAGAGACAATCAATGCTTCAAGTGATATTTATTAATATGGTAGATATATCCACTTACAATGCTTTTACATTATTTGCATCTGTTAACTACGGCTGGACCGAAAATAGTTTTCCAAACGTCGACATTCCTTAGAACATTTGGAAATGCAACTTACCACGGCTTCTATAAAATACTGAATCGTTAAGAAAAAGTCAGTTTCGAAATAAATATCACATTAATATCGCGCTAAGCCTGAACACGATTAGCAGCCTTCAACTTTAAGAAAATGTAAAAACAACAACAACAGCACTTCAGTATGATTATTTTATGCAAGCAATGCAAGAATTATGAATAGTATTGATCTAACAGAGGAAAGGAGCATTGAATCACGTTTCATATCTATAACTGGACCTTGTTTTTGTTGCAATCTTTTTTAATAATTTCTAAACGTTAGGCAGGCATTATGAAATGGCATTTTATTCAATTAATTTAATTGCTAGAAATCATAGGCAATTCTGACAAATTTGAATATATGTTAGTGGGAGAAACTACATATACCAGATGTACCGGTATGAAGTAAGCGCCGATATACGAACGAGACTTAATTTATTTTTTTTTTGTGTTGGCAATAACATCTGTCAAAAGTATTCAGTATATATCAGATAAGTGAACAAGCAACATCATATTTTTTCATCGTGTTAAAGATGGCGAATTTTGTACCCGAAAATGATACATTGCGTAAAGCATTAACTTTTTGTTTTTGTATGAAGAAAAGAGCTATAGAGACGCATCAAATGCTTGTAGAATCATATGATGATCATGCTCTAAATGGGAAAAAATCGTGGATTAATCCAGTACAACTACCAACTTCAGCTGCAAAACCAGATTGATTCGGCATGAAGACAATGCTGTGTCTGATGGGACCAGAAAGGTGTAGTGTATCACGAACTCCTGAAACATGCTAAAACCGTTAATACAGATCAATTTGAACCATTCATTGCTCGAAAAACGATCATAATGTTCCACAAGAGTCAGCAAGGTAACATGACAATGCACCAGCACACAGAGCAAAACCGGCTCAGGATACAATCGAAGCATTAGGCTGCGAGCTAGCCCATCCGCCATATTTACCAGACTTGGCTCCTTCTAACTACTATTTGTTTTTATCAATGGTACATGCATTGACTGAGCAAAACATCCTACAAGGAAGTCGAAAATTGGATGAATAATTGGTTTGCTTCAGAAGACGAACAGTTTTATTGGCGTGGAATCCACAAATTGCCTGAAAGATGGAAAAAATGCGTAGCCGGCAATGGCCAATACTTTGCCATTTAAAATTAGTGTTTTTTTTGTCAAAACGCTCATTTCATACCGGTATATTTGGTATTGTTATCTGGTCACCCAAAACTCTTACAATACATAACGAAACCCTTCAACGACCAATTAATTTTGCAAAACTGATGTGATAGTAGACAAACTAAACAAAATATAAAGTAACGGCTTATGTATGTTTTTTATAGAATGGCTTAAAAAAGCCCACTTTTCCCTTTATACGACGCCTATCCTTTTTAGTCATAAATTACCAAAAACAAAATAATTTAAGCGACAACAAAGTGCATGTCATTAGTTTCGTGTAGCTTTATTTTGGCTTTAAAATATCATATATAAAATGACCCAAATGTCATAATGCCTTATTATACATTAGCGTTATCCTGTAGGGTATTTAACTAACAAAACAAAAAGGATTTTATTCCTGTAAAACTCAGACAATTTACTTTTTTGTACTTATGCGTTTGTGTCTGAGCATTATGGCAAAATGTATATAAGCAGGAGTCGGTCATTTCCTTTTACGTTATTTTCAATTAAATTAAGATTAATAGCAAAACGAAGCTAAATGCATAATTCATACAATTTCTTTGCTTTAAGCAATTTAGCACTAAAAACAAGTATAGAGAAAAATAACTGACGTTTATAAAAAAAAAAAAAAACGGAAATAAAAAGGAAAAAATTCTTTAGACAAAAGATGTAAAGTAGAAAAACAAGAATAATGTTGAAACAAAAGGATATGCATAGTAATCAATGTTAGAGTATGTTATTGTTGTTGCTGTTTTAACAAATAGTGACGTTGTTCTTCTACTAGTCTTACAGAAACTGTACAGCATTGTTCGATAAACTTGGCAAAAGAGTATAGAAATAGAAAAACAAAATAAATCAATGTTGTTGGTAAAAGGACTAAGAAAAGAAAATAGTATAAAAAAATAAAAAGGTTTTAAAGGTAAAGAGTAAAAAAAAAAATAAAGCAATATTAACCCTTATGTGCACAGCAAGGTATTTGGGTACCTTAAGCGCTTTTAAATCGAGTTACAACTCACTACTAAAACTCGTTAGAAATTCCTAATTTTTTATTCATTTTTAATTATTGCTGCTTTAAAAGCTTAAAAAAGAAAAGAAAAAGAACATTAAGAGGTCAATTAACACCATTAACCATTAATATAGTAAGCTACCTATTTATCAGTATTATATTAAATTGCTTCCATTGTACATTTTTTTCTCTGTCACTCCTCGAGGGAGCATATTGGATTTCCACAAAGCATTCACTACTTTGTTTCAGTTTCATAAATTAAGTAGATTTTCAAGCTTCATAGATCACTAATCTACTGCAGCTCACCTCCATATGATTGTGTAGTGGTGAAGATCTTTGCTAAGTTGTAGTGGTAGTCATTACTTAGCATGGTAGGTAGCTAAACTGTCAGGTTTAGATGAATTTGTCTGGAGAGAGAGGTCGAATGCTCTTTAATAAATATTCAAAACCACAATTTCATTGTTTCGTCATGTTCTCTGCTGCGGAATCCAACATGGGTATCTTGTATTGTGTGCTTGCGACAATTGCGTACATTATAAATATTATAAAATTTTTTTCACATAATACTTGAGTTAAATAAAATTGGAGGTCTAAAGTCGAGAGTCGGTATTATGTGCCTTTTACATCTGAAGGAAAGGCTATGAGTTCCGCTCCTTACGCCAATCTAAAGAAATTGATGAGCATAATACCCCTGGATATCTTTGTCAAATGTGGATCTGCAAAGTTTACATTTTGGCTCAGGGAGTCATGAATATTGATGCATATTCGAATTAGACACGGTACCATCCTACAAAAAGTAGGCGGACGGATGCTGACGCATCAAACAGAATAGGCGATACCTACTTTGAACTCCGATAGGTCTTACGTCAGTAGGATATCTTTTATGGATGAATGAGATCTGTCTTCCGGGAGGGCACAGTCTCGGTCTATCAGGGTCTCTCTCAGATTGCCCGACCATTGCAGTACAGTTTATTAAGATCTACGTGGACAGTCTCGCGGCAATTAGTGCTCGAAGCTACTACGTGGTTAAATCGAAATATCTTTTCAGTTTCATTCGCTCAGTAGCCCGACTGGAGCGGTATCATGCCGAACTGATATGGCTTCCTAATCATGCGGGCTTCCAAGGAAATGATAATGCTAATGAGTGCGCTAATGTGGGGTTGGGGTTCTTTCTGGCTCTGTGAGGCGTACAAGCCCCTCTGGTTGTGCTGTTTAGTGTGATGAAAGATATGTGGATCAATATCACCACTTTTAGAATATGCAGAATGCTTTGGGATTCCCTTTCTATGGAAAAGACTACGTCATTTCTTACGTTTAGAAGAGGATAATTACTGGGCGCATTAATTTTACTGCAACTAAAATCGCTGCCATTCTCTGGAACTAAAATGTAAGATTCCGGCAGCAATTCTCTACATTTCCATCTCTACGCGTTATAGTATATCAAACGAATAAGCTGCAACAGCCTTTAGAGTTCCTTGATTTCGGGAACAGGGAAAAGAGTTCCCCACAATTGAGTCTTATACATGCCGAGCATATGGCATTCCAGTACAGAGATTTGCATAGAGGGACCCTTTCTGAATCTCTGTATTTTAATTTAATTACTATCCTTTGCGACCCCTTGCTTTTTTGCATTTCCCCCACTAGAATGTGGTTTCAACATAATATTCTTTCCAGCGAAGTTCAGAATATCAGTTGTAGCCAATAGTGGTAACTTTCCTAGGTGCTTCCTGCTAAAATCCTTAACTTCGAAGAAATCACTAAATATGAACACCGTCAGTTTACTTTCTAGTAAAGATCACGGTTCGAATAGAGGCATTTTATGAAGTATGAAATATCTGAACAACTTAACTTTTGCTTATGATATTGTGTTTGTATACAGGAAACGTAGCTACACGCAAGATTAACTGCATAGCTTGGGCTTTTATGCCGAAAAACATCTATTGTGCATCAATATGAATAGCCCACGCACTGTTCGCAGCCAAACAACACCAGATTTGGAATATATAGGAAGAATATATAAGAACGTCTGTTATCGGTGCAGGCAACTATCATCTACAGCTAAAATACAAATATTTAACCCAAATGTAAAGTCTGTATTTCTTTAATGAATGGTAACATGTCTAATGTCAATAATGGAAACAATGGAAAAACCTTAAGTTTTCATCAACTGAAGCCTTTATATATCTTTTTTATATATTGGACACTTAATATAGCTTCTTAAGAAGAATAAGCGGTTAGCACCTTTTGACTTGGAGATAAGATTGTAAAAATGGCGGGAACAAACATAAAATATCTTAAAAAAAGCCCTCAACTTGAAACCGCATCAAACACGAATTTTTTAAAGACCTAACTAGACATGGCAAAGAAGCTTTCTAGATGAGTTAAGTCTGTTGGTGAGTAATTCGGCTGGTCGCAGAACAAAAGTTTAGTCTAATTAGAAAATTTTGTATGGAGCTAAGCATCACAGTGAAAGCAATAAATAATAATAATCGTTCGAGTATATTACAACTTTAAGCACAGCTTCCACCCTCTAGAAAGTGTTTATTTTGTTGCCCTGCATAAGGGTTAATGTAAGTAAAAAAGTCTTTCGTTCTTTGTGTTTCTTGTGGTGCGAATTCATAAAATAACTCTGTGAGATGCCATTGTGTATTTGAGTTCACTTCAAACATATTTCTCAATTCTTTTATTTCAATTTTAATTACTGTTCATAATATTTCATGCATGCAACATACAAATGCAGAAATACTCATCAATATGCATGAATGTATGCATTTGTCTTATGATTGATATTAACGAACTTCATAGCTTTGGTGTAGAAAATCAATCACTTTTGTTTTAATTGAATGCAGGAAGAGAGGAGAGGAATTTATGCCAAAATGTAATGCATATATCAGATAAAAACAATTGCTTTTGTATACTTTTATCGATGTAGGGTCAATGTTCTATAGATATTTCGGATAGAAAACAAAAAAATACTAAATGAAGATTTTGAAATTATTTCAATTTTATTTTTTCGAGTGTGTGAGATGCTCTTTGTAAGGTTTTAAATGGCATTAAAAGAGGAATTTAAAGATCAAACACCGTAACATGTAGTTCAAATATGGACATGAAAGGTCCACAGAAAATAGGTTATTAAGCAAATATATTTTTGGTAAAAATAGAAAAAAGTACTAAAAAGCAAGCCTTAAAAGGTCATATTGAAAATAATAATCTTATCATGGACATGCAAAGAATATATTTAAATTATTTGTTAGAGTTCCTAAGTACTGTGGCACACTAAGATCTCGTCTGTGTGCGCAACGAATCAGTATGCATTTAACTGCTATTCCGCTAATTTTTGAACGCTTCTGCTTTACAGCATAACTAAAATGAAATAAAGATTTATTTATGATTTTATTACAAGGTTTTTGAATTTGGAATTAAAATATCTATCCACAGCCTTAACATTTTATTCTTATCAATTTTGAGTATGTCAAATACATTTGCTTCAACCGTTGATCTCGGCTCATCGAGAATTTCCGTAATTGAAAAAAGAGTATTTCGAAGCTGAAGTAAAACCTTATGAGGTCCGAAGAGCGAAAGAGGGCAAGATGATCCCAATAGATAAGAAAGTCGAGTTTTTTATTTTATAGCGCCCTATTCAGATGCGCTAGGCAGTTAAGTTAACATATTGGCGTAGCCAAAATAAATGATGAACATTTAAATCATCTGCAGTTACAATTTCATTGTAGCGGCAAGTCTCTCTCATCACCGATCTGAAATCGGAGCCAAATATGGTAACCTCTACTCCCTGACTTGGGTTTTTAAATAGAAACGTCAAATGATGACACAAATGGAAAAATACAATTAAAAATATTATATGGTATTCCAATAATAAATTCCATTTTCAACAGTCCGCTATTTGAACAGTTGCCAGAAGACAAACTATAACTACCTGAGAGGTAATAAGTAAAAACTACGCCATTTATTAAAAACGATAAATTCACTACAGTTAGAGGTAAAAATTTCGAGGTCACGATTCACAAAATTAACGCATTTTATAATGCTACGGAGAACGTATTTTGAACAACAAAAACCACCCAGATTCGAGCCTCAGCAGAGGACATGACAAAGAAAAAATTAATTACGGTTTCGAATGTTTAATAAAGACGCTTCTACTTCCCTCCAGACAACTCCATCTAAAAAATAAATAAGAAGCCCCCTGACCTTCCCGCATACCTCTGACAATGATGACACACATCAGACGAATGATCAAGAAAATACGCCACCTGTGTATGCCACCAATTAGCAAGGATCTTTACCACTATGAAAAATTATATGGAGGAAGCTGCAGTGGATTAATCATCTACTAAGCTTGAAAGATCAAATTGATTAAAGAAACTGAAACAAAGCAATGAATGCTTCGTGGAAAGCCGGAGAAAAAAAAAACTCAGTTTCCAACATTGAACGAACACAAAGGTGTCAAGCAAATACTCCATGGTTTATAAGAAATTCGAACAGTCAGAAAGACCTGATCGTGCCCATGGCTAGAGAGGAAATCGCAAGGAACATACTAACACGTGCAATCTTGAATAATGATGGCCACATCCAGTTGAGATGAAGAGATACTGTGCACCTGTTACAAAAGCTTTGAAAGCAAATATGTAGTTAGCAGACGTTACAGTGAGTATTCAATTTAATAATTATCGCGAAGCACCTTTTCGGCCAGTACGTCCTTCAAGGGTTCACTCAATTACTCTTCAATTTTTTGAATTGAGCATTCCTCATTAATACAAGAACGTACGTGCATAGACTATCGAAAACCTGTTGTTTTTGCTGAGTGGGTTCTATAAATGTTTCTAACCACTACGGCCCAATTTTACCTAGGGCCATATGAATCTCAGGGAACTTAAAACTTATTGTTGAAAAGCTTCTCCATTCTAAACGTTTGACTGTTTGGGGCAATGTTTGGTCTGCCGGGGCCATTAGACATTACATTTTTCGATAGTGTGGATGGAGCAATTGCATTATCGAACTATAATTTGTGATTTTATATTGCAGGAATCACAAAATATTGATGTGGACTAAAGACAGTGGTTAATTTTCCCAAAATCTGTGGCATAAATAAAAAATTTGATGACAATATTTTATAATGAATATATTGTACAAAAAACTTCTCAATTAATTGGATACAAGTTATGCGTGCTAGAGCTGCTTTAAGTCGGAAATTTTATTGAAGAAAAAGGTGATTTAAAAAAAAAATTACACTCAAGAATTGAAGTGTCAAAAATGCTGCAGTTCGATCAATTATTTTTTTTTTCAAGTACATATCATATATTTATTTTTTATATAAGAAAGAAATCACTGCCGAATAAGACCGTTTTTCAGACATCAATTTTGCAAGCCCAGTAGAGCATAGCTAAATATATTATGTGGAAAAAATAAGTTGTCAAAGTAAACCTCGGTTTCTAAACTGATCTCAGAATCTTGCTTTGTTCTCCTTTAGTTTTTACATATATTTGAAGTAGTAATGAAAATAAAAACACGTGGATTTTGGTGCCATTTGATTAAACAATGTGGAATTTGTACCACATTTTGTTGACGTAGCTGCGGGTGTGGCGCTACAAAAATAAGTTGTCAGCTAAACTTTCAATCCGTTGTTATATGAAAATCTTAAATCAATTAGAAAATATTTTATGGATACATACAAATAAATTCAAAGTATTTATCCATAAAAAAATCAGTCAGTTTTTACTGTAAACCTTTACTGAAACATTGGTCTTGACAACATAATTTTTCCAGCCACTGTATGTTCACAATTGTTTACGCCAATATAATTTACTGAGTTTATTTACTAACTAAACTTTTTGGTAAACTGCTCAAATCTCGGAGTGAAAACTAGAAGGAATTTGATTTCATTTTTAAAGTACAGTAGAATCTTACAAACTCGAACCATCTCAAATTCAAACTGTCCAGATATTAGAACCGGTCATTTCAATATGTTGGACGCTCTGGACCTACTGTTCTAATTTCTGGAAGTTTTATTATTATTATTAATATCCTTTTTTATTTTATGCCAAATAAATGTAAAAAATACATTGTCTTTGGATACCGAGGTTAAAATATTAAAAAGATTTAATGATGGTGCGAGTGGAAATCGTTTAGCTCAGGATTTTAATGTGACAATCCTCCATTAGCTACACAAAGTCAAAAAACAAGAAATAATGGATGCAGTTACCAGCTCCTATCAGGAAGTAAAAAAAATCTTTGCATAAAGCAGAATATGAAGAAATGGAAAAGCGCCTTTATAAGTGGTTTTTAAATCAATGTGAAAAGAAGAACACTGTGATAGGACCAAAAGCTAAGTTAATTTTTAGTGAAGTGTATCCTGATGAAGATGAAAACGCATTTACTGCAAGTGATGGATGGTTTTCCAAATTTAAAACCCATCATGGAAAACGGTTTTTAAAAATTGGTGCTGAAATACTTTCTAGTCATGTTGGTGAGCTCACTCACAGATGTATTGCAAAAGTTGGAGAAATGTAGTTATTGGAAACGCAAACACATATATAATGCTGACGAAAGCGGTCTATTTTTCCGCTGCGTGCCAGATAGAACATTCGTCGCTTCTTGTGAAAAAGGAGCACAAGGATATAAAATTCAAAAAGAACACGTTTCGATTTTATTAGGCGCAAATTCTAATGACTCACAGAAATTAAAACCATGGGTTATTGGAAAAGCTATATAAAAAGCCAAGAAGCTTCGCAGGATTTGATAACCCACTTCATCATGACTATTCGAAAAATGTGCGGATTACTTCCCGGATATAATGATTGGTTTCACAAGATATTTACCAAAGAAGTATGTTTAATCAATGCGCATATTAATTTCCATATATATTATTTTCATTTTTTTTGTTCTACAGGTCATTCGTTTTTCTGAAGACAATAATATGGCCACAAAAGCTCTTTTGTTTGTAGATAACTATTCCGCTCATGCACCAATTGATAAACTTCAAAGTGAGGATGGTAATACAATTGCATATTTATTGCCGCCAAATATAAAAGCAGCAGTTCTGCTAATGGATCAAAATCCTATTAAAAATACACAACTCATTTACAGAACTAAGTTGCTATCTCAATTAGTTGGTGATGGTGGTGATATTGATAAGCTTTTGAAACGGCATGCAATTCGAGATGCAATAATATTGTTGAAATAATCATGGGATGAGGTACAGCCGAAACTGTTAAAAAATTCTTGGTTCAAATTATTAAATTGGGATTCAGGCGATTATGACAGCGATGATGACTTGCCACTAGAACAACTGTATCAACGAAATTAGGATTGCAATGAAGTTCTTCAACTAAATCTTGATCTTTTGAATGAAATTATGCAAACAATATAGTAAATCGAAATGCTTACTGACAGATCTGATGCAGAGAATAGCGATGAAGAGGACTCAGATAGCAGCTATGTCGATATTGTCAACACAACGCCAGCTATTCATCATTCAAAAGCCCTTCAAGGCATTAATAATGTTATAAAATGCTGCAAAACCAGTAATATGTTTGCCAGCAAACACATGTCGAACCCTATGGACGTCCGTAACGATATAGTTGTATCGAGTTTAAACAAATCAAAACAACAAACAAGTATTACTGATTTAATCTTAAAAACCAATAAAAAACTTTTTAAATGTTTTTCTATGAATTTAATATGTTACAAAATGTTAACCAAGCTTACATAACTAGTTTTATTATAATTTTATCATTTTCTCTAAAAATAAAAAAATGTCCAGAAATTCGAATTGACCGGTGCACAAAGTGGTTCTAATTTCTGAGATTCTACTGTATGTGTTCCGAGCCTGTAATATTTTTACAGGCAAAAGCTTAATAAAAAACGAACGCATTTAAATCAAATTTCTTTATAAAATTTATTTCAATACAAAGGCTTTAAAAACATATTCCCAAACCTTTCATTTTGAATGCTGCGAAAACAATAATCGAAATTTGTTTTGAATGCTTTTAAATTGCACAAATATTAATCTCATTTAATGTAAATGTTCACACAAACGCGCATATATATTTACAATATAAAGAGAGGCTTTCAAACATAAGTCTCTACTTTGTTCGAACCTTTACATGTATGAAGGACAAAAGCATTGGTATTTGATCGTAAGTATGTATGTACGAGTATGTCTATATATAGGTAAATACGTATAATAAATTGAACTGTTATAGTTGTTAAGCAAAAAATAAAGAATATCAATTTTAAACAATTTAAAGCAAAGTATTAAAAAAATATCTGAAGTTAAACAGAAGCGTATCTACATTTAACAGTATGTAGATATGTTTAAAATGTAAAAATAAGAGGGAAAAAAATGCCCAGACCCCCTTACCCCAAATACACTTAGCCCTGGCCCCCAAGAAGCTTTCATTTTTTATATTATTTGCCTATTTTAATATGTATAAGCGATGCCACGCCAATTTAAAAAGTTTTGCCCACTTTTTTGATGTGTAATGATCATGAAGCTAATTGGTGCAAATTTAAAGACTATTACCTTTATCTTCCTTAAGATATACAAAAATAAGTGTTTCGTTATATGGATGGTTGGCCCACTTGTCCAATTCCGAACATTTTCTAACTGATGATTTGTATAAACTACGAATTCATTTACACCAAATTCAGAAACTTCCGCTTTAGCCGTTTTAAATATATACCAAAATCAATATTTACTCTGTATGGGAGTTACTATGCCCACTTATCTGATTCCTCCTATTCTTTGACTAATGATTTGTATTGATCACGAAGCTAATTGAACCAAACTTAGAGACTCTTACAATTTTGATGATATTTAGGGTCCACAATATAACGTTTTTTCTCAATTAGTGTTTATTTCGTGAATGGTAACACTTAGCTCATGTCTGATTTGACGGATAATTAGTTTTGTCTTTCCGCTAAACGAATATGTTTGTGTATACGCTTGAACAACGCTGGGAAATATTGCGACATTACTTTAAAATTCATGTAATGTTGCAGAATCAAAAATCATCTTTTCAGACGAAGCTTATTTTGATCTTGGCGGGTATGTAAACAAGCAAAATTGTCGCATTTGGGGCACAGAAAACCTGCACGCATACATTAAAAAGTCGATACACCCAAGACGAGTCACTGTATGGTGCTGATTTTGGTCCATAGACATAATTGGGCCATTTTTCTTCAAAAAGGAGCAAGGAGTGGCCGTTGCAGTCAATGGTGATCGTTATCGGGCCATGTTGAACGAATTTTTGTTCACAAAAATTGAAGACGAGGATATTAGCAATATTTGGTTTCAACAGGTCGGCGCTACATGCCACACAGCCGAAGCTACACTCGATGTTTTGCGCCCTGTTTTTGAAGATCGCACTATCAGCCGCAGAGCTGATGTCGTTTGGCCACCTCGGAGCTGCGATTTGACATCGTTGGACTGTTATGTGTGGGGTGCCGTCGAAGATAAGTGTTACGCCGACAAGCCAGAGACAATTTACGCTTTAAAGGACAATATTCGGGAAGCCATTGGTGAGATACAGCTGCACACAATCGATAATGTGCTTAAAAATTGGACCGATCGTGTAGGCTGCTGCATGGCCAGCCGAGGCAGCCATTTGAATGAAATTATTTTCGATTATTATCCGGAAGGATTGTACTTTCAAATAATAAAAGAAATTTGAGAAAATATTCTGTAGTTTTCTTTATAGCTTTTTCAAAAATAATAAAAATTATTTGGCGAACCCTATATATTGCAATTAAAATAAAAATGAATTTGTATTTGATTTTAATTAAATAATTATTTAGTTAACATAGTTTTGTGTTTCACTGTTCGTAACCTTCTTACAAAAAATAACAAATATTCAGTCTACGCCGTTTATGTAAAACAATAACAACTACTACACAGATCTTTCTACCTACAGAACATCACACCCGTTTTGTGACAACTTAAGTTCGATCACGACATTTTCAACCCGAGTTTATCAACACTAAACTTTCTTCGCAATAAGTTTACTCCAATTACTCGTTACTCTGAGTTTACACCAAAAACTCTCTTCACGCTGAGCTTGCAGTAAACTGACTGTTATCCGCTTCGATGTGCTTTTTATATGGCTTCGAAAGTTTCCCGACCTTTGGATATTTCAAATAGATTACATTTTCTTTAAACATCAGTCTGTGCGTGTTGTCGTACTTTTTCGGCTACACATACACTTTGTCGGCATTGATTGATAAAAATCAAAAAATTCTGATTTTTTCATTTGTTCGTCTCCAACTGTGATTGAGAAGCATTATCTCAGTTGCTTCGCTGAAGGCAAACAAACACTACAAATATGACAATAAATTTATTTGTACTTCTCGTTTTAAACTTCAAGCACACAACACTCACACATATGCATTGTTTGAAGAGTTAAATTGATCGTCTACAGGCCGCTTAACATTTCTGTTTCTTTAGCTTTTATGCAGCGATCTGATTGTACACATTTTGCTTGTTTCTGTGCTTATTGTGTTGCTGTTGTTTCTTATTTGTTTCGTTATATGCTTGCTTTGTGGTTGTAGTTTATTTTTGTTTGTAAACAACCACGTAGTTGTCGCTGTGGCTTTTGTTTATTTTTTTAGCAATGTAATAAACGACAGTGGTTTCCAAATTTGATTTTCATTACCACTTCTGATAACAATTGTTACGTTTTTAGCTTTTTAAAAATGTGTATTCATGAGTTCGTAGATTGTAGTTAAAATAAAATAAAATTTGTTTTTGGTTTTAATTAAAAATCCTTTATTCAACCTAATTTTATGCACCACTGCTTGTTACTTTTTACAAGCAATAACAATTTTCTATTCTTAATTACTCTGTCTGTTTACGAGTTTGTAAACAACAACAATTACCCGTAATTATAACTTAGGTTCGATCACAACTTAAATTCTCTTTGACCAGAGATTAACCACGCTGACTTCAAACCAACAAGACTATTTCGCTGAGTTAACTTTACTTAAATGCTTCTTGTTCGCATCGATGTGCTTTTCATATATTCCATTTCTTTCTTTTAATTTCTATTTAGTTCTTTTGTAGACATGCGTATGTAAACATCTACTTCTTCAGGTCTTAGTATTTGTTGTTGGTTGTTTCTTGTCTGTTACTTGTTTTCTTTGCTACTTAATTATTGTTGTTGCCGTGTTATTTTTATGTACTATACCCCTGCTAATGTTTGTTGTAGTAGATTTGGTTATTTGTAAACAGCACGTATAGCTGTTCTTGCAGATTTTGTTTATTTATTTTAGCGAAATAATAAACGCAGAGGTTCCCAATCTTATATAATAGGCAAATTCAATACAACAAGAAAAATTCTTATAAAACAGTATTGTTTAGTGTAATTGTTATATGTAATATTTTTATATTGTAATTGAACAAAAAATTAACAAAAAAAACCAAAAAAATTGGAAAAAGAAAAGAAGAAAAAAAAATAAACAAAAAGACTTACTAATTAAACTAAAATTTTAATCACTATTAAGATTACATATAAATAATATTAAACATTAACTAATTGAATAAAAATAATGCTAAAGTTTATAAAAACAAAAAACAAAAATAAAAATAAAAAGGAAAGCGAGAAAAAAAACTTTTGAAACTACCAAAAATGCTGAAATCTTTTTCATTGCTTATAATTTGTTTTTGAGAAGGAAGTTAGCTCCAGAGACGAATAGAGTTAATAAAGAAATGCTGCTCAGAGATGGCTTTGTTATATTTAAAAAAATTGATTTTATTGCCTCTATTTGATCTCGAAAATATTATTCTTCGATAAAGATAGGATGGTTGCTGGTTGTATATTACCCGATACAGAAATACAAGTGTTCGACATTTAAGTAGATCGTCAAATGAGACGCCAAAAATCTGCCTCGCGTAATGTGATATGCTTCTGCCCCTTCTGATACCAAAGACATATGTTGCAATAGCATTTAATGTCACATTTAGCCTTCGTCTACTGACTGACCGTCAGTAATAGGCAAGTCTTCGCCAAAAGCATTTTAATATGAATTTGTGTAAAGTATTTTGACATCCACAGATTTCTAAGCATTGCGAATGTTCTCCCACAGGTCGTTCCAATATGATCAGACCAATTCACTGTTCCCTGCTCAAAATAACACCAAGATTTTTGGCGGAATTAACAAAGAGTATATGGATTGGTGGTAGATGTGAATCCAAATTTTCCGGTGGCTCAACTAGCAAAGCCGCCGACTTGTTAGGATTTTCGTAATAACAGATACAAACACACATTCAGTTTTAACTATTACAGTAATTACTTAATTACTTTATATAAATTAGTGTAAATTATCGATACATATAAAAACTTATTTTTTATAAGTTAAAAATATAAAATTTATAACGGAAAAATTAAACGCCTTTAACCCCGAGTTTTGAAGCAATATGTAATTCTAGCAGCATGATGTAAACATTATTTTATAGTCTAATTTGTCCTCTTTTAATTTTTTAATATTTTATTTATTTTTAATCACAAAAAAATCAAAATGAGCCGCGTTTTTTTAACAAATTGCGCTATTTGCTATTCGCTTTTTTGAGTGAAAAGTAAACTGATCGGCGATTTTTCGATGAACGAACACAATTGTGCATCAAGATATTGTAATAGAACACCTTTAGACTTCTTTATTTAGGGCTAAGTGAAAGATAAGTTCTATGCCAATAAGCAAAGTTGATTTAAGACCCCAGAAAAGAGATTCGTGTAGTTATCGAGGACATACAGTCACAAGGGTGCGAATTGATGACAGAAAATGTCATTAAAAGATAATGGTTCTGCAAGAGTTTTGAATTATTAAAGACACATCCTTGCCATTAAATGAACTGTGTTATGGGCTTAACTAACTTCACAACTTATATTTAAAAATAATTTTTCCACAGATTTTTTTATTTTTATTTTTATTTTTATTTTTTTGGTCATGTCAATACATTTTTCGTATGAATTATTGAGTCTTTATTAATAATGTGTGTAATTTATTATTTTCAATTATTTTCTTAATATAAGTAAATATAAGAAACTCTTCACATGCGGGATTTAAATATTGAAAACAGAAAAGTAAAGCGAAGCTTTACAATTTCCATAAATAAAAGCAAGTAATGCGGTTTACTTCTCAATTTTTTTTCCTCTTTTTCCAAGTATTTGCCTTTTAAATGCGACATTACATTTTATATAACGATGAGTGATAAGAAGATTTTAAAACCAGTAGTAGATTTGCTTATTTCAGGCGATAATAAATGTTAAATTAAAATTGAAAATTAAATTGCTGCAGATTGCTTCATAAGAGGTAAAACCGCATATGTTTGCATTTGGGTATTAAAAAGACATTTTTTCATTTCATGTTGTTCATAAGCGATTATTATTTTTGTAATTTTTTGTTTTATTTTTTATAAATCATTTTATTTCAACACAAAATCGTAATGACATAATTATTTACATTACAACATTAAATTATTTAAATTATTTAAATGAATGGCTGAAGAAAATAAGGATAATATTTTATTTTCTTTGTCACTAGTGAACTCGTTAATAGCTACGATGACGAAAATACACTTAAGGTTTTATTAAATGCATTTTTTATTTTAAAAGCTTTCAGGTTTATTTTTTCTATAGTTTAGTAATTTAAAAGAATTTTTTACATTACCTCACGGAATTTGTTTGCAACCATTATCGTTACTATTTAATACTTTTCTCTTCGTATGAGTAATGCGTAATGTCATACAATTATGCACAAAAGTAACTCATACGCAATGCTGGACAAGTTTATGACAGTTTATTATAAAGTGTACTTAATGTCAGTCAACTAAAAGTGCTTTGTATTAAATAGTTTTTTATTAATTGCATAAAAACCATTACACCGCGCAACAAATTGTTTATTATTTATTTTCAACATTTTTTTTTTACGTTTAACCATAACCATACTGATAGCATTTATACACTTAAACTTCTCACTGGGGTACTTATGTGTGTTTGATGCAAATATTGCATTTTTAAAGTATAAATGATATCAGCAATTATTATCCCTAAGAAATTTGGGGAAATTACAGTCCTCCATTATAAAACGGCAATATTTTTCTACTCGTAAAATATTCTGATTATACCATACGCTTACAAGATCAGCATATAAACAAACAGACAAAGCCGATCCAATATTCCATATTAGAAATGTATCGATAGCAATCAAAAAGCTTAATATTATCCAGATCGAAATCTGACAGTGGACGAATAGTTATTGCCATTGAAAGTCGAGCCTATTATGCTGACTCAAGCTTAGCTTGGGAATGTCTGTGTAAACTGAAACAGCTGGCAAAAAGCAATACGGTCAACTTATGCTAGGTCCCGGGTCATGTAGATATTCCGGGGTATGAAAGGGTCGCTGAACTGACTAGCAAGGGAGCTTGCACTCCGATAGGAGAGACTGAAAGCTTTTATGGACTTGGAAGGGCGGTCGGGAAGGATATGTTCATCGTCCGGAGACATCCTGATTATACTGACCAGGCTTCTGACCGGTCATTGCAGGCTAAATGAACATCTGAATAAAATGCGATTAGTCTCAAACATGATATGCAGATTTTGTGATGAGAAAATCGAATCACCCCAGCACATAGTGGGTGCATGTCGGGCTTAGATGCACTCTAGAAAGAAGTATCTGCGTGCCTATCGGAATCCAGGCAGGGAGTTATTGCAGTTGGTACCAGCCGACATTCTGAATTTCATAAGACATACGAGGTTGGGGAAAATTATATGGGGAAACCTTATATAGATGGAGGGCAGTAGAATAGATCAGAAGGTCAAAGTATTTTTATACCTTGATAATTATAATAATCCACTTTCCACTACATACAGCATAACTTACCTTTAATTCAAAAATGGTCAGAGTTATCAAACTGTCTGGGGTAGATAAGTTTAAAGATGTTTTTGTAAATACATTTGGAAATGTAGTGTAGCCCGCGCGGCACGTGCTAAAGAAGACCATTTTGAACATTTTTGTTTTTCTCTTTGCTTTTACTACGGAATGATACAACATGTGTTTCAACTTAAAACCTTAACCCAGGTAGTATTTTTGTATTTTCTTACTTCTACGAAATTGTTATTGTTCTATGATGTAAAGAAAGATAACATAACAAAATGTAACAGACCTTAGACGGAGAATCACTTTGGTCCGGTTATCTTTGTTGATTAATTTTTATAAATTAGGTTTACAGAATAAATGCAAAAACCATGTTTTCTTGGTAAATGAAAAACCAATTATTATTCGTATTATATTGCATAAAAGTTCAGCAACTGCATGTACCTCGTCTTCTAATAAATGCCATTTTTGGTACCAATGTATTTGAGTGTCCATTCAATAAGCTTGTTTTCGAATTCAGAAGATGAAAGAAAGCTATATTTTAGCTTTCTAGACTTCAGTGAAATCTAAAATGAACCGATTCTCCTTATTTCTTCCAGGCAGTTGATTTTTTCGATTTTTTAAGGTATGGTTGGACTTGCCACAGATATCCTTATTTGGAATCGACATCCAGCCCAAATTTTAGGCCAAACTTTGTTTTGTGAGGTTATATCGATTTTGCACACCATTCATTCAAAGTTGGAAACGATTTCATTTCATTCGATGTAAGAGGCAAACCTGCAAAAAAATCGGCAAACATCTCGCATATGACATTAACATTTCAGCATTCTTTTCTTTTAATTAAATTATTACAAAATTAACTTTCAAGCGATCCCACATACCTGGAAGAGGTACGAACTAACGATTTTGAACGTTTAACACTTATGTACAAAAATTAGTACAGAAAGATATGAGAGCAAAGTGGAAGTTTCTACATTTTTCAATTTTTTTTCTCCACCATACATGCTTGTACTTCCAATTATTACTTTTATAGTGTTGGGGGAAAAATAACAAAACAGGACGGAATATATCATTGCATTGTGTTAACCCTGGATGTATCGATATGATATTCTCGCCTGACATTCTTACTATACGGTGCATTTCATGCATTATCTTCTTCATTTTCTAAAGAAATTTGTCGCAGCACGACAATCTGCTGCGTTTTCGCTTCATGATGATGTCGATTTTGCCAAAAAGCATCTTTTCGGATGCAATTCATTTTCATCTTGGTGGGTAAGTTAATAAGCAAAATTACCGTATTTGGGTCTCAGAAAACCCAAACATGTTCTTACAGAAGCCAATGCACCCATTATGGTCAATAGAGATACCTATCGCACCATGATAACCGATTTTTTGTCACATATTGATGTAAACGATGTTTGGTTCAACAGAATGGTGCAATGAGTCACACATCTCGTAACACAATCGATTTATTGCGTCAAACGTTTGGCGACCGTTTAATTAGCCGATATGGTGATGTCAGTTGGTCGCCAAGAAGCTGCAATTTTAGACCGTTGGAATACTATATGTGTGGCGCCGTTAAAGACAAGTATTGTGCCGACAAACCAGAGACAACAGAGCATTTGAAGGCCAACATTCGTGATGCCATTGCCGAAATGCGACCCCATACACTCGAAAATTTTTTAGATAACTGCTACGATCGAATGGGGTACTGTGAAGCCAGCCGCTGGAGCCATATGAATGAAATAATGTTTCATTTCTAACCGGAACAATTGTACTTCACAAAAAAAGACAAAAAAATAAATTTGGCAAAATTAAAAATCGTTTTGGTTTCATTACATTTTTAAATTTAAACGTTTCAATGATCCACACTATATAAGCACCATCAAACAGAAAAAATTAATATATTTTATATATAATGGCATAATTTTTAGCATGGAGTGCTTGGGACAGACCTAAATATTCTTGCACTGTGGTGTTTGTATGTTGTAACCCTAGAGAACAGCTTACATACAAGTGTACTCTACCCACTTTTAAGTCGCGAAAAATGCCCGAATGATTTGGGGATGCTTATAGTCGAATGGTAAAGGTAGTATAGTTCTTTTGGAAAAGAGAGTAATCGCAGTTGTCTCACTAAAAATTATAGAGAAGAATGCAATAGCAGAAGGTAGACGAATAATAAGGAAAAATTTCAACCTGTACAGGACAATGCACCAACCAACACTACAAAAATAATCAAAGATTATTTGAGAAGATAAAATATAATTGCTCTTAAGTTGACTACGCAGAGAGAGATTTGCCTCTACCATAAAAAAATGCTTAGAGAGGTTTAAAAATCTGAATTTTTAAGGATAGGGCTTAAAAACTATACCATATGAAAGGTTGTACCTTTTGACAATCGATAGTTTTTGGCACGATACGTGTTTTAAGCTCCTGAACTCTACAAAACAAGGATTAGTCAGTGTGTTCACGCAACCTTTGAGTATTGCGGATATTAATTTATTGACAACTTACTTCTTTGTCATGAATTTCTTTTATATTGTTTTGTTTATTTTGCAAAATTAAAATAAGATTTGTTTTTGTAATAAAATATATTTTAGTTTAAGAAAAAAATTAAAACAAATAAAATTTATTATGCACCATTACTGAATATTGGTCTTGAAAACTTTTTTTTTCAGCCACTGTATGGTATACTCGAGTTTGATAGTTTGTTAGATTTAACTCTTCCCTAATATTTATTTTTTAAAGCATTTTTTAGACCCTCTTTTTCTCTTATTGATTTGTCTTTTTACTAGTCCTTCAAAAGAACACTTTTAATAATACAAAACACATTAAATGTAAATATAAAAGAAAAGAAATTTGTCAGACAAATGTTGTCAAAATATATGACAAAGAAAATAAAAAAAATGTTTAAGATTTTTGCTCATTTCTTGCAAATATTAATACAGGAATTGTAAGCACATTTATTGCAAATTTCTCATTCTTTTTCCTTTTGTGTGTCCCTTTTCTTTCTCAGTTTTCAAAAAAAGAAAACCGATTTTTTTCTTGGGGATCATTGAACAGAGAAATTATTGTCTCGTTATAGACAAAATACGCACGTACTTAGACAGATTTAAACGCGTGGATATAAAAAAGAAAATCCTTATTATTGTTGTAATATGAATCGAGAAGTTATGAATTCTTTTTTGCCAATTTTTCTTGCTCTTATTGTAAGCATTACGAGAACAACTTTGATTTGTATTTCGTATTTTTATGTGAATACTTATTTTTTTCTTTGTCTGTCTTTTAGCAGTTCAATAGATTGCATTCATATGTACATACATACATATGTACGTATTTGTTCGTATAATGATATATTATTAAGTATATTTGTTTATAATAAATCTTTTGAGACATATAATACAATTCCTGGAGTTGTTGTGAGAAAGGGATAAATATTGCTTAAATGGTCCCAAAGTTCACTTAAGTGGTATATTTCGATTTAATTTGGTTTTATGTAAAAATGAAGTCAAAATGTCAACGCGATATATAGAGTTTTAGATTTTTTTTCTTTTGTTAGATAAGAAATTTTAGAAAACAATTTTAATGTTGAAATCTTACTAGAAATAAGCAGCTTTTGCCCTAGATTTCATGGCGCTTATTCTAAAAATAAACCATAATGGATAGGCTTATAAGAAGATTTTCAAGACAATTTTTTTAGTAAAACGATGAATTTTTATCAAAATCAGTTAAATGTTTATGAATTGGACAAAGTAAGGCTGGTCTATTACAATGTGTTTTAATTTAATAACTTTTATTTAACAAGCTGGACATTTTCCTGGGTACGCTGAATTCGATAGCGCTAACCATTTTTCTAAAGTAGCTATCGTATTGGATATATGATTGTATTTATGTTTAGGCTTTATAGTATTTCAAAGATTCTAACTGGGCGGCGCCACGCCTATACAAAGTAAATATTTATTTATCTATAACTACCAAAGAGTAACAGTCGAAATAAATTTAGTCCAAACAGTTTCGTAGTCATTTAAAATTATTTAAAAATGAGAGTAATTTGGCAACTAGGCACGGTACCTCCCATATAAATTAAATATAGAGATTTGTATATCTCAAGAAGGATTAAAATGGAAGTTTTTAAATTAACATATATTGCACAAAATCCACCGGGTAAAAGCTGACTTATCTTATCGCTTCTGCACTCCTTGGCTTAATTTGACCTTAATTCCTTTTTACCATTTTTTTTCCTATTAAATATAATTAAACTGATTTCATATTCATTTACAATCATCGATCAATCATTTTTTAAGTAAAATAAAATCCCTTTCATTGAATACCTTTTTATCTAAAATTTTATTATTCTCAAACTGTGGGTGGGATTTGGAGAATCTCGTAAAGGTATCTCTTGAGATTTGTTTTATGATTATATGGTAACGGATTCACACTTGTAAACAAAAGAGTTCATTCAAATTGCAATTCGGTGATTTCCCGTTTTATATATGAAAAAAAACTATGATGATGTTAGAACTTTTGTCTCATTAGAGTATTTTCTTTCAATGTGTTCTGATTAATTTTTGGTGATCAGCGTGCATACATATTTTTTTTATTTTTTTTTTTTTTTGTAATTCATCATAATTCAATATTTTTACATAATGACACAAAGAAGAAAAGTAAGTATTTTAATGTTTCATAATGAAATTGCTTTAGATTCTTACTGATCTTCAGTTGCAACAAATAATGAATGACGAAGATGATGACTTTATTGATGGAAGTGATGAAGACGAAATTCTTTCACCTGAGAGCGATGCCAAAGTCGAATCATATTCATCATCAAATAATAGCATTAAAAGCATGGAGGTGAAAGATGCTGTACAAATAGATCACAACATTTCAGTATGATAGATTTATCAGCATATAACTCCTACGTCATATGGACAGAAAAATTTCAGCCGTAGGCTTTATCTGGTAGAATTGCCAGATTAGCTAATAAAGGAGCATATTTTGCGAAGAAAGGTTTTTCCACATGGCACATCAGCAAGAAATCTTGTTAAAAATATTCAAGAACAAAATGATAGCACAGGTGCCTCGCAATGTTCTAAACAAAATAGTACAAATTCACCATTGTCCAGTAATTTACCAAATAAACGACAGCGGTGTTTCTTTTGTCAACATGGAAGGTATTCAAATAAGTATTCCAGTAAATGTGATTCTTGTAAAAAATTTATTTGCAAAGATCACATGGTCACATTGTATATAAATTGTCATACACGAGCTAGCTGACATTGTAAAGATATTAGATGATAGAGTTTTAACAATGTTACACGAACATTTGGGCATTCGAAAACTCGTTTGCTCACTGTTTACCAAAAACCCAAAAGCAAGAACGTGTTGATGATTCAAAACAATGGCAAACTACGTGAATTGCTCACCCATCCACCGTAATCGCCCGATTTGGCCCCCAACTCATCTTTACTGTTTTTAGAACTAAAGAGAAAGCTTGCTGAAACAGAGGCCTATTTTGAAGAGGAAGAGACATCGCACTATAAGAGTGGCATCGAAAAGTTGGAAAATCCTTATACTCGTTGTATCACCCTCTAAGGCAACTATGTTGAAACTATGTTTAGTTTTTTTTTTTTTCTTACTTATCATAATGACTTATTGAATCCCCTATCATCTTGACATTTTTACAATCTCTTTCTGGAAAGAACTATAGGCAATCTTATTGTTTGAACTTGGGCCAGAGGAGGAGAAAATTGCCCTATTTTGATAAAAATAACAATATAGATTATAGTTAATAATATAATTATGATTGAGGCAGCGAAGCACGACGGGTTTTAGCTAGTTGAATTAAAAAATATAATTTTATGGTAATTTAGCATCAGATTTAAAAACGCGGTTATTTTAAAAATGGGATCTAACTTAGAAAAAACCGCTAACATCATTGAATTCGGCGTGTTCGAAATAGCTTCACCAAAATTAAAAATTCACGACAACAATATTATTTCATAGTATCATAGAATCAACGTTTTAAACTACGAATATCTCGAAAAACTTTTTAATGCAGTTCCACAAAAATATTTCAGTAGTGCTAAAGTGAATCTTTAGCAGTTTATTGTGATTTTCGAGTGAAATTAAATTCACTGCAATAACTGCTACAACTTCTACTACAAATACATATGTATTACTGTGTACAAATATGAGTAAAACTTTTCAATTTCAGCCTCCCTGGTTTATCGATTCGGACAACTGTTTTATTTTTAAGTTGGCAGCACAGTTATTAAAATCTGTTTAAAATGTTACGTCAATTGGTTCAGTGATGCAGCAGTTACGCTTGTGTTGTATTTGCGAACAAAGAAAAGTTGGTTCTTCGATTTTTTTTGTGTGATTTTTTCTGTTTCGAATCCCCTTTGGCACGATATTCGCCCGATTTATGGGACCCAACTCTCATCCCATCTTTCTTCATAGTCAGAAAGCATCATTTCACAGACCTCCATGCGACGTTGTTTCTCGAACAAATAAAGTGTTTTTGGCACCAACCGAGATTTGGCTTTTTTCAGGCACAAAATGTCTTTCGAAATGGTGTTGACTGATCCATTTGAAATTCGAACAATATCGGCGAGCTCTCTAGTAGTGAATTGACGATTTAGCTGCACCAATTCTATGATTTTGTTAATGTGTAGCTCATCATCATCAGTTCTTGGTCGTCTTTGATATGGTTCGTCTTCAATGCATTCTCGACCAATTATTTTTCTTTGATCACTTTTTGCCAATCAAAAACACTTGCTCTTGACAATAACTTCACACCAAAGGCCTTCTCCAAATTCTCAACGTTTCGGCGGCCGATATTTCATTTCGCTTAAAAATTTTAATGATATTTATTGGTTCAATAATTTCAGACATTATAAAAATCGAAGTAACAACTGTTCTTTATTCGCAAACACAATCGTTAACTACTGCACCAATGAACCTATGTACGTAAAATTTTATACGGATGTCAAAAATAAAAACATTTAAAAATAAAAACATTTGTCCGAATCGATAAACCAGGGGAGTTAAACTGAAAAGCCTTATTCATATTTGTGCACAGTTTGTTATATATCAACAAATAAAATGTCAAAACTTTCATTTTATTCATTTATGATTTTGAGGGTTTAAGGCAGGGTTGGCAAAAACCCACGTTTTTTTTTTTTTAAACCCAATCCACCGAGTTTTATTTGGTTTTTTGATGAGTTTTTTTGGGTTTTATAACTGATTCCTAATTTCGTTCAATTAGACGATCTTATATATTTGTTAGTAAAATCATGTTAATTTAGTATATATAATGCAATTTTGCAGTTTTGGTATGATCAAGGCGGCATTGTTTATACCCAACCAAATAAATACAGTGTACAACACTTATTGCGTTTTTTTCTTTCTTAAACCAAATGGTTTTATTTCAGCAACTTTTTTTTTAACGAATCAAAACCTCTTCAGGGAAGTACTTAATCTATATATATAAAATATGACTATAAAATACGTTGTAATTGATGTTCTCTGAAATGCGCGGTTTTTGCAGATCTATTGGTTCATGAGCCATTGCCATTAGAGTGAGCCCCTTTGTATAGCATAAGTTTTACTTGAAATTTGTTACAGCATTCAAAATTTATGTGAGTCAAAAAATATTTTTTAAACGGTGTATATAAAAATCATATATGGAAACTTTGGCATTTGGTGTGTTCACTATTCTTCAACTGGGCAGTGCCACGCCCATATACAATTCGTATCTACATGTATACAGAAAATCTCTTTAAAACGATAATAGTCAAGGTCTCCAAGTTTGGGTTAAATAACTTTGTGGTCAATACAAAACAACAGTCAAAAACAGGGCCGAATTGGTTAAGTAGGAGTAGCACTTCTAACACAAAGTAAATATTGATTTTTGTATATTTAGAGAACGATGAGAATGGTAGGTTTTGAACTTGGTCTAAATAACTTAGTAGATCATCAGTCGAAATATGGGCGAAATTTAATAAGTGGGTGTGGCATCTCCTATATAAATTAAATATTTATTTTTATATATTTCAAGAACGATTAGAATGGAAGACTCAGAATTTGGTCAAAATGAAAAAATGCTTAGAGCGATATATTTGCCATTTTTCAAGAATGCACGTCCACAAACCTTGCAAAGTCATAAAGGCGGCCGCTGGCATAAAACCATTTTAATAGAATGGCCCAAATATTTTTTATAGGTTTTAAATTAGGACTTCTAGTCGACCATTCCATCACATTAATGTTTTTATCAAAAAATAATAATAATAACTGCCTTGAATTTGTGGACTGACGCGATATCCTTTTGGAAACTGAAGGAATTATGACGGAAATTTTCCTAATAGAAGAAGGTGGGGAAATTTATTAATTCAATAGTTTTTTGAACTAAAAAAGTGCCGCATTAATTTGTGCTCAAAATGCGTCAATTAAACCTATTTTTGTTGTAAATAAAATAGAAACTACTTAAAATAAAAAACTTACCCGGGTTTTTTAATATAATACTCAATAGAACCCGGGTGTGTTTAATTGGATTACCCAGTGGGTTGCCAACCCTGGTTTAAAGCCACTTTTACTTTTTCTATACAAAACCTGCCGGAATGCTAAGTTTATACTAAAACCAGATCTTAATTTTCACGCTATTAAACCTGACAGTTCCTAATAGTTCGCTTCAATTCAGAAAAATGTTTAAGAACTTAAACTAGTATTTGAAAATCTACTGTTAGTTAGCTGTGTAAAGGCGAAGAGGCACATTTAAAAATCTTGCGGTTATCCTTATATCTAAAGAATATTTTAATCTGATTGATGAACTAATCAGAGTGATCAATCGTTTATGACAATTTTCTTTAATTGAATAGCGTTACTGGAGCGTAAAATTGGACATGGTGATATGCAAAAAATTTACTTTTAAATTATTTTTGAATGCTTGTTAAGCATAAAATGATGCATGATGAAATGGCAATAACTTTAACAGTTGGTTGTAATAGAGTACTTTGAAAACTGCCTATATTTGTACCAAATAATTCTAACTTATGTTACAATCTTCAGTTACCAAAGTATTAAGAGTAAAAGAAATGCACTAAGAAATCTTTGTAAGCAATATACAAAAGGCAATCATTTGAGTGCAAAAGTAAAAGCAGAAAAAAAAACATTTTCTTAACAGCATTTGCTTACACTCTTACACGTTGTCTGCCTCTTAAAAAGGCAATTTTTTAATACGATTTATGCACAGAAATTTACTTCTTTTGCTGTTGATTGTAATATTAGTTTTCTATTTTTGCTTTATTTGTCCTTTTTTTATGTTGCTTTCTTGAACAAATTTCACTCCTTTCAAAGTCATACAAATCAAAAGCAAATACTCGTTCGTATTCGTACAAATTCTTTTCATATCATTTTGTGTTTGTTGATGTTGCTTTTTACTTGCTTACATAAAGAAGATATTTACTGACACAATTTCCCTTGACAGTGTAAAAACAAGCATGTATATGAGTGTATGTACATAATGTATATAAATACGTAATGTTATACATATATATTATATATATTTATTTTATATATTTACTAGTAGTTGATATATATACCTAAACATCATATCTATTCATCTAGCAAAAATGGATATTTTTTCTTGTATTTTTTTAATAAAGAAAACTATAACGGGCTATGACAACAACCACAGGGTGATTTTTAAACTTGTCTGGTCTTTTTATTAGGATAACTGTGGGATGTTAAATCCTTAATTGTTATTGGTTTAAGTATTTATTTTCAGTAAGTTTTGGCTAATCATCATTAACAACTTTACGCTTAAAGATCACTTTAAAATTGTGAAAAGCTTTTTGAGTTTTGAAATTATAAACCGCTCTGTAAACTTTGCGTTGAAGCTCAGCACACAAAAATTGTTTATTGGATGCGAATTGATAACCAACATCATCGGCCCATATTTCAAACGAAAAAAGATAGGAACTTCCCCTACAGATACTTGCTGTAATGCTGTATGCTTAATGAAAAAAAAACACCAATAACTTATTTTTTGACGGGCCGACACTTCTTAATATATATCTCCTGAAAATACCTTATTATTGAAAATTTTTTTTGCTAGAAATGTTTTTGCTAGAAATGTTTTTTGCTAGAAATGTTATTTCATAAAATCAGTCTCTTTCCTAGCACTCACGATGTTTTAATTTGAGTTTTCTTAAAAATGATAACAGACAGATTCTCTAAATTTGGCCCAAATGGATTCATAGACAATGCAAATCATCAGTCAAAAAGTGGGCGGAATTGAAAAAGTTGGCGTGGTACCTTCCATACCAAGTAAATATTGATTTTAGTATAGCTTGGGAACTGGTATAGCTAGAGTTTCAGAATTTTGTCTAATTGGCTTTATAGCCAACACAAATCATGAGGCAAAAAGTGGGCGGAATTGAACAAGTTGGCGTGGTACCTTCCATACCAAGTAAATATTGATTTTAGTATAGCTTGGGAACTGGTATAGCTAAAGTTTCAGAATTTTGTCTAATTGGCTTTATAGCCAACACAAATCATGAGGCAAAAAGTGGGCTGAATTGAACAAGTTGGCGTGGTACCTTCCATACCAAGTAAATATTGATTTTAGTATAGCTTGGGAACTGGTATAGCTAAAGTTTCAGAATTTTGTCTGATTGACTTTATAGTCAACACAAATCATCACGCAAAAAATGGGCGGAATTGAACAAGTGAGCATGGTACCTCCCATACAAACGAAATATTGATTTCTAGATATCTTGGAAACGGTTAAAGCAAAAGCTTCTAAATTTGATCTGAATGACTACATACTCAAAAAAAAAAATTGGCAAAATGTGAGAGGAATTGGTCAAGTAGGCGGGGTACCTTCTATACAAAGTAAAAATTGATTTCACTATATCTTGAAAACGGTTAAAGCTTAAGTTCGAGTTTTTGGTCTGAATGACTTTATAGTCAATACAGAAAGTAAGCGGAATTGGACGAATGGTCCTGGTACCCCATATACAAACTAAATATTAATCTCACTATGTCTTGAAAACGGTTAAAGAAAAAGCTTCTTAATTTGGCCTGAATGACTTCATAGTTAATATCGTTAATCGTTAGATAATATTAAGTTCAACTACCAGCTACCGTTTTACAGTAACGAATTCACCCTTCCAAACAGCCACATAAGCCAAGTCTATGTACGATTCGCCTGTTGCAAAACCGTTTTTGTCGAATCTTCTCAGATAATGTTAGGTTAGCCTTTTCATTACAGTAGGTTTTGCAGAAATATATAAAGGTCTCGTTATCCATTACCACATTAAAAATCCGAAACACATCATGATCACTCCTAACTAGCCGCATAAGCGTCGCATGGTGCAAGACTGCTGTAGTATCTTCTCAGATAATCCAGGAGTAGTTTTTTCATCATTTCAGCTTATACATAGATATACCACATTGATCAAAAAGTTCTCGGAATTTATTCAGGTAATTAAAAATACAATAAATCTACATTGAACCCTTCAAAGTAATCCCCATCGACTATAACGCACTTATGCCAGCGCTTGATCCAGTCCTCGAAGCATTTTTTATATTCTGTTTTCGGTATGTCCATTATTTCCTCTCTTTTACTAAAACGCGTTTCTCGTAATTGTTTTTTAACTTCATTGAACAGAAAAAAGTTACGGGGAGCCAAATCAGATGAATTCCGTAGCTGTTTGGTGGTATCTGTTGCATATTTCGTCAAAAATTTCGAGTAATGATCGCACTATGCGACGGAGTGTTATCATGGTGAAAAATCCACGAATTTTCTGCCCAAAATACTGGTCTCTTCCGGCGTATTGCTTCACGTAAACGTCTCATAACGCCCAAATAATGCTCTTTGTTTATTGTCTGGCCTTCTGACAAACATTCGTGATGTATGGATTGCCTGTCGTACTTATAAGCCCACGTCTCGTTTCCAGCAATGATTCTTTTGATTAATGTGGGATCGGATACCGCCTCGCAGATCATGTCTTTGGGACCTCAACACGGTCTCTTTTTTGCATGCAATCGAGGTCTTTTGGCACCAAACTTGCTGCTGCACAACGCTAACCCAAATCATTAATCAATATGTCTTTAACGGATCCATATGCAATGTCCAAGTCCTCCGCTATATCTCTGATGGTTAATTTGTGGTTATTGATTAACATTTCTTTTACTTTTAATACAAGTTCGTGGTTGCAAACTTAAATCCATTTCTAAAATTGTAAAAAATCGGCAACGCACATCGAGATAGATGTACTCTTGGTTACGTAGCTTTTCTAAATGCCAAACTATGACGCTAAGATTTAAAGTGAATATCAATTAAACAAGAAAACGAAGAAAAACTCAAATCAGAACAGTGGAACCGCCACACGGTGGTTATTCTGAGAATATTTTGATCATGGTGGTATATTTAGGACCTTCATTTTTGTTCATGTTAACTAAGAACCCAATATACTCTATGAGGGTCTTTAAATGTAATTTTGGCAGTTTTAAAACTTGCCTTGCATCTGATATTGTAACGTTCATTTGACATGAAATGCACATCCTGCAATATCATTTGTCTGTTATTCTCAAGACAGACTCCAATGTCCCTAATTGATACGTAATGATGCAAAGTTGTATCTGTTAATTTGGCAAGTTTATCCGCCATGCACTTACCTTCAATGTTTTCTCGTCTAAGAGTTCACTTATGTGTAACTATTGTATATCTCGTTCTCTCCTTAAGAAGCACCCGGAATTCATGAACAATTTGCTGTGTAGGCCGTTTACTCCTATTGAATATTCCTTAATCTTATATATAAATGAACGTGTGCTTGTATGTATGTATGTATATTTGGACTCTAAAGACAACTACACGGCTGAACCGATTTTCATGATATTTTTACAATATCTTTCTGTATGTCTGTAAGGAGTTAAAGGCTATATACAGCTAAAAAATTTATACGAAGTAAATATTTATTTGTCTATACCTTCAAAATGGTAACAGTAAAAGTCTCAAAAATTTGCTTGAAATAGCTCCGTAATCAATACAAGTCATCAGTCTAAAAGTTGGCGGAATCGGATAAGTGGGCATGGTACCTCCCATCAAGATTATATATTGATTATTTTCTACATTGATAACTAAAGTCTCTAAATTTGATTTGAATGACGTTTAGTAAGTACTAAGCATCAGTCTAAAAGTTGGCGGAATTGCATAAGTGGGCATTAGAGTGGTTCGCCTTCCATACGAAAAAAAAAATTGTGCCAGTCATTCCTAGGATTAAAGATAATGTAAAACAAATTTAAAAAAATTTATTAATTTGTTTTGCCACGCCTACAAATACTGCCCCTTTAGTATTTTGTTTACTGTTTCGTAATCCGATCATAACATTTTGTATACTGGTGACCATGGCTCTGTAAGGGCTACATTTATGTATTCAATAGTTTTATTTACCACCACGTCAAATTCTAGTCATCACTTTTAAAAACTCGGTTCTTACGCACCCTAATGCTAAATATTTTTCAACGAAAATAAGGAATTCATTTAAAATGAAGGCTTAAAAGCTCTCATTGAAACACTCTTTTAAAACTGAGCAGAAAAAATATGAAAAAGAGAGAGTAAAATAATTTGCTTCATAGAGGGATAAAAAAAAATCCATCTATTGAAAGTTTTTTTTTCTTTTTTTTATATTTTACCTTTTTCAGGCAACGTTTTAATCCCAAAATACAAACAAATCAGCATGTAAACTGCCAAGTCAGTTGGTGCTGTGTCTAACTCTATGGCTAACCGTTAGACGTATCGACCCATTAACCAGTGAATAACCAAACGGCTTTTTATGCCACTGCCAGGTTGTCATTTTGTAGGACGGCTGAATGACCATCATCGTCAACGACTGCATGCAGCAGTAGTCTTTTCACTCCATTATTCCAATAAATTAAATCCGAATTCAGTTCAATGTTTATGGTCAAATGGTCTTAAGTGATTCCTACATCTGGCGTTTTTTTCTTTTCAACCTGGTTTTTTACGATTTTCTGTTGTTGTTTTTTCCACAATTTTTTTGATGTTTTTTTTCTATGGTTTTACATATTTTTTGCACAAGGAATTTGTGTTAAGTGCTTGTCTTGCCATATACTATACATATATATGCACAGAGTGTTAATACAAACAAATTGCGGCCATAATGGCTTAACTTTTATGGAAATCAAATTAAACGTTTCCGTAGAAATTCAAGCAACATTCACTTACTCTGATGATATAAATCGATATTTTGTGACACATTTTTTTTTTGCAAAATCTTAAAAAAAGCCTAGAAAATAATGTTTTCCTCTTTATTCGTTTATTTTGCCAGCAAAAGTACTCTCTCTCTCTCTCTCTCTCTCTCTATTTTGTGATTAATAAGAATTTAAAGGAAACGTTTCATGAGCAATAATAACAATAATAATTCGTTAAAATGTCAATAATTTTTAATGTTCATTTATTATAGAAATCAAATAAAAACTGAATTTAATTGCTATTGTAACGCACCAAAAAAAAAAAAAAAAAAAAAAAAAAAACAGAATGAAAAACAAGGACAGTAAAAGATAAAAGTTTCTAAAACGTTTGGGTTGGAGACGTAATAAAAATTAAATCATTAAAAATTCACATAAAAATTAGAAAAATAAAAGTGCTTCCTAGGGCGCTTTGTTTACAAACATTAGTCTGATAGCAATCGTAATAAATATTATGCTTTTTATCACTCATATATTAGAAGCGTAAATGAAGATTATCGCCAATAAAGTTAGACATGTTGATACCCGATATCAGAAAAAAAAAAGAAAAAAAAATTGGTTGTTATGTTAGCCTTCAAGGCTTTCATTGCTGCCACACAGCAAATATTCGAAAAGTTTGAAATGGGATGATCTTGGAAGCCAATTGACAGGCCTCTTTCTCGAAATCAACTTATTGCCAAGTTTTGATTAAAAGTTGACGGTTGCAGCCCAGAGGGTCGAAATTAGGGAAATCGATTATTCAAATTTTTCTAAAAACCGGTTTTCGAATAATTCGAAAAGTAGCACCTTTTGAAAAACCGGTTTTCGGTTAACAATAATTCAAATAACCGGTTAACCGGTTCTTTTATTCAAATAAAATTGTTCCCTATTCTTGAAGCGCGACGTTGGACCACGTCGATTTAAAAATAAGCCGAAGCTGACGCAGAGCTTAAAAGTAAAGTGGCAAACAATACTTACAATAATTCTAAAAATCTCATAAAAAATATGCCCAAACGGTGTGCGGAGGCCATATAAAACAAAGTTTATTACGCAAAGTACAGAAAGTTGCTCAAGTGCCGAACAGCTGCTAAAGGAGCTAATTTCGTTTTTGTTGTATAACTTTGTTGTATAACTTTTGTTGTATAACTTGGTAGAGAATTGAATTGAAGATTTGTTATTGTAGTTATAATTTAGGTGCCTAAGATAACAAAAATTAAATGTTTTACTATGAATAAATCTATTAGTAATACACGAGTCCTTAATTGACTCGGCAAGAAAATTTGCTTAGATTTCGAGCAGCACTGTATGTAAATTTATGCACCACGTATTTAATAGTTTGTGGGTCACTGTGGTATGTTACGTAGGAACCCACCTTCCGACCAAGAAGTCGGTTCAATCCCTGGCAACACCATCTGACAACTTTCAACAGCGATTTCACCTCACAACATTACTAGCGGCTGGTTATGTGTACTTACGCTGTGAAAAACTAAACTAACTAACATATCTGACATTCGGAACCGGCGTTTGTGGGTTTGCGGGCTTTCAGTGAGTCTAGTTGATCATTCTCCATATAGAAATTTCAATATTTATTTACAGAAGATGATAAAAGGCGCATATCTTTTTCGATCTACCTTGGCTTTCACGTTCTTTGTGAGACGTTCAAGGTTGTCATATATACGAAAATAATTAAATTTATACAAATAATTAAATGATGAGCGTATTTTCAATAGAAAAATATACAAACGTATAAAAATTATACTTATTTAAATTAACCGACTATTCGTGTTCAATTAACCGGTTTATTCGGTATTCTAAAATGAAGATTTTGAAAAGACCGTATTCGAAAAAACCAAAAGAAACGGTTAAAACCGGTCGAATAATAACCGTCCGATCTCCATAGTCGAAATCCATCTAAAATGGCGATTAACTAAGAAAATTAAATTTTACTTTCACAACCGTATTATTATTACTATTAAATTGGCTCGGAGAGGCCCAACTGACCATGGCACTGCGAACTATTGTGCTAAATCCTCCGGAGTCAGACCGCCAGCATATTAGCTGAACGTAGTAAAAATCCCATTGGGCAGAAAAATACCCTCTACCTTGTATATGAAGATGGCAATATCTCCAATGGGTAGCCAACGAACCTGTTCAGGCTCAAAGTTACACACTCACAGAGAATATGCTTCGCCATCTACTGTTCTTCCCTGTACATTTGACACTCCGAATCTGATATATTGCGATTGAAGTGGTGATATTTAAGATTGTAGTGGGCCGTCAGGAAGGCAGTAAGTCTCTTCATAGTTGTCATGCCAATGTGGCTCTACTTTCTATTGTACGTAAAGGGTCTCATTAGCCGATTTGCGTGCCTCAGTCATCATGCATCCATCCTCCCCTAGGCCATAGACGAGTAAATAACACAGTACAGCTCCGACCACAGGAGGCTAGTGACCGAACTCCGCATTGCCAATTCGTCAGCGTTCTCTTTCCCCATAACACCAATATGTTCAGGGACCCACCAAAGCGCCACCCTGTTCCCCAATGCAAGTGTGTTTTGACGTTCGTGTACCAGTCAAGCGCATATGTACTCCAAAGAAAGGGTTCTTAGTGCCGCTTGACTATCAGAATACCAACTTGATCAAAAAGTTCCCGGAATAACCCCCGAGTGGCGGTCCCATCGTTCCAATTTTTTGTTAAGTTGGTACATCTGTTGTTGATATTGCCGCTAAATCTTAGTGTATCGGCAAGAATTCTTTAAGGAAAACGGCCGTTTACCAGTGGCACGAGCGATTTGAAAGTGGGCGTGAGTCAATCGAAAATAACGAACACAGTGGCAGACCATCGACTTCGAAAACCGGCGAAAACATTGATAAAGTAAAAGAAATGTTGGTCAATAACTGCAAATTAAGCATCAGAGAGATAGCGGAGGACTTTAACATTATCCATAGATCCGTTCAAGACATTTGGTTAATGATTTGAGTTTCCATTTTGTAGCAGCAAAAATGGTTCCAAAAGACCTAAATTTCATGAAAAAAGAGACCGTGTTGAGGTTGCAAAATATATGTTTGCGAGGCTGAATCCGTTCCCACATTCATCAAAAAAATCATTACTGGAGACGAGACGTGGGTTTGTGAGTACGACGCGCAATCCAGACATCAGGCAATTGAATTTCGTTCACCAAAAGCACCTACACCAAAAAACCTTGTTTTCAGTCAAAAAAGAAGGTAATTCTCACGGTTTTCATGAATTACAACAGTGTAATGCATCATGAACTGTGGCCAGAAGGCCAAACAGTAAACAAAGCATTTGGGCGTTATGAGACATTTTCGTAAAGCAATTCGCCGTAAGAGACCAGAACTGTGGATTTTGCACCATGAGAACTCACCTTAGCACACTGCCATCATTATTCAAAATTTGATGACGAATAATGCAATAAATACCATCCAACATCCACCGAATTCACCTGATTTGTCTCCATGTGACTTCTTTCTGTTTAATCGAGTTATGAAACCATTACGTGGGACGCGATTCAGCAGCCGAGAGGAAATAAGGGAAAAGTCGCAGGAAGCACTGATAGACATACCGAAAACCGAATATAACAAATGCTTCTAGAATTCAATCAAGTGCTGGCATAAGTGTATTGAAGCTGATGGGGATTACTTTTCAGTGAAGAATAAACTTGTATTTTTAATTTTCTGAATAAATTCCTCGCACCTTTTTGTATTAATGGAAGCGCCAAATCTCACGCTCTATATTGATCTGCGCACAAATGGAAACGGCCCGGATATCTAATCCATATATCCATACCTACATATTATAAATTTCTATGTAAGTTTATTTGTTTGTTTGTTTGCCCGTCAATCACGAGTAAACGACTGAACCGATCTTGCTAAATTTGAAACAAAGTTGGATCAGCTTATGAAAGTGTAAGTTTTTCAAAATTGGACCCACGAAAGGCTAAATCGTGAGAAAACAGGCAAAATAAGTGACTTTTCTCTTGTTTTTTTTTTCAAAACAAAGTCTTTTGTTTCCGATTTTGATAAAATTTAGAACACAGATAAATCTAGATAACGAAAGTGTTATAGGCTATGCTTGTTTCAAATTTAAAGCTGGCAGAAGTTGAAATCGGTGGAAAACGGGCAAAACTCGATAATAAAAGAATTTTGTTTATTCAGTTTGCTTATGAATCAGTCACACGTATACGACTTAATGGATTATGTTAAAATTTGTGTCACAGATATATAGTATATAGAGATCAAGCTAGCGAAACTGCAATAGGGTACTTTTTTAAATTAGAACCAAGGGAAGACGGCCAAAATTAATTACTCTTAAACTTTTTTTGTTGTTGTTTTAACTAACAATCAACTTATTTCAAAGAGTTAACATTAAACAAAAAATTTTAGTTTTTATGTCGACCAAACGACATTCGTGTTGTGAGTTAGATCAGAGGGCTTTCTTCATTTAAGTCTACGAGCCGGTGCTTGGTTGCTATATTTCAGATTTCGTTCATCTAAGTTTTCATATTTAGGCCTCTATGAAGCTCAGAGTTTCTTATATATCACAGTGCTTTTACAATGCATCTTAGCGCTTTGTTTGCAAAACACTGCATTATTTGGATATTAGTTTTGTTGGCACAACCTCAAAGTTGCGCACCGTATGTCCATATTGGTTTAAGTATTTGGTTGTAAATTAGTAGTTTATTAAGTATAGAGAGCTTTAATTTTCAACCTATTAGCCAGTTTAATGCCTTCCACTTGATCTTCAGTTTCATAGATTTAGTATTACCTTGCTCTCTCCAGCAAAGTTTAGCGTCAAGAGTTATACCGAGGTAGTTAGCGGTATTTTCTTAGGGTATTGGAATAATATCTATAAATATTGGTGAGCGTAATAATTTTTTATTTGTGAAATCAATATGCGTCGGTTTTAAGCTATGTCCATGCAAGAACAGAATTAAAAGATTGCTGGAGGTTTCACTTTGCAATTTCCTCTATGTCTGCTACTGAAAGCATTGCTTTTTCATCTGCGAACGCAGCCATGATTGAGTCAACGTTTTCCGTAATATCACTTGGTGTATGGTATACAATATTGGGCCTAAAATACTGCCCTGCGGTACTCCTGCCTGAATTTGCCTTAGATCTGAGCATTTATTTTTTTGTTTAACGCGGGGGAATCGATTTTCCAAATAAGACTTTAAAAGAGTGCAATAAGAACTAGGTAGGTAGTCAGTTAGTTTTGCCAGAAGACCAACATTGTGAACCTTGTTAAATGCCTATGCTCCATCCAGGACTACTGCAGAAACAATTTTTCTTTCGTCAATGGTCTTTTCTATTATACTTTTTATCCGATGAACCTGATCAATAGTAGAATGTGTATTCCTGAACCCAAAGGGATGTTTAGTTATGATATCATTATTGTCGATAATAGGCACAATAAGGCTTCAGAGAACCTTTTCGCACAATTTCGATATTATTGGCAGTAATGAAATGGGCCTATAGGACTTCACATCGTGTGCCACTGTGGTATGATAGGTCAGACACGCGCCTACCAACCAGCATCTGAAAAAGGAAAAAGTTCTTTCAACAGCGGTATCACCAGCATATAACTGCTTATGAGTATTACTACTATTGAAAAATTCTCTAAAATCGGATATGTTCGGCAATTTATAAACAATTTAGAATACACATATATATAGATTTCTGGGCAACGCCGGATGGGTAAAGCTAGTGTACTTATAATGCACGCTAATAGATAACAATGATAATCTAAGTTTTACTCTGCTCTACAAGTGTTTTTTTTTTTTTTTGTAGAAGTTTTTTTTATTGAAATGTAATTTCCGTTCATATATAAGTATATACATTTCATTTCATTACACAAATAATATTTTTCTGTTACATAAAATTCACTGTAAATCAACAATTACCAAATTCTGTGGTTTGGTACCTGTCAGTCTTCTTGTTTAGATCCAATCATTGCATAATATGGCAGCCTCCGAGTTTAAATGATTCTGTAGTCTGTCTTTGTGTTTTGCTGTTAATAGTTGTATAACTTCTGTGACCTTCATGACACCAAGATCTCTGTGTAAATCATTATTCCTGATATAATAGGGCGCATTCGCCATTTTCGTTAGTATTTGTACACCATAAGTCCATACTGATTTCAGAACTTGATTATAAATAAGAAGTTTATTTTCAATTAAAACTGGAGATCTCTTACCAAGTATCCATTTTATTCTATTATATTTTAGGTTCAGATCTTTTACCTTCATTTTGATGTGTTCTCTCTTCATTTGTGCCTCGCATCTAGCGTCATACTAAGGTATTTAGCGTGGTTGGCATATGGAATTGTAGAGTTTGATACTCTAATGGGCCTATATTGTACAGATTTATAGGTGAAGTCAACATGAACTGACTTACTTTCATTTAACTTATCTATGGATGATTGCAGCCTTGTACAATGACTCTATTTCATTATCACCGAATGATAGAATGCAAATATCATCAGCAAACGTTGCCATTTTGTTGTTGTTATCTAAGGTTGGTATGTCTGCTGTATGCAACAGATTGAAGAGAAGACCGAGTATACTGCCTTGTGGTACACCTGCACAAATTGTTCCCATATCGGAGTAGTCATTTCTCTGTATAACTCTAAAATACCGATCTTCTATATATAGGGTCCGCCAAATAATTTCTTTTTTTTTGTAAACAGGGCGCAAAACATCGAGTGTGGCTTCGGCTGTGTGGCACGTAGCGCCGTCCTGTTGAAACCAAATGTTGCTAATATCCTTCTCTTCAATTTTTGTAAACAAAAATTCGTTCAACATGGCCCGATATCGATCGCCATTGACTGTAACGGCCACTCCTTGTTCATTTTCGAATTATGTCTCTGGACCAAAATCCGCCCCAATCAGTGGCTCATCTTGGGTGTATCGGCTTTTAAATGTATGCGTGCGGGTTTTCTGTGCCCCAAATGCGACAATTTTGCTTGTTTACATACCCGCAAAGATCAAAATGAGCTTAATCTGAAAAGATGATTTTTTTGGCAAAATCAGCATCTTCTGTAAATCGATAGCAGGCCCACTTAGCGAAGCGAAAAAAGTGTATACACAACCATATTCGTTCAGCGGAAGGATAAAACTATCTGTCAAATCAGACATGAGCTAAGTATTACCATTCACGAAATAAACACTAGTTGAAAAAAAAACGTTAGATGGCGGACCCGTTAAGATTCTGGCGACTGAGTATATTGTAGAGGTAGCCGTGTTTTTAACTTGTAAATTAGACCTTTATGCCATACCTTATCAAAAGCATGCGCAACATCCAAAAATACAGCTGAGCATACTTTTGCCTGTTCAAGGGCTTCCTCTATTGTATGTGAAATTCAATGGACTTGATCAATCGTAGAATGTTCTTCTCTAAAACCGAATTGATGTAAAGGTATCAGTTGCTTTCGTAAAATTATTTCCTTCAATCTTTTATACAAAAGTTTTTCAAATAGTTTTCCCATTGCAAGAAGTAAGGCAAAAGGACGATAAGATGTGACTACATTGGCATTTCTACCGAGCTAATTTATCATTATTACATCAGAAACTTTCCAAATTAATGGAAAATATTTAAAGTTCAAACATGCATTCATAATGGCGTTAATATTAATGACGGCTTTAATTGGAAGATTCTGAAGAACTTCGGCACTTATCAAGTCGAAATCAGTACTTTTTTCCGACTTTAGATTTGATATTTCTCCAATTGTTTCTGATATTAAAAATGGTTGAATATCTTCAGATTCTTGGACGGTACTAGGCATATTAAAATCTTCCATATCGTAGGGATGAACCGTATTATATAAGTGCTCTGCAAATAGCTCAGATTTTTCAGCAACCTTTTTTGCCCATGAACTGATATCAAATTTTTCATATAATTGGGGGATTCACAAAATGAAAAAATAAGACATTTGTGAACAACCCTTTTTAAAATGCTGGTGCTATTTTGAATTTATAAGTAAACAAGCAGTAGACATGTTGGAAAATGTCTATTAAATAAAATTATTTTGCTATTTTACCTTTTTTTCATATACGACAGTACAAAAACATGGCATAGGAAGTTTTATTATTTTGAAATATTTTTTTTTTAAATAACAACAATATTTTTAAACCATTTTAAAATTTTAGAACATTAAAAATGATGACACACTGTGAATACCCAAAATTTATAAATTTTAAAATACCATTCATTTGTAAAATTTCTCTCATCTTACAATACTCCTATGTATAGTTGAAACCTATTGAAGTTTTTTACAAATTTCATTTACGTAATTAGTCACTTATCATTGACTAATTGGCAATTTATAATATCGATTTAGAATATGCTGTTTGTCTGTAAGGACCGTCTGAAAGAATATTTTTTTTAACTCAATTGGGATTACAGGACTTGTATCTCGATGAAATGATAAAAATATTTTCATATTATTAAGTATACTTATGTACATGCATACATATATCGTAAATGACAGTTCTACTGTGCGTTTATAAAGTACCTTTACCTCAAATTATCAATTTGAAATGACAATTTTTCAAAAGTATTATGCTACACATGCCATAAAAAACCCATACACATAAAAAGAAAAAAATTAATTTAATTTTTCATATATGTTGTATACGAGGGAGGGTGTTATTATAATTCTGATAGTTGTTGAATGCATGTACCATATACTTAGTCTCCTTTGAGTTGAAAACATTAAATCCAACGTTATCCTACTTAAGTTAGTTTTCCTACTAGCTAAACCCGGTGTGCTTCTCTATTTCTATCGTAATAAAAATATATATATAAATATTCAAAGTTACATATTTAGTCATTATTAAAATTTACAAATTGATTCTTATGATAGTATGTTGCAAATACAAAATATTAACTTAAAAAACGTCTCACTTGTTTAGAATCAAAGATTCAACTGAATTATGAAATTGAATATATGTACGCAAAATTTATAATTTTTAAAATAAAGGGTCCGACATTCAATGCATTTTTTTCAACTAGTGCTTATTTCGTGAATGGTAACACTTAGCTCATGACAGATAATTAGTTTTATCCTTCCGCTAAACGAACATGGTTGTGTATACGCTTGAACAATGCTGGGAAGTATTGCGACATTACTTTGAAAATCATGGTAATGTTGCAGCTGACGCTCATTTTGAACTTGGCGGGTATATAAACAAGCAAAACTGTCGCATTTGGGGTACAGAAAACCCGCACGCATATATTGAAAAGCCGATACACCCAAGACGAATCACTGTTTGGTGCGGATTTTCGTCCAGAAGCATAATTGGGCCATTTTTCTTCGAAAATAAGCAAGGAGTGGCCGTTCCAGTCAATGGCGATAGTTATCGGGCCATGTTGAACGAATTTTTGTTCACAAAAATTGAAGACGAGGATATTAGCAACATTTGGTTTCAACAGGACGGCGCTACGTGCCACACAGCCGAAGCTACACTCGATGTTTTGCGCCTTGTTTTTGAAGATCGCATTATCAGCCGCAGAGCTGATGTCGTTTGGCCATCTCGGAGCTGCGATTTAACACCGTTGGACTATTATTTGTGGGGTGCCGTCAAAGATAAGTGTTACGTCAACAAGCCAGAGACAATTGACGCTTTAAAGGACAATATTCGTCAAGCCATTGGTGAAATACAGCTGCACACAATCGATAATGTGCTTAAGAATTGGACCGATAGTGTAGGCTACTAAATGGCCATCCGAGGCAGCCATTTGAATGATATTATTTTCATTATTAACCGGAAGGGTTGTACTTTAAAAAAAAAAAAAAATTTGAGAAAATATTCAGTAGTTTTTTTTATAGCATTTGAAAATTTGGCGGACGCTTTATTAGGTAACAAATTGTTGTACATGTCAAAATATTTAATTAATATTTGCTTGCCATGGAGAGCACCACTCCCTCTGACTCTATCTGCCCCAGATTTTTTAATTAAATTAGTTTCATGGTAAAGTGATTGGGACAAAACTTTAGGGCTCTCGCTGTAACAGTGCTGAAAGCATTCAACAATTAATATTGGCTTTATATGGGATTAATTTCCCCCCTAATCCTGTCCCGCAACGATTATTTCTATTGGTTTGCGATAAAAGTTGAGCGCAATCAGTGTAATAGTATGCGATAATTACAATTTGCTTTGTAATGGGTGTACCTCTCATCATGATTATATCCGCCACACATTTTGTTCCAATATATCAGTTTCATGTATGATGATACGGTGAAAATTTCAAGAAAATAGATTCAGCCGTTTAGCCGTTTATAGACCTCATACACACATAAGTACATACATAAATACATACATACATACATACAAATAAACACACATTGATTTTTATATATAAAGATGTGTCTCCTAACATGAATTCTTAAAGTTTTAAATAAGGCGCTTTTTTGAAACAATTGTAGTGGTGATTGCCCCAATCTCTTTTATAGATTGCCCCACTCTCAAATAGGTGCATACGGCTCAATCGGAAGAGTATGGAAGATAAGTTACCAATTAATTTGTTCCAATGCCCATTGTTTTCATAAAACAAAACTTCCTCTCTTCTTAAGATGATGTCGTTTTTTGTTGAACTTAGTGTTGGATATTTCCAAACTCTGTGAGTAGTACTTAGAGCAATCGATGGACATTCCAAAAAACTATGGCTGTGGCTTTGGTATATCTTGACTAAAGGAGACCCGCTATCTTAATAGTTTTATAGTTTCTGGCATGTTTTTACGGTTCTTTTTTATCAAATTTACACAACAGCTCAAAAACTCTTCGGAATTGCAACTGAATACACTATGTGGATGTGGTCACTCTGTAGCGATGAAGGACGAGTGTAAGCAATTGTCTTACTAATCGCACAGACAGGCTTTTCATATCCAAATATTTATGCAAAACGTGATGGACACACTCACATGACATGATTAAAACCTCAGCTACCTTACAAACTTTCATGCTTTGATTGTCTAAAATCACTCCACCGACTAAATCAACGAATCAAATTATTATAATGAAATTAGCCGAGTTTCACTGGCAGTCAGGACCTTTGGACGACCAGTGCTTTTTAATTTTCCATAATTTTCTGTTTTTGAGAAAATTTTGCACAACTCACAAAGATCGTCCCAGTTTTTTCGCCATTCCACGCCATTCCACCTTGTCATTTTGGCTCTTTGAATTTTGCACTTATTTACATAAATTGAAATAAACATAATATAATGGTGTATCTCTGAAAGCAAAACCGGCTTATTATTCACTTATTTGAACGTAGAATTTTTTTAATAAGGTGACCATTGACATTTTATTGTTTGGATGAATTGAGCAAATATTAAGGTGATCTTATAATTTTGAAGCGCACCTTATTTATACCGTGACGGCTTATTTTGAGTGACGTAAACGATAGATGTCTTTTATGCTGGCAATACCAAAAATCAGCTCTGAAACTAATGTTTAAGAGTCCACATAGTATATGGAGTACAAGTAAACTAACTAAGCTTAATTTTGTTGACTGTTTTTATTAGCTGTCAGAAGCAATCTATTCGACGTAGCTTGTTCGAAATTTGACAGTACATAATCAAGTGATAGGCAACTGTCCTCGTATGTTCAGTTTGATTTTTTCTGTTTTGTTTTTTTGTGGGCGTTTAATTGGTGTGTCTGGGAGTGTGTATATGCTACATACATACATGTCTGAATACATACTGGAATTAATTTGGGCCACAATGCAAAACCACAATTAATGCTTTTCATCCGTATTTAATAAATGTGCCAGCAAATGAACTTAAGTGCTTATAGTAGTAGTGGTAAAATTATGTATTGTACGTATAAGTTTACAAGTGTTTTTATTCCTTTTTTGTTATTTCTGTCTGTATAAATAAGAGAATATATATATAGGGTAGGCCATTTAAAAATTTAAATTTAAAAATATAACAAAAAAAAAAACGGTTTGACGTTTTGCCACATTAATTTTTTTTGTTGTGAAGTACAATTGTTTCGGTTAGAAATGAAATATTATATCATTCATATGTCTGCCGCGGCTGGACTTATAGTATCCCATTCGATCGGACCAAATTTGGAAAGTTTTTTCGAGTGTGTGGGGTCTTATATCGGCAATGGCATCACGAATGTTGGACTTCAAATCAGGGTTAGAAAAAACCCGGGTCTTAAAGAAAAACCCAGCCCACCAGGTTTTATTGGTTTTTTTAATGGGTTTTTTTGGGTTTTATAACTGCTTTCAAATTTCGTTGAATTCGATAATATTTTTTGTTTGTTGGTATAAATACGTTGTTTTAATATTTGTAATGCAATTTTGCAGTCATAGTGGGATCTGCTCCGGTATTCAGAGCAGATTGCAATTACATCGGTTGAATCGTGCATTAGAAAAACGGCCAGCACATAAAGACAGACAGTCAGACATATAAAGTTTTCTTTTCGCATGACAACGCTAGGTCTCTCGTGGTAAAGTTGCTAAACAATTTATAGAAACGATCAAATTCTACAAAAATGGCTATTAGTATGTCACCGAATCACATCTTTTAAAGAAATATAAAATCGCCTTCAAAGTGGATCGCCTCAACAAATGAGAAGTTTTTCTAGGATGGGATTCGGAGCTAAAGTGGGGCTGAATTAATTCGAACTTCCAATACGTAAATTTATAATATTTTGTTGTAAATAAACAACAAAAACCTTTAAATAAAAAAAACCCACCTGGGTTTTTCATATATAAAAACCGGGTAGGTTTAATTGGTTTAGCCAGTGAGTTGCCAGCCCTGCTTTAAATGCTCAATTGTCTCTGGTTTGTCGGCATAACACTTGTTTTTAACGCCGCCCGACAGAAAATAGTCCAACGACGTCAAGCCGCAGCTTCTTGGCGACCAACTGACATTATCATTTCGTCTGATTAAGCGGACATTAAACTTTTGACGCAATACATCGATTGTGACATGAGATGTGTGGCAAGTTGCACCATCCTGTCGAAACCAAACATCGTTCACATCAATACCATGAAGAACAGTCACAAAAAGATCTGTTATCATTGTGCGATAGGTGTTTTCATTGGTTAATGGTTGCGCCGTCCTAATTTTCAAAGAAATATGGGCCAATGATGCCTCCGCTCCACAAGCCGCACCAAGCAGTCACTCGTAATGGATGCATTGGTTTCAGTAATACCACGTTTGGGTTTTCTGAGCCCCAAATACCGTAATTTTTTATATTAATTTACCCACCAAGATGAAAATGAGCTTCATCCGAAAAGATAACTTTTGAATTTTTTATTATTTTTTTTTATTTTTTATTTTTTTTTTTTTTGCAATTTCCGACCAATTGTCTTTGTTTTGGAAATTAATTTCGAATAAATCCTGACAGAAATGAATGACACAAGTATTGTTAGATTCGAAATAAATGCTGGTTCAAATTTAAACCGATAGATGGCCCACCCGATATATATATTTCTTTTTTGAAATGAATAACAAATTCAACTTTTTAATTTCAGTTCGTTGCGCATGTTGACTAAATGCATAATTTATGTAGAAGATAGTTTGGTTGAATGGAATTTAAGACTAAAAAAAAGCCCACACACACACACACATACATACATACACACAAACAAATAAAAATAACAGAAAACTAAAGTCAAAAACGCTGAGAAATTCAGAACGTCAACAGAACAATCATGCTATAATATAATGAGGTTTTTAACATAATTGCGTATATGCACGTAACAGTGGACTCAATACAAGATATACCCGGGTTTGTTTTTATTTAAAGGTTTTCATAGTTTATTTACAACAAAAATAAGTGTAATTTACGTATTGGGACTACAAATTTATTTAATCCGTTTTTGACCTCAAAAAGATAATGAAATAACAAGTTTATCAAATGACTGCGTACATCTTTTCCCCACCTCTGAGCCTTAAGGCTATTCAACTTTGAAGCCGATTTTGTATTTCTTCCAAGGAAATGATTCGGAGACATGTTAAAAGATGAACTCATACCTCTTTATATGGCCCAGATAGTTTCTGAAAATGTAGGCCATAAGTTTAAATTCCTTAAAACGAGTGGTATATTGTCTTTGCTTTTCTTACACTTTTTTTAAAAAACGAAGAACCCACATTTTTTTAACCGTGAAACGAAATAACACAAACAGGCAGTTATAGCGATATGCCATGTAAAGAAAGCCAGTATAAAGTAGTGTGAGAATATTGTATCCGTCCCAACAGCGGCAGCGGCGGATGCGGCATTTGATCGTTTCTTATAATTGTTTTAAAGTTTTGCGACATGTCGGGTGTTATCATGCAAAAGAATAACTTAATCATGTCTTTCTTTATATTCCGGCCGTTTTTCTCAATATGCAGGATTCACACAAAGTAATTGCAGTCTGCTTCTATCACTCAACTTAGCAGCATAGTACACATTGACGCTTGATCCTACCAAGTGTACAAAATTGCTTTATAAATACTAAAACTACGTGATTATATAAACAAACAAAAAAGATTGTCCACATCAACTAAATTTCGAAGCAGTTATAAAACCCAAAAAGCCAATCATTAAACCCAATAAAACCCGGTGGGTTGGGTTAAAAAAAAACGCGAGTTTTTGTTAAGCCTGAAAGTTAGTGTATCTGCTAGCCACAGTTTTTTGAAATTCAGAGTGAAAAATTACTGCCATATAATCTAGGCACATACAATATTAATTTGAAAAAAAAAACGATCTGAGCGAAAAGTAAAGTTCTATCAAGACGTGTGTAGTTGTAATGCCATATATTTTGTTTGACTTCAAAAAACCACATCATACTCGTTGCCATAGACTAAAGTGTGGTTTTCGTAAAAAAGACAGATTTTAAGTTTTGTTTAGTTATTTAACCCTTTATTGCCTAAGACCCTTTATCATGGAAAACTGTCACCTTGTTTATAGAATCTTCCCTTTTGAGATAAATTAAGCTCAAAAAAAAGTTTCATATTTTAACGAAGCAGGGAAGAATATATAATAGTTCTGGTACTCGGAATTATCGAGGGCCAATAGGTCTTTATTTTATCAAACTTTTTTAAAAACAAAATGTGTTTTATTACCGTTTGTATATGTAACGTTTGTATATGAATAAAAATATAAAGACAACCCTTTTTCAATTTTAAACAATATTTAAATTTAAGCGGAAACTCGCAATCCAAATACGATAACCGTTGAAAGATGACTGATCTTAGGAGCAACAGGAGAAAAAAAGCAAAACGTTTTTTATTGTTATAGAAAGAAAATACGGTACTTTTTAGAACTGATGAACATACACTGCAAAATTATACCTGTATAACAACTTAAGCACGAAAATAAGTAATGGTATTTGTAAGTACAATCAGGCAATAAAGGGTTAACGAAGTTCTGTAAATATATAATTTTTTCAGCTGTTTATGTGAATAACGTCTAGAGAAATTTGACGTTCCCTATTATTATGGACGGTAGTAGCTGATTAAATACTCATCATGTTGGCTCATAGAGATGCCAGTATGATTTGTTAATCGGACAACTTCGTTATAATAGTCCGTGGAAATATAAGAAGACTTTTTTTAATCTTATGAGGACGGCCCTGTGCGGATAGTCAAATTGATGTACGCAGGAAGGGCTCTCGATGAATCCCTCAAAAACAGTTTATATACGTTTTCAAGGAGATATCATGTGACTGTATTTCTTTTATGGGTACCACCATACAATTTTTTAGGCAGATTTAATATCTATATTCTGCATAGGAGGATTAGTTAGAATACGTACATCGGTGTCGTCCAGAACCAAGCAAGTCGTTCCTCCTGTAGTTGAACATGTGGTCTTTCACCGAGAATGACGCTATGGATATATACAGTCATTATTCGGACCATTATCACTTCTCCAGCGATAGCTTGGTGGAGAAAGGCTGAGAAAGCTACCACCATAACTAAATTAGGTAAGGTACAGAGACTCGCCTACCTCGGTATAACTGAGCAAATGAAAATTTGTCCAACAGCGCTTTTAGAAGCATTGATTGGTTAGACACTGCTTCAAATCTATGTGATTAGTATTAAGGCGGCAAAGTCTTTCAACAAGGGCTCCCGGAATGTGTCGGGGAGTAAAAGATTTATATTAAAATTTTTTTTATTCACAGTTTTTATTCTTTTAACCCACTATTTTTTGTGACATGCACTAAATGTATATTTTTTTTTTACTTTTTATAAGACCAGCAGGGGATGGCCCCTACTCATGCAGTGCATTTTGCTAGTACTAGGAAAAAAGTTATTGGAAGCAGGACAGAGGTAGTAATGTTTATGGACGTTAGATTTAAATTTACTCATGTCGTAAGTGGCAGGAAATACTTTCGCTGGAAGATTATTCCACAATCGAACAGTGCGACCAAAGAACGAATTCTTCATATAATGCGTTGTGCGATCTACTGGACAATCAACTACAAATGGATGCGATCTACGAGAGTACGAGTACTACGTAAAAATATATGATTTTTAGGAATTAATTGCTTAATTTCGTTAGAACACATTCCGTTATAGTACCGATAGAACAATGAAACATACGCCACATTGCGACGGTGCTCCAATGAATCGATAGAGTTGGCTACCCTACCGTCATTGATGAGCATCTTCGCCCTCTCCTGTACGCGGTCGAGAAGCTCCAAAATAGACTTTGAAGCACCGGCCCATATATGAGAGTTGTATTCCATTTTGGGACGGATATAGGTCTTGTAAATATTAAGGAGATCAGATGGAGTGAAGTATTTCTTGCACCGTCTCAAAAAACCAAAGCACGTGAATGCTTCTTCCGACACTTGAAATACATGATCATTCCAATGAACGTCACAGTGAATCCTCATGCCCAGAACATCAACAGCATCTGATTCCTCAATATCCACATTACCCATTGACACAGATGACAGCACACCACCACGCCTGTGTGTTAAAAAACAACATTGAGTCTTACGTGCATTAAAATCGACCCTGTTCGCATGACCCCACTCGCATACCTTCACCGGGTCACTTGTGAGTGTGACGTTCATATTCATCCTTCTTACCTCAACCTCCAAAAGGCTCGGTCTACGATCAAAAAAATATGAGTGGCAAATGTTGCTGTCATCCGCAAAAGAAATGAGAAGAAGAAAGTCGTTAAGAAATATTAGAAAAAGAGTAGGTGAAAGAACAGAGCCTTGCGGTACCCCTGAGTTTACCCTGAACTCGTCGGATGAGACCCCATCTATAACCACTCTTATAGGGCAATATCTGAGTAAACTCGATATAAATCGAAAAAAGTGACTACCGACACCAAAAGCATTAAGTTTTGAAATATGAACCTCGTACCAAGCTCTATCAGACGCCTTTGAGATATCCAGAGCCACAACCATGAATGAACTTGTTCCACTTCTCCGAGAGCAACGCCAACAGGTCACCAGTAGAACGGCCCTTTCGGAAACCGTACTGACGATCGCTAAGTAAATCGTTGGACTCCAGATATCCCACAAGTTGGCGATTAATCATACTCTCCATAACGTTGGAGAGTGCGGAACAAACTGCTATTGGACGGTAGTTCTCAGAGTTACTAGCCTTGCCCTTTTTGGGGATTGACTTTACATTAACAACCTTCCAGCAAGATGGAAAAATATATTCTATGCCGCAAATACCCTTCCTTACACACGCACACATATTTGTTATTGTTTTTTATATTTACACCCGCACTTATCCATAAAGGTTTATTTGTACGCCCTTTTATGCTTTCATACGCTCCTCACACATTTACGAACAAAAATATAAATTTGGGTTTAATTGTCACACATCATTCTGTAATTTTATTGTACGAGTATAGTTCGACACAAAATAGTTGATTATAGATAACGATGAAGATAATTTAAATATTTTTCCTTTCACGCAATGCCATCATCATTATACGAGAAGAGACGAAAAAAGTGAAACGAAACTTTAATTATCGCAATATATGAAAATATACTAAAAATTAATGTGTTTTTGCAAAAAAAAAAAAAAAAAATATTCAGCAATACCGCCACTATACATTGATATTTTATGGATTATCGACATATCGAAAAATATATGTGCATGAGTACGGGTATATGGCATAAATGCATATTTGCAGAATTTATAGTTGGAAATCGATAAAAATAATTTTTTTTTTAATTGTAGTGAAAAATTTGATAAGCGAATTTATGAATTTTTATTGTTATTTTTTTAAGAGATAAGTTAATGCAATTGCTGCTTAATTTCGAATAATATTATTAGAGTTTTTTAGAAAAACATGTTAAAAAGTAAGATGACCTTATTCAAGATATTTATTTTTTGTTTTGTAAGAGCTTTAAAGCTGCCGTTTTCTCAGTGATATCCTCTTATTTAATTCTTAATCCCTAGCACTAAGCGCTTTGGAAAAAGACATAATCCTTTATGATGAACTTGGCTCCTTAGTCTTTCTGAGACTGTCTGAAAACTATACTGTATTTCAGTCAAAGATCTACGCAATATGTTAAATCTAAATCTTTAAGCTACGATTCTTGATATGTAATTATTATTTGAATTAGATTTTTTAAAGATACCAAGTGGATCATAGGGCTAACGATCCAATCTGACTCCAAGTCAGCAGCTTTTCTTTCAATATGCCTTCTCCGGGTATGGTCTATATTTCTATACTGCCTTGCGGCAGTATTTGAACTATTGAACTGTACTTGATTTTAGTTCAATGGCCAGTTTCCTTAGGGTGTACCCAATCCATCTCCATTTCTACTCCAGAATTTTCTTCATTACAGGAACTTGGTATGATCGTTGCATTGGATGAAGATTGAATATTCTTTCTGGCCGGTTTATTTTCAGAAGGCGCTGTCGACAGTGGAATTGACGTCTCTGATGGCTTGCAAGCATACAAAAGCATAGACTTCACCCAAGTTTTGAAGATATTAGTCTTTCTTTTTGGAGGGATATATATGTGAAAATTTTTTAAATTTTTTAATTTTTCGTCATTCACTCTCTCATTTATAATTTAAACACTAATTTTGAGCCAAATTACATAGGCCACCAGACAAAATTTTGAGAGGGAATGATACAAAATGTATGTACTACCTTGATCAAAAAGTTTTGGCAATAACCCCCCTGTGGCGGTCCCGACGTTCCGATTTGAGTTTTCTTTTTTTTGTTAGGTTTGTACATCTGTTGTTGATATTCCCGTTAAATCTTAGCATCATTGCTTGACAAAAGTAACCAAAAGTATTCTATGCGTGTTAGCGATTTTTTGCATGATTTGTGAGACTGAATCCGATCCCACAATCACAAATATTATCACACGCAATCCAGACATCACACAAGTGAATGGCGTTCACCAAATGAGCCGATATCAAAAAAACGTCGTCTTCATGGATTACAACGGTGTAGAGTGCATCATGAATTTTTGCCGGAGGGCCAAACAGTAAACAAAGAGTCTTATTTAGGCGTTATAAGACGTTTGCGAAAAGCAAACGTCGTGGATTTTTCACCATGATAATGCACCGACTCATTATTTAAATTTTTTGACGAAAAATGCAACAAATACCATCCAACAACCACCGAATTCATCTGATTTGGCTCCCTGTGACTACTTTCTGTTCAGTCGAGTTAAAAAACCATTACGGGGAACGCGTTTCAGTATCCGTTTCAAAAATTGTAAAAAATCGCCAAAACACATAGAGATAGATGTACCCTAGGCTACGAAGCTTTTGCAAATGTCAAGCTATGACACAAAGATTTAGCGGAAATGTCAACAACAGATGTACCAACCAAACAAAAAAAAAAAAAAAACACAAATTGGAACAATGGGACCACAACACGGTGATTATTCCGAAAACTTTTTGATCAATGTAGCATGTCATTCTATTTTAATTACCCTGTTTATTACTATAAACATCAATGTGATTTCTAATTATAGTTTTTTTTTTGTCATCGTCAGCTGTCACGCATAAAAATTAGGTCATGTGAATTTAGCATACTTTTTAGCTTTTAATTAAAATACTTTTATCATACATTTAACATCGAAAAATTATTAGAGTGATCTCCCTAAAGTATGCAAATAAAACTGAGAATAGCTTTGTTTGTTCGGTTTGTTTATGTGTCAATCATGCAAAAAATATCGTATATGCTATGTTCGCATGACACCGTTTTTTCGTCATATGCTCTCTCCTTCATAGCACAACTCCCGATTAAGAAATTACATAAATTTCAATACAAAATTTTTAGAGATAATTACGTAAATTGTAAGTTGTTCTATTTCAAAATCTTTGTATTAATTCAAAATCTGTGTCATCTCTTATTTTTAGGAACCTTAGATAAAAAGAGTTTGGCTTACTTATTAACTCTTAATTAAAATGTTTTAATTATAGATTTAACATTGCAAATTTATTAAATTGACCTTTCTAAGGCATGCTGTCAAGTACAAAACAAACAAAAAATAAAATAAGCAAAATAAAGACAACAAACAAAACAATGGTTCCCTGCATTGACTTCATATGCTTGCTGTTAAAATGTGCCGTGCGAACAGCATAATCAAAAAGAGTAATACAAACAGAGAACGAAGTACTTCGAAGTCTCGTGAGAAGGTAGCATAAACAAGGATGATTTGTGTAATTATATTTAATAACGAACAACGTAATTCAAAGTGTAGTGTCAACAGACTATTACAAGCTACTTTAACGGTATTCTTGGCAGTGTTAACACTATTTTTGTTAACCTACGAATGTTACGAATTTTCAGTTTCATAACAGATATGTATGGTGCTAGATATATAGGGAGCTTTTTAAACCCGGTAGAACTTTAAATTGTAGAAAAACATAAAAAATTTAATTTTAATCCAAAAAAATTTCTTTTAATCAAACAATCATTACTTGGTATTCCCTATAGGAAATAATCAAGAGATATCGTATCGTGTGACGTAGGAAGCCAATTTAGCCATTTCTAAGAATAAACTTATCGACAATTATCAATTTCAATAAGAATATGATTGCAATTTTGTGATAAAATATCGTCTTAAATTTATTTAGTAGTGTTGTTCAAGCGTCAATCTATTCATGTTGACATTCCAGAGTATGTTGATCATAAATGTCAAAAAGTTAGGGGAGTATGACAGTTGGTTTGAGAGCTTAACCTCTCGTAAGTTCCATCCGTTTTAACAAAACGTTTTTAGCAAAAAAAAAAAAAAAAAAAAAAAAACACAAAATTATGAAGCAGCCTTAGAATCTTTTCTTTATAAATCACCACTTTCGCCAATCGTTTTTGCTATCCTCCACTTTCAGTGTTAAAAAAAATCCTCAAATATAAACTTTTCCTTGTGGTTTTTAAAGCTACTCTAATATTGATTTAAATATAACCAAAGGCAATTAAAAATAATAATGTACCGTCACAACACGTACAACAAAGCTACATATAGAAAAGTTTTACGCTAATTATGTACCTACAGACCCAAATATGTATAGAAAAGTTCTTAATAACAGCAACCAAAAACAATAAAATAAAACTCAAAAATAAAACATCTAAATTAAGTTATTAAATAAAATTTGACTATTTGTTGTCTGATATTAATGCTTTCCTATCTTCCCTCTTTTATTATATGTTAATAATGCTGAGAAATAAAGAAAAAAACTGAAAGAACGAAGTATAAACTTTTATTTAAGGGTGTTTGTAGGTTTAATAGATTATTTTGTAAAAATGTGTTCAGCAAATGTCTTAATTCATTTTTTTTTCATTTTGCTCATTCCTCTTCATTGCTTTTGTTTAACTTTTATTGGGGATGGCGGTGTAGGTGTATGAGAAATAAAGTCTAAACAATATGACTTAAGCTCGAGGTATTCACTTGCTGCCCCAAATTATAATAGACATGTTACTACTTACGGACCATATGCATACGTTTTATGACTGTGCTGTTATTTCAAAGTCCATACATATGTTTTGTTCTAATTTTTTGTTGAACATTATCTTCTGGCAAAAAAAAAAAAAACAAAATGAAAAATAATGATAAAAACTCCTGCCCTGTTTTGCTTCAGACAGGAAAATATTTCACTATCTATTGTCTATTGTTTTCACATTCTTTATACAACAAAAAAAAAAAAAAAAAAAAATGTGAAAAAAAATGCTAAACAGGCATCATTGGATTTAGCAGGTGTGTCTGCAATATATATGTGTTGGGGGATGGTACTTAAAAGTTTTGGCATGTTCCAAAATGGATTTGCATTCAAAATTGTTTTAAGAGAGGATAAAAACTTTTAAAATTTATCTGTTAAAACTTTTTAGGAGTTAGGAGTTGAAGGAAAATATTATCAATTTTATTTTAAAGAGAAAAGATTTTCTAAACCTATTTTGGTACAATTTTTTTTCCTTTTTAACTATTTCACCAAAAAAGTCAATAAAATCTATAAAGTTGTATTGAAAGATAGGTGGTTGAAGCTTTAGGCATGTTAACCTTACTAGTAACATACATTTGGCCTGAATATTTGACTATGAAAAAGTTATTTGAGTGATCTATGCCGCAATAGGCAAAGGCAACCATGAGCGCAACCATGTAATACAATCTAAAAGTATTCTTGTGCCGTTTTGTAGTTATGGATGAAATATAAGCCAATCACAATACACCGGAGTCCAAAAGCTCGAAACATTACACAGTGGTTCCACTCAGATGTAGTCAGCGACCAAAAATATTTCTATCGCAAGTCTAAATCATAGTAAAATAAAAAAATATATTTCTAATATCAATAAAACGGGCTTTGGTGGATATAAAATTTTATGATTTTAATGTTTAAATATGATTTCGACCATGTGGCCGCCACGGCTGGCGAGCACAATGCGCAATCTGTTAAAATGGTTATCAGATAAAGCTGTGTTGTAAATTCTAATGTACGAACCCGGTATAAGGATATATTAATATAAGGCAAAAACGAGAGAACAGACTTAATATATATCATCGTGTTGTCATTATACCAAATATCCAAGAATTGGGTACTGGCATATTGTCTTACCGAATATGCAGTCGAGCTTTAAACCCTTGTAAGTGCTTCCAAGTTTAAAAAAATTGCTGATTAATAAGAAGTTTGATTTAAACAAACACGTCATTATTGAAATAATTGCTTATTTTGAGCGATTTTGCGGGTTTTATTGTTTGTATGAAAAAGAATCTCAATTATATGTGTGGTATGCGTCGAACTTAAAGGAAACTCTACTGACAAATAAAATATATTTTCTCGAAAAAATCCAGCAAATCGGGTCTGTAGGAAATGTGAAAAAACCTGTGCATGCTTGTTCAGTTCGTTCTGGGCTGGCGACATCATCGGGCCGTACTTGTTAGAAAATGAGTTCGGCCAAGAAGTATTTCAAGATGATAACAGACTTTTTGTGGAGGTATTCCAGGTATGGATATAGTTACGCTACCGAATCCGTGGCTAGCATTTGGCCGATATTTTGTTTCACACATTATTTTCATAGATCCTTCTATCATAACAAAAAAAATATTGAGATAATTCCCTGAAAACATTTTGTTTTATTTACAATTAACATGGTGCATTTTGGTTAGACCACCCTTTATTTTTTTACGAAACCCAAGTTGTGTTATAAAACAAAAAGTCTTTGATTACGGTCAGCTTCTAGATCAGAGTAGATGAGAACAAAGCTAAAGGTTGCTTGAGTCTCTAAATTCGAATCCGGTTTTATTTTGAAAGATTGGTAACAGTTTTCGGGTTCTTGGATATTGGAATCGCTAAAAATATCATTTTAGAATACAAAGAGAAATACAAAGTCGGTTTCAAGTATATTTATTATTTGCAGATGTTTTATGATATGAAGATGTGGAACAAATATTACAAATATGATTAATTGTTTTGGTTTCTCTATAGCAAACAATCAGAAGTACTATTCATACTCTCTATTTTGAATTACAATTTTGTGGAGAAAGCAGAAAAATCATGTAGATAATGCAAAACAATTGTGCGAAAAAAACTAGCAAATTGTAAATATCCTGGAGTGTCATCAGTGTCCAAGCCAGTTACCCGCACGAGCAGTGACACTTCGGCAATTTGTCCAGATTGAGTAGAATATCCACGAGAATTTTCAGAACATCACCGATAAAGAATTCATAATCGACCTCAGATTTCAGCATGGAAGTAAAACATTTAATTAAACATTTTTTCCTGAAAACTTAGGTGATAAGTGTCAGCACTACTAGAGGTTTCCCTCAAGGAGGGGTCTTGTCGCCATTAATGAGTAGTCTAGTTGTTGATGAATTTTTAAGAACACTATCTATGGCGGGTATTGATTACCAGAGCTATGTAGACTACGCTGTTCTGTTGGATCTAATCCCGCTGCATTTGAGCGGTGAGAAGTAGAGACGTAGATGCCATGACAAGGGTAATGGGAGAAGAGTTGGGTATGAGGTTATGCGGGGGTCATGTTAACCCGGTTAGCCGAGTGGTCGATTACTCTCTACTTGGCTGTTGTTTGGAGAGTATAAAGAAATACTACATGGCAAGACTGAGTAGTAGGAGTGAGAGGGAAGGTTAGGATACTGCATGCTCATTTATAGAAGGTGGTACACGAATAGGTCAAAGGCAGAAATTGGTACAGGCCCTGGAGTATTTGGCCCCAGGAGGAATTATTCGGAACCTATGGAAACTTTAGCCAGCATATTCCAGACGGAAGTTTATGTAATTGAGAGATGTGCTCAATTTAACCTGGAGAGGAAATATAAAAGACAGGACATAGCTTTACTATCTGATAGTAAGGCCTCCGTTCGAGCATTTGCCCTTATGAAGTTGACTTAATGTTAGGGTCAGCTTATACTTGGTCGCGGATCATGTAGGTATTCCGAGGAATGAAAGGATCTTTGAAACGGCCCGAAATGGAGCTTCCATGCCACTGGTGGGATCAGAACCTTTTTGTGGACTGGTATGGGGGGCCTGGAAGGGCATATTAAAAAGACGGTTACTTTTCTCTGGCCGTACGGGTCTGAGACAATCTAAACTTTTATTGTATAACTATAACAAGAGAATTTTGAGTCCTGCATAAGAATGTCCAAAGACAACCTGAGGATACTAACCGGGCTTTCGGCCGGTCATTGCAGGCTAAATGAAGATCTGAGTAAAATGGGATTAGTTTCAAGACCGATGTGCAAATTCTGTGATAAGGAAATTAAATCACAGAGCACATACTGGGTCCATGTCAGGCATTAATGCACTCTAGGAGGAAGTATCTAGGTGCCTATCAGATACTAGTTAGAGAGCTACTCCGGCTGGTGCTAATCGACATTCTGAATTTCGTTAGATCAACGAGGTTGGCGGAGATATTATAGGAAAATCCTATATAGATGGAGGGCTGTACAATAGATCAAGTCGTTTTACTTTTGTACCTCAATGATAACAATAAGAATAAGAATAAGAATAAGAATACGAATATGTGATACAAGCGACGAGCTAGGAGAGCGACTATACCAAGATTTGAAGAAAACTGAAGAACGATATCAAGAATTTTGGACAAGGGCGTAATGAGCGACTACTGTTGGACTCTAATGCGTAAAATATATCCCAAACAATACAAACGACTCAGACTGCTTAGATTCCATTATTTTTCAAAAATTTTAAAAAATTATTTAATTCATTTTTTGAAGACTAAAACCAATAACCGTAGAAATAAATTTGTGTTGCTCTGAGTCAAAACCGTGTATACTTGTGTTATTTAAGGTAAAACATTTTTTATTTTTTTTATTTTAGAAATTTGCAAGTATTGCCCACATTTTACGACTCAGACTGCTTAGATTCCATTATTTTTCAAAAATTTTAAAAAATTATTTAATTCATTTTTTGAAGACTAAAACCAATAACCGTAGAAATAAATTTGTGTTGCTCTGAGTCAAAACCGTGTATACTTGTGTTATTTAAGGTAAAACATTTTTTATTTTTTTTATTTTAGAAATTTGCAAGTATTGCCCACATTTTATGATTCAATTACTTTTATTGAAACAAAAATACAAGAAGTTCTTAAATCTCTAATGAAAAGTTATATTTCAGCCATTCTAGGATGACCTGTCACCTTAAACGATGCTGTGCGCTAAGTCTGACAGCATCACCAGTTTAGAAATTGTATTTTAACCTATTGTCTTTAACTGAAAACACACACATAATTGTACAAAAACTGTATGTGAGTATGTACTCGTATGTGTTTGTGTATGTTTGTGTATACACTTACTCGTACTATGATGTGCGTTTTTAAATGAGTACGTTTCTTCATGTGTATGTATCTTACATGCACTAACAACAATAGACGTTGTATGTTGGCAAAAGTTTGTTTCCTTATCGACATTTCGAAAACTGGGCTATGTACATATGTACATACATACAAATGCACATATAAGCGAGTATAATACTTGATTAAAAAAATATATATATTTTTTTACATCATCTCTACCTTTCCAAGCTTATATGTTAAAGTATCTTCTGTTTTAAGGCATTTGAAAATCGATTTAATAAAAGTTAATAAAAAAGTTTTTCTGTTAAAGAAAAAACAATTCATTTTTTAATATATTTTGTCAACAGACAACAACGCATGGAATATCATTTGGAATTTTCTGTATTTAGAAAAGAAATAATTAAATTGTTTATTTCAGTCCTTGTTGCCAAGTTGAGAAGGCATTGAACTTTGGCTCTGTCAATAGAAATTCTTAGAAAATAATTACTTTTCTAAAGAAAAATACGTAATCACTTTAACTTGTTATTTTACTCGTATTTTAAATGGAAATTAGGAAAATAACTCTATAAACGTAATTTGAGACGTAAATAAATAACTAATCAAAGCGTTTAAAGAAACGTTGCTTACAACGCCATCCAATAATATCACAGCCTACAATTAGGCAAATTGAAGTCTTTAAGTATATATTTTAAAAACATTGGATTGAATATAAAACATATTTATATATACATTTGTATACTGAGGCGTTCGTCAAGCATGTATTCTATCCCCTCTGCTTTTTAATATTTACTCGGAATTCATATTCCAAGACACACTAAATGATTTCAACATTGAAATCAAAGTCAATGGGCAATATATCAACAATATTCGCTACGTGGCCGACACAACATTATTGGCCGATAACATTAATGATTTACAACGGTTATTAATTGCCGTTAATGCAAAAAGTAACCAGTTCGGTCTGAATATTAATATAGACAAAACGAAATACATGATAGTAAGTCGAAAAGGTAATCAATATATTGCAATAAGGAAATTAATGTTCGCATAGAAATGGCTAGAAGCTCATTCTGTAAATTCCAGAAATTATTAACAAATCGAGACATTAATATCAATCTCAGAATAAGATTTATGAAATGTTAAGTATGGTAAATAATTTTCTACGGAGTCGAAACATGGACATTAAAAGCCGCCAACATGAATAAACTAGAAGCCTTCGAAATGTGGTGTTATCGTCGGACATTGGGAATACCATGGACTGACAGTGTAACAAACAGTGAGGTATTAACCGGGCTGCGAAAAGAACGCGAAATTCTCACCATAACGAAAAGGCGAGAAGTTGCATACTTTGGTCATATTATTAGGGGTGATACATACGAACTGCTTCAACTCATTGTACAAGGAAGAATAGAAGGAAAACGAGGTATTGGTAGGGGGCAATTATTATGGCTAAGGAATATAAGAAACTGGACTGGTTTAAAGAGTATTGGTGAAATGGTAGACAGTGCAGGAAATAGAGATGATTTTATGCAATTAATTAACAACATTCAATGATCTAAATATATTTATTATATTATATTTGTTATATACATATATTATGTTTGCTTATATTATATAAGTATGTTATATATTTGTTACATTTATTATAGAATATATGACTTTGTTAAGTTCTGCATGTAATCGCTTAAATTCAGAATTGAATATGCAATAAAAGAAGAAAAATACATATGTATATATAAATGTATATTTATATAATGTATATTTATATATACATTTTTATATTTATTATATATATTTTATATACATAAATACTCGCTTGAACTCTGAGTATATGATTTTTGGATTAAATTGTTTCTAATTTATCATTATCCAGATAAAAAATCTAAACTTAAAACTTTGTTTTTCTATCGCACGATTTTTTAAAGATTTTTATTGTTTTTTTTTGCCAATTAAGCCCTAAGTTTCAATTTGATTTATTAACACAGGGTGCTAGGTTATATCAGTTCTACATGACATCGTTTCAGATGGGCCAGTGAGCGGATGCAGCTGAGGAGACATTTAGATCTAATCAACTACGAGTCGAGAGTGTCTACATAGATCCTAATAGGCCTCGTAGCCATTGGATTTAATTCCCGATTTGCCTAGCCTACCCTGTCTATAGCGTAGACCTCCGCCTGAAGAAATAATTATTCTCTATAACAAGTTATGGAAACATTTCAACAAAATGAAAATAATCGCTTCAGCAACTCGATCTATTTGAAAATCAGCCTTATATTTCAATACGTTCCCAGCAACTTTTCGCTTTTTTCATCTTTCAAACAGGAAAATATAGAGTAAAGATCTTTGTTAACAAGATTCAGGCTGTACAAGAATAGGTTCGATGAAGAACTCACGTTTGATGATTAGTTGTAAAGTTATCTTATTTTTGTTGACCGAAAAGCCTTGTCCAGTTATTAGGTTAATTTTTTTTTCTTTGATACGCCTCCAATAAAAGCTTTTGAAAACAATTAACCTTCATAAGGACTTCGGTTCAATTTTGATCCATTTTTGCAGAAAAATATTATATATATATTTCTACAAATGCCTGGTTTATATTGCTACGAAAATGAATACGCCTAAAAAAAACTATATCACAGGATTTGTGTTGTAGAATTTTGACCTATCTTGTCAACGTTGTGATTGTATTACCCTGATAATGTCGTACTGATTTGCCTACTTTACAGTATTGAAAATTCGACCACCTTTGGGTAACACAAACTTACATGTTGAGAATTAGCGCACATAAAATAGAGGATTTGAGAGTATTTGAGACATTTCCGGAACTTTCCTAATTGTAAACATATATATATATATATGTATGGAGGCTGCTTTGCCTACGTCTAGATAGGTATCGCTTTGCAGTCAAGTAAAGTCGTGTTTAGGCGTAAATTAAAGTGTTGCACAAACGAATATTAAGTGCAAGACAAATAAGTTGAAGCCTGTAAAGGGTAGGAAGCAAAAACTATAAAACAACAACAACGTAGTATTTATCTTATTTTGACGCAATTAAAAAGAACTCAAACGTTTTAAAAAGTTTAAAACGCAACAATATTTTTGATATGCTTTGCAAGAACAACTTATACGTGCTGTTTACAAATAACCAAATCTATTACAACAACAACCATTACAGAAATTAAGTAAATAAAAATAACACAGCAACAGCAATAATTAAGCAGCAAAGATAACAAGCAACAGACAATAAACAACAAATACAAAGAGCTGAAAGAGGTAGATATTTATATACACATGAACTAAAAAGAAATTAAAAGAAAGAAATCGAATCTACCTGAAATATCGAGAGGTTCGAGAGTCTTCGATGTGTTGTTTACTCAGCCATATAAAAAGCACATCGATGCGAACAGCAATCAGTTTATTTGGTGTAAACTCAGTAAACAAGTTGATGTGCCGTAAACTCAGCGAGTGCAGTTTTTCAGTAAAGTTAACTCAGTGAAAGTGTCATTGGTGTGAAGAGAGTTTATAAGGAGTAAGCGCGTGAAGCTAGTAGTGAAGTAAAAAACCAGTTTAGTTGGAGCCAACTCAGTAAAGAGAATTAAATGTGGATAACCTCTGGTTGAAAAGGTTGTAATCGAACCTAAGTTATAACTACGATCGGCTTGTAAGATCTTTAGGAAGAAAGATCTGTCGAGAAATTGTTGTTGCTTACAAAGCTGTAAACAGACAGAGTAATTAAGAATAAAAATTTTTATTGCCTGTAAAAAGATTACAAGCAGTGGTGCACATAACTGTGTTGAATAACTCGATTAGTATAAATGTAAACGAAATGCGGTAGATTTTATTAAGTTCCATGGCAGGTGCATTTATTATTCCGTGAAATTGGTGTCAAGTAATATACTGGTGATGCATGACGGCGCGCGGTAACAGCTTGATGAAGTAAGTTGTCTACTCAGTCTTTATAAAAAATTTTTACAATACTTTTTAATCTTGATCTTGCCTTTGTTTCAAACTTTCTCTTTGAGAGAATAGAACTGATACGATTTCATTTCTATTCTTAAATTAAAATTTGTTTGCCTTACCCTGTATTACTCATACTGCACCCAAAGGTATTTTGATAAATGAATAGGAATGGGATATAAAAATGCAATAAACCAAACGAAAAAGTAGTGAATAAGAGAGAGAAAGAGAGCTGAAGAAGATAGAGCAAAGAGCAAACAATAGTTTCAATAATACTTCACACTCAATTCATGTGTGTGAACTGGTTAGAGGCACACACACACATACCAAAAGCAACCATAAAAATGTTTTTTACAGAAATATAAGCGTATGTGTGTTCGTTTATTTGTAAGAGCGAGAGAATATGTAGTTATTTTTTTCAATAGTACTAGTAGAAGTAGTGGCTAACAAACCAGCATAAAAGGCTTCAAAAAATGCTTGTTTACATAGTGGTTTTATATTTTCATTCGTTTCTTTTTTAGATTTTTTATTTATTTCTCTCTCTCCCTATCTGTTATGTTTTGCTTTCTTTTTGCCAAGAATAGCCTCTTTGAAAAACCCTTATGTGTGTTAGTTAAGAGTATGTAAGATGAAAATGGGTATTTTCATGCATTTAGTTGAAAATATATGCATACATACAGTGGCGACAATTTAAATAGCCCAAATTTTGATTATAAATTACTTGATTTATGCTTATTAGACCAAGTTTCCTTACATTTTGATATTCTTCTAAATCGTTAGTCCTTATATAGAGTATAAAAACAATAAAACATTTAAGAATAATTCTATTTGGTAATTATTATTCAAAATCTGAGTTTGCTATAGACAATTTAAGCAGCACGATAGGTTTTTTAAAAATTAAATAAAAGTTTAACAACAGCAATTAATCCTCGGGGCATGGATAACATAGGGTCAGCCAAATATTTTTTTTTTTTTTTTAAAAACAAGTCGCAAAACATCGAGTGTAGCTTCGGCTGTGTGGTACATAGCGCCGTCCTCTTGAAACCAAATGTTGCTAATATCCTCCTCTTCGATTTTTGTGCACAACAATTCGTTCAACATGTCCCGATAACGATCACCATTGACTGTAGCCGCCACTCCTTGCTCATTTTCGAATTATGCCTCTGGACCGAAATCCGCACCAAACAGTGACTCCTCTTGGGTGTACCGGATTTTCAATGTATGCGTGCGTGTTTTTTGTGCCCCAAATGCGACAATTTTACTTGTTTACATACCCGCCAAGATCAAAATGAGCTCCATCTGAAAAGATGATTTTTTTGGCAAAATCGGCATCTTCTGTATGTCGATCGCAGGCCCACTTAGCGAAGCAAAAAAAACGTATACACAACCATTTTCGTTCAGCGGAAGGATAAAACTAATTATCTGTTAAATCAGACATGAGCTAAGTGTTACGATTCACGAAATAAGCACTAGTTGAAAAAACGTTAGATGGCGGACCCGTTATTGTTACGTTTTAACCTTTTTAAAACATATGAGTTCGTTTATATTGCGTTTAAATAAAATAAAACTCTGTTTTTCATATTAATTCGCTTTTAAAAACACTTTTTATGTACGCCTTAAACAGACTTTACTTCTTGACAGCCAATTCACAACTAACTAACTGACCAGCCGCAATTCGCCGCTCTTATAGTATTTCATCTTACTTTAGAATGTTCTAGTATGGACATGAATCTTCGATTTTTCGCCGTTAATTCAAATGTTTTAAAATAACACAAAGAGTTACCGATCTGTGCATTTGGCAGCACGCTTAATTAGTGCAGATAATTTTAGAAGTTTTTTTAAGCTTTGACACAAGCCAACACATTTTTTAGCTAGAGCTTATAATAAGCTCTGATGTGGTGAATTTTGTCTTTAGCATTTTCATTTTCGCAACAATATTAAAGTACGACTCTTGTCAATTGGAATTAAAATCCATTCCGTACGCATTTCTTCCTATAGTTGTTCAAGATTTGCAGCATTTCCCGATTTATGTAATTATAAACATAGTGCCACAAGTTTTCTATGAGATTTTAGTCTGGCGTTTGGATCGGCCATGATACCACATTAATTTTGTTTTGTTCTCAACATTTTTTAACCAACTTAGTTCAATGTCTTGAATAGTTATCCCGAAAAGGTTTCCACTTTAGAGATAATTTTTCTTCATGGTACCCCCTATTCGTATAATTGGATCTACTCCATACGAGGATAATTTTTCCCAAGCCATTATAATAACACCTACATGCTTAACCAATCTTATTGAATGCCTTCTGTTGAATTCCTGATTACGATTTGAGTGAATATAGAGTCTACCATCGAAGCCAAAGCGTTTAAACTTAGATTCATCTGTAAATAGTGCATTATTCTAATAATTTCGTGTTTATTTCAAATGCTTTCTATCAAAATTAAAACGAATCTTTCTAATTTTCATTCTGAAACGAAGAGATTATTCTCTGCAATAAGCCCAAACAGGTTATTTCCGTGCAATCTGTTTTTAATGGTACTTGTGAACAACTCTACTCCAAGTTTTTGTTAAAATTGCTCGCGAATCCTTTAGCTACTAAAAAGGCATCCTTTCGAGACATTCGAACTACCGTGTTATCAGTTCTCTGGGAGGTTTTTGACGTATCTTTTAAATTGTTTTGTCTACTAATTTGGTAAAATTACAGTACTTGAGGTCATTATTCACTTTTTTTTAGTTAACATTAGCTTATAAACAATTTCTTTTCCGGTAATCAATTTCCGCAAGTCTTTATTGGAGTTCCTTTCTTCGACCAATTTCTACATTGAATGTATTTTTTCTTTTTACAAAACATTCTTAGAGTTATAAATTTTTGAATTGACTTTTTATAATCAAAATTTTACGTAATTTACAGACGTTAAATACAAATAATTATGGAATTTTTTCCGCGGGCTGTTTAAACTGTCGATATCTTAAATCTATATTCACTTTTTGGACTTTTTGTTTCATAATATTAAAATAAACAACAAAACAATAAAATGTCTGTTAAGAGAATTTAAATTTAAAGTAAAATAGAAGGAATTTACAAAATTGTTAGTGTTTTTTAAAAACGTGCTATTTAAATTATCGCCACTGTATGACACTTAAGGATTATAAGTACAAAAGTAATAAGCAAACTAAACTAGAAATCTACAACAATAACAAAAGCCTGATTTATAACGACATACTATTGCATTTTGTGTTTATTGCTTGTTTTGGCTGGTTAGCTATTTGGTGTGTTTATTTCTCTTTTACTCTCGGTCTTTCTCTCTTTTTCTCTTTGTCTCTACCTCTCTCTCTACTAATTTGTATAAAACGTTTTCCATGCCTACTAAATAGAAAACCTAACTCGCATTTTATTTTCCATTTTCGCTCTCTTTTTTTACATGTTTTTGTCGAATGCTTAGCAATACTTTATTGTCATTACATGCTGATGTGTGTATGGGCTACTCTGGACGACTAGAACATTTAAAAACTGTTATACGTTCTAAAATATGCGGTGCGGTGTTAAAAACGTTGTATATTTAACCTGTATGGCTTGTTTTTTACTACTTAGTGTTACTTTCATTGATATCTCTCTCTGGTTTTTTTTTTCTTTTTTTGGTATATATGTTATGTTTTACAAAATGTCATTTATAACCACATAACAGGATAAATTATGGCGCTATAAATGTTACTAAAGTATCTGTATGTTGCATAATATGCAGTTTTAAACTCATTTGTGCGTAAATATCCCATACAATGTTGAGAAGGTTAAAAATGTTAACAATTTTAGTTGCTCCGTGAATAAGATTTTGTAAAATATTTGAACTTTTTGGCATTGCTAACAGCACCATACATATTATGTGCATATACATATATTCGTATACCATTTAGTAACTTTATATTTTACCATACAGTAATGGCATTCAAATTGTATTATTTAGCTTTCTTATCACTTTCATATTTATTTCAGATTTATGCAATAATTTATTTGAATCTTTTTAAGCAAATGTTTTAACTGCCACTAAAACTTACACTATTAGATATTTAATATGCTGAAGTGTGTTGTTAAAAGTGTCAAAACAATTTTGCATATGAAAGAAATACATATGCATGTGAATAAATTAGATTGAATTGTCAAACAAGAAAAGCATTAGGATTAAAAAATATGTACAGCAATTGGCTAAAAACTTATGTTGCCCATAGGAGGAAAACAGATAATTACAATCGATAATGAAATATGTTTCTATCCAAAAATGATCAAATAATACTACATGTGATTAGACAGTGCAACAAAAAAAAAACGAAGTTGAAATAACCGGAAAATAGTATTACTTTTCTGTTAGACTCTGTCGAGTAGAACAAAGAACTGTTTTTATAAATTAACGGAGCTATTAAACATTTTAGTAAAGTAACTCATTATTACAAATTTGTAAACTTTTTCAAATATACAGTTTCAAAGTATTAAAAAAAAACACCAGTTTGCTGAAAATTTTATGATTTTTTCATGAGTTGCATTACGAAAAAGCTAAAGCTAAAAGCTGGTTCTTGCGATATAACGCCGCTGGAATATTTTCTATGGGGCCATTTGAAAGACCGGGCTTACGTCAACTAACCACAAACAACTAATACTTTGAGAGATGAAATTCGGCGCAGCACTGATGGGATAAGCGTATCTTTGTTCCAAAATGTGGTTCAACATTTTGTGAAGAGAGCGAACGTCTGCCGACATGCTAGAGGTGGAAATTTGCCCGACATCATATTCCACTATTTATTCTCATATTTCTTTTTTATATTGGTATGAATAAAACTGAATTTGTGAAAGAAAAAAAAAATAAATCAATATTTTTTTATGATAACTTACTTCCTAACCTCATATTTGCCAGCCTTTATATTGAAGATTTTGATTGGTCTGCATTAAGTCCATGTTTATTTTTTATTATTTAAATCAAAACGCTTGCGGGTTCCTTTCATATCAAGTTTATAAAAATAGGTGAACATTTAATTTTTTAAAGAACTTAGAAATTACTTTAGCGGAGAGTGGTGTAAAAGTGATAAAGAAATTTTTTAACAAACTAGCCAAAAACCGGCGTTTTTTGCTACCCTAAAATAATTATTATCTTCATTATAGAGTTCAAGAATTAAATATCACCCATAGATCCTTTACGAACTCTGTTCTGGGCATTATAAAAATTTTAAGATTATCGATTCATATATAGACATAGCCATATACAGACTTCAAATAAACATACAACTTTTTCCGGGGGGGCTTTGTGCAATACCCTCTTAATCGATCTCTATCGCCTTTTGGCTGATGTGGATAGCTAACGAAGTTTTTATTGCAACAGCTCTCCACATGAAAAATGCTAGGCTTAATTATTCAATCTCGTCTAGTTTTTGGCTTATGGTGTGTATTGTCCTCGAACTTGTAGTTCTCAAAATATTACCTGTGTACTTGTCTAATTCCGCTCGTTTTTCAACTGACGATTTATATTAACTTCGAAGTCATTGGGTCCAAATTCCGAAACTAGCTTTAGCCCTTCTCAAGATATACAAAAGTCAACATTTAGTTTGAATGGAAAGTACCATGTCCATTTATCCGATTCTGGGTGTTTTGGGGTATGGGTATTTTTGATTGACCACAGATTAGGTGGCTCGTAAAAAATGCAAGTTTTGTCCAATCAATGACTGAAATCGAATTCAAAGCTTGAAATTCATTCGTTTTGGTTATGAGCAATTTCCTAGCCAAAAAGAAGTTTAGCGACCACGTCGAGCTTCTTGAGTACATGATATAGAACTTGCATAGGCTGGGTTGCAGCATGAGCGTAAAACTCCACGTCCTGCACTCGCATTTATACCGAATTCCACAAAATCTGTGTGATTTTAGCGAGGAGCAGGGTGAAATATTTCATCAGGATCTTCGGATAATGGAAGAGCGTTATTAGGGAAGGCTAGTCTCTCATATGATAGCAGACTACTGCTGGAGCTCACAACGAAATCTACCTAGACATTCATTCAATGAAATCTTATAAAAGATCATTTGATAGTGTTCAGTAGAAATCCTGTATAAATTTTTTGTATTTATTTATTTTTTTTTTTGCAAAAGTTATTAATCTGCATATTTCACTTTAAAAAGCTGCAACCTCCCAGTATTTCTTCATAGTCAGGGCCATAGAAAATCCCAATAACACAAACAATATTATAGAAAACAAAACTTGTGTTGAAGAGAGTTATTAATTTATGAAAATTAAGGACATACTTAAGCTTAACATGTTGTTTTTTAGGCTTAATTTTGTTGTACTACATAATGTGCCGATTATGGATGCCATCCTGAATTTAGTTGCGTTAGCAGTAGCCGATATCTGCATTACCTATGGCTACAGGCAGATAAATATGTATGCAAATTCATGTTTGCCGTTCGGCAATGCTACTAAAGTTCGCTTGTCCTTCATTATCGACACTTAAATATGACACACGAGACATGATTGTTTTTCCTTAAAAATTAATTAAATTAAATGATTTTAAAAATGTTATGATCGGCTTGTTTGCTGTGCCTACATTAGAGCCTATGTTTTAATAATAGTATCTGATTCATTGAAGATCCCTATTAAAAAATTTCCATGCAGTTATTTTCATGTCTGTACACTTACGCTAGTGAATGCTTTCATTCTTGAAGCACTTTTGAATAACACCTTTTTGATTTAACCTTGAATTGTTCCAAGCAATGCAGTCTTTATCTTCTTCTTCTATGGAAATCTAAAAATATTCATGACGCTTTTCAATTTTGGAAACAAAAAGGAAGATTGTCAGCAAATGTGTGTTCCTATTCTGGATCATAAAATCAATCATACGCCACGTTAAAAAAAAGAAAACTGGTGCGTTATTGTATTGTACTTTGCATATGACGCATATGCTCAAAAAATAGTTTTCATTTGACGTATGAACTTTTAATACGAATTTCTGATGCACTAGGCTACAGTAATTGGATGCAAACAAAGAAAGCAATGTTTATAAAGGACACCTTAAATACTAAACTGGCTTTGACATATAAAAATGTGTTCACGTAAAAACGTTGACCAATGCTTTGATAATAAAACTGCTATGAATAGATAATGATTTGTCTCCCAGAAAATCAATTAAGTTCTGACATTTATAGAAAATGAACTTTGTTGCATAACTGTTAAATAATGAATAAATAATACAAAATATTAAGTTTTTATAGCAAATAACTGTATAAATGTTTGATAAGTAATTCATTTGTAAATAAAAACATATCTAACAAGTATGTATGTATATTCTTGCTATTAACTAAGGGTTTTATAGAGTATAGAGGTTTCTTCAAATTACATTTTTTTTTTTACTAAAGTTTATTTATTTATTTTTTTTTTTACTAAAGTTTATGAAAAGAATTACATAAACTTGTATGCATTATTACTAAAATTCAATAAATTTTTTTAGAAAAGGGTTTTTCTTGGCAAAAAATTATAAATTAGTTTTCAATATAGTGAAACAGCACTTTCTGTTACGCTAAATAAGGCAATTTCTGGAGTCTTGTTCTTGTTCTGATCTTTGGATTCTTTTTCGCTAGTAACCGTTTTACTCTTTTCATGAAACTCAAGGAAAATGACATCTGAAAACTATTGTCATTTTTTGTTTTTTTTTTTTTTTTTTTTTGTTTCATCCAGAGTTATAAAAATGTGTTAATATTACACCTGAATATTGCCAAATACTGATTTTACATAGTCTCATGGTTGCGCTTATGGTGTAGTGGGAGCAAAGTCTGCAACACTTGTGCGAATAGTTTTTTAATAATGAAATATTTAACCAAAATGCGAAGTAACTCAAATATCACATCTAGCACAATAGACAACATATTGCGAGAGAACAAGCAGGCTTTAGGTCGAATAGCAGCTACATTGATCAGGCCAACACTATAAATGTAAGCATAGAACAATCTGCAGCATGACGTACATTGCTGTATCTACTCTTCGTCGATTTTAAGAAAGAACTTGATACCAATTGAAGAACTGCATGAAGAGCAAAAACAGTTAAAAAAAAATTGAATATTTAGAGCTATGTACGAGGAGGCAGAACTTTCAGTACTTCCCAGTGGAAACATCAGTCAACTAGCTACTCACAGTCGTGCTGGATGACACAATGAGCAAAGTCTGTGCATAGAAAAGAGTAATAACATGGAGTTTCTAACGCCAACCCTAAAATTTGGACTATGCGTCTACTCTCATTAAATATGAAATACGCAATCGATTTGGGAAAAATATTAAGGAAACTAAGGTCATGAGAATTGAAAATACTAGCACGGAAAGGATCATGCTACAAAGCTAACTAGTCGAATTTTCAGAACAATTGATCATTATTTATCATTACCATTCTGACCAGGCACTCATGCAGGATATTGTGACCCATGGGATCTATTTTGCCCCTTCCGATCTACAGTTTGTTTAGCAGATCAGTTGTCTTCCTAATGAACACCAGTAATTCTGAAAGCCTAATGGTTGATATGTTAATAGTGGTTACACACTATGCGTTCCGTCGAACACAGTCTGCAGCTCTCCATATCTGTGATCGCCATCTTTTTCTGATGTGCTCTTAGTCCAAAAAGACCCGTCAGAAGTCCAAATTCGTCAGAACTTTTATGTCCAGCCTACCATATTTGAGAATGTTAGGGCGCCGCCTCAATTGCGGACAGATCGCGCCTTAGAGTGGCAAGGTCACCTTTGACCATTCTAGTGTTTTGAAGCATCTGGCAATTTTTCAATCCATAGATTGAGGTTGGTAGTAAATGATGCGGCACAGTAAGGTTTCGGACCCATAAGGGGTGTCATGGAACCTCTCCTAGCCAATGCCTCTGCTGTTTCGTTACCATCTATACCACAGTGTGCAGGTAATGAAAACAACTGTACTTCATTCCTCAGTGAAAGTCTTTGCAACGTATTGTTGCAATATTTGATCAGTCTAGATGTTATAAGATTGTCAGGGAATATATTAATGATCTTACTCTAAGCCCACTATCCATCTTAATCTCCGTACACTTGGCAATGGCCATGAGACACTCACTGAACTCGCTGTTGTTTGTTTCGTCAAATATTTGACAAATGTCGACCGTAGCTTCAACTGTATTTTCTATTTCATATCTTGCCTTAATTTTTTGACACCCTGTACCAAGTTCCTTATTCCTTCTTGCTTGGCCGTATAAAGTACTCAAAACAAAACTTTTCATTTTTATTCGTATACGATTTTACTTGCACACAATATTTTAATAGCACATACGACAATTTTGTTCACAAAAAAAAAAACAACAATGTCGCATACGATAAAACTAATACAGTAATATCTCCCAAGTTATAACCAATATCGATGTAATGTTTTACTATGTGGTGAGTCTGTGTCATTGGAATATATTTGCATTAAAAATTCCATTTCCTAAAAGATGTAACACACGATAATTTTGCGCAAAGGGGTCGATATAGATGTAAAATGGTGTCAAACCAATTAGTGCTCCCAAATCAGCTGTTGGCTGCATTCTCTTTGCACCAATTATATCGAAGCAGGCTATCTCTACATAAGTGATAATAGGCCATAGCGGTATTTATTCTCGGCAAAATACTCCATGTCCAAAAGTATGGGGAGCTACTAGACCAGAGGACCCTTATACGTAGATATGTAGGAAGGAAAATAACTACAAACGACGGCGCAGAAACATACGTAGACAAAAGGCTTAATAAAGCGAGAGTGGTATTTATAGGACTGCAGTCAATATGAGAAGCTCACATGTATCAAGACGAACTGAGCTCAGAATATTCAACACATGTATTAAATCAGTTCTGATGTGTGGCAGTATATCGAATAACATCATGCAAAAACTCCACCTAAATTTTAAATATATATAGATGTCAAGAAAATATAGAAATATATCACAATTTGAATGTATATCTTGGCTTTTACCATATTTCACCAAAAGTTCACCCTTTCGAGTACATGTATATAAAAAAAACTTACGGTATGTCTATAAATATATCATTGAAATACAATGTCAAAAGCTATCAATACTTACTTGTCATATAGAGAAATAATGCGAAAAATGCAATCATGTTGACAGCTACTTTATACCGTTTCGTTATTTTTTTTCAAGTTCTATTTTTATTACTATTATTATTATTATTATTGTTGTTGTAAATGTTTGTATTTTTATGTTTTTTATTTATCTATTTTTTATAAAACATTTATTTTTTTTCACTATAACTTTGTTAGATAATTTTTTTAGTGTTTTTTCTTTTCTTTTTGCAACAATATTCTTTTCTACATGCTCGGCAACAGAGATCTTACATTTTCACAGGAATTTGTGAAATTAAAAAACAAATACATAAACCACATGTTTTTGTTGTGGCTCTTGTTGTTGTTTAGCCTAGTTTCTTGTGCGTTGATGATATGCTGATATCCGCTTATGTACATCTGTTTACGTTTGTAGTTTAGTATGGAATTAATGTAGACACAACCTTCACTTCTACTTGTACTAGTACTCGTCGTTGTATTAGTAGTTATAGTAGTAGTAGTAGTCGTAGCATAGTTTGTAGTTTTATGAGATGTGGCAATATTTATAGATGCTGCTGTTGTTGTTTTTATTCTCTCTCTTATTGCCTCTGATGCTGCTTTCGCTACTGTGTGTTTGAAATGATTTATAACTGGTTTATGTGGTTGATTTCATCGTTGCTCGTATGTTAAACCAAGTTCGTAACTTTTATTGGATTGTTATGAGTGTGTGTGTCTGTGTGTTGGTATGAGTGTTTGCGTTAACGAAGCAAAATAATCTCATAAAACAAAACAGCAAGCAATGATAATAAACCATAAGGAAGCATTAACCTTTTTGTTTATTTTTTTCCACACATACTTTTAGGCGCGCACATATACACACAAATAAAACAAAAATAAATATTTAATTGTGGTTGGTTTATATGTGAAAGAGTAGTTATTTGAACGTCTAAAGTTAAATCGATAACGATTAAATGTTATAACAAAACTTAGTTGAGTTTTAATTGTCAGAGTATTTATTTTTTTCCTTTTTTGTTTGTGTTTTTCTTTAGAAAAAATTAGTTTAAAAGGTTAAATGGCTTTATTAAATCTTACAAAAAGAAAAAAAAAAGAAAACTTTAACTACTAAACGGAATTAAAGTCTTTTTAATTTTTTTTTTGGCGAATATTCTCTTAATTAGTATTTAATAATAATTCTAAAAAATTATTTTTTAAAAACATATTGCTCTATTATTTGTTTTATTTTTTGTTATTATTGTATTTTGCTGCTTTTTGTTTGTTACTATTAAACAAAAGCCATAATTACCACAATTATAACCGTTGCTGTTTTTCCGTGTTTTTTTATTATTGTTATTTTTTTGTTACCTTTTCTGTTAACAATAATTTCATTTCATAATTTACCACAAACACAACATATTATATGTACTATTTAATTTATTATATTTCTATTATTGATGATTTGTAATAAATTCAACATATTCGCTTATAGAATTATATATGCTTTTAACAATAGTAAGTAATTATTATAACAATTAATGGCAACACTTTAATTTTAGTTATTCAAATGATTTTTTTAAATCAATGGTTAGCTTTGTTCAATATTGTATTTATGACTTGAATAACATTATTTTTGTTGTTTTAAAATGACACCCAGATATGTTCTGTATCTGTAATTAGAAAAGAAAAAGTAAATAAATAAGAAATAATTTTGTGAAAAGTTTAAATATTACACAGTAAAAATCATTAAATTCTTTGCCAAAACTTTAAGATATAGTTTCGGCATAGAAATTCATTATTAAATTAATTGTATGCTGAATTCAACTCAATTTAGAAACATTACATAAAAATTTTAAAATTCCATTATAAGACTGATGGAGTAATAAAAACTATATTTTGAAAAATTCGTGATATTTTCAGTGAACATAAGCGTTCTTTAGAGACCATTATTAAAAATTTTTTCGATATACATATTTAAATCAATTAGATTAATACATAATATGGTAGTACAGTTCAAGATACTAAGCATCGGAAACATCGGAATTTGTAAATTTCTAGACGTTTAGACAATAATTTTTACCATCCAAAGCGGCTACATGGTGAATTTTTCATAAAGATTTGGCTTTTAAACCCAAAAAGCTGCTACTATTGCATAAATAAAACCAAGATGACTGACATCAGTTTTATTTAAGTTGTTTTGAAAAACTCCTTAAAAAAGTCCTTATTTTAAATCCTCTCTTATTTTGGTTCAACCCAGCTCTCAAGGAATGGTGCCTACTCATGTTATGGAAGGAGGATAGAGAGAGTAGTGTCTATGGATCATTTTTTATGTCATAAATGGCAGGAAAAATTTCCGTAGAAAGATTGTTTCACAGAACACCACAAAGGGATGAGTTCTACGAGAGAAACGAGCACTACGTGAATATATGTGATTATTATAAATCAATTCCTTAATTTCGTCGGAGCACATTCCATTATAGTATCGACAGAGAAAATAAATACACTCCGCATTGTGAAGATGCTCCAACGAATCGATCGAGTTGGCTACCCTACCATCATGTATAAGCAGCTTCGCCTTCTTCTGCACGCGGTCGCTTCAAAATAGACTTTGATGCACCAGCCTATTTATAAGAGTTGTATTCCATTCTAGGTCGGATACAGATTTTGTAAATATTCTGGAGGTCAAATGGAGTGAACCGTTTCAAAAAACCCAATGCTTTCTAAGACACTCCAAAAGTGTGATCGCTCCACCGTTCGATTATTAAATGTTCATCCCCAGAACACCTTAATATCTACATCACCCATAGTCACAGACATTGGCTCTTGCGCGCGTTAAAACGACCCTGTTCGCAAGACCCCGATCGTTCAAATTGCGCCTTTTCGCCAAAATCTTAAAAAGGCTTGGTCTACGATCAAAAGAATATGAATGACAAATGCTGCTATTATTTGCAAAGAGTAGATAGCAAGACCAAGAACGTTGTTAAGAAGTATAAGAAATAGAGTGGGAGAAAGAACAGAGCTCTGCGGTACCGTACCGAGATATGAGAAAACTCGATATTAATCGAGAGAAGTGGCTACTGACACCAAAAGCAATAAGTTCCGACACTAGTATCTCATGCCAAACTCTATCAAACGCCTTGGGAATACCCAGCACCACAACTTATGTTCCACCATTCGCAACTGTCTATATCAAAAGCTAGAAAGTTATCTACTAAGTTGCATTGTAGCCGTAATAGCACAAATGAAAACTAAAAACGGTCTCTCAAAATAGTTCACAAAATTTCATGAAATGACATTGAAAAAACAGAAGTGGTTAAGACTGTAGCTGCGTTGCCAAATATGCAGATTTATGCGTATTTTGCAGTTTTTATAGCATTGAGCAGTTTTGAGTTTTTGCTTAAAAGAGTAGTTTTTCTGTAAAGTGCGCAGATTTTGCAGTTTTAAATAGTTTTACTGAATGCAAAAAACGAATTAAAACAGTCTACGATGCTCATACTTAGGTCTAAGAGAGATGGGTTTTTCTACGTAGTCGTTTTAGAGATATAAAGGTTTTGGCAAAAGAACAGCGGGATCACATTACATACTACGTAAGTACGTACGTATGTGTGTACCATCTGTTTCATTAATAAAATGTCACTCATACCTACGGTACTTATGTATGTAGTTATGTGATCCGACTAAAACGACTGCACAGTTTGCAAAAGTTATAGCTTTACCTAAAGGTAATTTTTGCGGAATTTCAGTGTTTTACTTTATTTAATTATTCAATAAATTAAACCCTTTTGGAGTCAAGCGAATATATATTGCGCAACCTTTTCCGTTTTCGAAATAACGGTATAAATTGAGAAGAAGAGCTAACCTAAAAAACGTTTATCACCACTGGATTCAGCTTACTGGGATTCAGATTATCCGCCGGGTGTCCTACTTTCAAGAAAGTGTCATATTCGACACAGTTTCATGTTTTTATGAAAATAAAAATGCCTAAAAAGAGAATACGCCACATCAGCGCCTTTAAAACTGTATTGTGTGATTTTGGTATATTTATGTAATCTACCAATTTGGTATTAAAACCAAAGTATATAAGAGATCAAAGAATAATAGAAGTATTGTCGGCTAACAATTTTACGGATTACAGTTTTTTGGAATTCACACGGTGTCTTTCATATCGATTAACTCGAAGATGGTCATATCATTACCAGCAAATATTGTTGAGAACTTTTGGACATAGAAATGGATTGGTGCAGACGTATTTAGCCATTGTGGCATTTCCTCTATAATTAGCTCCTTGTGACTATTTCCTGTTCGCCAACAAAAATGCTATCATTTAAACAAATGCCTTAGGTGAGGGCTTAGAAAATATTTTTTATCACAAAATTAGCCAAACTATTAAGCTGCACCTGTAAATACAGCTTATGGATTTTTAATAAAATATATCTTATCTCAAGATGGATACTATGTAGTTGTTTAAAATTCAGACAAAATATCCAAGCTCCAGTTTTTATAAGTAATTCCTGGTATAAGCATATTGTTCGTGACCAATTATAATGGTTTGCTTTAATTAATTTTTTTTCAATTCTGAATGAATGCTCTTAAAATAATACAAATTTAATTATAAATTTGTAGAGGGAGAATTACCTGTAATCATAAAAATATTTTACTTCTAAATAAATGTTCATGGCGTTCTACTACAAACGCAAACCGCATTGTTGCGGTCAATATTATAAAGAGTATTAATTTAAAAAAAATATTTTATAATTAGTGTAGATTAATATAAATTAGAGAAACGAATATTGTTTTATTAGCCCCTATAATTAACTAAATTTATTAAGTGAGTTGGAAACTATTATTTTAAAAAAATTTTAATATCAGTTATAATAAAAACATGAAATAGAATACAAAACTAGACTAAACTATCGGGTTTTTATTTTTAGAGGTTCGTAACTTTGAATTGGCAACACTGCTTTATTTGACAGCTGATAGTTGCTTTTGGCTGAAAGATGAAACAGATTTTTTCCATACAAAATGACATAAAAAATCGTCGGTAAAAGCAGTCGTGAGATAAAATCTCTTTCATTTAGACAGCGTTTTTCCTTATTCTCTCGATGGTGCTCTCACAATCTGTATGTGGTTCTCCCCAAACTTTCATTGCATTTTATACATTCTGTAAACAAAAAATACATGTTTTCCGCTTGGATCGAAATAAATAAAAACTAAAAGCACAACAAACATAAAAACAAAAATGACAATTGAGAGTATTTGAAAATGCGGCTGTCGATTTTATTATGGGCCATCTTTTTTTGACAGCGCTTTAGCATTCTGTTTCATCACTTAGCTTAATTTGACATTTCATTATGAATAGTTTTACACAACAGCAACGTTTGCCAATAAAGCCGGTTTTTGGTTTAATAGGTACGTATATATATAAGCAGAATTGTCTCATTTGAAGTGAGGATAATCCACAAACTTTTATCTAAGCACCATTACATCCACAGAAAATTACTGTTTGGTGCGTGTTATGGACTATCGGATTTATTGGCCCATATGTGTTCCAAAACTATGATGATCAGAATGTTACTGTCAGTAGTGAACGGTTTAGGGATATCATTAGAAATTTTTTTGAAACTTAATTAGTTGGTGTTAATCTTGGTGACATGCGATTTCAAGAGGGCAGAACCACATGCCACACAGCGAACGCTACAATTGGATTATTCAAAGAAACTTCTGATGAAAAGTAAATTCATGGTCTAAATAATTGGCCACTAAGATCGTGTGATTTAATCCCATTAGATTATTTACTTCGAGATTAGGTAAAACCCATGCCTACGTCGATAAGCTCGAGACAACAAAACATATGGAAATCAACATTCGAAGAGTTATGGGTGAAATACGGCCACATATACTGCGAAAACTTTGTAATAATTGGAGTTTCAGATTGCGGCCACATGTCCGAAATTTTATGTCATAAAATTTACTCTACAACCGAACCCATTTCATTGATATTAATAATATTGTTACGTTTTATCATTTTCAAAATGTTTGAGTTTTTTTTTTAATAGCGCCAAAATAAAAGAAACACCAAATAGTTGTTGTTTTACAGTGTTTATTTCTTCACTTTATCTTTATACAGATTAACTCAGTACGGCAACTTATTTATCTTGCACTTAATATTCGTTTAAACAACACTTTTATTTACCCCTTAACACGATTTTACTTTATAACTGCAAAACGATTACTATCGACAGCCTCATTATATACCTAATTGCCTACAGCTTGGAGAGTTCCAGAAATGTCTCAAATGCTCTCGTATCCTCTATATTATATCCGTTAACTTTAAACATGTAAGATTATGCTACCTAAAGATGGTAGAAGTGGCAATGCCGTCAAATATACAAATCAGTACAGCAATACCAGTGCAACATATTATCAACCTTAACTTACAAAAATAGACAAAAATCCCACAATATAGTCCCAAAGGCACTAATGTGGTGTATTCTTTTTAGGCATTTCTATTTTCGTAACAATATATTTCTTTATTTTTTTACGATTTAAACTTAAGTAACTGTAAAAAATCTCTCATTATATGCTATCTTCTTAGGTTAGCAATTAATAGGGTTATTTTTTAAGTGAAGTGTATTATTGTTTCGGTCTTTCAACCATCCCACCCAACGAATTAAACAAATTACTGAGAATGCATTTAAATAAATCTATAAAATTTCACAAAAATAATATAAGTGATTAGAGTTAATTGTGGTCACAAAAAATTATTTCTTTTTATTTTACTGATTTCTGGTAGATAATTAAAACGATCTAAAAAAAGACAGAAAGGTAAAGGCTAAACGATACCCAAAAATGTTTTTCTCAATTTGTTTTTTGCGTGTACTTTATCGACATATGCTCAACAAATTTTTGTGTCCAAAACATCTAAAAATTGCGTTCCATTGGGAAGGTGGTAAGTACTTTACATTTTACGAAACCATTGATTTGTGGTTAATAACGAGTCTGATTATCTGTCTTTTATATTAATTTTTTGGATATAATTGATATTTTATTTTAAAATTTTTCGCTTTTATATAAGGCTTTTATATAAGGCTAATTTTTATTCTAAGTGAACAGAAAATTATTCTTTCCAATGAACTGAACCGTAGCTGTGGTCGAAAACATGTTCGGTTCTGCTGGTGCTGCCCTTCATTGTTGTCAATTCTCTTGTATAAATCATTGGAAAGAACAATTTTCTATTCAGTTTCATTTCAATTGTTAAAATTTAGTGATATAAATTATTAGTCGAGTTTGAACAATGCAAATAGTGGTCAATGCAGCTCATCGCATTAATTAAATAATATCAAAAATTTGTGACAAATTGACCAAAATTTGGACCGATAGGGCAAGCTGTGTTGCAACAAGTGATAGTGTTCGTTTATCAGTTATGATTTTAAAGAGACAAATACATTTTTTTTATATTTACTTCTACTTTATGCTCTAGTTGCAAACTCTTAACTGTCTGTTACCCGTTACATCTTAGCTTATGGCGTTTTCTTTTCTGAAAACTAAATACGTAGGAGTTAAAATAAAAAGATAATGATCTTTGACGTCAAACAGTCATAGAAACTTTTACTGTTTCTCAGTAATTTTGGCCTTTATCGAGTCGTTTTGATGGCTGTGAATTGAAGGCTATTATCACATTATGATATGGCATTGCAACTAATACTAACGAAAGTACAGCAGCGTTTAGAACAGTAAATATCTATCTAGTAAATAACCCATATAAATAAAGTTAATATATCTCGAGAAAATCATATAAAAAGACCATGCTTTAAAGCCAATGTATCCTACTATGATATAAGATAGGGTAGCACTTAAAATAAATGAATAAAAACAAAACTAAACTATTTCAAACAAAACTAAATAATTTTACTTAGTTCAATGATAAGGCGAAGTTACAAATTTGTGTAACTTAAAAAGATTAAAAAACATAATAAAACAAAAAATATTTTTTATTATTAATGAAGTTTATAACACTAATGCTTAAATATGATTTCGGATATGCGACCGCCACGACTGGCACATACAGGTCGCAATCTGTAACACCAATTTTTCCAAACGTTTCTTTGCATAAGCCGTCGGTCGTACTTCTCAAAAACCTTTTTCGAATGTTGATTTCCAGGTGTTCTATTGTTTCTAGTTTATCGAAGTAGACAAGCGATTCTGATAACCTCAAAAAAAAAAAAAAAAATAATAAAATTTGCTTAAATTACACGATCTTGGTGGCCAATTAATTGGAATATTACTACATGTCAGCAAGATTAGAGTCAACTAATTGAGGAACGAAAAAATTTCTAAGCATGTCTCTACACCGCTCATTAGGTTAAACGACTACCAAAACTGTGCTAAAATCCAATTTATCAAATGCAAATATTGCACTTTTTTAATGCCAATTTGTAGGGAATACTCCAAATCAACTAAGTAAGTTTTTTGTTGTTGGTAAGTATTAAATGCCATTTGACAACGTGCAGTCAAACACATCGAATTGCAATCACTTAATGAATTTTGTTGAAAAGCCTGTGTTGCTTATTTAAATAATTTCGCGAAATATAAAGAAGAAGTCGAAAATGGAGAACAATAAGTTAGGAAAGTATTAATGTTTTTTTTAAACTTATTATTTTGTTTGACTTGCTTAAAATAAAGCTACTTTTTTAACATAACCTTAAAAGTGCTGCGATTGTTTTCAAAATGTAACTTCCTGGAAACTTCTAAAATTTCAACGAAGATCAGCGGATTGAATGCAACCGCAAATGAATATATTGAAATGTTATGAAGCAATTTCCATTTACAGGCCGCTGTGGTATGGTCGGTAAGACAATACTATTTTGGGTAATACAATCTTATATGTTTAAAATTAACGGATATAAAAAAGAGGATATGAGAGCATTTGCGACATTTCTGGAACTTTCCAAACTGTATGCAGTTAGGTATATAAGAGGCTGCCGATAGTAATAGTTTTGTTGTTATAAAGTAAAGTCATGTTAAGTCGTAAATAAAAGTGTTGTAAAAACGAATATTGAGTGCAAGATAAATAAGTTGCTGCATTAAGATAAACTGTATAAAGATAAAGTGAAGAAATAAACACTGCAAAACAACAACAAGGTGGTGTTTTTTTATTTTGACGCTATTAAAAAAAAACTCGAATATTTTAAAAAGGATAAAACGTAACAATATTATTAATATCACTGAAATGAGTTCGGTTGTAGAGAAAATTTTATGACATAAAAGTCTAAATATGATTTCGGATATGTGGCCGCAATCTGAAGCACCAAGCATATGTGACGGTATTTCACCTATAACTCCTCGAATGTTGATTTCCAGTTGTTCAATTGTTTCTAGTTTATCGAAGTAGACAAGTGATTTTGATAACCTTAAAGAAAATAATACAGTTTGGTTAAATTCCACGATCTTGGTGGCCAACTAATTGGACTATTACCACATGTCAGCAAGATTAATATCGACTAATTGAGGTACCAAAAAATTTCTAAACATGTCTCTACACCGCACATTAGGTTAAACGACTAACAAAACTCTTTTAATGCCAGTTTTTAGGGAATACTCCAAATCAACTAAGATTTTTTTTCTTGGTAAATATTAAATGTTGTTTGACAACACGCAGTCAGAGACATTGAATTGTAATCACATATATTGCTTTCAAAGATTCAAGTGCTTTTTTAAATAGTTTCTCGAATTATAAAGAAGAAGTTAAAAATGGAGAACAATAAATTAAGAAAGTATTAATATATTTTTTTTAAAGCTTATAATTTTGTTTGACTTACTTGAAATAAAGCCACTTTTTTAACATAACCTTAAAAGTGCTGCGATTGTTTTAAAAATGTAAAAAAAAAAAATTCAACGAAGTTCGGCGGATTGAATGCAATCACAAATTAATATATTGAAATGTTATGAAGCAATTTACAGGCCGCTGTGGTATGGTCGGTAAGACACCCGTCTATTAACCAGAAGGTCCTCGGTTCAATACCAGGCCGGACCATCTGAAAAAATAAAAGAAGTTTTTTCTACAGCGGTACCACCTCATAACATTAGCTAGTAACTGGTTATGAGTATTTACTTATTTAAAACTTCTCTAAATTCATTTGCCGTTCGGAGCCAGCGTTAAACTGTAGGTCCCTTTCAATGGGTCTAAAAATAGTATCGGGTGCAGTTGATTGACTGAGAGAAGCCCTCGTGTTTTTTCATGGAATGTTATGGGAATTATATATATCCATTTACATCCAATAGCCAATTTTAGCCGTTTTCGAATAATACCCGTTTTAAAATTTGACTTAACGAAAATTGAAGGGAAGAAAAGCAGAAGAAACTTGTGTATTTTATAGTCGACAAAATTAGTAAAGATGAAATTTTCTATCATTTCATCAAATGTATTACGGAAAAATGCGCCTTTTCTGTAAAAACATATGAGAATAATGGGCAAAATATGGCAAATGTATTGGAAAGGATAAAAAGGGTTCAAAGTTTCGAAAGAATCGAAAATAAAAATAAATCTGGCAAAGTGACTTTTTCTGCTCTTGGACGTCCTCAACTTTCATTTTGCGAAAAGTCAGAGTATGGAAAGAGAAAAGCAGTAGCAGGCTTTTCAAGCGGAACAAATAATGAAACTGAGTTATTAGTTCGTGCGGCAGCAACGTCAGCTCGAAGACAAGAAAATACAGACTTTATGGCGCTTTCTAAAGGATATCTAGCAAGCCCTACAAGGGCTTTAAAAATAAAAAAAATGTGCAGTGATGTCCATCAAAAACCTGTTGTATTTTCTGCTTTTTTGCTCGAGAATAATTTTATCAAACAACAGTATAATGCAATACGTCGAGAAAGCAAATTAAGAAACTACGACATTTACATCACTCTTGAAGGAAGAATCAGATTTGAAAAACGAAATTGACGCATTCAAAAGTCTGCAAAGTCTGCATCGAAGGGAAAATTGTGGAAATGTCCTTAAAGTTGTATTTAACATTTAGTGATGGAAAGGTATTGAACATTTTGACTGAAATAAAACCAAATAAAACTTGCCCTGTTTGCAATTCCACACCGAAAGACTTACTGAATATAACTGATTATATTTCTGAAAGATTTCGTGCAAGAGATTCTAATTGTAAATTTGGTTGTAGCCCATTACATTGCTGGATTCGATTTTTCAAGTTCATATTACATTTAGGTTACAAATGTGAAGTGCAAAAATGGCAGACACGATTTGAAAACGAATAATTGGCAGTTTTAAATAGAAAGAACAATATTTAAGATTCTTTTTGAAAGAACTGATCTTCCTATGGATAGACTAATGACGGAAACACTGCGCGTAGAGCAGTCACTGATTACGATATCTTTGCTAACATTACCGGCGTTAATCAAGCATTAATATTTCGTTTTCAGATTATACTAATAAGTTTATCATGCCAGTTTCCTCTGAGCTCTACAAAATCTACAAAATTTTAAGCGTTTTACTCTCAAACAGCGGATTTTATTCAAAAGATAGAACCAGTCTAGTGTCATTTAGTGAAATGAAAATAATAAAAGTATAGTCAGTTTAAATAATTACTAAATCCAATATTCTAAGTGCAATACATTTGCTAAAAAAGTTTCATCATTTAATAAACTTTCTAAAGATTCCAGTAAGTGAATATAATGAAAAACACATTTCTTGTGATAATTGTCCACATCTAGACAAATCTCCTATGGTGAAACAAAAACGGTGTTACAGAAAGGCACTTGTTTTATCCGCACCGTAAGAATGACTTTAAATCTTTTGCCAACTTTGAAATTTAGAGCAATTTTATAATTATTATTATTTATATTTTCTTTGTTGGATAAAAAAACTTATTATTTTTTTGATAACTGGGTTTACACGTTTTTTGTTATTACGCAAGTATGCTTAATATTCAACATTTGGAATGTTCAACATTTGGACAAATGTAGGTGACTTTTAAGCACATTTTGTTTAAAAATAAACATTTTTATTAGCAAATTAATATTTTTATATAAATTAACAATCTATGTGTTTTAGTTAAAAATTGCATTAATATTTATATAACATTAGACAACATGAAGCTTTCAGCGCCAATTTAGACAATATATGACCCTAAATTTAAACTAATGTTTTAGAGTGTAATTTGCCTTCATTTTATTTGAATTTTCCTTCAAATTATACATTAATTTAGTTGCTATTAATTTTGCATAGAAAAAGTAGTCATTTAACCTAAAATGCACCATTCACCATTGACAGCAACATTCTAACCATCATCGTTTTTGAAGACATAGGGACCAATAACTCCGCCAGCCCATAAAGCGCACCAAACAGTAATTTTCTGTAGCTGTAATGGTCTAGAGACAAAAGCTTGTAAATTAATCTCACTCCAAATGTGTCAATTATGCTTATTTACATACCCATTCAAAAAAAAATGTAACCGCCACCGAAATACACGATAAGTCTGACGAACTGAACCGTTATTTTGATAAAAAAAATAAATACAACAATTTACATGCGTTGCATTTCCATAATGAAATGTCAAACCAAAGTAAACAAAAAGCAACTATCAGCTGTTAAAACGGTTGTCCAATAAAGCAGTGTTGCCAACTCAAAGTTATGATCCTCTAAATATAAACCTTTAATAAAATAAGTAAGAAAGCATCAAATTTTGTTCAAATATGTATGAAAATAATCGATGTTATAAATTTGCGAGCCAGCTTGGTTTTTGTTCTACGGTTTTAGTAGTTTTAGCATGTTTCGTATTGGAATATTACAACAGTGATTTGTGTTTAATTGCAAAGCTTACATTGCCGAAAAAACAAACGAATAAATACACTTAGTCACTTTATATGCTTGTGTAGAGTACAAGTTCGAGCAATAAAATATAAAATATTTGTGCTAATTAGAGTTGAAATATTTGTAAAATTATATATGAAATCATTATCGCTTTTCTAGTCAGACGGAAGGTACGTATACGTAATATTTTTCAACTAAATTGAATTAAATATAATGTATACGCCTCACGGTCTATTTGCTTGATAACCAGCAATTGAAATAAATTTATAACAACAATTGACTTAATTAAGCGAAAACAAACACACACAAAAAAACAAAAATTATTAAAACCCATAAAATTTAATAAATCTGCGAGTATATATTTTAAATGTTGTATATACTGAATATTTCATTTACCATCCATACCAAGGTCGTCTTTCCCATCTCTCGTCTAAAACTTATTAATATAAAATATATGAAAAGTATTTATTTTTTTTTCTAAGTGTTTACTTTTATTTATACAGAAACAAAAGCAACAATAACAATGTTCTGTAAATATTTTAATATTTTATGCAACACAACTGTTTTTGAAGCAAATAAAAAAAGAAAACTTTTTAAATGATCGTTTTTAATATATTTTTTCCTACTCTACTCGTATTTAAAAACCAAAGAAAAAATTAGTTTCAAAGTAAGGTTGGGTGACTGATTTTATGTTTGCTGTGGAATTTATTTGTAACCGATTGTTTATTTATTAAAAACTTTTTTCTTTACTTGTCCACATATTTATTGATAAAGTTTATTTTTATTTGTTGTTTTTTATTGTTAAAGCAGAAAAAAAAATAGAATTTAAATTGATTTTCCATAATAACTTTTACAAAGTGATTAACGAATTAAAAAAAAATAAAATCTTTAATTTTGTAAAACTTTTTGTGTAATGTCGTAAACTATAAATATATTTATTACATATTCTAAAGAGTGTAAAAGCAGATGGCGGAGAATTATGGTTTAAAGTTAGGTGGGTAAAGATATTTGGAAGCAATATAAAAAAAATAAAAATTATTATTTAAAATTACAAGCCGAATGTGACTTTATTTAAGAAAGTTGTGCCAGTAATATATTAAGTGTATAACACAAAAAAGTTTAATATTGTTGTATTATAAATATATCGGCTTACCGGACACGAGGCCGCAGTTATAATAAGTAGGTAACATCCCAATAGTTTCTTAATTGAGGAGCTATGCAAGTTTTGGGCCGAGAAACAGTTCAACGAAGATAGAAGATGCGAAGTAAGGCAATGATGAAACTACAGAAGAAGTAGAGCAACTTCTTCAAAAGTAGATAGACCGACAAGCTGAAGAAGGTGGGGTGAATTATTACCTACCCCAAAAAATATCAGGGCATGGATAATTTCGCAAATATTTCTTTCTTCACAGGAAGATGAATAATTGCATTCTATGTATAGAAACGTAGCCATCGACGATTCGGAACACACACTTTTTGAATGTGGGAAATAATTTTGGAACAAAGTGGCGAAATAAGTTGAAAAAATCCTTAAAATGAAGAAGCTAGAGCGGTCACGAGGATGCGATTTAATCAACAAAGTAATGCTAAAGCGGTCGCACAAAGAGATGCCCTTAAGAGTTGTACGTATATGTATGTAACTCTTCATTTAGCTATGAGTATATGGATGCTGTTACAAAAGAGCTGCGCAATTTGGGACCCTAAAAACGAATAAAGTTAATTTTGAATACCCTGTTTTCAGTCATAAACTAGTGAGATCCTTCTACATCGATCGAATCAAATGGTAGTTTAATGAACTAAAAAATTTTCTATACACATAGTTATCAAATTGTCTTGCTATTTGCGATCTTGTGGTTTAATATTACAATCGTCTGACTAATTATTATAATTTTGTTCTCTTTTTACTTGATTATAGAGAATTATTTTGCGTCATAGACCTGAATTTTGTATATAATTTACTACACTTCTGATTGCCGTGATGAATCAATTTTTATCCACAGCAAAAATTTTACTGCAAGAACAGATTTGCGTTCACAATGATATGAACATTTTGTCGAGCTTTTCCGAATCCCTAGTGAAACACCAGTCGACTCTATTAAATCTGAACGTAGTTTGGCTATTCCCCAACAGTCCAGCATCCCCTAGATCGAGTCAGCTATATGAGGCAAAAAAAATGTAAAGCAGCTGGAATTCAGTATCGGTGTTTCGAATGCAGCGTAAAACATGGCAACAAACTATTTCCACCTATATATGTGTAACCTGGCGTGAAGCAGGAATGCGTCTTATCCGCATTGCTGTTTCTTATAGTCATTGACGAAATACCAACCGTGAAATATTGTGGCTTCAACTGCGCATGGAATATATAAATGACCTTGCATCCGCTGATGACGTTGTTTTAATAACTAAACGTTAATCCGATGCTCAGGGTAAGATAAACGACATTGATACATTAGCGTTGCTAAAACAAACAACAAGTTGCAAGCATTCATGGCCCCAGTACTGTGTGTCAAATGACTTATGCCAGAGAATATATATGAGACAAATTGCCGGTGATATGTATATAGAGAAGCCTTTGATATTAATTCCCAAGGAACGGGATACACGTCTTCCCGTTCCGCGAGGTAGTAGGGGATGCTGTCTTGAATAGGAGATAAGCTCACATCCACAAAATTTATCATAGAATAGAATAAAATATTTAAGTAAAAATAAAAATGATTAGAATGATTTTAAATTGGCACTATGCGTCCACTATTTGGCGTAATAGCAAGAAATAATAATAATAATTCCATAAAAAATACTCTTTTTTAAGATGCTAAAAAAGTGTTATACACCAAATAAAATATCGTTCAACTTTACAAAAATTCAACTCGATTTCATCTGCGATTTCTTTGCCTGTATTGTCAAAATTATCACTTGTAAGCTGCACAAACCATCTCTCACATATGAAATCAATATAACGTATTCAGGATAAGCTTATGTACTCTTTTTATCAAATTCAATAAATAAAGCAAAAGGTTTTGTTAACGATGCAAATTTATATAAATTTTGAAAACCTTAACCATGGGTATTCAAGCATCCATGTAGGCATAAGTATATTATTCAACGATCGGTTAATAAAAGTACGTCAGATGGCTTAGTCTTTAAGCATATTAGTATACAACAAATTTATCCCTGCAAAGTTTGCAACGATTTGTTTCATTCATCTAAAAGAAGAACTGCGTGATTAATTTAAAAATATTTTGTTACATTCAGGCAATGCAAATAAAACATTACAACTCAACGGAAACCAATGAGATCTAAAGTGAGTTTGTTGGACAAAAAATTCCTGGCTACAGTTTTCCTAAACACAGCTTGTCAATCATAGTAATTACTTTTAAAAAAGCAAAATGCTTACCTGCAACTACTATTCAGGGCATTTAAGCAGATCCGATATTTATTGGAAACAAAGATGTTGTAATTAGCAAGGGAAGAGGTGATGTTTTAACCAGACAATGTATAGGTGTACAAGTGTAAAGAAACACTACCAAAATTTATTGCCTTGGCTGACCAGGAGCACTTCGCTTGCAACTTTATCCGAACTTGAAAAAAAGCTGGCTGGTAGGAAATTACCATTAAACGAAGAGTTTTTATTAAAAGCGAAAACATACTTTACAAGAGAATCTGGAGAAATCTCGCAACTCCGTAGTTACAGGGAAGGCTTCAGAGCAAGCTAGAGAACATATTGCGTGACGAACAGGCAGGCTTCCGACCAAATAAAAGGTGTGTAGACCAGGCCAACACCCTACGCATCATAATAGATCAGCCTCTAGAATGTCGTACACCTCTATACCTACTGTTCGTCGACTTTAAGAAAGCCCTGAGAGGAAAAGGAGTACCCCAGAAAATAATACGAATAATACGAGCAATGTATGTGAATGTAGAACTCTCGGTTCCTCATACTAACGCGGGAGTAAAGCAAGAATGTCCACTCTCACCTCTACTATTCACCATCCTACTCGATGAGATCATGAGCGAAGTCTGTACACAAAGGAGAGGTATAACATGGAGTCTCTCGCAACAACTTGAGAACCTGGATTATGCGGATGATATTTGCATTCTCTTACACAAGATCTCCACCATGCAGTCAAAATTAAATGACCTTGAAAAACTGGCTCCCCATGTTGACCTTGAAATAAATATTAAGAAAACTAAAGCTATGAGAACTAGCAACAATAGCACAGAAAACATCATACTACAGGGCCGGCCAATAGAGTATGTAGATAGCTTCTGCTATCTTGGAAGCACAATGGCAACAAACGGCGTTGCAGAAATAGACGTTAACAACAGGCTCAACAAAGCAAGGTCGGCATTCGGATGATTACAGACAGTATATAGAAGTTCATACATATGCAGGCGAACAAAGCTTATAATATTCAACGCATGTGTAAAATCAATTCTGCTGTCCGGCACTGAAACCTGGCTTGTGTCTAACACCATCACGCAAGAGCTACAGGTATTCACCAACAAGTGCCTTAGAATCATATGCAAGATATTCTGGCCTAACACCATAAGCAACATAGATCTATGGAATTTAACAAATGAAGAGCCCATTCTGAAGCAGATAAGGCAAAGAAAGTGGCGATGGATAGGCCATTTCTTAAGGAAAAACTATTACGAGGATGGCACTTTAGTGGAATCCTCAAGGAACCGCGGTCAACCAAGAAATACCTGGCGACGCAACATCAGCAAATCGTGTAAGTTGGAAATGCTCTGTGGAACCCTATGCTCTTAAGAGGAGTAAAGGAAAAAAAAATAATTGGATAAAACAGTAATAATATGCGTTGTGTATTGAATTGTAAATATGCCGGGCAAAACTAAGTTAATTTGCATGTACTTCAGAAAAAACAATTAAATTTCAATTGAAATAATTTTTATTGACATTCGTTGTGGTCTATAATGGTGTCTACTTAATAATTAATTATTAATGCAAATAACGTTTGCGTCAGATATATAGTGAAAAAATTCAATATTAAATTAGCAAAATCAACTTAAATTGCTATTTTATTGCAATAGATAATAAAACAAAGAGTATTTAATTAGAAATCAATTAAATTAGATTTTAGTTTTAATTAAATATTATCAAATATTATCAAATATTATCAAACTAATATCTTAGTAATCTCACTTTTAAACGTAGTGCAACAAGAATAGAAGTAAGAAATAAAGGCGTACCCACTTAACTTATAAACATAATAAAATGTGTATACGACAATGCCGTATCACTTATAGTGAAAAACTTACGACAAACGTAGTGGTAAATCAGGGCTGCCACTTATCACCTATAATAATCGTCGTTATGACGTCATGGCGAAAGCAAGAAAAATGAAGACAAATACTACCTTGATAAAAAAGATTTTGGAATAAACTCCGTATGGCGGTCCCATCGTTCCCATTTGAATTTTTTTTTTTTTTGTTTTGTTAAGTTGGTACATCTGTTGTTGATATTCCCGCTAAATCTTAGCATCATACTCGTAGCTTGACATTTCCAAAAGCTATGTAGCCAAGAGCACATCAATCTCTATGTGTTTTGGAGGTTTCTTACAATTTTGATCATGTTGAGATCACAAAAGACATGATTTGAGAGGCTGAATCCCATGATACATGGATTTATGAGTGTGACACACAGTCCAAACATCAGGCAAATGAATGGCGTTCACCAAATGAGCCCAGACCAAAAAAACCACGTTATTTTCAATCAAAAAAGAAGGCAATGCTCACGGTTTTTATAGATCACAACGGTGTACTGCATCATGAATTTTTGCCAGAAGGCCAGACAGTAAACAAAGAGTATTATTTGGGCGATATGAGACGTTTGCGTGAAGCAATTTGCCCAATGAGACCAGAATTGTGGGCAGTAAGCTCGTGGATTTTGCACCATGATAACGTACCGTCGCACCGTGCCATCATTATTCGAAATATGTTGACGAAAAAAGCAACAAATTCCATCCAAAAGTCACCGAATTCACCTGATTTAGCTCCCTATGAGTTTTTCTGTTCATTCGAGTTTAAAAAACCATTACTTGGAATGCATTTCAGCAGCCGTTTCTAAAATTGTAAAAAATCGCCAATACACATAGAGATGGATATATTCCTGGCTATATAGCTTTTGCAAATGTCAAGCTATGACGTTAAGATTTAGCGAGAATATCAACAACAGATGTATCAACTTAACAAAACAAAAAACTTTGATCGAAGCGATTGGACCACCACACAGATTATATGCAACAAACTTTTTGATCAAGGTAGTAGTTTGAAATCTACAGAAACAGCAAGAAGACTTTGATTTCACTGATAATATATGTATTATCTCCCTATGGAGAAAGGCTGTATAGACTACGAAGAGCTAACATTGGTCTGAACACTACTAAGTGATATATCATCGCAAAAGTTTACGTTTGCACGAAGAGAATTTATGGGTGATTTTGTACAGTAGAACACAAAGGATCTTCTAGGTTGGCATGTCTGCCATTGGACAAACAGAAGGTTTCGTGATGGCCATGGAAGATGGTAAAGGGCCAGAATATTAACGATGACAAGTGTAGGAAATGCGTTATTGCCTCACAAACTATAGTACATGTACTGAACGGCTGTACACCACTTGCAGATAACGATTACAAGGAAAGGTACAATGCAATGGGAAGAATCCTATATATTAGTCTTGTAAAAAGGCTTTCTAAAAATTCCAATCGGGACCGATTATCGAAACCGTAGCATACATTTTATATTAATATTCGATGCTAATGAATATTTCACCGAATACAAATCCAATAGGCCAGATGTTATGCTAATTGACAATTTAACAGAAGTGCATATGTGATAGGCTTCCCAATACAGTTCAACAACAACATAATGAACACAATCGACACGAAAACCGGTTCTTTTGCGTTAGTGCGTTTTACCATATAAAATGCATGTATTCTTTCCATTTTTTATGAGAAATACATTTTATAATAATACAACACAAAGGATCGCAGCATCGCGGGAAGTTTTGCTCTAGTATGCATACAGTGGTGAGACAATTTTTTTTACCATAAATAGCTAGAACAGTGTGAAATGGTCCGAATAAACGTAGATTAATTTATTTGGGTCAGATGGAAGATCCTATGTACGAACTTCTTACAATTACAATGCATTCTTTATTTGAATTTTGTAATGCGAAGTAAAAAATTAAGAAACTTTAATTTAAGAAAATTTTTTGTGTCCTTTTTTTCTTTCACCACAGTATATGTTATATAAATAAGAATATACATATAAATAGCTTTTGACTGTGTTTTATGTGATACCCGCTTATCCAATCTCCGTATATTCCAACTTCTATATTAAGTATGAATGGGAGCTGCCGAGCCCACTTATCCAATATCATCCAATTATTTACTGACGTGGTGTCTTGTCTAAGAAATTTTTTAGATCAAATCTAGAATCTTTTGCTATTACCGTTTTCAAGATATACCAAATTTAGAGACTTTAGCTTTAACTGTTCTCAAGATAGAAAAAAATCAATATTTGCTTTGTGTAAGAGACACCATGGCCATTAATCCAATTCGACCATTTTTTCTAAAGCTGATTTGCATTGTCTGCAAACCTATTTGTACCAAATTTAGAGACTCTTACTATTACCGCTTTGAAAATACAATCCAATAAATTTTTGTATATGTATGGTACCACCAGTTTTTTTTTTTTTTTTTAAGCTGAAAGTAGACCTTTCTAACGCATATATTGAAATCAGCTGAGTGGTTCTCGAGTTATTAAACGGCGAACATTGATAGGACAACTTACCTTTATACATATTATTATGTTTTATCAATTTTAAACCATTTGAGTATGTTTAATAGCGTTAAAATAAAATTAAACATCACTATTGTTATTGTCTTGCAGTTTTTATTTTATTGTCTTAATGCAGCAAATTCATATTCGCTTATACAATACTTTTTATTTACGCCTAAACAGACTTTAATTTATGACAGCCAAACGATAACTAACTAACGTGTAGGTAAAGCAACCTTTTTATATACCTAATTGTCTACAGTTTGCAAAGTTCCGGAAATGTTTCATATCCTCTATTTTATATCCATTGATTCAAACGTAAAACATAGATGGTCGGATTGGTAGTGCAGCCAGATAAAACAAATAAGTACTTCATTGACAGGGTGACACATAATTGCCAAATATATCCAAATCCCACAATATTGTTTTAAAGGCGCTGATGTGTGTTTTCTTTTTAGGCATTTTTATTTTCGTAACAATATATAGATTTAACACATGGGCTGTTTTAATTGCTTTCACCTCTTTCAAGTTAGCTTAAAAACACTGCTGTTAAAATTTTATGATATTCTATTAATTAGTTTGTGAGTTATTGTGCTATTCACTGGACATGCTAATGAGACGGTAACACCGAAAACATAAAAAAACACAAAATTGTTTTGAATGATCGAAAAGTGAAGTTGGGTTAGTTAGCTGACATCGTAAAAATATCAAAGGAACGTGTTGGCTTTATATTGTATTAGCATTGACTATGAGAAAGCTTTGTTCGCAGTAGGTACCGCGTATGGTCACTGTTGACCAAAAACAACAACGTATTGATGATTTTGATACAATGACGACACCATATAAATTGAACTTCGATTACTCCCACACCTACGTTATACGCCAGATTTAGTTCCCAGCGACTACTGGCTATTTGCAGACCTCAATAAAATCCTAGGCGGTAAGAAATTACTTTTGGGGAAAAGATAAATCGTTCTACAAAAGTTGTATTGAAATGTTAGAGTAGCAATCTAATGATTGCATTGCTCTTGATGGAGATTGCGTTAATGAATAAAGCTATTTTTGAACATGAAAATAGTGTTTTTTTTTTTTTTTTTGTTAGGTGCGTGACTGTTCCGCCCATGTATTATATAATTTACATTTGATCGTTTGGTTTATTCTTTCAGTTAACAAACTAAACATTATATAACAATAAATGTTATATTGTATGTAATATCCATAAATTAAATCAAATTAATGAATATTTTTATTGACATTTTTATTCGTAGTTTTTAGTTTTTTTCTGTTTTGGCTGACCCATATCATTTGGTTTTTCTTGGAACTGCAAAGTAGCAATACCATAAACCATATGTTCTAATTCACTCTACATATTCTATCAGTTGAATTCAGTTAATATTGATACCCCGTTACAAAAGTTATTTCCTTGAATTAGCCACTAAAACACTTGTAACATATTGTTTCTCTTATTCAGAAATTTAAATTTCAAACTAAAAGCTCTTTTAATTATTAAAAAATGTATTTCATTAATTTTTCATTAGAATATTGATATAATTAATTATAATGAAGTATTTTATAAAACATTTACATTTTTACAATATTTAACTTTAACGAATTTTATCACATTAGGGTTCCTTTTTTATATTTTTGTTCTTTTATAAGACTTCATAAACATTTAAAAAAAATTTTATTAAAAATTTAATATCTAAGCTAAGCAAAGCAAATAAATAATAAAAAAGAACTCGTATGCAATTAATCATTCATCACGTGATTGATGTGTCACAAGCCAATTTTAAAATAAATATTCAATATTTATTTAAAAGCTAAACCAAAAAATAAATAAATAAAAGAATATATTTTTCAAACAAAATTACACTTTTGTAGCATTACACTGTACGCCATTTAAATAGCACAACCTGTGTAGTTTAAAAAATTTGAGGTTAGGAAGTAAATTATCTGTCAAGTGTTAAAATGTCAATAGCACTGGTCTACAAAAAACAAAAAAATTTCTTGCCTTTAAATGATGCGCTGAATTCAAATCCGTTTTCAGTTATTTTTCCATCGGGCTCAAATTTTTTTTGATGGGCGTGGCAAATTTTTCGCCTAAAATATGATAGTTGTGTAGATATATTTCATCACAACTTGAAAACGACTTGGCCGATTTTAATGCAATTACCACCAAACGTTTAGAAACAAAATTTTCTGTAAGTCACCTAAATAACATTTTTTTATTGTATTTTCAACAGTTTCGGAGTTATTCACAACTTAGAATCTTGAGAATAAAATAAGCTCTAAATCATGAAAATCAGTTGGCTATTGCCGGCTTTATTCAAAATTAAATGCAGGTATCTAACTTTGACCAAAGCTAGCCAAAATTTTTCTTATAAAATAAGTGGAAGTTATATTATTTGCAGATATATTGTTTCATAATTTTTGTTAATTTTTTGTTCCAAATTAACAAATATAATTAAACAATTTATTGATAGAGTCAAGCAAAAGTTTATTAGATAATGTCTACCGAATTCTGTAAACATTTTCTTTCTTTCCACTAATATATGTATTTAAAATTTAAAGAAAGTTTTAATAACTTTTTTATTTAATAACGTATTAATTAATATATTTTTTAATTGAAGCATATTTTTTTAATAAAATTATTGCAAATGCTTTGTTTGATTTTACGATTCCGATGATAGATTCCATGTTTAACAAAATTTTATTCGATTTTCTGAATTTCTTTACCGAATTTAAAATTTAATTTTTTCTCTGTGTTGTCAATAAGGCTCAGTAAGCCACTTTCCGCACAGGTACCTGTAACCCGCAAACATTCCTTTGGTGGATAACATTTTTTTTTTGCTTGCAACAATAAATAATATGGCGGATGAAATACAGTGTGCCCGCCGGAAAGGTATTTTACTTTGTTTTGCCGCCATTTTGGTAAACATTAGTCTTGACAGTTCATATTTGGCAGTCGTGAAGTAGAGACGTAGACGAGTAGAGGAATGGTGTTGTTGATTGGCTTCTATGGTCTCTTGATTTGACTACGCAGACTTCGTTTTGTGGGGATATCTGACAAGCAAGGTTTATGAAAGCAAACCAAAAACGCTGAACAACTCAAACAAATTATTCGTGATGAAATTAATGAAATACCGCGTGAAATGTGTAAGAATGTAATGAAAAATGTGCTCAAAAGGGCTCGCATTTGAGAGGCCAACAGAGGCGGGCATTTATCTGATATTGTATTCCATACGTAATTGCCGACATTAAAGAAAACATTTATCAATAGAAGATCCATTCTCTTTCATATAATCAAAAATTCTAAACAAACAAATTAGTATACCTTCTCGGCGAACACCCTATACCTAGTTTGTGTTTTTGGGATGATCTTGTACTGTCGTCTTGATAGATCAGCGTTAACGAAAAAATTAAAGCTTGTACTGGTGTCAAAGGAGTAGCACTATCATTATTTCCTTTTTCATCGATTATATTCGTGAGCTGGAATAGGACAATTTGTTATCTCTTTCAGGATTGTGAAGCAACTCTTTTACTTTGTACTTTTAAAGTTGTTTGTTCAGCGTGAACGATAACGTCATTTCCCACTTTTGACCGGATTTCTTTGGTTTTTCACCGCATGCTTCGCTCACTTGATTAATGTTTGATTTTACAGAAATCTTAAATGTTCCGTTCAATCAAAACTTTATTGCATTATGCCCATTTGTCTTGAAAGACAAATCGCTTTAAACAAAGAAAATCTTTGTTTTAAGTCTTTGATATCCTCGTCTGTCTTGCTATAGTTTATTAATAAATGCAACAATTCACTTTTGCATTGAAATTCAGTAAATTTTGTCTTTCAGAATTTGATAAAGGTATTTCCGGGTAACAATATCCATACTTGTTCTGCTCGTACATAATTATTCAAATTACCGGTTAACCGGTTGTTTTATTTAAACAAAATTGTTCTTAATTCTTGAAGAGTAGAGCTACCACTTAAAATTAAAGTGGCAATCAATACCAACAATAATTCAAAAAAATCTCTTAAGAACTTTGCCAACTACGTACGGAGTCCGTTAAAAACAAAGCTCATTACACAAAGTACTGATAGTCGAACCGCAACTCAAGCAGCTAATTTCGTATTTTTTGTTGTATTACTTGGTAGATAATGATGCCTAAGATAATAAAAATTAAATCTTTTACTTCGAATAAATCTACTAGTAATATACAAGTCCTTAATTGCCTCGACAAGAAAAGTTGCTTTGGTTTCGAAGAGCACTGTATGTAAATTCATGCACCAAGTATTAAATGGTTTATATGGCACTGTGGTATGTTAAATAAGACACTCACCTTCCAACCAAGAAGTTGTCGGTTCAATCCCAGGCCATATCATCTGACAATTTTCAACATCGATCTCACCTCACAACATTACTAACGACTGGTTATGTGTATTTACGCTGTGAAAAACTTCGCTAACATGTATATCTGCCGTTCGGAGCCGGCGTTTGTGGGTCGCTTTCAATTAGTCTAGTTAATCATTATCCATATATAAAAATCAATATTTATTTACAGAAGATGAGAAAACGCTTTGTAGATCAAGTGTGCATATCTTTTTCGATCTACCTTGGCTTCTACATTTTTGTGGAACGTTCAAGGTTGTTATATCTATAAAAATAATAACTAAATTTATACAAATAATTAAACGATGAGCATATTTGCAATAAAATATATACAAGCGTATAAAAATTATACTTATTATTCGTGTTAAATCAACCATATTCGACACAACCAAAAAAACAGTTAAAACCGGTCGAATAATAACCGTTCGTTCTCCCTAGCTCGTACCTTCAATAACGATTACCTAATTAATAGGACAAAAAATATTTTTAATTAAATCTTAAGGGTGCGAAGATAAATTCGTCAAGTTAAATACGTCCCACACGAAAAACACATACGTTCTACATACAAGCAAAAATTTCCCTCAGACAAAAAACAATTGTTGTCGCGGCGTAGTGAAAGGGTACAGTTAGAATTCTCTGAACGGTCTTCTACGAGAAACGTGTTATTTTATATGTTTTTTAAATTCAAATTTTGCTGCGTTAATATTGATTTTTGAACTATGTGCAGCATTTGAAGTTACCAGAACGTCTCGAAAAAAAATGAATTAATACATTAATCCATTGTTTTGTTAAATAGCAGGGTTGGCAACCCACTGGGTAACCCAATTAAGCCCACGCGGGTTATATTGGGCATTATATTTAAAAAAAAACCTGGATGGGTTCTTTTATTTAAAGATTTTCGGAGAATCCACGTTTTTTCATCCGTAGAACGGGGTAGATTGCGCTTAAAGCGAATGTGTTTCATAATATAAACAGGTCGAAATGTCATGTAAAGAAAGCCTGTATAAAAAGGTGTGAGAATGTTGTATCCGTCGCAACAGCCGACGGAGCAATGTTCGGATGCGGTATTTGATCATTTCTAATAATTGTTTTAAAACTTTTACGACATGAGGTCGGGTGTTATCAAGCAAAAGAACAACTTAATCATGTCTGTCTTTATATTCCGGCTGTTTTTCTCATAACGCACGATTCAAACAAAGTAATTGCAGTCTGCTTCGATCACCCAGTTTTAGTAGCTCATAGTACATTATGGCGCCCCACCGAGAGCGCCAAATTGCATTATAAATGCTGAAACAACCTAATTGTATAAACAAACTAAAAATATTGTCGATTTGAACGAAATTTGGAAGCAGTTATAAAACCCAAAAAAACCATCAAAAAACCCAATAAAACTTTGTGGGTTGGGTTTTTTTTTAACCCGGATTTTTGCCAACCTTGCTTGATAGTGAAAGTTATTAGCAGTTAATTTGCAACAACTGTATGATATAGTAGTTGCGACAATGGTTTCATTCTCCCTTTTGTTAAAAACAGCACATAAAGTTCTCATGCATTTACTATTATATTTCAAAACAAATTTATAAACAATGTCCACCACCACTTTTTGAATAATACAGCAATTCTTTTTTTAGCCAACTCAAGTCATGTAGAATCACTCCACCCAAGTACATGTTGGTATAGTGTAAAAAATTGTTAAAATATATAGTATAACTGGCTGTCGATTTTACAATTTGCAACAATTTGCAATTTTAGAACCTTTCAGCTCCTCACTAGATTTGGAGTTTTAGGTCGTAAAAATATCCTTTTGATGAAGTCAGGCACTTAGCCAAAACGAATGGGTTTTCCTTTAATAAACGTTTTACAAGAATACCATTTCTCCATCAATGGATAAACTGTAAGCAAAGTCTTTCAACGATCTTACTTTAGCGTATTTGCCTGTTAGATCAATGCTGTAATTATAAGAAATATAATTAATTGTATTGCTTTATCAATCCGGCACAATTTTTTGATTTCTAAATTACAACAGCTACGATGGGTCCTTAGACCAGTATAGTTACCATTTTGGTAAAATATGGTAGCCAACAAAGAACGACAATCCATCAAAGTGGTATAAATTATGCGGTTCAATGGTAAACATGACATTGCACTGAGAGGCATATGTTCTACTTTGATTAACAACAATATGAAACAGTTCATCATTAAAAATGGGATAAAATAGTTCAATTGGAAAATAAGCTTTTCCATAACAATATTTGTGTTCATAATATTTCAATATTTACTGGCGTTTTATGAACCAATGATGATTTTATTAATTTAGGAAATCTTGCCGAATTTGCTACACATTCCTGCTCATCGGTAAGTAAAATTACCACAAGGCTAGGTGACAGTAATTCCTGCCTTTAATCAATCCACAGAGTTATTGCTTATGAAGCGTTGACTATTAGCCCATATTTTGTAATCATTAAGCCACTGGAGGTGCTCTGCCACGCCTTAATTTCATCATCTTTTATACAAACAATCATATTTAGCGAAGCTATTAACCTTACCAACGGAATAGTAAGTGAAAAATAAGTTTTAATGAGATGTTTTATTCAGCTAATGAGGTGTGCTATTTAAGTGGCGAGCAGTGTATGTATTCAAATTAATTTGATTTTTACGAGTATTGATTTTAACATATATGTGGTATGGTATATGTATAAATGCATATGTACATACATATGTAACAAATATATAAATAAAAGAAAAATAACCAAAACATATGCTCTGTCACGGAATTTCAATTAAAAAAAAAATATTTAAAAAACAAGGATCAGTTTTTGGTCAAATTTGATGTATTAGATACTTGGGAACTATGGCAACTTTTTTTTTATTGTGGTAACATTAAACCTCTTGTTCGTATTCAATAGGTATATGACAAGTCAATAAAATCTCACTTAAAATTAATTTCAAGTATGAATTAATCGTTTGTACAATGTACCCATTTTGTCATGCTTGGCTAGCTTCCTTCAGGATACTTGCCGGGCAACAGGCTTAACTTGTAGTGGTAAGACAGAATACTCTGTCACGCTGGCGTAATATTCCCTCGGGACACTTCTTTATTCTATCATTGAAACCCCGGCTTGAACGGTACTCTTCTTCTTATCGTGATTCCAATTATAGACGACTGGTCATCTGGCTCGATCATTCCTGGTGATTCAGTGTAATTCAATACTGATGGCTCTAAGCTTGACATGCATAATTTCTCTGTTAGACAAGCGGCGATCGGATCTCTTACAGTTATGGCTTTCAACTATAAGCTGGTTAAGGACTTTAGTGACTCTCTTGGATTATTTTGAGACCACCTCATTTGGGTTAGTGGTCACAGGGACATTCCGGGTAACTGAGTTACAGATGAACACTCCTCCTGGAAATCCACCTACCCACAAAGATGTATCTCTTACCTTCCTTAAGTATTTATTGAACGCTGACAAGGAGGAATCTTGCTTCACTACTAGAATCACCTGATATAGATTGGATAGTAGGCAGCTGTGTCTATTCTCACAGGTTATTGTGATACAGGTAGGCACACGCAAAAGTTGCGCTTACCCGCCAATAATTTCTGTCGATGTTGTTGATCTATTGAGGAAGAGCAGGGGGTACAAGACTTTATTTGCTAGTGTCCGTTACTAGCTCGATATATACTGCTAACACATGGCTCGCCTTTACTCGATGGCTTATCGACCATTCATATGAGGTTGGTGACTGGCACAGAGGCATCGCTTCATGTGTGGTATCACAGTCGGATTGATTTAACTATGCTACCACTCCCTTCTTAGCTAACCTAATACAATGTCAGACAATGTCTTTGAAGCCTCTAGTAAATCTGAGGAGTAACTATTATACAAAACTTTACTGAACAGTTTACACTCACCATGCGTACGTTGCAAAAGACTGCATCTAATTACAAAACGAGAATTTGAGTTACTTTGTTCGCTTTTTCAATTACTTATATGAATTACCCTGTTCACAGTACACCTTCCTTATTGGTTTTGAAAGATCTTCTTTTTGTTGTTTTCGTTTATTGTTGTCTAAATTACATATGTACAATGGAAGAAATAAGCAAAAATCATTATTTTAAAGTATTAAATAAAATAATTATTTTTCCAGCAAATAAAAATGCTGGCTTGCAAATGAAATCAATGCAGCGAGCGGGCATTGTTGTGTTTATTTACTTTCCTTTAAGTTAATTTTTCTTTGCGTTTTATGCTTTGCAGGTGGTGATGAGAAAGAAACCGAAAGAACCGAAAAAAATTTGAGATCACATTGATTTTGTTAGTAACTGAAATTTATATTTGTGATTCGCTCTCAAAATTTTCTATGAGGAATTATGTGGAGGTTCTGTTCATTATATCAGGCTACGCCAGAGTGTCACGGAAGCGCAAAAAAATGTTTAAAATATTATCATAAAGTGTATGATTATTAACTTGGACTCTAAGTCATACTTAATAACGCGATATTCAAACATTTTGGTGCTACGGAATACAGTTATGGTGCACGGCCGCAGCTTCGGCTATTGAACAAATACAGAGGTGTAAAAAAAAAGTTTGCGACTGATAACAAATGCTTCATGGCTTACAAGACATTCGAAAATTCATAAACGTACCCAATTTTAGATCTATCTGAACTCATAACCTGTGCAATCTTGAGTGATGCTGTCCACATTCGATTGAGAAGAACACATACTGATACAAAGTAGAGCAATAATAACATCAAATTAATCAACGATATTTTGCTCCGCACTGGAAGAACTAAATTCAGATACATACACACATACATAATTCCCACGACATACCTAGTAGAACAAAAGGACTTCTCTCAATCCATGAGCTGTAATCGAAAGGGACCTAAAGTCTAACGCCATTTACTAGAGAACTTTTTCATTGCTTAAATACTACTAACCCCTCATTATCAATGCTATTAGGTGATACCGCTGTTGAAAATCGTCAGATGGTCCGGCCTCGGACTAATCCGATGACTTCGTGATTGGTAGGTAGGGGTGTCGTACCTAACATACCACAACAGCACATACTAAATTTTGTTATGGCGTTTTCTTTTATGAAAAAATGTTGGATTGTTTTTCGTTCTATGCCACAGAACTTAGTCATAAATTAAGAATTATCAAAATTTTTAAAAGGCAACGTTTTTAGAGATAAGCATAGCATCCATTCTTTGTATTAAATTTAAAGAAAGAACACACAAAAATAAGGCCAACAAAGTGCAACATTTTTTTTTCAGAGAAGAAAACGCTATTAATTTCTATAATTTCCAGTTTACATTGCAGTGAGGGAGGATCCAATTTAAGTATTGAAGAAAGAATTCTCTGATTAGCGATTTCTTTTTGATTAACATGAACGAAACAGCTGAAGATAACATGTATATTCAGAAGGACTGACCTACGTGCTGTAAAGCAGACGATAGAATGTACATTCTTTAAGAACCTTTTGACGGTATAATATATAAGATCATTACATTTAACCCCGATAAACTTTTTCTTAATGTAACATATCGATCTATAACAATAAGCCAAAGTCTACTATCACCCTTTTAATCAACATTGATGAGACATTTGCTCAAATTTCTCTCTTAATGGCTAAAAAATATATAATTTTGTTATTACATCAAGCACAGTTTGCTCATTTTTACCCTCCCTTAGTACAAAAACCTATAGATACATAAATAAAGATTAATAATATCGCAAAACATTATTCCATTCGTATGTCCATAAAAAATAAGTACAAAATGCCGTTGTGACCTACGCACAGTATGTCGTCTAGAACTAGCTAGCTGGACAAAAACAACATCATCAATTCTGAAAATTGTTAATCAGAGCATAAACCATAATGGCAGCTAATGTTTTCTCTGAAATGTGTCAAAACATTTATAAGGGTAAGACCAAAATATTATCGAAATAAATATATGAAATTTGTTGCATTTGCGCTACTTATGCGAATATGTCTCACATGTTGTTGCTTGATGTAAAACCGTAAAATAGTGATGGGTCCAATAACCAAGCGTAAGTAGTTTTTTTATACTATTACATATAATATTGTTCAATCCGTAACATATAAAATTTAAGTGATTTAAAAAAAAATATACAAAAGTTAATTAATCTGGAATTCAAAACGCGATAAGTGAAAATTCACCCATTTTCCCGTGCTAATCTTTTTATCAAGCGTGACATACACCATTTAATTGCAAATAAATACAGTTTTACTGTATCTAAAATATAAATTTTTAATGAATACCTGAAAACTTCGAGTACTAGCAAAAATAAAAAATATAAAATATTCTTCCTCAAAACATGTTCTGGGAAGCTTAAGCAAGCAATCGGTGATGGATAACAAGGCAGTTACTATATCCAGATTTTTTGCAAAATTTTCGAAAAAGTATAATTCCAGAAGAACTCATGAACGCTTCTAACGTCTAACAAAACATGGCTAAATGGTGGTATAATGTTTATACTTTATACGATGATGTAGAACCAACCACATCAGCTTAGCTTCCTCTGGCTGGCCTAGGGAGACCAAAGAAAAACTTACAAAATGTATCTTTCAAGACCAAAGGTAGACGTGTTGATAATTTGGATCAATGACGAAGTTTCTAAAGACAAAATGGGTAGAACGTGACAATATGGTGTCTGTCAAACATGATCTGGTTTTGACTGTTATTGATGATAAATATTGTAATGCTGTGACTGAAAGTTTGGGAGCAACACCAACGCTGATAAATGACGAGTCTAGGAAATATGTGACCAACAAAAGTATTAATTAATTTTCATTAACATTATTTTTTCCTTAATTTAATTTTCCTTTGTCTACATTACACGCCTGGATTCGTTGTTTAGTATGTCTGTTTCATTTTAGCTACCGCCTCTAAATTAAAAAATGACAATTAAAAGATGTCTGACAAAGTTAATGTGAAGCAACGTTCTTTAAGCATCAGGGTTGACTGTTTTGACAGATCTTTTAACATATCACCGAATCTCTTATTTTCAAGAAATCGGGGCCAAAGTTGGATCGTCCCAAAAGACGAAAAGTTTTTTGAAACGGGATTCGAAAATTTGCTCTTCTTCGAGTTAAAAAGACGACCGAATTAATTTGTACTCCCAACACGTAAATTATTTTTGTTGTAAATAATCTACGAACTACTTAAAATAAAAAACTCACTCGGGTTACCCTGTTAAGCATTCAATAATATTTTAAAGAAGTAGTAGTGTTATATGTAGACAAACCAAAATCAGTATTCCGAAACACTAACGACGGAAATACTGCTCGTAACTTTGACAGGAATCTTCAACTGAAATTACAGCATTACACGTGACGTTAGTAACAGGTCATTATATTTAAGTCTGTATTCTTGGTATTATATGCCCTCCACCGTACACAAGACCCTAGTACATGGGGCGAAAATTATACAATCATCTATTCTGCCAATTAAGCAACTTCCTGAGGAAGCTCAGGAATCTCTTAATAAAGATTGCAATACAAACTTGCCAAGCATGCTTCTTATCCTGTTATTAAATAGGTAAATTCCCAGAAATAGAACAGAGTCAATCCGTCCTGAGGTCTGAGATTTAGTTTTGGAGCCCGCATGTAATGTAAATAGAAATAGAGTTGTGTGTTTTTCTAATCCTTCTAAAGAATAATTTAGTGATGCTTAGTAAGTAATTTTGTTTGTAATTTATAGTAATAAAATATATCGTCATATGAAACCCGAAAAGCCATAAGCTACAAAAAATTTGAAATTGGTTTTCTGATTGATTATGATGCATTCGTTCGAAATACATATTCCAACGAATTTAAATACAACGTTTTTATCAGCAATATTCTAAGCTTAACCTAAATTGTTTATTTCATATTTTAAGAAGTTTTTTGTTTCTCCTGTAAAGTTTTTGAAATGTAACTTATGCTTTCTTGGATTTCATATGACGACATATGTCTTGTTAAGTTTTTATTTAATTTTCCGTAAATAATTATAAAGAATTTAGTTTGTCGTGTATCTAGTAATGAAAAATATATTTTTTTGGTAATTAATTTGTTTTTTTATCATTGGACGTTGGGACAGCCCGAACAAATTTGGAAAAAAGAAAAAAAAAGAGAGATTGATGAGAAATTTTCATAGGGCTTATTAGCTTACTCTTTGCTTAACTGATCTTCATGTAAATTTTTTTTAATTATTTCGCATTCGATGAAGGCCGTTCACTCAAAGTATAAACTGTAAAAAAATAAATAAATAACTATTTATATACTTTAGCTTTTATTCCACCGAATGTCATCAATTTTATTATTATTTTTTTTTACGTTAAGACCTATATATGTGTCGTTATATTAACGCTAATTTAAACCACATGAATTCATATAGTACGACGGCTGTACGACCAATTTGAAAAATTAGAATTTTTTCTTATCAAAAATTCAACATTTTGTTTTCTTGGCTTGGATCTTTTTTCAGCAAGGGTTCGCAAGCGTTTTTTTATCGGTCATTTAGTGCAAGGTGTTTAGTTTTCAGATATAGTAATTTCGTTCTGCCCAACGCTGCCCATCAGAACACTTTTTTGGAAATTTCAGATATGCTTTATTAGAAATTTTGATTTGCTTTGTTTTGTGCAAGTAAATAACATGGCGCGACAAATAAACACCTGGGATGTGATGCTGTTTTTCTGATAGGCACCATCGAGTACAATAATAATCTCAGTTTGAAATTTTTGAAACACCTCCAAAATCTTGAGATACTGATAAAAAACCGGTTTTTCGTTTCATGAACTTATAAGCTTATAACTTATTCGAATATTATTCATTTTTAAATTTCTCAGCGGGTATGGAAAAAAGAAAAACAAACTTTTTAATTAACATATATTTCGTTTTAATAGCCTTGAGGAATATTTGTGTATTTCTCTAGCAATTGGTAGAAGATAATTAAAAAATAATTTTAAAAAAAATTAAACACAACCTTTTAAATTACATACACATAGATTAGCCAAAGCCTGGTGGTGGTAATTGAATATACTTGAAGAGACAGTACAAAATTTCAGCAAGAATAGCCAGGATAAATGTCGACATAACAAAAAATATACATACTACCTTGAACAAAAAGTTTCAGGGATCAATTCCTTGTGGCGGTCCCATCGTTCCGATTTGATTTTTGTTTCTTTTTTGTTGTTGTTAGGTTGGTACATCTGTTGTTGATATTCCCGCTAAATCTTAGCGTCGTAGCTTGACATTTGCAAAAGCTACGTAGCCAAGAGTACATCTGTCTTTATGTGTGTTAGCGGTTCTTTCAAATTTTGACTGTGTTAAGGTTGCAGAAGTCATGATTTGCGAGTTTGAATACGATCCCACATTCATCAAAAGGATCATTAATATTAGATTCATAATACCATGATTACGACCTTACCAATGATACTTATATCTTATAGCTAAACTCAGCTCTCTAATTGATATCAAAAATAGTGCATTCCTGCACCACAGTGCATTGTCGGTAAAACCGAGTTCTGAAAACAGTTAAAATTATCATAAACATTATCAATAAGCGCGTTAAAATACGATCCCACATTCATCAAAAGTTATAAAAGTTGTGGCGTTAATTTGTGCTACACTCGGTAAATATAATATTTCAAAGGCCAAGTTTTAAAATAGTGTACAAATATAAGTTACCTCCACCACATATTGCGGTCTACAGTAAAATTAATTATCATTTCAAAGGATATAATAAAAATCAACATTCCAGTTTATGTCTTTAATTGTTGCCATCCATTTACGCTCCCTTTAAACATTGCCAACATAACAATTCTAAACAACACACAAATCATTTCCACAAGAAACGTGTTGGAAAATAATAACAAAGTTCTTCTGATTTTAATTACAATTGCTAATTGTACTGGTTTTGTATTCATTTGAAATTAATTTCAATATTTTTTCTTGAATATGAAAAATTTACGTTTCTCTGTCTTTTATACAATTTCTTATAGTTGTTGTTGTTACCGCCGTAGCAAAGATTCACCTAAAATATGTATGTAAACGTGTTGACACTTGAAAGTTTTAATAATTCTCTCGTTTTTTTAGCTAAAGAAGTTCGAATAAGTTTTCAAGTCCTAATGTCAATCATTTGTCAGATGTACATGATTTTTACATAATAAAACATTTTTTTATGTATTCTTTTAATTTCACATAATCCAACAAGGAAGAAATAAAAGTTTATTAAAAAGGATTGAAATGACATAATTATTTAAAAGTGATTAGAGGGTTTAGTGGTTTTTTCGATTCAAAGGCTTAAATTGAATAAATGCTTAAAGTTTTTTTGAGCCGGTATCTAAGGCCTAAAAATTTCTTTTAAATTAATCTTGATTAAGACTGATCAAATTTTCTTTCCTATTTAATAATGTATTGCTTCATAACGCGGATCTGCGCTTTTAAGAATGATACAAAATCAAACTTTTAGAATGCTATTATCTAAAGGGTGGTCCAACAACGACAAGCTTTTTGGCCCAACTTAATTAGACATTTCTTCGTTTCAGTGTTCGCTAAGTTCAACCAATGAGAGGTACACAATTGAGCAGCGCGTTTAAATTGTTGAAGCCTTTTACAAAATCGGGAGTTGAAATCAAAATGCATTTCGTGCACTTGTGATTCTTTGGTCAGCAATAATCGGACAAATGTGTCCACAATCGGGAGAATTGTGCGCAAACACTTGTGCATGTTCGCCCAGTTCGTTCTGCAGAAAACATTGCTGTTGTTCGCAAAAGTTGTGGCAGAAGAGCCATCGACCTCAACTCGTCCTCGTGCTCAACAAGTAAACATCTCACGAACATCACTTATGGGAATTTTGAATAATGATTTGAATTTACACGCTTACAAGGTTCAAGAGCTGAAGCATACTAACCATTTCAAGCGTCTTCAATACGCCGAATGGTTAGTTGAACAGACAGAAGTGAATGGTGACTTTACAAAGAAAATCATATTCAGCGACGAGGCATTCTTTTACCTCAGTGGATTCGTTAACAAGCAAAATTGCCGCATTTAGGCAAATGAAAATCCACGAGTGACTGTTTGGTGCGGTTTATAGGCTGGCGACGTTACCGGGCTGTACTTCTTTGAAAATGAGGTTGGCCATGCAATTAACGTGAATGGTGTTCGCTACCGCGAGATTATAATGGACTTCTTGTGACCAGAAATTGAGTATATGGACCTGGACGATATATGGTTTCAACAAAATGGTGCCACAGAGCCAATTGCCGTCGTGGCGATGTTAATTGGTCGTCACGATCATGAGATTTGACACCGTTGGACTTATTTCTTTGGGAGTATTTAAAAAAAAAATGTGCGTCAATATGCCAAAAACAATTCAAGAGTTAAAGGAAGAGATAATTCTACACATTAACAACATTGAACCTCAATTATATCTCCGAATCGTTGAAAATATGGACCGACGGATATAGATATCATAGCCATATCTTTTGTGTTCAACAACATATGTATGTTTGATAGTGTTGGCCTACCATCGTCGTAATGTAAATAATGTCAAAGTTACATTTGTATGCTTTTATTCGTTTACCTATTGTTAACGCTATTTTGATTACTGTATGTTTTTATTTTGACTTAATTTGGAAAAGTTAGATGTCGTTACATAACACATTTATATGAAAAGAATTTTATGTAAAACTGCCTACATGGTAATTTTACATTGTAGTTTTAACAGGCTTACTTTAATATAACCTTAAGCTTCTTTTTCTAGGAAAACGTGACTTTCCATTATTCCGTTTTAAAACAGAGAAGAGTGAATACCTTAAGAGTTATTGTAACGAGATCAATTCATTAAGTGGTAAATTTATAAAGTGTGCTTGGAAGCAGTCCCGCGTAAACGGATAGAACGGTTTATCCTTATTGCCGAGAAGGAGATCTAGAAGAAAAATAAAATAAATTTTAAAAATTTCTTTAGACAAAGTGTATGTACAATTTTTGTTTCTTATTCTTTAACATGGGTAGATTTTAATTTTACTGACACACGGGGACCACGTCGTTATTTTACAGGATAAACTACCACAAACCTGTGTGCGAAATTAATGAACGGTGGTTGTATGAGAATGACCAGATTACTCTTGGAAAATTCAGCCCATTTCGTATCTTCTTTTCAGCGGATAAATTTCTTCTTTGTTCAATAATTATACAGCATTTTTCCCATCGTATATCTATCACGAACTTAAACTACAGAATTGATACTATAGAAACCTTTTATTAAATATTTTTTCTTCTAAATTTGAAATCAGAACTTGTAAATTGTTTTTATATAAAATTGAAATATTTAACTGATCTACCAGAGCTATTTTGCAATTGATAGCCAGTCATAATTATTATTGAATAATTAAATAGAAAAAGGCAAAAGAGGAAAACAAGGCGAACTTAACAAAGCGGTCTTATTTTCAAAACGAATACAACACTGTAAACAGACTTTAACGTTGTGTCACAATAAAGCAACACTGTAGTAAGCAAATAGTAAACAAATTAACTGCGTATCACATATGTTTGTTGTAAAAAAATAGTAATGGCGAATCGTTTTGACATATAGTCACTTATCAGCTGTTGCTTACGTAGCAAGGCAAGGGCACCTGGTTGGAATTCGCCTTGGAGGAAAAAAAAGAAAAGAATATCTTGCAGTTATTTGTTAATTTAATGAGAAACTTGACAAACCACTTCTAGCGAAAACAGACAAAGTCAAAGAAAACAATAATAAGAAAGTAGAAAGAATTTAATTTTGATACCTTTCTTTTAAAGTACAGTGGTGGCCACAATTGTTGCTGCTAAACTCTTCTTAAGTTAAAATATAAATATTTATAAAGACCATGAAAGAAAAGTTAAAATAGATCACCTAAAGCAATCCTTTTTCTCTAAATATTTAAATATGTAAAACTTAATTAAAGAAAAATGTTCTAAATTTTGCTTTAAAATGAACAGAGAATAGATAATGAAATTAAAGACAATTTTGCTATTCCTAATGCCAAATACTTCTATTTAAAACTTATACTATTTAATTATTTTCAATTATAATGCATTTACTTTAACTTAATTAAATTCATAAAATAATATATTGAACAATCCCTAATTTTGTAAATATAATCTAAATCTGAACCCTATATCTTAAATCTAAACTTATTCGAAATATGTATATGTACTCGTATATGCAAAATATAACTATAAATTTAAACAACAAAACCCAGACATACATCGAGAGGCCTCTTCGACGTCACGGATTTTGGTGAGTAACAAAATATAATATTTAAATAAATTAGAAATCAACAACAAAAATTTCTTGCATATAATAAATACAATAGCAAATTTTAAAACATATTGAAGTAAATAACAACAACAAAATTTCCTAAAACAATTTACTTCTCTTAATTTTGTTCTTCCCGTTGTTTTTTTTTTTTTTTTTTTTTTTTGTGTAATATCTTCAAAAATTTAAATCATAACTGAAACGTTTAGTTAAACGATGGTTTATAATGTTTTTGTTATTTAATTTTTTTTATCAGAAATTCAAAGTAATCACATGTATATATTTTTAAATTTTGTTAATATTAATTAAATCTTAATATTATTTCAATTATTTAAACTTTAGTCACTTTAACCTACTTTAGGTATATATCGTAATCCTTTTATTTAAATTTTTCTAAAATCTTATAAATGGGATAGTTACTTAATAAATTAATTATGAAATGCTAAATTCGAATATGTTGTTAATCGTGGTATAATGAGTTAGAAGAGGTTTATTTTGGAATCCGAAGAATATTGTTTGCCAACAGGATGTAGGTAAGTGCGGATTTTTAGGCACAGTTTCTTTAAACATCTAGGAAATTCAATATAATTATAGTAAAAAGTACTACAACCTTAATATGTAAAGTTTTTTTCATAATGGGGATAAGTTTTGTTGAGATGTAGCTATTTTAGGCCTTGTAAAGTAACATAAATGGTTAACTTTTAGGCAGTCTATATAAAAGAGTATCTGTAGAGATTTGATCAAAGAAAGACAAGAACAAATTACAGTAGAAAATATGGTAGTTTGTCAGTATGTCAGTTTCATTCATCATTTATATTTATTTTCTAAATTATAATCACCCTTTATAAATCTCTTATGTTTTTTAAAAGAACAGTAAACATGACTTAACAAAGGATTCTAGTATAGTACGAATCTTAATAAGTTAAGTTATGCTATGTTCACAAGACAATCTTTTTTCGTATTTCGCTTTCAATTCAACCCTCAAATATGAGTTTAATTACAAAATTACAAAACAAAATTTTGATATTGAATCACATAAGTTGTACGTAATTCAATTTCAATTACTAAGAAAATCAATTTAATATCTTAAATTTTGACGGAGAGAAGACACAAATTAATGAACCATCACTGCACACGCAAATTATACAATTTAACAATAAAAAGAAGAACTGTAAAGACCAATTAGAACAGTGTCATGTGAACAGAATATTTCTTATAAGTAATTTAAACAGTGAATAAAGTCATTCGAAGATTCGTGTGAACATGCAATTGCAGTTTACTTGCAACAACCGCCTATCTCACATAACTAACATGGTTCTAAAGAAGATTCAGGCAAAGAGCTGATCTTCTCTTTTATTTTCATGCGTACGTAGTCACACGCATAAGAAAAAAATAAACAATAAAGGGAAAACAAGTGGAAAAATATAGTGCAAAGTAACCTGAGTGAGGAACTTTCAAATTACTACCACAATTGCAAAATGCATTAATATTAGTTTGCCTAACGCTGTTCTAAAGTGGGTTAGTTTATAATTGTCCTCTTATGCCAAAAAATCGGCTCGATACAAACAAAACTTTGAAGTATCCAGTGAGCGATTCTAACATTAGTTCTTAAAACTATTTATGTCAAAAGTACTTCTCTTTCTAAAATTTCCGGAATCAGAATAACAAATGATTGGTTAACCAATTTGCCTCTGTAGGTTAAACCAAAGCAGTATAAGATCACCAAAAACTACATTACTTCTTTCAGCAACGAAGGTTGCCCGAATCTGGCTTTAGTGGTTCAAACACAAGGTATGATGTATCATCAGAAACTACTTTACTTCTTTCAAACACTATTTAATGAGATCTAAATTTGTATTTCTAATTCTTTTTTGATACCGGCACTAAAACGGCTATATTTCTCCGCAACGTGCCAAGCTCTGTACTGTATCAGCAGCTTGGAGTCCATAAGGTGTGCTTACACTAAATAATTTTAACTTTACGTTAAACTAAAGTGATAATGACAACCAACCTCAAAGAGAAGTTAAAAAATATATGATTAAATAGAAGACCGCATCTAATAGTTTGACAGTTAGATGTGGATGCGTAAATACTCAACCAACTACGAATATAAAAAATTTTTAAAAGCTATTATGCTACTATCTAAGTTCAGCTTATCTTATCATTTAAAGTGTTAAAGTGCTAAAGCATTTTTAAATAAGTTTCGTTTGATGATGAGATATCTTAATGCTTTAGTCTACACACTTAGGCGGGAAACAAGACATGTTAATAGCCTTTCAGTAATTCAATTTCTTCTCTCCATTATTCTAAATTTAAAAATAAATACATTCAAAAAATTTGAAATTATTCAAATTGTTGGGCTAAATAGCATACGACAGCGTGAGCGACACTCTTCTCAAATGGATAGACAATAGAAAAGTTTTCAGCTGCTAATCCCACCCACAGTGTTGAATAACGTTTATACCATGATGTGTGCACATTTCATGTTTTTTTTTTTTTTTTTTCCTTAAAATTATTTTCCTTCTGTTTTTCTGTCTTTTAAGTTAAAATCAATCAGTTAGACAACACGGGCCATTACAAAAAAAAAAGAAAAAAGTGGGATATACCAACAAATAGTACAGGCAGAGCATAAAAAAGTTAAAAACTTTTTCTTTTAACGATAATGGCATTAAGAGGGGAATAAATGAATAAAGAAACCCAAAAAAATGAAAAAAAAAGTCAAGAAAAAAATATAAAATATTGTAAATGATGTGTGAACACAAAAACAAGTGTCGCAAACATTTAGTCACCAATAAGGGAAAAAACAACAAAATTTGTTTGAAACATCGTTAAAAAATATATCGAAAGCAATGAAAGAAATAAGTTTTTTTTTTATGGACTAAAGGAAACAATTTTTTAGCTTTTAATTAAATAATGGCAAAGTAAACACTTGTTTGACTTTTGTTCTTATAATGCCTTTGAAGCAGGAATCTTTTCCTCAAAAGCAAAGGCTGTCTGTGTCTCAACCCTGTAACTAAATGGCTAAATGCCTGAAATTTATTGAGGGAAGTAAGAGTATTTGACAAAAATTGAATTTACGAAAACTTTTAAGTTTCCCCCTTCCCCTTCTACTCACTTTATTAAAGATTAATTTGTTTTGAAAATTATTTCTGTAGAATTTAGAGAATTTTTGTTTTCAGGTTGTAAGAGTGAGTGGCAACAAAACGTGTAAGTAAAGCTTGGCTTTAAAATATCTTACTTGACTCTATAGACTTATTATGAGAATTTTTTACCATTAAACAGGATACAGGACTTAGTCATGACTAAATAAGTCCTGAGCTTTTCATAGGATTATTGTCCCCGATCGACTCACACGTTTTCTTACGCTCTTGCTTTTAGTAGTCAGAAAGCCAGCGACGAATGCACATGTATGGTAAATGACTGCAAATTTTTTAAAGGCACAGACAAATAATTTAAAATAGATTCTTTCGCTTTTGCTTTTAGTTATGACTGAAATGCACATGTGCAGCGGATGTATGTTGATTTTTTTTAATTTTTTTAAAACATCAACTTTACTCTCTCTGAGAGAGTAATTTCCATGTTCTCACTAACACAACTACATTTTTATTTATGCACATTGCTCGTCTGAACTCATCCACTTAAATTGATTATTTTCTACGGTAAAATGAAATTTTGGTATTTTTGGATCATATTTCCGTCACAATGATGGAAGTGTCACCGTTACTTGCAAGAAAATCTTGATATTATACGATTTTAACGTAGAAACTTTTACATCTTTGGTTTGAACCGCCGAAGTAGTTGAAGGTAGTGTACTTGTTCACGCATATGAAAACAAATTTTTCTTTAGACATCTCGGCCACTGCAGTGTCTTACAGGCGGAGAACTTGGCGATAAAGAGGGCAGAAGATTGGTTGACGTACTACCTGAATAAACACGAACACTCAGGTTGCGACTAGGAACTGTCCGGTGTCTACTTGCCATCGCGGCTAGTTTGTGAATTTCGGGCTTCTACAAACAAAATGGCGAGACATCCAGACCTGAAAATTATCGGTGTGAGTGGTCACTCCGACAGTCCGAGGAATTATGTGGTGGAAGGACTGGTCGGGATATCAATTTTCTCTAGCAGGATTTTGATTCGGCGATACTTGTCGGACATGGTACAGCGACAGTGGGAGGATAAACCTACCTGCTCTTTATAGAGACAAATATGGCCCCGGTACGATCGGACTCAATCAAAGTCTATCCAAGGATTCCAGAGACATAGACTACGAATCCTGGTGGCTATTATCACTGGGCTGTTATCAATGGGTGGCTGGTGCGCATGCTAAGAGACTTGGTCTGCCATTCAATGACTACAATGGGAGCTGTGAGTATGAGGAAGAGGAAAAGCCAATGGTGCATTTCCTATGTCATTGTCCGAATATTTCCGATATTTTTTTTCTCCGTCACTCCTTTATGGAGCATATTGACTTTTCTCAAAGCATCTATTGCTATGTTCAAGTTTCATTAATCCAGTTAAGTTTTTCAAGCTAAGTAAGTGATTAATCTACTGTAGCTGACCTCCATGTAATTGTATAGTGGTGGAGATACTTGCTAAGTGGTGGTGGTGATCCTCACTTAGTATTGTAATTTTTTTCCAATAGCTGACGTTTTTCTCCTTATCATTCATCTGATGTTTGTCATTATCGACAGAGGTAATCATCACAGAAGCTCCTTTCAGATAGACTTGTCTGGAGAGAGATTGAAGTCTCTTTATATAATACTCGAAACCACTCGAAATTTTGTTGTCAAGAACTCTGCTGACTATTCGGGTTTAGGCCGCTAGTGTTGTATGCGTGTGCACTAACCACTTTACCACGCCAGCCGCTAATATTAGTATTGTTTTTCTTGGCAGTGTGTTTTTGCATTCCGTATCAGACCTGGCTGCATAAATTTCAATAAGCTGTCTTCTTTTGTGCATGCGTCTGGTTGCTTCGGTTCGGGCCGTAGCGCAGACATGTAGGTCTACCATGACACTACCTTTCAATTGGAATCTCAGTGGGATCCAAGTAAACTGGACACATGGCTGGCTACCTGTTGTAACTAACTCATTAACAGCGAAATGGAGTTTGAGTTTATCTAGCTCTGGGTTGTCTGGTACCTGAGGTGGGTTGAAAAGAACCTCGTGTTGCGGCATGAAACTAAATTCTGGTACCATAAGTGTTAGGAGCTCTAGTAACTTTCGCTTCTGCCTAATAACAAAGGTGCTGACCTTAGGGTAGTACCCTTACTGGCTTAAATTAAAATCATTCTAAAGGATTGCACTATAACCAATGCTGCCAATGTTGCAGTGGCTATTTATATATTGCTCAGTCCTGAGCAAGGAGGAGGTACAATACCCAGACAGAGAAGCTCTAAATTACAAGTCTAGAGTCTCTTATGGCAGAGATCTAATAGGCGTCGGTAAATGCTTTGTATCTATGGTTGGTGTAAAGAATATCGTACCTTATAGCTGGCGATAAGCACATAGATGTTATAAATCATACCTTCTATAGCTAAATCGCCAATCGGTTCTTTAACTCATTGTTGGCAGCTGGTCGATTTTTCAACCAGTAAGTTTCGACAAAAAATAAAATTTGTATTCTTTGGAGATTTTCTAGATATAAATATTGAAAAAAATACAAAAAAAATCATGATTTAAGGAAACGAAGAAAAAAAGTACTTTTTAAACACTTTTCTAAACTTCCACTAAATTCTGAAAAGCAACATATTTTTTTTTTCTTTTACACTGTGAATATAAAGCCAAGGAATCAAAATATATGAATATGGTTTTTCTTTTTGAATTAAAATTTTTCCTATTATTTTAAGTCTTTTCTTTTTGCTGGTCGAAAAATTGACCATTGGCCGTTTACACTACAAAACAGCTAAAAGCATTGTTGCTTTTGTATTGAAATAATACTTTTACAATTTGGACTTTTGTGTATACAAGCAATAGAACTGCGTAGGTATATTGGAATTTTGTACTTATCAGGATATCACACTTTACCACATATTGATCATTACTGGTCTGTTCAACCTGATATGAAAATTCCATTCGTAAAACAAGCGAAGAGCCAAAACCGATTTAAAGCAATTAAAAATATTTGCATCTAGAAGATAATAATGACTTAAATGTAACAGATCGATTTGCAAAAGGTCGTTCGCTTATTGATGCCTCTAATGAAAAATGTATGCAGTTTGGAGTTTTTAGACACATTCTTTCGCCTTATGAGCAAGTAATTTCTTATTTTAGACAATATTTGTGCAAAATGTTCATAAAAGGAAAACCCATTCGTTTGGAGTTCAAAGCGTGGTGTTTGTGTTAACAGATATTTGGTTTTTAATATTTTGTACGAAAGTTCAGCCACACTACACGATAAAAACATTGGAGTTATTAGCAAATGAGTCTGATCTCGGCCACCATATTGTCTTCTGCAACAACTTTTTTTTTCTACCAGCGTGTCTCTTAAATGAACAAATTTCTTTTTTTTTGGAACTGGGACAATTAGAGAAAACCGAATGGCGAATATTTCGTTAAGAAATAAATAAGAATGAAGAGATTTTAGTGATGCGTTAGAATGATAATGCAATTGTCAATATCATTACTAACCATTCCATAATTGAACAAATAACATCGAAAGCAAAGAAAAATCTTTACTACTCCACAACCACAGGCAATTCTGGAATATAACCAGGGTATAGGATACAGCAATGGCAAATTATTGTACAAATATAAAGGAAAAAATTGGTGGTGGCCATTGTGTACAAATGCTTTGGGTAATACAATGGTCAATGCATGGAATATTCACTGCTTGTTGTCAAAAATTCTAAAAACAAATCCGATATTACAAATTAATTTTTGATCTGAAGTAGCAAGAAATCTTTAAATTTATAACGAGGAGGAGCATGAGGAAGTTGGTCAGGCTGAACCTAATAATTTACAAATCCCCGCTAAGCTTCCTATGCAATGAAAAGGTATATGCGGTAATTAAAGGCTCCGAAAACAAATACCGTCGCTGCATATTATGCAGAAGGCATACATTCTTTACTTGTTAAAGTGTAATATTTATTTGCATACAAAATGTTTTTATGAATATCATAAAAATAAGAAAATTAAATAAAATGTTAATTTTTAATGTTTACTACTCTATTGAAAACAATTTTTTTTAATAAAATAATTTAATGCAAATTAAATATAGTTTAAAAAATATATATATATAAGTGAATTCCACTCAAAATGACCCACCTGTGAAAAACTTACAAAACTTGTAACTTCACAAACTTCATTTTAATTTTTTTACTTTTTAATTTTTCTTACATTTTAGGAATATCTAACAAAAAAACATAAACATATTTCATTGATAAAATAAAGTTTTCAATATTAACCAGAAATCAACAAAACACATGAAAAATGATGCGCCACTCAAAATGACCCACTCATTGGAAGTAACTCATATAACGGTATTTTGCGAAAAATATTTGTTATCTTTTATCTGTTTGCTTGACTTGGATATTTTGTTCATGTGATCGACTTAGTCGCGTTAGGTTATTTGAATAGTGAAAGATATTGTGCATTTTTTAAATAATGGGTCCTCAAACCGCAATCGAAATGAGAAATTTAATAATGCAACATATAAAAGTGGTAAAAGTCAAAGAGAAATATCAGATATAGTAAAAATATAAAAAATATAATTAAATGTTACAATGACGAAAAACGTATCGCAAACAAACCGAAACACCCTGGTAAAGAAGTGCTGACTGAACGTGAAGAGCGTTGGATTCTACAAACAGTCAAAATAAATCCGCGATTAAGTGCTCCAAGTATTCGAGACATGTTGGCAGAAACATATAATACAAAATGCAGTGCAACAACTATCATGAGAGTTCTTCATAAGGCTGGGTTACATGGAAAAATTGCGCGGAAAAAACCATTTGTTAGTGCAGAAAATAGAAAAATCGTTTGGAATACGCTCACGCTTACTACATGAATGACTATGAGTTCTCGAATCCAAATTTAGCTTATTTGGATCGGACGGGAAGGTAAACGTATGGCTAAAACCGAATCAAGAGCTGGATCCAAAACACCTCCGGCCTTCAGTAAAACATAGTGGTGGGCATGTGATGGTGTGGGGTGCTTGTTCGGCTGCAGGAGTTGGAAATTTGTACTTCATTGAAGGCAATATGAACAAATTCCAATATTTGAAAATTTTGCAAGAAAATCTTAAACAAAGTGCACAGAAGCTGGGAATAGAACACACATTTTACTTGTATCAAGATAACGATCCAAAGCATTCTGCACACATCGTTAAGGAGTGGTTATTGTATAATTGTCCCAAAGTCTTGAAAACACCTCCCAATCTCCCGATTTAAATATTATAGAGAATTTATGGCAAAAATTGGAAGTTCAAATTCGGAAGCACGCAATATCAAATTTAAACGACCTCAAGGTTGCATTAAAGGAGGAGTGGGAAAAAATCTTTCCAGACTATACAAAAAAACTTGGTGGAATCTGTTCCTAATAGGTTAAAATCAGTAATCAGTCAAAAAGGATATCCGACCAAATATTAATTCGTTAGAAATTTATGATTATTTTATGAATATTCATAAATTCAAGTAACTAAGTCATTTTGAGTGGCGCGTCATTTTTCGTGTGTTTTGTTGATTTCTCATTCAATATTAACTTTATTTTATCAATGAAATATGTTTATGTTTTTTTTTTTTAGATATTACCTAAAATGTAAGAAAAATAAAAAAGTAAGAAAAATTTTGAAGTTACAACAAGTTTTGTAAATTTTTCACAGGTGGGTCATTTTGAGTGGAATTCACTTATATTACATGTGTAGGTTTTAAATTGACTGGTTTCAGCCAATAGTCGATTTTTCGACCAGTCCATACCGACCAATTGGCAACTTGGAAAAAAAATTTTGTATTAACTAGGGCCCTCAAAGTATCCCCTTAAATGGAGATTTAAAAATTCTTAAGCTTTTGATAGTTTAGGACAGGATAAAAAAGACCTGAAAGCTCTGACCTAAGACCTAGTTCTAGTGCCATGGCTTCAGAAGTCCCAAGACTTTATTTATGTGCCTGCTAGGCCTTTTGGGAAATCAATTTTTACCTTGATCACAAAGACAATAATTATTTACAATAGTTTCTCAATAGATAAAAATGAGCCGGTTGCATTAACTTTTACTGCGATTAATGTTTTTGGGACCTAAATGTTATGCTGTGGGCGTAAAGTTAGTCTCATACTCGTTAGTTAGGTATGTTGCAACTCTGATGTTTTATGTAGCACAGCTAAAGCTCGATCATATCAGTATATCCTTACTGTAGTTTTGTAAGACGGCTCTGAACTTGAGTAGTTTGTTAGGTCTTTTTTCTAATCTAGCAAGCAATTCTACTTGAATAAAGTCAAAATCGAAATTTAAGATCCTATTTTTTAAAAAGTGCCTAACAAATTAAACTAATTCAGAAAAATTAAGTTCACTGGTAAAGCTCTCATTCAAAGGCAGTCATGATGTAGAAAGTGTACCAATTAAATTTATACGGATTTTATGTGGAATCAATAAAAGAAAAAAAAAACAAAGTTAAACTTGCAACAATTATTTTACAAAATTTGCTACCTATTGATTGATTGCCATATGCAAAAATACACACATAAACCGTAAGGTTGGTAATCTCTTTTCAATTCTGAAAGCAATTTTAAGTAGATGACTAATATGAAGCATGATTACTTGGCTATTTCTGCAATGCAACTTTACTCATAAACTTAATAAATCCCATCCACTGTTGATAGTAGCGTTTCTAAAAGCAAAAACTAGTAACCATTTTATTTTATCAGTGTGGGAAACCACATTAGCCAATAACATCTAATCGATGTTCTAACATGTTTTAATTACTTGCTTTCCTTGTTTCGTTTTACCATTTTTACGTTACGTTTCTAATTATTTTTTCTGTTTATACGCAAAACCATCAATATATAGTACATCGTTGTAGACTAACGACTATACGATGATACTTAATCACTTCAAATTACTGCGTAAATAATTTACATTCTACATTTAAGCTTTACGCACATGTTATATGAGTATGTACTACATACTTGCTATATACTCTTAGATACTCGTAGAAATGATTCTTTGATTTTCAGTGATGATATGATTAATGGTCGTAGTCTATACACCTTTCAAATGTGTATTCTAATAGATGTTATTTGCCACACGGTTTAAATGAATACACTCGTCGCAAGTGGTGTCTATGATGATGTGGCAGTTTACATATAGACGGTAGGGATTAGCAAGTCTGTTTACCAGTGTCTGCAAAATAAACATGGAAATTACTAAAGATTAAACAAAATCTTTACATGGAAGAAAGGGGGATTAAAAGGTTTCTTTGTTTGTTGTATTAGGGGGAGTTAAAATTGAACGTAAAGACTGGGATTGCGTGTTGTTCAAAATAATTCATTTAAAAATAAACGAGTATATAACTGAGTAATATGAATATGATAAATTATTTATTTGCGTAGGATATTCTTTTTTCTCTACTTTTCTATTTGGAATAGAATACTGTTATAAAAACTAAATGTTGCTAAACATTTTTTATAAACATTTGCCATCCAGGGTTGCCGTTGACAATTTCGAAAAAATGTCATAAAAAGGGTATTTAAGGAAAAAAGGTTTACAGAAAGGGTATTTTAAAGTAAATTGGGTCAAATTTTTTGTGAATAAAAAATAAGATTTATTTCAATTAAAAATAGAAACAAAACCGAATTATAACAGCTAATTAAATACATTAAACTAAAATATAAGTAATTATACATAAATCATAGTTAAAATTAAAAAACAATTCACAGATACATTCAAATATTAGTCATATTATCAAGAAAAGAAGTTACTTTTACAAAAACTTTTGATAATGTTTATCACTTTTACCGATTCGCGAAAACTGAGAAAGGTAAGCATGGATTCACAAGTTTCTATTTTGTTTGTAAGTTTATTTTTAATCAGCGATAGTTTTGAAAAATTCTTTCAGTGGAAGCTCTACTATGAAGAAAAGTAAATACATATATATGTAACGAATTCATATCAATTTGGATTTAGAGTCCCCTGGATTTTACACAGAGTTATAAGGTTTGGACTTTCTAATATAAATCTAAGCGAAAAAATAAAACAAAAACATATCAGCTTTTGTATAACACACTCGTATCCTTTAGATTTCAAGAAAAATTAGAAATTCAATTTTCTGCACAGAAAAGTATACATACTTTGCAGTATTAAGTCTTAAAAATTGTTTTATTGTTAATTTATATATTATAGAGCCATATTTTCATTAAATTTGCTTTTCACTTAAAATAAAATTTTTTTGTTGTAGTTTCACTGGAATTATTGTGATATCCTTTAGCAAGAGCAGTCTTAGAGCCTTGTTTGTTTTTAATTGCACTTCTTTTGTACTAGGTGATCCAATTTATCAAATAAATTATCTGTGGAGCTTATGTCAGGTGTCTAATAAGTAGAATAAGGCCATTTGAAACGTTGTAAATGCTTACTGTATCCTTTAAAATACTTACTGTATGCTTTGAATTATTACCTTGTTGGAAGTACCAGCTTTAATAAACACTTATTTTATACACAGATTGCCTCGAATCATATTCGATAAGTTTGGAATATGTGAAACGATCCATAATTATTTTAACAAAAACTTAAATGCCAACCTCAGTCGCCAATACGTAACACTAAGCCATAGCGTAACTACCTACATACGAGTACATACATGCTCAGCCGTAATTGCCAAAATTTTATATCGGAACTTCTAGTTTTTTTTTAACTTTTTCGTCGCACTTATAATACTGCTACTTTTATAGCTTAAAACAATTTTACACCAAAATTCTTCAACATAAAATTTAAATACCCGCGATAATATAAGTATGTTTAAGGGTGTGAAGTTAGCTTCGTAAGCTAAATTCTTTTCTTAACACTTTTGTAATTTTAAAAGTCACTGTTATTTAACATGAAAAACTGTGAAGTTAGCTTCGTAGGTTATATTCTTTTTTTAATAACAGTAGAAATAAAAGAAATTAACATCGCAAAAAAGAATTTAACTTTACGAAGATAATATTTTTTGGTTGTTATATTTAATTTGAAAGATAATTAAAAAACATTAAAATCGAAAAAAGTAATGTGAATGAAGAAATTCTAAAATATTTATTAAAGAATATGTAAAACGTTTATTGTTATTGTACAAATTATAGTTAAATAGAAGCATACAATATTATAAATAAATTTAAAAACATCAGGTAAAATTCTGGGGGAATCGGACCTACTGAGTTGTAAAGATATTCCATATTCCAGAATTTTATATTCTACCCGATTTTTTGAATAGTTAATGTGTCTATGGTCAAATATGGCCTTTTTTAAGGACTTTTGATTCATGGGGTAAAAACTCTTGAATTTCTCGATGGAATACCTTTCCAAAAAACAAAAGCCGAAACACACGTAAATCAATGTTTACTCGCAGTTGATCATCAGCTCATTTTACATAATTGTCAAACTTGAAAAAATAGGTAAGCATAGAATATGACAGTTAAATAAAAGTCAGTTGTTGTAATTATAATAATATCAAATACGATTTTTATATACTCGTATGTATATGTTCACAAAACTCATGTATGTTATGTATATACATATACAACATACATATGTAAAAGCTAATTGCACTGAGAATTTTCGTAGGGGAATTTTTGATCTTTTACTCATTTTCAGTGGCATATACGTATACCAAATGTCACAACTCTTGACGAAACTTTAGTTGATAATAAAAAAATTAAAAAATAAAAAGAAAAATATATTTTTACAAGAACAACATAAAATGATAAACCAACAAAAAATCAACGAAACAATTTCTCAAAAGAGAACTGTGGAACATAGGCAAGAATGACCAACACTCCTAACGGAACATACAATAACAATATTAAAATAAATAAATAAAACAAGAAAATACAACATAATCAACAAGAACGAAAACAACAAAATATTAATAACAAAACAAATTATTGAAATGGAACAAACAACAAAACACTAACATAAAAAAATAAACACACACTTGACAATAGCCAAATCAAATACGGGCAAGATTAAACAGCAGCAAAGTGAAGGACTTTTTGATCTACAGGGGAAAATTTAATTATGTGCGCTATCATCGGCAATAGTACTTCCCTTCCCTTCATTATTCCTTTGGTTGCGAACCAATTGGAAGGGTTGCAGTTGGATTATTCAGTAGTGGAGGTATAACACTGGCTGCTAAATAATAAACCAGCAGTAACCCATTTACTTGTCGTACGCATCTAAAGGGGGTTGTCTGATTTCTGTTTACTAGTGGTTAATTTATATATTTATTTCTTCTTTTATTTGGTTGAATTTACGTAATAGCAGGACGCTTTCGAATTGATTTCTGCAATGTGCGTGGGCTACGGGCGACATTTTTTTCCGTGTATGCGCACATTTGTTTCCATATGCCGGATGTTTTCACCTTATGTGAGACCCAGGTTTCTGTAAATGCTGATCCACAGGATTTTCATATCCCTGGGTATCACTTTCAGTGCCTTTTTAATTTTCATAGGGGTCTTGCTACGTACATTCGCAATGAAGTTGTGTACTAATGCCAGCAACCTCTTAGCATGTATAATGCGGAATTGAACTGTCTATGGGTTAAGTTCAGAATCAGAGCACATATTTTGCACTTCAGGTTTTTGTATAGAAGCCCGAGCGCGGGAAGAGAGGTTACCATATCTGGCTTTGACTCTCTTTCCGACTCAATATCGAGTATCCTTGCGAATTATCCGAACAGTGAAATTGTTGTTGCTGGTGATTTCAATGTTCATAATTCGTCTTAGTTACGCTATTCAGACCGTACAACTCCAGAAGGCTAATACGTTGAGTTATTTGCCGCGCACAATCACCTTGCGCAATTAGTGAGTGAACCTACACATATGTATATCTTGTGTAGATAGGCACCAGAACAATACCCTCGACTTTTCCTCACTACACACCCTGAAAAGTATGTAGTTGAGGTTCTTGCACCTCTCGGAAATTCGGATCATTGCACAGTTTCTACCTCATTTTCACCCACCGCTCTTCGCGAGGTTCCACCCATGGCTACGGAACGCTCTATTTTTAACTACGAGGTTGCTCGTTGGGCTGAGCTCAACGATTTTTTTTTGGCATTTTAATTGGAAACTTTGTTTCCTTGAATCAAACGTCGATGCCATGGCAGAAATGGTAGTGAATATAATAAGGCTAAGTTGATAAATAACAATTAACATTATCTCTTATGTGTGGAATGTTACCAAATTTACCAGAGATTCGATATCTGTAAGATATGCACTCTTGAGCAAAAGTAACCGTTTTTCATCTTCTGTAAATAAATATTGATTTTTATATATAGAAAATTATCATCTAGACTCATTGAAAGGCCACAAACCTACAAACGCCGGTTCTGAACGGCAGATGTGTTAGTTAATGAAGTTTTTCACAGCGTAAATACTCATAACCAGTCGTATACTCATAACATATCGCCGTTGAAAATTGTCAGATGGTGTAGCCTGGTATTGAACCGACTATTTCTTGGTTGGAAGGTGGGTTCTTACCTTATATATCACAGTGACACATACGCTATTAAATACGCATAAATTTACATACAGTGCTGCTCGAACTCTTAGCAAATTTTCTTATCGAGGTAATTAAGGACTCGTATATTAGTAATAGATTTATTGAAAGTAAAACATTTAATTTTTGTTCTTATAGGCACCTAAATTATAACTATAAAGGTTTTGTTATACCTTTAATTCTGCTCTCAGCCAAGTAATACAACAAAAACGATATTAGCTCCTTGAATAGCTGTTCGAAACTTACGCATTTTTCAATACTTGGAGTTTGTTTTCTATGGCCTCTACACACCTTTTTGGCATATTTTTTATTATATTTGTTAGAATTATTTTATTATTTTATTATATAATATATTTATTATTAAATTTTAAGCTCTCCATCAGCTTCTGCTTATTTTTAAAACGACGTGGTCCAGCTCCGCGCTTCAAGAATTAGGAACAATTTTATTTAAATAAAAGAACCGGTTAACCGGTTAGTTGAATTAATATTAACCAAAAACCGGTTTTTTAAAAAGTGCTACCTTTCGAATTATTCGAAAACCGGTTTTTGAAAAAGTCGATCGAAAATCGATCTCCAAATCTGCGACCCTGTCACCAATAACGCGAAAATAAAAATTAGACATTAAAGAGTCAGAATTGAAATAAATGACAGAAACGTAGTCAGTGAATAAGTAGTTAATAGTTAAGCAGAAGCAAAAATAAAGTAAACAACAAAGTATTGCTTAAGCAAAAGCAATTTCTGATAAAGTGGTTGCTTTTGCTTATTATCCATCGGACTTTTCAGTAAGCATTCAGCAACACAGTTATTTAATTAGAAGCTAAAAATTGAAGTAAAGCAAAAATTTGAGTGCTGTTGCTCTTTTAAAGCAAAACACCCTTGTATGTACATACATACATGTGTATGTATGTATGCACTAAGTAAAAACGGAATTCTATTTATCTACCGTGTAAGTCGAGGGATATATGTCTTTTCTTACAAACTTTTTACATTTTATGTGCCATACAATGTTATTAAAATTCATATAATTACCGTTTACTGTTTGTTTAATTATTTATTCCTTTTTTTAAACTAGTTGTACTTTGCCGCTCTTTGTTGTTTTTGTTGTTTTTTTTAATTTGATTTGGTATTGCTTTAGTGTAAAAAGAATGAAGTTTTTCCCTTAACTAATATTACATTGATTTAAATTTATTGGTTTATATGTATTTATTTAAAAATATTCACTATGTTTTTAAAGTGATATATTTAAATTGATATACGCATAGTACGTATGCTACATATATACTGTATACGGACGTATGTACGTATGCGTTCATACGCGTATTTAAATATTTATTTTGACGTTTTAAGTTTTTTCCCTCTTTGTTTTTATTCAAAAATACTTTTAAATTAATTTTTTGTATTGAATTACAAAATAAACACTGAACGAAGTGTTTTTTTTTTTTGCTTTTTTATTGAACAATTTCGTTTTTATAAAAATTTTACACCTTGTTAAACTTTTTTTTTTATTATAATTTTATATATTTTTAAATTTAATTTTTTGTTTGTTTTGGCTTTAACTCAATAAATAAATAAGTTAAATCGTTTTTTATTTATTAAATATATTGTTTTATTTTTAACAGTATTTTATAAACTAACTTTTTAGGAATTTAGTTATATTTTATATATATATATATATATATATATATATATATATATATATATATATTTTTTTTTTTTTTTTTCTTTGTTAAACTAAAAAATGTTTCACTTTTCTTTCACTTCAAGCAAATAATGATTATTTTTTCATTAATATATTTTTTTTTTATTCAAAAATAAATTAATATATTTAAGTTGACTATTAATGGTTTTTCTCAGGCTTTTGTTCTTTGTCTCATTCATTTGATAAAACAGGAGATTTTGTGCAGTATCAATATATATGTAGCTGTGTTTTATAAAACATTTTGTAAAATTTAGCCAATATACTAATAGAAATATATAAATATGTTGTTTTATTTTGTTGAATTTATTTTTTTTTTTTTTTTAATATATTTTAATACGAATTTTTTACTTTTTTATTTTTGTCATTTAATTTTTTTTTATTTAAAATTTAATTTTTTTGAAATAATAGTTTTTTTTTATTTTATTAAAATTGTTTTTTAACTTTTATCCAATATATATATTTTTTTCTTTTAACTTCCTTTATCGAATTTACGTAAATGATTCTGTTATATTAGGCAACTTAAATGTTGAAAATTATTCATTAAAAAATAATTTTTCTATATAAAGAAATGTGTTTTTCCTTTTTATAATTTAATAGCTAGTCCATCTTAAATATTGTTTTAACTATTACTTTTAATTAACATATTTTTTACCCTTTTTCCCCGCTCTATCCTCTTCAGGTTCAAAGCCAAATACTTAATAGAGCCTAGAATTCCTTTCAGGAAGATACTGCAGGTTATGCTTTTTAGTTGTATACATCATTCAAAGAAACACATATTAACCTTCATCTAACCAGCAAAAAACTTACGTTAGTTAATCTCGTGTGTGGTATGCCACACACACGTAGGGATATCTACGTATTTTGCACTAGCAAATTAATTTTTTTTGAATTAAAATCATTATTTAACCACTAATATTTCTGTGTCGATATGGAAGTGTTACTTAAGACAACTTAGGCTAATCTTACTTACCGACACAGATTTTGCATATTAAGAGAAATATTGGAAAAATATCTAACAGAATACACAGCTATTGAAAAAAAACTCTTGTTGGTACATCAATATTTCTTAGAGTTCTTAATTCGATTTATTTCATATTTTCTCTACCATAACTATGAGTATTCTTTCATTTAAAATGATGATACGATTCTAGAACTCCGTTTTTTCATTGGAAGCAATAAAACATGGAGAAAAAAGGGTAACGAAATCTAAAGAAAAATAATGTACCCAACATATAAACATGGGGTATGGTCTACATACATGTGAAGTTGTATGAGTGCTGGTGTTACTGGGACATTAAATGTAATTGATGGCACTATGGAACACAAATTTCATATTCTTACTTTAAAGTCTCTTTTCTAATTCAGTGTATATATTGCTACGTTTTTACCTTTATCTAACCGTTTTTTTATGAGTTGGTAGATTACAGTTAAAATAAAAATAAATTTGTGCTTAGTTCTTAATTAAAATTTCTTATTTAACGCAGTTTTGTTTTTCACTGCTCGTACCGTTTTTGCAAGCAATAACAAATAATCTTATTTACTTTATGCTTACAACTTTGTGAATAACAACAATTACAAACAAATCTTTCTTCCTAAAGATTTTCATACCCGTTTTGTGGCAACGATCATACAGAGTTAATAACAAAACTCTCTCCACAACTTGAGTTCGACACGACCTGTTCAACCAGAGCTTATCCACACTAAACTCTCTGAGCTTAAACAAATAAACTCTACTCGCTGAATTTATTTCGCTAGAACTGACAGCTGCCCGCATTGATGAGCGTTTTATATGGCTGAGTAAATGACATCTCGAAAGTCCGCGACCTTCTCGTTGTTTTGGCTATGATCTTATTTACATTTCGTTCTATTCAGTTCTTATGTAGACATCCGATGATAAGAAACTTATTTGTTTCAGTCCTTGCTATTTGTTTCGTTGTCTGCCTGCTTTGTTGTTGTAATTTATTCTTATGTATTTGTAAACAAATACATACTAGTTGTTTTTGTGGCTTTTGTTTAGTTTATTAGCAATGTAACAAACTACAGTGGTTCTTAAATTTGATTTTCGTAGCAATATATCTAATTATATATAAAATTGGTTCGCGGATCGGCAAAAAAACATTGCAGGCGAGCATTCTTCACGATTACAAAACACGATACTTCCGTGAGAAGTAAAAATGGATGAAATAAAAATATTATTGAAATAAAAATTAAACAAAAAAAAAAAAAACAAAAAAAAACATTTTTCTAAATTTTCGCTCTAAGGTTAAACGTCGCAAAATAGTGAAAGCGGATGTGTGCTGCCGATTCTTCATAAAGAAGAATTATGTTCTTTAAACTTAAGCAGGTTTTATTTTTATTTTTCCCGATTCTGCCACAATTTTTTTTTGAATTTCCTTTTTTCACGATTTTCTTCAATTTAAAAACCAGTAAAATAGCTAAATAGGCCATCTTTTGGCTTTCTCGCTTCATTTTTAAGTTACCGGACGAACCGTACAAGACAAAAATATTGCAAATACTGACGGTACAAATATTAAACATGTAACATACGCACGATCCAAATATCACAATGTGTACATGCAATGAACTCAGAATAATGTCAACACTTTCCTCAAAACATCAACACTTTTTTTTAACATTATCTACTCTAAAACGTCAATCAAACCACATAGCTCTAAAGCATCTACTCTGAATAAAACATAATAATTAGAACACATATGTACATACGGACTTACATACATTTATTTTACGAAATTAGTTCCGAATTTGGTAATTCCACTAGTAACTGTTATAGGAATGAAGTTACATAACGTCGTTCTATTGCAGAGGCCCTAACTCAACTAATTTACATTATACTGGAGAAATTAAAAATAAAAAGGTAAAAATAAAATGTGAAATAATTTTAATTATCAAACTATGAAACTTTTTTTTAAATCAGGTGCTTAGAAGACAAACAATCTTCTTATCATACGCTTGGTGCCTTATCGCTTTTACAAGCAGACATTTTTAAAATGAGTTAGGGCTTTTTATACAACTGCTTGTAAAACTGTTATATCTGCTTCAATTGCATTAAATTTTTGCGACAAGATGTATTTATGTGCAAAGTATTGGAATCACAAAAAAACTCAGTTTTGAAAAAATAAGAATTAAGGCGATTCTACATGAGAGCAACGATACGTACTGTCTTTCCCTGTTAAGTTGATCAAATAATCAATCAATCGCTGGAAGCTTTTTTTGTTTCTATGGATTTGATTTGTTTGATTCTAGTTTATGTACAATAAAAACGCGTTGAACTACACTTTCAATGTGTTTATTTCAAATGTATACAATATAAACGTCAACAATCTGATAAACGACAACGCCTGTGGTTTTAATTAGTTGACGTTATCTGGAGTGCACCGTATAATATATTGTTACAAAAATCAGAATTGGGAATCCTTATTGTTTATTACACTGCTAAAAGTTACAAAAACAACACAACAAACATAAAACGGAGCCAAAAAGAAACAAAAACAAAACAATAAGAACTGTAACAACATTATCATTGGATTGCTGCATAAGAACTGAATAGAATGAAATGTAAAGAAAAAGAATGTACCCGAAATGACAAGAAATTCGGCAGCTTTCGAGGTGTTATATACTCAGCCACATAAAAAGCACATCGTGGACAGCAGTCAGTTTAATTAAACTCAGTCTCTTGTATTGATGTAAACCAGGGATACTTTTGTTAGCACTATTTTCAAGTCAAAAGTAAAGTAACAACCCAATGGCTAATTTATTAGCCATAAAGTTTTCCTTATTTAGTCACCTAATACTTTCTAATTAGCGAACAGAAAAAATAACCATGAGCTTTTTATTATTGTCTTTCTTTTCCAATTAAATACGAACTATTCTAAGTAATGCACCACAAAGCTTAACACTTTTTTGATTTATAGTGTCATAACTCGAAATAGTACTATTAAATACTCATATTCGTCGCAACTAAACATAGTACTTTAAAGTTATTGATGTACAGAAGACACAAGAAAAATAAAAACAGACATAAAGACGACAGTGATGCAAATGAAATTTTTGTGGTCATTAAAGATTTAATCTTCGAACTAGTATACGAAAAAAAGAACGATTTTGATAAATTTTAGCTGCTATGTATTGATATATTGTGTCATATACGAGTAGTTTTTAGTTATTTTAATATAAAAAATATTTTAAAAAATTGTGTACAATCGGACTGAAAAAAGTACAGATTTACATAAAAGTTGGTACATTTTTAAAATTTTATTTAACATCCCTGTTGTAAACTCAGTGTAACTAAAGTTTAATTGGAGTAAAATCGCTGTGAAGCGAGTTTAGTGTGAATAAACTCTGGTGAAACAGGTCGTGATCGAACCTTAGTGCAAACGTCGGGTTGGTAGATCTTTAGGTACAATAGAAAGACGTAATAAGTAATTGTTGCTGTTTACAAAGTTGTAAACGGAGATTATTTAAGAATATAAATAGTTATTGTCTGTAAAAAGCTAGTAACCTTTTTAATTGTATAACAAAAATATTAAATAAAAACAAATAAAAATTTATTTTTATTTTAAGTGCAATCTACGGACTCATTAAATAAAAGTTTTTTAAGAAAGTAAAAACGAAACACCATTTACTACAGTTATCTTAGGAGAAATTTGTGAATACACCGGCCAAACATAATGTACAACCAACATTTGTACAAAAGGTGCGTTATACAAATTCCATTGCATTCTGTTATTAAAAGAAGCATAAGTCATAACCTGAGAAAACATGAAGATAATGTTGCCAGCAAAATTCTTGAATGGGATCCATAAGGCAACCAATGCAATGATGTCCCTACTAAACATAGAGACAACAAGTTAAAGACTAACTATTGTAAATAAAGTGGATAAAGGTGTAATGAAATAGAATTGTTAGCTTGTAAGAAGAAGCGATTATGAAACTTTTGGTGTTCTGTTAGGAAATTGGCTAAAAATAATCCATATACACTAGGCAACAATTGAAAGTATAAATTCGTAACTAATATGATTATTTTGCTGATAATGAGAACCCACTTGAGATATTTCCCAAATTAATTTAAAATATAAAATAGCACGTATCTGAAATATAAAAATCAATTTTGACATACTCGTATGTATACAACATTGAAAGAATCTAATTTTTGCGGAGTTTTTATAAATTAAATACTATTTTGAACTCGACAATTGAAAGTACAAAAATCAAACATATTAAATTACATCAATTCCTGCATAAATATTTTTTCAAAATTGGAAACAAAAACTGGGAAAAAAGAAACAAGTTAGGTCAGCTTGAGATCTTGTCATACTATTCAGGTCCTAAATAAAATGTTTCAAACATTTAAAATTTTGTTGAAATTTGAAATACATATACATAGATTTAGGTAAAGAAAGTAAAATATTTTTCAAAATTGGACCCAGGGAGTGGTTAAAATTGGGAGAATTTGAAAAAAATAATTAACTTTTCTTCTAATACTTTTTTTTCTTCACAACAAAGTTTTTTGTTTGCTAACATTTTGATTTTGATGAAATTTGAAACATAGATATGTAGCTCTAGCTGACGAAAGTGTTATGGGATATGCTTCTCTTCAAATTTTGGTCTAGGGAGAGGTTAAAATCAAGGGAAAACAAGCCAAATTATGTCATATGAGAAATAATTTTGTTTACTCAGTTTGTGTATAAGTTAAACACGCATGAACGACTAAATCATTTTTTAGAAATTTCCAGCAAATATAACGAAAGTGCAATAGGGTGCTTTTTTCCAAATTGGATCCAGAGGACATTAAAATTGGATGAAAACGATCAAAATTAATGGCTGTTCTCAAATTACACCAATTTTTCTTTAAATCAGGTTTTTTGTTTGCTAACATTCATTGTGCAAAGGTACATTTTGAAAAGTTGCACTTTGGTTGAGCTAATAGAGGGTAAAAGAAGAATTTTTGGTTCATAGTCCATTACGTAGTTATTACGGTATATCTTTAGAACTAAAAAGGAAAAACTTTCCACATGATATTTTCCACGTAAAGAAAATAAATTTGCTTCACAGAAAGAGTGGGCATGGTACCTCCCATAAAAAATAATATTCATTATCTTACATCTCAACATTTATTACAACTTTTTCTTCATAATGACCGGCAGATGGAAAATAAAATGGATAAGCTTGGGAAAAAATCGAATTTTTCTCCCATATATAGTATAATATACATATACACTCAAACCTTGTTTTATGCGAATTAAAGTTTACCAGATTTTAAAGTTTTCGATCTTTTTAAATGAATATTAAACGAAGTGTGGAAAAATTTTCCAATTTCCGATTGTATCATTATAACTGCATTTGCAGCATCAAAAATACGATTGCAAACCTTAATTACGTGTTGGAAAGCTGTATACCCAGATTGTGTTGGTAGCAACAGTGGTAAGGAAATATCGAAATTGTCGGATGAAATTTTAATCTACTTATAGAAATGCTATTATCCGATGACGACGTTATTAGTCAAACTATAGATTTATTGATGATTATGAAGAAATAGTTGAACCTTTTACTTCAAAACAAATTTTTAAAGTTCTTAACAAAGCTGATGCCTTTTGGAAAGATATTTTCAATGTGGTTCCAGATAGGGAATGGGCATATCTTTAACGTGGTCTTAAAAATCTCTTTTTTAGATGTCACAACGTCAACGTCTTGTAGACGTAATGAGAATAATTCTGGTGATAATCTGCCAAATGATGATAATAAATTAAATATTTCCTCTAATAATCAAAGTGACATGGAGCTAAGGAGATCAGACGGTTATTATTCGACCGGATTTCAAAATCTTTATTTTTCGAATACCGAATAAACCGGCTAATTTAACACAAATAACCGAATAACTTAAAAAAGTATAGCTTTAATACGTTTGTAAATTTTTTTATTGCAAATATGGTGTAACTGTTTGTATATGGTAAATTTAGTTATTATTTTTCTATATATATGACAACCTTGAACGTCTCACAAATAACGTGAAGGCCAAGGTAGATCGAAAAGATATGCACACTTGAGCGACAATAACCATTTTTTTTTTCCATCTTCTGTAAATAAATATTGATTTATATATATGGAGAGTGATCAGCTATACTCGTTGAAAGCGACCCACACACACCAGCTCTGAACGGCAGATATATTAGTTAGAGAAGTTTTTCACAGCGGAAATACTCATAACTAGTCGCTAGTAATGTTGTGAGGTGATAGACTGTTGAAAATTTTTAGATGGTTTGACCTGCGATTTAACCGACGACTTGTTGGTTGAAAGGTGGGTGTCTTACCTAACATACACTATTAAATAAGTGGTGCATGAGTTTACATACAAAGCTGTACGAAACCTAAGCAACTTTTCTTGACAAGGCAATTAATGATCCGTATATTACTAATAGATTTATTCAAAATAAAATATTTAATTTTTGTTGCAAATCTCTAATTCCATTCTCTACCAAGTAATACAACAACAAAAAAGAAATTAGGGGCTTGAGTACCTGTTCGAAACCTAAGCAACTATGAATACTTTGTGTGATAAACTTTGTTTTTATGGCCTCCGAACACCGTTTTGGAATAGTTTTTATGAGATTTGTTAGAATTATTGTTAGTATTGATTGTCACTTTAATTTTAAGGTCTCCGTCAGCTTCTGCTTATTTTTAAAACGACGTGGTCCAGCTCTGCGCTTCAAAAATTAAGAACAATTTTATTTAAATAAAAGAACCAGTTAACCGGTTATATGAATAATTATTAACCGTTTTTTTTTAATTGCTATTTTTTGAATTATTCGAAAACCGGTTTTTTGAAAAAAGCCAAATAATCGATCTCCCTACAATGAACCAATTGAAAATCGGTATAGACACGTACATACATTTTTTATAATTATTTGTGTTTTTCTTCTCTATATTGGATAATTATGAAAAACTTTATTATTTGCTTTTTATTGTTTTCGTAAATGAAAAAAAATTTTTGTTGATTTTTTTTTGCGATTTTGCTCGACGTTAAAAGCTTTGATTTAAATGTATGCGTTTTTTTTTAAATTCAGGAAGGAATCACTTGTTATTATACGGAATTAGTGTATCGTCTTATGCGAATTCGGTTTATGCGGATTTTCGTGGAACGAATTGATCGCATAGAACGAGACCTAAGTGTGTATATATGTGCTATATAAAGCTTTCCGGGCAGAGCCATATGGGTAGAGCTAGTAAACAATAGTTTCTTATTGCAGTTGGCTTTAACAAAATAGAACTTTTTTTAGTGCCTTTATTCAATGGTTATTATGCTTTGAATTTTATTATTATAATTTTTTTATTTATTTATTTATTTTTATTTTTTTGTTAACTGTACTAATCGTAATTTTAGACTTAATATAATTATATAATTTATTTATTTTTTAACATAAATTATCAGTTAAAATATTTCCTATATTTAACTTGTTTATAAGGGCCATATATCCATTAGTTAATGTTAATTAAGTGTATTTAATAACAGTTGTATGATATTTTTAAGTAGGCATCCATTACTATTTTTCCCATTTTTATATATATTTTTTATTTAAATTTATTGTATATTTTTCCACGCACAACAATATTAGTTTTGTTTCAAACTATTTTCTTTTTCTTTCATTTAATGTTCATTTTTATTTTTGGTATTAATTAATAAAATCAATGACATTTATGTTGACATTGATTGAAAAAGGGTAATTATTGACAGGCATAGTTGTTATGACGTATTGTATGGCTTTAATAATTAAAAATACGCATTTATATAATGAGCACGTAGTGATGGTAATGTTGATTATGCATTTTCCAAACTTTCAATGCCACCATTAAACTTCATAGCATTATATCTTAAACTATTTTTTTTATTAAAGAAAATGTTTTTTTTTATTTTCCTTTTTTTCGAAACTTTCACATTCACTTAATAAATTAATTTGAACATTTCAAAAAGAAAAATTACCACACAAAAAAAACAAATTCTATTCATGCACAAAAAATGATTTTAACACGCAGCATACATATGTTGCACGTTGTATCGTTAATTGTTTAGTCGAGACACGCGTTTATTTACAAATCAACGTTGTTTTCATAATCATTGTCACGCTTGTACTGATTTCTGTGTATTGGGCCTTGCACTTGTGTCTCTCGTATTGGTGTAGTACCGTTATATGGCGTAGTGTGACAGCAACACAACCGTATGGCTATTGAGCTCCACCAAAACAAAACAACATACGAGCAAGGAGGCCTGAGCTAATAGTGGCGATAGTAGCAATAGTAACAACAGCAGCTGACAAGAAGAGAAACTCTACATTACGATGGAGTTTATTTTTAGTCGAGTATGCTCCTTGCGGTGCCTTTAAGCTCTTACAGAGAACATTTTCTCTATATTACCTATTTTATTATTATTTTTTTTTTTTCGAATTTTATGTTTTGCTCTCTCTTTCAGCATAAACACAAACAACAATTATGTATTAAAAAAAAATTAATGTTTTTATCAGCTGTTTTGTGTTTTTGCTCTCTCAGTTTGGTTTTTTTTCTCTGAATTCGCCTAAAGCAAATTCTCCAAATTTTTCTCTTAAATTATTCAAAAGAAAGGAAAATTTTTGTAATAAAAGTGTAATTTTATTGTTCTTTTTATTTCACATTTTCCTTTATTTTTATTTTTTGCCTTTTGCGTATGGTATACGTATCGCTCGTTTTACTGTTTTCTTATCAAAGGACATAAAAAATTACAAAGTTTTACTCAAGGGGGTAAAGTATCTGATCTTAAAGTTTCTTTTTATCGTTGAAAATTATATTTTTGTTTGCGGTTTGTAAAGATTTTAAATAAAAGATGATAACGAGCATGAAATACCATATTATTGGCCAGGTTAAGAAAGTTATTTTAATTGATAATAAGAAGACACAAAACTGTAATTTTTATTACATTTTTGAAACAAAGTTTTGCTTAAGGAAGAGCTTAACAAAATATATATTAGTGGAATTTAAGGAGAAAAGAAATTATGGTTCATAATCATTAATCAAGGTTTTAATCAATGTAAATTCAGTATTTTCCTGACTTTCATCTACCGTCCTTTATTATATTTTTAATAGCCATCAAAAAATTTCGATTCTTGTGGTACTTAATCATTATTTTTTCCTGAACCATCCCACAGACTACGCGTTATCATCTCCAATAGTGAAAATGTAATTTACTGAGTTTAGTAGCCGATATAACCTGAATAGAAGCTGAGTAGATCAGGCCCACACTCTACGCATATCTATTAAACAATCTACAGAGTGACGTACCCCCTATATCAACCGATCTTCGATTTCAAGAAAAAATTTGATACCATCAGACAGACTGCCAGAAAGCATTGAGAGCAAAAAGAGCTACCCAAGAAATAATTCGAGTAATTAAAACGATGTACGAGGATCAGAACTTTCAGTTCTTTACAAAGGAAGCACCAGTCAACCATTTCGCAACAATGCTGGAGAAAAGTAAACATGCCCAATATCATTTCAGCTATTCATTAAAATCTTGGATGACATAATGAGCAAAGTCTGTTCAAAGAGAATAGCAATAACATGGAGACTCTCGCTTCAACTCAAAGATTTGGCTATGCGGATGACATTTATCAGCTCTAATATAAGATCCCCAAGTGCAGTCGTAACTGGAAGACTTGGAAAGATTGGCTAGCTTTCACTTGAGATAAAAACAGAAAAACCAAGGCCATGACAACCAACAATAGAAAGACGAATAACATCATGCTACAAGGTCAACCAGTTGAATATTTAGATAGCTTCTGCTATCTACGAAGTGTAACGACTGTAGTCAGTATGTGGATATATACATAACGAGATGAGCTAAGCTCAGTGTATCCAACACATACGTTAAATCAGTTCTGATGTAGGGTAGTCTACAGAATAACTTCATGCAAAAGCTCCAGGTATTCATCAACAAGTACCTCAAATCATATACCAAATGCTCTAGCCTAACATCATAAGTAACGCAAAACTGTGGAAATAACCAATAAGGAACCCATACTGAAGCATATAAGAAAAAGAAATTTGGGGGTGGATCGGTTACATTATCAAAAAATTCCTGATAATATATAAAGTTATTAAGGTCATTAAAGTCGACTTCTTAAAGCTCAAAAAATCGTTAAAAACATGAAGATGCACAATTATCCAGGAACTAGCATAAAACAATCTAACATGGGACGCATCTAAAATAATAGCAGTGCACCATGTGAGATGTTTTGCCTTAAACCATATGCCTCTAAGAGGAATAACGAAAAAAAAATATTCCATGGAATGTTTTTAAATGATCAGAGTATGTAAATGTGAAAGATGGCTGAGGCTAAAGGCAGCAAAACTTGATCGGAAATAATGGATCATTGAATCTATCTTCTGTAGATTCCAAAGTTTACTTTTGCTAAATAAGACCGAACCTTAAGTACTAACGGATGAATTTACCGGCATTGTGGTTTTTGATACCATCAACAGATATTAGGAAATATCTGTAAACGTATTACTATATCAACTAATAAAGGGTGGCCCAACCAAGACTAACTTCGTGCGTCTCTTTATAAATAAAACATAAAGTTTTCAGAGAATTATCTTATTATTTTTTATTATGATAGAAGGATCTATGACAATTATGAGTAAAACTAAATATCGGTCAAATGATCGTCACGCTTCGGTGGCATACTTCTATCCGTCGGTTTATATTCTCAATGACTCTGAGATATAATTTTGGTTCAATGCAGTTAATGTGCCGAATTATCTCATCGCTTAGCTCTTGAATTATTCTTAGTTTATTGACGGACACTTTTTCTTTTAAATATCCCCAAAGAAAGACGTCCGTCGGTTTCAAATCACATGATCGTGGCGGCAAATTAACATCGCAACACCATGGATAACACGGCTATTGAATTTCTCCCGCAAAAGAGCAACTATTCAGAAAGCCAAGTGGCACTATCTTGCTGGAGCCGCATATCGTTCAGGTCCATATCCTCAAGATTTGGTCACAAGAGGTCTGTTATCATCTCGCGATAGCGAACACCATTCACGGTAACTGGTTGGCTGAATTCATTTTCGAAGACGTACGGCCCGATGTCGCCGCCAGCCTATAAACCGCACCAAACTGTGACTCTTTGTGGATGCATCGGCTTTTCAACAATCGCTTGTGGATTCCCATTTGCCCAAATGTGGCAATTCTGCTTGTTTCCCTGAGGTGAAAGTGTGCCTCGTCGCTGAAGATGATTATCTTTGACTTCTATCTGTTCAATTAACCATTTGACTTATTGACTACGCTTGAAATGGTCAATAGGCTTCAGCTCTTGATCCAATTGAAGCTTGTACTCGTCTAAATTTAAATGTTTACTAAAAATTCGAATCAGTGATGTTCGTGCGTTTAATTGTTGGGCACTACGACGAGTCGAGATTGGTGGCTCTTTCCGCAAATCGAAATGGGCGAGCATACACAGGTTTTTCCACATTTTCTACAGACCCAATTTGATGATATTTGCGCACAGTTCACCCGATTGTGGACACATTTGGTAGATTATGCTGACAAAAAAAAAAAAAAATAAATCACGAAGTGCAAGGAATATGGCTTCAACAATCTTAACGCGCTGCTAAATTGCGTAACTCTCCATGGTTGAATTTGTCAAACACTGAAACAAAGAAATGTCAAATTAATTTGGGCAAAAAACTTCACGTTAAGGTGTGACTCACAATTAAAATCCTGCATTATGGTTGGACCAACCGCTAAAATAAAGTTCCTAGGCTGTAGTAACTGTTTTATCACCAAACGAAATAACTGGCTTTGTTGGAAGCCTCAACTTAGTGCAAGAGCATGTTACGCTGCACCAAAGACTCTTCCATATAATCTATCAATCAGCGAGTAGTTTTCTTCGATTTAAAAGACTCTTTGTTAATGAGCTATTAAGCTATTTGATAACTGTAGACGGAACCAGAATCTAACGATCCAGAGAGAGCAGCACAGAGGGGATAACCCCTACTCATGTAGCGCTTTGTGCTGTTATCAAGAAAATTGTGTGTAGGAATGAAGATAGACAGAGTAGAGCTTATGGAAGTTCGATTTAAATTTACTCATATCGTAAGCGGCAGGAAAGACTTTCGCGACAAGATTGTTGCATAAATGAGCAGTGCGACCAAAGTACGAATTCTCACCATAATACGTTGTACAATTCACTAGACAATCAACTACAAAGAGATTAGCTCCTCGAGAAATACGAATGCTACATAAAAATATATGTTTGCTTATTAGGAATTAATTCCTTAATTTCGTCAGAATACATACGGTTATAGCATCGATTAAACAATGAAACACACGTCACATTGCAACGATGCTCTAATGATTTGATAGAGTTGGCTATCCAACGGTCATCAATAAGCACCTTCGCCTTCTCCTATACGCGATCGAGAAGCACTTAAATAGACTTTGAAATACAGGCCCATACATGAGAGTTGTATTCTATTTTCGGATATAATTCTTGTTCATATTAAGGAGATCAGATTAGGTGAAGCATATCTTGCACCGTTTAGAAAAAAAAAAAAACCGAGGCACTTGCCTCTTTCGACAATCGAAATATGTGATCGTTCCAACGAATAGCATCTACTTCTTCCATATCTACATTACCCATAGTCACAGATGGCAGCACACCACCATTTAGTTTAGTTAAAAAACAACATTGAGTCTTGCGTGCATTAAAATCGACATTGTTTGCATGTCCACACTCGGAGATTTTCACCAGTTCGCTTGTGAGTGTGTAGTTCATATACATCCGATTTCTAAAAGGCTCGGCCTACACAACAAAACAGTCGATTTTTTTGAACGAGGTCATTAATGTGTTAAAAAATTACGACCGTCATGTTTAAAAAAAATGTAATTCATGTATTAAATCCCATTTTTGAGAATTTTTTCTTTTATATCTGCATTTTTAAATTTGTAATTTTTATGTATTTTCTAACTCAAGGACGTACAGTGTTTTATCTTGAAGTATTACATCCATTGCAAGTAACTTTCCATTTTATTTCACTCCATTTTCATCTTCTTTTTTTCGGAAAACGAAAGAAAGAAAACAATTGTGTTAAAAAACGAAACTCGAATTTTTTAAACGTTCTCAAAGACATAAAAGCTTAACGAATTGCTTACTTTCCTTAGTATACACTCGTATACACAGTATTACAACAAAATTTCTCTATCAACTATACGTTTGTAGTTCTAACTTTGTGTTCATTTGAACACACAAGAAGAAGAAAAAATGTGGACAGTGAATTTATGAGTGGCATTGGAGATTACTGACTGCACTAGACTTGACGTATAAATGTTTTAAATAGAACAGAGTGTGTGTTAATTCATTTGGGACAAATTTCTTCATACAAATAGTACAAATAGTACTCACAGCAATTGTTCCATTTTAACAAATACAAGTTAAATTGTTTCTTTAATAATAATAAGGATTTGAAATGAGAACAGGAAATATTCATGCAATTGTAATGCGTTAAGATAAGCAAGAGAGATATGCACCTGATAAATATTAATGAATTCTAATCAATTATAGAATATTTGATAGATATTCTGCGAAACATAGGAAGTGAATATAAAATACTGTTGAGTAGGTATTAAAAGTTAATTTTTTTTTTAAATTTAAATGAAAATTTAAAGAATTTTTTTTGTTTTTTATTTTATGCCTTGTGATTTTATGGCGCTGCATAATTTATTTCGTTTGTTTTGCCAAATTATCACGGACGAATATATTGATCAACAAAAGCGAATGATAAAAATATTTTTTTCAAAACGGGTGCTCAGCGTGCTCCAACTGCGAGCACCAAAGTACTTCTTTTGACCTGGACTGTATCGGGTGTTTTCTTGTACAGTTACACAATTTTAAATCATAATAAAACAACAAAATATATATTTTTAATATCAATGAAACGGGCTTTGTTATATAAAAATTTTTATAACATTAATATTTAATTATGATTTCGGCCCTCTGACCGCCACCGCTGGCGCATACTAGGCGTATAAATTGAAATACCAATTTTTACAAACTTTTGCATCATATGCGGCCGTATTTCGCCAATAACTCTTCGAATATTGATTTATGTATCTTGTATATCGACGTAGACAATTGACTTTACATAACCCAAAAAGAAAATAATCCAATGGGGTTAAAACACACAATCTTGGTGGATAATTAATTGGACCATTACGTGAAATTACTTTTTCATCAGAAGTTTCTTTGAATAAATCAATTGTAGCGCGCTGTGTGGCATGTGTATCCGTCTTGCTGGAACCAGACGACAAGATTAATTGAGGTATAAAAAAATTTCTAATTATGTTCCCATACCGTTCACGATTGACAGTAACATTCTAATCGTCATAGTTTTCGAAGACATATGTACCAATAACTCCGTCAAGCCCCTAATGCGGACCAAACAGTACTTTTCTGTGAAAGTTATTATGCTTCAACAAAAGCTTGACGATCATTCTCACTCCAAATGCGACAATTGTTCTTTTATTTGCGTACCTATACAACCAAAAATTGACATCTTCGGAGAACAAAATTTTGAACGGAAATTAATTCAAAAAATTTCAACAATTTGCAGGCGTTGCTCCGGTGTAAGTCTATCCATAATAAAATGTCAAACCAAACAAATTTAAAAAAGACTGTGAGCTGTTAAATCGGTTGTCAAATAAAGCAGTATTGCCAACTCAAAGTTATGAACCTCTAAAAAACACCTGATATCTCATGAACAATAACGATATGTGGTTTCAACAGGTTGCTTTATTAGTGATTTGAGGGCAGTGGGACATAAGAGACTATTTCTGTAAAATTTTTGTAATGCACATGTCTATGTGAATAAGCCACAAGCCACAGCAGCCGTCAAAGTCAAAGTAACCGATGTTGGCGGTCAAATTTAAAGTTACAGGGTAATGCAAAATTAAACATATCGAAGGCTTGCCATCAATCGAAGTTGCGGTAAACATTTGCAGGGTGTTGTATTCCATACATACATAATGGCGTTGATAGGCCTTTCAAACGAAGATTTCGATGATAACTCAAACATATTTTGTTTTATATAAATTTAAGTATAAGAATCGCGTAATGCAAAAGCCTATTTATTTAAATATTATTGACTTAAGCATACCCTACAAAATGCATAAATTTTCAATTTTTAAAATGTAAACGGTTAAAAAATCACCCATCATTTTGGTCACAACAAATGCAGACACAATTTGTTATGGAATGTTCCAGGCACATTGGTTTTTTGCAAATGATGTATACTTTTAGTTTAATCTCTTGTTTGTAACATAAGAAAAAAGTTCCAGTGATTGGCTTTTCTAATCCTGGTGTTGATGTTGATTGACCAATGAACTGGTCATATCTACGAGTTGCTAGTTCATAGCTTAGACAGCTTGCTATTGATTTCTTTTAGCAAAGTGCCTAGTTATTTGGCAATTGAGGGAACGCTCCTCAATTAAAGGCATGTACATTTCTTCAGCTAATTTTCGAAGAAAAAGCTTTAGTTTTCTTACAATTCATGAGCGGCCACTACAGTTATATCCAGGCTATTGTAGAACATTGATAGTGGCTAACTTTTCGCATCTCGCTTTGTAGTATACTCTGAAAATAACTGCTCCATGATATTCAACGCCAAAGTGGAGTCTTATTATAATATTCGATTGTTTCAGGTTTTTCAGAATCTTTTGTTTCGCCATTATAGTGCATCAATGTAAGCAGTATTACGGCTATATTTTTACGCGGAATAAATATTATATTTCTTCCGGGCGTTAAAATTATTAAATTCCAGCACATGTTCCTTTCAACTTGGCTGAAAGATTGTTTAAAACTAAATCTCATTGTCTTGTTTCTCTTCCAGATATTGCTTGCCAACGTAGTGAAAAAATCCACCAAAAATTAAGTCCAATTTTTTGCGTTCACAAGAGGGAAAAAGTTGTTCATGGATAGTCAACTGAAGTAAAGGATATTCTACTAAAGGATATTCTTTAATGATTTTAGAGCTAAAATGATAATTCCAGTTAGAAATATTCTTGCAATCAAATTTTTTTATTATAATCTTGAATATACTTTCATGTAATTTATTTTTTAAGTATGATTTCCCGCATATATCCACCGCGGGTACGAGTTACATGGTACATTCGATTAGTCAGATTTTTGACAACTTTTTCCAATAAATCTGGCCGTATGACATCAATGGTGGCTTAATTATTAGCTTTCAATGCTTCAAGAGTTGGTGATTTGTCGGCATAAACCTATGATGTAACATAGCCTCATAAAATAATTCAGAAGTCCAGTGAACAGGACCACTTCTGTGAATATAGTTGTCACCAAATTCATTTTGCAATAAATCGATTGTTAAGCACGCTATATGGAAAATTGCACCGTCTTGTTGGAATTATATGTCGTTGATGTTTAGCTATTAAAAAAAAAAAATCAATCTGCATGGCTCGATTGAGCTTGCTTTTCACCAGAGCGGCAGCTCTTTGCTTATTTCGAAAAAATTAACACCGATGATATCACCAGCGTGTAAACCGCACCAATTAATCAATTTTAATGGATGTAATGTGATTCGTTAACGGATTGATTTTTTTTTCTCTTCAAAAACGGCAATTTTGCTTATTTTGCCATTTTGTTTATTTACCATATAATCATAAATGATTGACCGTAAAATGGATGACATGCTCTATGAAATTTGCGAACAGATTTACTTTTTCTTTTAAGTAATTTTTTTACCATTTGGAAACATTGTTCTGGCGTTAAACAACTCATGACAATGTGCCGTACCCTACTGAACAGTGATGTCAACACAGTTTGTCATTCTCAGCCGTAGTTATCGATAGTTCTCATGCAGCTAAACAATCAACCGATAATACAAAATAAGATTTTTGTTCATATATATACACCTTCTTCTTCTTTTTTTCTTTATTTTTTAGATGGAGTTGTCTGTCCAGGTTCGAGCACCAGCAGAACACACAACGAAGAAAAAATTTAATTGTGGATTCGAATGTTTAATAATGAGGCTTCAACTTCCTCCCAGACATCTCCATCTAAAAAATAAAGAAGAAGCCCTCTTTACCTTCCCACATATCTCTGGCGAAGATGACAAACATTAGACGAATGATCAGGAAAATACCTTACCTACTGGGAAAAAATTACAATGCTAAAGTTAATATCACCGCCAATTAGCAAGGATCTTCACCACTACCCAAAATTATATGGAGAAAACTACAGTGGATTAATCATCTACTTAGCTAGAAGGATCAAATTGATTAAAGAAACTGAAACTGCTTTGTGAAAACCCAATGTGCTCCCTACAGGAGTGACGACTTTATCTGTTTGTAAATGTCTAGCTCGAGTGTTTGCATCAACAAACCTATTAAAATGCAGCAGTGCACAGAAGAGAGTGTATCCCTACTGCACGAAATAATTAGAAATTTCCGGAACTACTTTTTCTTATATCTTTGCAGTTAGAAAAACCAATTTAAGAAAACAATACAAGATAAATTTATATTTCTGACAGCTAACTCACTATCTTCCTTAAGTCAACGGCTTATCCTTCTGGTATACAATTAATTAAACTTTACACCCACGTTATTAAATTTACCCTCGCTGAACATGTAACAAACTGTCTTTTAAACGTAAATTAACAAAAATTGTAGCGTTTGCCCGGGAACCCTGCTTATGTAATAGCTTGGTATTTTTTGGTTATGTATTCTAGGGTTAAAAGGACAGTTTGATAAATATTTGATTTTCTGAAGCAAAAAATTGTTTTATTGCCTAACCCGAATATGTTTAGTTTTACTTGTTCTTCCATTCTACTCAATGAATAAGATTTTCCCATCCTCACGAAATAGGTGCGTAATTCAAGAAAAATCTATCCGTTTAGACACACTTAATATCAACCAGCCATTTCTTAAAAGTTGGAAATAGGCAAATATTAAAAGGATACAAAATTGGAGAATGTTCTACATGGACTAGCAGTACACGCCTAAAATGATTATGAATCAAAATTAAGTATAAATATTTTACAAAAGCGTGAAATATTGGACAGAGATATTTGGAACCGGTATTTCCGTTTACAACAAATAAATATGAAATGATTAGAAATAAGCAGCCTATGACCTTCTCCTTGCTTTCGGTTAATAATAATACGTAACTGTAACTGCTCTTTAAAGTCTGCCATTATATCTTTCTTAAGTGTTGTCGGGTACAAAAGTTTCGTATTAAATTTTACATATTTCTGATACAAAATTATTTAGCATTGCTCTTGAAGTATAACGCCACTTACACGCATAGAACATACGCTCCATTGCTTTCATCATCGATACACAATGGCTACTAAATTATTTAAAAGAATTGCACTTTAATTTGAACACACTAAAGAGATTTTTTGCTGTTGTAAATGTTCTTTAAATATAGATGCTCTTTAAAAAGACGTAATGCTTTGAAAAGCAAAATATAATTGAAAAGAATAGGTCAGTATTTTATGGAAAATTTTAAGAGAGAGAGAGAGAGAACAAATCTACAGGGTTTTTATATAAGAGTACACTAAGAGCGCTTCTGCGCCTTGGCTACGTTTTATTTTTCTACCATTTCCGGGAGTACAAAGCGAATTCGTAATGTTGTCGGGTTTGAAAATAAGCATTAATTTGGCCTACATTTGACAAACAACAAATTGTTGTTTTTCTTCAATATTCTATTCTATTATTTTTTGTTGTTGTTTTTCTGTGTGGCGCTGTGGTCATATAGTCCCAGTGTCCTAGTAGTGGCAATTTAATTATTTTGATTTTTCTACTCCTTTTAGATTTTATGGTTGAAAATAAAAAAATAAAAATAAAAAAAATAAAAGCGAAAGAAACCAACAACAACGACGACAACAAAATGTATGAAAAATACATTGAGCACAAAAAACTAGTGTTGATGACGAAATAAAACAGATTTTGCAATATAAACTGTTGTGGCATTCTTCCCATCTCTTCCCATCTCTGCAATAGCACTTCTCTTGCGCTGCTGCTTCAAAGAAAAGCATTTGTAACATCAATTCTATGGCTGTATTACTGGCTGTGTGGCTGGCTGGTTGGTTGTTGTACGGTTGGCAGGCTGTCAGACTGTCTGTCTATTTGCCTACTACTTTGTAATGCTAATTTCATTTTGTTGTAGCTATTGCTGTTGCTACTATATAGCTTCTGTTTTTAATGTCCTGCCAGGCCAGGCTCGTGCTAGCTCGCAAATGGTGTTTAAGCTTTGCTGGTTATAAACACTATATCCGGCTGATGGTTTATTTTCTAAAAAATTTACAATTATTTTGTTTTTGTTTTGTTTTGTTTTGTTTTTCGCTATTTTCCATTTTCCTACTGTCAGACTCATAAATATAAATTAAACACTTGCCAGCAACAACAATGGCCACAAAAGAAAGTCCACTTGAACAACTTCTCTGTGTTTGTTGTGTCAAAGACCAAAAATTACAAAATCAATTTTAAAGAATCAAATGAAATGTTAAAAATAAGCTAAAATTTATTCAAAACAATCTACTCGTATATCCGCTATTTTCTGTTTTTTTTTATATTTTTTTGATACTGTGTCACGCGAACGAGTAGACAAACTTGTTTAATGACTTTATATTGGTTGAGAACCAGTCATAAAATACTCGTATAATTTGTTAATTGGCAGCTAAGGGATTATAAAACAGGCTGGCAGCTGTAGTAAATGATACTCTGCAAAAATTATATCAGATAATAAAAAACTCTACGGGGGCACATTTGACGAAGTTCATTCATAATATACCTGCTTTAAAAATTATCTTATAATTGTAATCTAATTCAATGTATGTAATTATGATATATTAAGGGAGAGTTTCTATTTGTTATACATGAAAGTAATACTCGTGGCTGTATGTTCGTATTTTATTAAGGCGATTGTATCCGAAAGATAGGAATGAAGCCTATTTGTTTTCAGTACAAATTAACCATAGAAAGCTTTGTTAAGCATTCGCTACTTTTGTAACCAAATCAACAGACAATTACATAGAGTTTATTTAACAACTTGTCTATTTAAAATTTGATTTTGTATTGTTAAGTCTAAATCAATCCCAGGTGACGATAGAATTTAACTTTTTTCTTTATTTTTCATCCTCGAAGGCAGAAGTTTCGGACTTGAAACTTTTAGATTTCTAGCCTCTCAACTAAAAAAACTGCACTGTTCCTGCCAACAAGCATCTGTCAGTTGGCTGCTATCAAAATTTGAACAAACTGCGTCATTCAGTTTGTGTTTGACAGCCACTGATAGCAGAATACAGTGCAATTTGATAAGAAAATAAAGTAAATTTCGTGTGCTCACTAGGCATAATTTTATGCAAAAAAAAAACTTCACTCAAACCCAGGCTAAACTTTATAATTACTATAGGAACTCTGCAACATCAATTTTAATGATAAAAAAGACGATAAATTTCGACGATAGCGAACGTTCTGAATGTCCAGTTGAGGCCACTACACCAGAAACAATTAAACAAATTAACGACATATTAAGGGCCGTTTGAAGATTGAAAGTTTAAATCGTTTTAATCGAGTCATCTGACAACTTCGCAGGAGTGTTTGATGTTATTAAGCCGCAATATGAACGATTAAGTACCATTTCGTCTACTATAGTTCCACATCAGCTAAAACAGTGTAATGGATTGACTACCTTTAACATTACAAAACCATCAATAGCAAATATACCAACTTACTGGGACGATTTAATAAAGATTTAAAAAAAAACAGGACAATGCAACTGTATGTGTACACCATACAGTTTCAATGGCAAATATCAATTAATTATGCCAAGAATTGCCACCTCATCCGCCTCATTTCCCGAGTGACTACTTCTTGTTCCAACTGTTAAGAAATAGTTAGACGAAAAGGGATTTGATTCCAACTACTCCACATTATCATTATTATTCTGACCAGGCACTCTTACTGCACACTGCCACCCTTACGATCTATTGTTCCCTTTACGTCCTTAGGTTTGTCTAGCTGATCTGTTGCCTTCCTAATGAACACAAACAAATCCGAAACCCTAATGGTGGATATGTCCCTCAAGGAGAGCTTGTGTCTCCTCAAAAATTTCCATCTAAACATATGACACAATACCGCCTTGATCAAAAAGTTCTCGGAATAACCCCGTATGGCGGACCCATCATTCCAATTTGCTGTTTTTTATTTTGTTAAGTTGGTAAATCTGTCTAAGTCTTAGCGTCATAGCTCGACATTTGCAAAAGCTACGTGGCCCTATATGTGTTTTCGTTTTTTTAAAATTTTAGAAATGGATTTAAATTTGCAATAATTAAGTTGTATTACATTTTGCGTAAAAATCGGATTAAATGGTGAGCAAACGTTGGAAATGTTGGAAAAACGGCAACGATTCTCTAAAGAAAATGGCCAATTACCGCTGGGTTCAAAAGTGGTCGTGAGTCAATCGAAGATGATGACGCAGTGGCTGAAGCAAATCGCCGAAAAAGACCATAATTGTGGTTTTTTTTTGATGAAAAATGCAACAGCCCACGAATTCACCTGATATGGCTCCCTGTGACTTCTTTCTGTTCAATTGAGTTAAAAAACGAATACAAGGAATTTGTTTCAGCAGCCGAGAGGAAATAATGGAGAAATCGCTGGAAGCGCTGGCATAAGTGTGTTGCAGTAGATGGGGATTACTTTATATGTATTTTTAATTTTCTGAATAAATTCCGAGAACTATTCGATCAAGGTTGTATGTGTTCCACCGTCTCAGATGCCTGTGAATACAGTCTGTGAACATCCACATCCGCGACCGGCTTCCCTTCCAGATGTGCCTTCGATCTACAATAGCCCGTAATATTCAGCCTGCAATACTTATGAGCATCAGAGCGTCGCCCAAGTTGCAGACTGATCGCCGCCCTAGAGTGGCAAAGTTCCTTTTGAGCGTCCAAGTGTTCCAAACATTGGGCAATTTCCTAATCCTTGATTAGAACGAGGAATAATAAGTGGTGCGTACAGTAAGGTTGCTGATCTATATAGGAATCATCTCACATACAAACACCTATTTTGATAACCTCGACAAATCAGTGTTTCATAAAAAAAAGTCACGGACTTATTGACCCTCCCTTGTAGTTTTGAACAAATGTCAATGAGCATTTTCAGATCAAATGGATTATTGTCCAAGTTACAAGCTAACCAAAATAGTAACTCATTTAGCATTTTCATCTAAATATCTCTCAACAAATTTATTAAATTTTCTTATGTTATGGCTGACGGAGCAAGTGTGGTTATAAGCATCTTCTCTGTCTTACAAGAATATTTTTTACAGTTAAGAACATACATATTTATAACTCATAGCATACTTCAGATGAAATTAGTACAATTTTTTCAGACAATTTTAAACAAGTTTCTTGATTTTATATTTATTTATATTTTTAGACTAATTAAAAGTGACCTACAGTTTAACGCTTTGAACGGCAGATGCATTAGTTAGAGAGGTTTTCATTGCGTAAACACATATTTTTACCTTTTAAAAAAGTTTATTTATGAGTTCGTAGATTGCAGTTAAAATAAATTAAATCTTGAGTTTGGTTTTTGAATAAAATCCTTCATTTAAGACAGTTTTGTGTTACACTTCTCGTAACGTTTTCACGAGCAATAACAATTTACATTCTTAATTACTCTACCTGTGTACAACTTTGTATACAAAAAACAATCGAACTAAATATCTTCCAGCCCGATCGTAGTTACAACCAAGGTTCAACCTTTTCAGCCAGAATTATCCACACTTATCTCCAACCAAACTAAAATTTTAGTCCGATCACGACTTACTGCACTAGTTTACTCCTTAGACCATCGACAAGCAAAGAGCTGCTATTCTCTTTTTATCATAAGTATGTACGTATTCACACGCATAGGCAAAAAACAAGCAGAAAATAAACAAAGAGAAGTAAAGACAAAACAAGTGGAAAAATACAGTGCAAGTAGCCTGAGTGAGAGACTCTTAAATTACTATCACAATTGTAAAATACATTAATATTAGTTTGTCTGACGCCTCCTTAGACTCTCTTCACGACGAGTTTACTTTACTTAAACTGACTACTGTCCAATACTTCGAAATCTCTCGACCCTCTCGATATTTCAGGTAGATTCCATTTCTTTCTTTACTATCTTTTTAGTTCTTGTAAAGCAGTTCAATGCTAAACGACTTGTTTGCCTTAGTGCTTACTCTGTTGTTGTAATGTTCCTTATTTGTTTCGTTGTCTGTTTGCTTGTTGTTGCCGTTTATTTATATTTACTGCATTTCTGCTTATGTTGTTGAAGTTGTTTTTGTACCTTTTGTTGATATTTTAGCGATGTAATAAGCGGAAAGGGTGCACAACCTGAGTTTTTTTTTAACAGAGTTCAATATAGACTTGGGTTCTTTAGCTCTTTTCAGAGATCGCTCTTTTTAGTTCAGTTCATTTAAATGAAGTATTATTTTGTTGAAAATTTTAATTTCCAAATATTTAGCTTTGTGGACGTTTTTTAATTATAGACATTGAATATTTAGACATAATTATAAATATTATATTTTTAATGCGTTTTGCAGCATGTTTTTTGCAATAAGATATAGTTTAACGATATCCTTGGATTATTCGTTTTAATCAGTCAGCATTTGAATGCAAAAATGCAATCAATCGGCTGGTCATTGATTTTTCAAAAATTGCACACATATAGTGCATATGTATATAATAGAACTCTTTAGCAGATAATTTTTAAAGTAGCATTTTATTCCAGTTATTCCAGGGGTATTTTTTTAAATTTTAATAATTAAGAATTTGGACCAACATGTTATTGTAGGTACATTTGTACATACTAAAAGGTTATTTGTCGCAAAATTTGCAAATGTACACTAGCATTTCAGGCAGTTTTTATTATTTTATTGCCGGGGTTTTAACTGATTTCTACATGAATGTCACTGGATTCATTATTTCTTTAAGTGAGGCTCAAAATTAATGTGAAATTATTCTCTATACGAACTCGTTTTTCCATTTTTTATATTATTTTGAATGTATTAGATCGTTAGAAAATTAAATTCAGCGAGACAAGACATATTGATTTTCTTCGAAAAAAGAGAAACAGAGCAAAATCAATTGTGTTTGTTTTACAACTTTTTCATAAGAGTTTTCAATTGTTTATTTATTTTATTTATATTTATAAAAAGGAAAAAATTCATAACATATTTTTTAACATAATATATACAAATTTCTTTTGCTAAATTTGCATATTAAGATTGCGGTAAACTAATTATTTTTCAAATTAAGTGCCGAACATATCAATGAAACAAATATTAACGAAGAAGAAACGTAAACGAAAAGAAACATGAACTACGGAGCCAATAGAACTCATTGTCTGGCAACACTGATTGTACATGTTATTTTCAGAGTGGCACTACCAATGTAAGTTCTTTTCATATAACATGAAAAAAGACACACAAACTAAAGAGAATTATGAACGAAAAAGAATAATGTACGAAAAATAAACATGAAAGGACAATCGACCGAACGAACTATTGAGCTAAAAGATTCATTGTAGTGACCGACTCTCCTAGCTGACTTGTGTGAGTAGTTCAATTGTACTAGGTCGTTCGAGAACTACCCAACTTTAATTCAATATTCAATAAATTGAGCGGAACGGTTGTGTTTTCTCTGGCTCCTGTTGAATGTTGGTTATTTTTCTAAAATGTGGGTGCTGTCTTGATCGTGCTGTGTAAACGAAAGCATGATCTAGATGCAAAGTAGAACAAATAAAAAACAATATCAAAAGTCAAATACATACATATGTGATTTAAAAGGAAATAAAAAATAAAAAAAACTCAATTTTAAGCAACACAAATAGAGATTTATAGACAATAAAAAGACAACAACAATACACAAAAATATATTTACATAGTCCATACACAAAAAATAGGCGCAAATATTTATACACGAAGTAAAACAAACAGAACAGATACAACATCAATAAACAACAACATAGTCTCATCTAAATTCAATACTACATCAACCTATCAAATGTAAATACATATAAACGTGGATGTGGATGTTTGCAGTTCAGAGTTGTATTATCTTCTATTTTATTTTATTTGATAATAATCTACATTGAGAAAAATATTCATAGACAAATTGTATGCTAAATAACTAAATTACAAAAATCGAATTAATGTATAAAACTTAAGTAAGAAGCCAGCCCAAACAGAAAAATACTAGCACAACCTCAGAATGGAATGTGATAACTACCCAGCTGAAATGCGAAAATTGTCGTCAATTGAGTATACACCTAAAGTTGCTCGTTTCACTAATGTTGAACATGCCTATTCTCCCTATATTGGGTCCACTTTTAAACTCGTTCAGATGATGGAAAAGCGATTTGAAAAATTAGCCGAACAACTGAAGTGAATAATCAAGGACACGTTTCGTCAATATGAACAACGACTTTTAAGTGAAATTTATAAAAGACTGAACACTGTAAAGGCTGATAATCTGATAGAACTAGTACTTTTATTAAAATCTAGTGTTAATGAAATTAAGAATATTAATACTGCAGAAGTCATTGCGCTCAACAACGAATTAAAACTGGAAATAGCCAACTTGAAAAGAGCTGCAAGTAAATATGGGAATACCAGAACAACAAGGTGAAAATATTATTGACTTATTTGCCAAAATCAGCCAGACTATAAACATCCACCCACCAGAAATTAGATCTGTTCTCCGTGCGAAACATAAAAGTAACTTTCAGAGAAACAGAAATTTAGCTAAAAAAGGATCTAAATTAGACGCACATTGTATTTTTATTCGTAGATTTATTGTGAAAGTTTTCGTTATTGTGTGTTTTCCTGTGTCAATAACTGTAAACTTTGAAGTTGTTTGCATTGCTTTTATGATTCTCTATTTGAAGTTTGATTTCTCCTCACCTTGATGGTAATAATAAAGTTTTTCTGGTGATAGTCTTCACAACTTGATACGCATTTTCAGTAGACATATTGCGGGCCTCAATATATACCATATCAATGCTCAAAACCTCAACAACAAAATTGACGAGTTGTACTGTTATTTCGAATTATGAATAAATAAATAAATATTCATAACCAGGTGCTACAAATGTGATACCGTTGTTGAAAATTGTCAAATGGTCTGGCTTTGGATTGAACCGAGGAGCACTTGGATGGCAAGGGTGTGTCTTACTTACCATACCAGAGAGACATGCACAGGTTTTTAAAAATTTACCGATACTTTACAATAAACATGAGTAGTTTACATTTTATCACAACACACATTTTAATGAAAGAATATGGTATTATGAATGATTTTTTCAACAGTATTCTTGAAAATCGTCTCTGACAGTCTATAATTTAGTTCTTTTTCAATTCTTTAATTATGAATTAATCAAAATTGATTTGTTCTTTATTTATGAATTATAGACTTAAAATAATAGATTTAATATTATACCAGCATAACTGGAAATAAAGTTTTATTTTCATTTACAAAGAGAACTTTTTATTTTATAGTTAAATGGCATAGCGTGCACAATATTTATCGAAAACAATTAAAACAAATTACAGACTTATTTATTACCAGAAAAAGAAAATCGACAACAACAAAACAGAAAAAAATAAAAGTTTTCTACTGAATTTTAATAATACAGCTGTTGTTTGATTAATACAATAAACATGTTTTTTACGTTCACTTGTATTATATGACAAATTGTATACAGAAAATAGTAATTTTTACTGAAGTTTAAATTTCTTTAAATATTAATAAAAGCAAAGAATTTTAGAATTGATTTAATAAAAGCAAAGAATTTTAGAATTGATTTCAAATATTATTTTAATCCTTATGTGAAGGGCAAAAAAAAAAAAAAAAAAAAAAAAAAAACTACACATATTATAGTACAAGGTAACCGGGTGTATTCATACAAATATCATAGAAAATAAAAATTTTTGGTAACAAATTTTGGAAAAATTACAATTTAAAATTACGAAATTACAGATGAGAAAACATAGTCGTTAAAAAATATTTCTAGGACTTTTAGCTCAGATCAACTAAATTCAATTTTTGATATTTTGGTATAAGCGCTGGTGTTCACTAGTCAAACACAAAGAATTTATCTGTGTCGTGAATACCCATTAATTTGCCATTAAATGTGGCTATCAATTCGACAACCCAATAAAACCACATCATTTGGTTTTTAAATTATAATTCTTTATTCAACATCGTTTTGTGTTTCATTGCTTGTAACCCTTTTACAAGCAATAACAATTTATATTCTTAGTTACGAGTAATCGCTTTGTTTACAACAATTACTCGACAGGTCTTCTACCTGATTGTTATCACAACTTAGGCTCAATCGCACGCTTTTTAACCAGAGGATATCCACACTTAAAGGCCCAATTAGTTTAGCAGTAACGTAGATGAGACGTAAAAGTAACGTGATCAAAACCTCAAGTCTGGTTAGTTGGTGAAGTAAAAACGTGTCAGCTGTTATCAACTGAGTGTGTGTGAACAACAATAGGAAAAAGAAAGAAAAAATAAATCATAAATTAATTCATGCACTTGCACCAACAATATTAATATTTCATCATCAATTTTGTTTAAGTTTATTATGACTTAATAATTATAATTTAAAACACACACTTTTAAATTTTTCTGTATTTATTTCATTTAAGAGCGAATTCTTTTTTTATACTTTTATGTCAGCCTATGTTGTATGTGAAGTAAAAACGTAGAAAAGTTCTGCTGTATACAGAAACACCACGTCTTCGTCACGGATCACCTAACCATTTAGTTATCGTATCAGCTGACACGTTACGTCTACGTTACTTCTAGACTAATTGGGCCTTAAGCATCTACTTCTTTCATCTCTTGTTTTTTTGTTGTTGTTTGTTATTGTCTGTTACTTTTTTTCTTTTCTGCGTGTGATAAACACAGTGGTGGCCAAATTGATTTTTGTAACAATATGCATATCGTAGACGAACACGTTTCAAACAGTATATGTCGTCAAAGCCTCAAAAGTACGTTATACAGTATTCTGAGCTTGCGATTCTTTCAACTTCTACCCCTTACAGTCGTTTAACGGAGAACCAATAGGAAATGAGCTTCAGATAAATATGAGAAAGATTTTATATTTTGTTAGTTCCCGAAGAAACTCAGGAAGAAATATTACAACTTATAATATTTTTTCACATCGCTTAAACTGTAGAAAAAATAAGATCGTGTAACAGTTAGAAAAACAAACGCAATTTCAGGCAATTTATTTTTACAAATAGCGAATTTAGAAAAGAGGCGGATTTATGTACGCATGCGCCAAAAATGGAAAGAAGTTAATCAAAATTATGCATTCTATAGCGTCTGTAGACAACACTTTGACGTCTAAGTCAGAAATTAAATGTTACTTAAGCAATATCTCCAGCGTTACTAGGAGACTTTGTGTATTACCGTTCCAAAGATATACAAAAATCAAAATTTACCTTGTATGGGAAGTGCTATTCCCACTGATCCAATGCTTAAAAATTTTTGACTGATGATTTGTAAGTATTTACCACAAAGTTATTTGAGCCAAATTTAGACGCTCTTACTATTACCGTTTAATGATGGAGACATATAAATAAGAATTTTATATAGGCGCGGTACAATAGTGAAGCCAGACACCAAATGAAAGCTTTCTGTATATAATTTTTATATACACAGTTTGGAAAATATTTCCTAACTCACACAAAGTTTAAATGCTGTAACAAATTTCATTTTTAAGTACAACTCATGCAATACAAATGGGATCACTCTATCGTCAAGAACTTGTGAACCGATGGACCTACAAAAATCGCATAAAAAAGTATTGGTATTGACTTCACCTGTCGGCAGAGAACATCAACTTAAACGCAACCGCTATCTTATTTTTTATAGCTGTAGATGTAGTAGCATTGAAATCATACATATGCGAAACCCAATGCAGAATTCAATTCCAAAAATCGCCGTAGACAATTTTTAAAAGATCTTAGCCCGCAATTACATATCTATTGAAAACGAAAGCATCGTGCTAAAAATTCTAAGTTGATGGCTAAAACTTGCACTTAAACTCCAATAGAGACTTTACTCTGACAAGAGTCTGAAAAGTGTGTAAAGCCAGATAATTCAAAAATTAATAGCAATTCTCCCAAACCAGTTTGAAGCCCATATATGTAAACTAATTTTTGTTACCTTTTGCCAATACAATTTATAATAAAACAAAAAAACAATACGTAATATTAGCATTTCCGGGTACCTCTCAGACACATAATGGTTAATAGTATATGCTGAAATGAGTCAAACTCAACCCATTGAAGAACACTACCTGCAACATAAAAAGTAATTAAAAAACATACGAAACTTATAAAAAACAAAAATCATTTTTTTTCTATTTCATGGAACATATACGAGGGCGGATTAATATTGAAGCTACCTAAGTAGGAAAAAAACATTTTTTTTTTGTCAAAAAACATTCATTTCTCAACATAGTCTCCTTTCAGCTCAATACAATTAGTAAGACGATTTTCCAACTTTTTTATACCATATGAATAATAGGATTTTGGGAACTCCTCAAAATACGCATTAGTTTCGGTAATCACTTCTTCGTTTGAGATAAACCTTTTCCTGCGAGCCATTTTTTCAAGTTTTGAAGCAGGAAAAGTCACTAGGGGCTAAATCTGGACTATGAGGTGGATGATCAACCAATTCGGAGTGGACTTCTCGCAGTTTTGGCATCGTATCCAATGCTGTGTGAACCGGTGCGTTGTCTTAAAGAAAGAGCACTTTTTTCTTGTTTAAATGTGGTCGTTTTTCCTTGATTACATCAACCAATTGATCCAATAATGCACGATAATACTCTCCTGTGATTGTAGATCCCTTTTCAAGATAATCGATGAGCAATTTTCCGTGTGCATCCCAAATTACAGTGGCCATAACCTTGCCAGCCGATTTCGCTGTCTTCGCCTTCTTCGGAGCACTTCCACTAGCTTCCACCTATTGCTTCGATTGATTTTTGGTTTCAGGTGTGTAGTGTTGGACCCGCATTTCATCAACAGTTATTAATCTATGCCAAAAATCAGCAGGATTATGCTTTATCATGTCTAAACACCGCTGTGAAGTGGTCTGTTGAACTCGTTTTTGTTCAACACTGAGCAAACGCGGCAGCCATCTTGCCGATAGCTTTTTCATATGCAAATGTTAATGCAAAATGTTGAACGTTAATATGATATGTTTACCATTTCAGCAATCTCACGTATTTTGACCCGGCGATCATTCATAACGATATCGAGGATTTTCTTGATATTTTCTTCAGTAACCACCTCTTTTGGCTTTCCTGTTGATGGTATTGTTGCAGTGCTTGTTCGCCCCCGTTTAAATTGAGCAATCCAATATTTTACCATATAATCTGACGAAGCAGATTCGCCGTAATGTTTATCAAGCTTTTCTTTTCTTTTTTCGCCGTTTTGCCTTTCAAATAGTAGTGTTCACTTTTTTCCATTTTCCAAGAAACACAAAAGTTGCTTACTTCAAACGACTACAACAAATAAACTAATCGATGAATTTGGCTAAAATTTTAACAGCTGACGTTTGACAGATCGAAATTTCTAAGAAAGAAAAATTTTTTGTGTTTCTGCTGCCACCTAGCGCTAGGTAGCTTCAATGTCAATCCGCCCTCGTACAAACGCTTAATAAGAATATTTACGATATTTCAATAATGAAAAATTTTTCTATACATATATACTTCCACGGAAGATCAAAAGCAAAACAATTTTCTAAAAAAATATTTGGCAAAAAAAATTTGGGAAATCTATAAAAGTAGATAGTAAATAATTAACCAATCAAGTTTTAATTAGCATTTGAACTTCTGAAGTGTACAAATTTCAATAATCTAGAACTGTGACGAAATTTTAGAGAAAATGAAGGCCTATACAAGGTGTCAAGAAAATCTGGAAAAAGTGTTATATAGACTTGTTTTCTTCAAATTAAAAAGGATCTATGTTACAAGACAGAGTATACTACTTAAAGTACCGAAAAAATTTAAGTTTTTAATTAAGCATAAACGCATTCACTCACAGCCTCATGACAGTACACTAACTCAAATAAATACCGAAGAGAGAATAGGTTACTTTGAAGCATTCATGGATTTTACTATAGAAGACTGTCATCCTTTTAGTAACATTGAATGCTTCGGTTTTCGTAAATTAATTCAAAAGTGTTTACAAATTGGTGTAAAGTATGTTGAAATTGTTGATTTAGACAGCTGTATTACCAACGCAAGGTAGTGGGAAAACCGAATCGAGAGCCACAGAGAAAAGAAAAGAAATAAAACTACACATACTGGATCTTATTACCATGGTGAGGCTGCACTTACAATTGAAATGTGGAGCAACGATTTCATTAAGAGAATTTCTTGTGTGCCACTTTACACTCCCAAGTGAATTTCAACCTTGTGGATATTACCTTAAGAATAAAATTTATGAAATTTATGTCTAATACCAGTGCTTACTTCCTAGTTATTAGTAATGAGAGGTGAATTTGTTCTTTGTTTTTATAGCTAAGCATTATAAATATATATGTATATATATATTTTAATGAATTAAATTATCTAAAAATCAAACACGTAAGTTTTCTAATGAATTTAAAAAGAAATTCTGTTTGCCCTAATTTTGCAAATTTAATCGAAATTCAGTATAGGCCTTAAAAAAGTTACCTTTGGCCGGACAATGATGAAGTATTTAATTAATTATTCCAAATAAAAGCTTAAACATACAAATATTTATTAGAGAACTTTTTTGTCATATGGATTTTTATTATGATGTTAATTCTATTAAAACCTTTTTATCCGTTTTTAGTTTTTTACACAAGATAAACAATTTAATTTTTCAAACAAAACCCGTTGAAAATGTTTTTAAAATAGTCCATATATGTATATAATAATAATACTAGCATTACTACAATGTCAAATTTGAAACACTTTTATTGTATCACAGAGATTTCAAAAGGTTTTATTTTATACAAAAACATTCTAAGCATACTCGAGTAGAAATACACTCATACCCAAGTATGAATATACCCATACTCATATACACTTTACACTTTATAAGTGCAGCTATGACGCGCACCTCCTACTTGTAGTTATTTAAGTTGCGCTGACCTTGAATATGTTGTGTATGGGTATCGTTTTTATTTTAAACTTAATTCACTCATACATGTTTGGCCACCAATATATAAAGTACTAAAACCATACTTTTGTCATTTGCTGGTTCCGACTGCATATCTACTTATTCCGTAATAGATTATATTATTAGCATTTCATTAACGTCTGTTGGTAAACCTCGAATAATATTATTTAGTAATCGTTTTAATCAGGAAACTGATGATACATGCATTTAAAACGATTGTGGGTATGTGTTATTTTTCAATAAATCTCATTCTATGCCGATTCTTCTAAGCACTTCTATATTTGTTATGCATTCAATTCAGCATATTTGAAAACATTCTCTGTATATCCACATTTCTAAAGCTTCCAATCTATTCATATCGGGTATATTTAACTCACATATCTCCATAGCACACAATAATAGTTCAAAAATTACATTTTACAAACCTCAGTCTTAATTTACGGAAAGCTCTTCTAGCAAATTCTATTCAACATTTAGTTACAATAAAGCAGAGTCTACATTTACAAACGACTTAAATCATCCAAACTCTCCGCCATCTTATGTGTTGTTAACATTAAATTCATCTACTTTTACACCATCATTGTTATTGTCAAGAGTGTCTTGGAATATGTTTTCGGAGTCTTTATTGAATAAAAGATTTATAAGGACTCAACTGTGTTTGATAGCTTCGTTAATGTTAATTTGTACTGTAACCATATCACCAATTTTTACTTCAGTTGTTTAAAAAAAAAATTTTACAATTATATTTCTTCTACATATATCCATTGGTAATAACTGATCTCTGTCAACGCCTCTTTATAGTCGACGAAGCACATGAAGATGTCCTTCTGGACATCCCGACAGTTTTCGCCTTAGCCTTGTAGACAAAACAATGCTTCAGGTGTTCCCATAGCTTGTCCACATACAAATATTCGTACCATATTTTATGCATTATTACCTCGTTGCCGAGGCTTCTTTGATACACGTTTACTTAAATCAAACTCTTGTATAGGCTTTTCTCTATAGTTACAACATAAATTCGGTTCGATTATTCTAAAGCACAGCCAAACATTCCTTTGAAGTGAATTTTTGTTGCTCTACGGTTCATATTTAAATATTTTCGTTATCCGATCGTCCAATATTGTTCTACGTGTTTTATCAAGTATTTCTGGGTGATAACCTCTTTTGGTTAAAGTGAACGTTTTGTTTTTACGAAAATAACGGAACTCACTAAAATTTATGGTAAGGAGTCTCCGTAGTACTTTCTAAGTGGTTTTTTGGATTTGAAATTAACTTTTTCCATTTTCGTTAAAGTTTATAAAGTTGTTTGATGTAAATGGCTATCAAATTAAACTAATAGACGCAACTTGCTTAAAATTTACTGTAGTTCGGTAGTAGATAACAGTTATTAACAACAGTGAGCATATATTATAACCACGACCCGACAGCTCACAGACACACTTGCTGAATCACAAAGTTCTGTATCAGTGTATCATGTATTGAACAAACATTTTGTTTACTTGTTTGAGAACAAGCATTGTATCGGTGTTTTAATGTATTAATGTATTTCAAACGTCAAAAACCAAATAATAAAAAGCAAATCGGTATTCGTAAGTTTATTTTCATAAACAACTTGAAAAACCACAAAAATTTATTAAACACACATTTTATTAAAATGCAAATGTATTAAATACATTCTCACATCAAAAGTTAATTTTTCATTACATTACACATTACATTAATAGCAACCAATACAACTTTTTAAAAACACTTGGAAAGAAGTGTATGAGTGTATAAAATTTATACATGAAAATTACCAACAAAAAGCTTACAACTATTGTATTGCAATAGAATAAAACACTCTATACAACGATACCAGGGGCTTGGTGAATTATGTATTTGCCTATTGAGGTTATTGCGCTGTAAGTAAAACAAACTCACGAATTGATAAATCTGCTCTCGTAGTTTATATCTCACATGGTAGGTAGGCAGATTGAAAGAGAGCAGACTTAAAAAAATCCATCATCTTGTCCGCAGACATATATGTACCTAAGACAAGGTTCGGCCAATTCCCTACATAAAATCTATCACTTTAGTTCCCGATGAACTCCGAACTATTAACATATCTCCTTTGTGTCTTCCACTCGAACCACCCCAGGTGGGAAATGCCCAGAATCATGTTTCTTAATTTTTTTTGCAGAGATTTTTTCGGTCTCGGCTCTCCTTTGGTACATTATTATGTTCTTAATTGTCTTTAAAATGGTTCGTCTTCAACGCGTTCTCGACCTTCTTAGAACAATTTGTGCCAATCAAACACACTAGCTCTTAAAACTACAACATTCAGAGCGTTTAGGCGGCCGAATTTCATTCCGCGCACAAAATTCAATGCTACTTCTTTGTTGAATAGTTTCAGACATTATAAAAATCGAAGAAGAAACTTTTCTTTGTTCGTAAATACAAGCGTAACTACAGCATCAATAAATCAATTGACGTAAAATTTTATACAGATGTCAATAACAGTGCTGCCAACATAAAAATAAACACACATTTTCCGAATCGATAAACCAGGGAAGCTTAAATTGAAAAGTCTTACTCATATTTGTACACAGTAGTATATTAAAAATTGTATATATATACTTGGGATTTTTGTAACTAGACCCCACCATTGGCTATTCTTATTCCAATTTCAATAAAACATGATAAAGCCTTAGCTTCCTTAGTATAAGTTTTAAATGAAAACCACCATAAATATACCACAGAATTTAATTTATTCTTTAATTTAATTTCCTTTAAACCAGCTGTCAAATAGTCCATAAAGTTTTATAAAAAAAATTAAATTATTTTACATTTCCCGAATCATAACTACAATAGTAAATGTAATTTCCCCATTTTTAAGAGCAACAAATTATAAAAATTACATATTTATTTACTTTTTTTCTGTACGTATTCGAACTAAATAAAGTTTATTTTTTATATTTTTTAACCCAATGGGAGCAACGTCCAACATTAAGTGTAAACAGTTTTAACGAATCCTATCCAACGTTGCGTGTAATTTTTGTAAATTTGTGAAATTTATTTAATGCATTCACTATACGAGTATTTTGTTGGTAAATAAATTTTTAATAACTGCAACAACAACTGCATTAATAATAGTTTTTTTTTACAATTTACGAAAAAGTTATTAAAATGGGATTAAAAAAAAATATAACAGGATAATTCGACCATAATAATAATTAAAGCTTTTTGTTTTTTTTTCAAAAGTTCTATGGACTCCCAACAACAACATTTAATACAGCAGCATGTCAATTAAACTCTTAATCAACTGAGTTCAATAGCAGCTTAAAATCTATATAATCGTTTAAATTGTTTTTAATTAGAAAACTATGTATGTATCAATACTATTGTTGTTTTAAAATTAATACAAATATTATTACATGAAAATTTAAAGAATTTGAATTTAAAATTAATTTCAATTAAAAAAATAAAATACTTGTAATCATATACAAAGTCTACATATACTTGTATAAGTATATGAAAGAGGACTATAAAATGCGTTCTAATTGATATTTTATGAAATGCGCGAACCGCATTAAGTGAAGTCCTTATTTTTATATACATGCGGTTTTTGTAGGACCAATGGTTTACGAGTTATTAACGTTACAGTGAACCCCTTTGTATTGTATAAGTTTTGCTTGAAAACGAAATTTGATACAGCATTTAAACGGGTATATATAAAAAGCATATGTAGAAAGCTTCCATTTGGTGTGCGCCCATATAAAATTTGTATTTATATATATGTATGTCTATACCTCTTAAACGGTAATAGTATGAAACTCTAAATTTAGCCCAAATAACCTAGTGGTCAATACAAATCACTAGTCAAAAACTGGGCCAAATTTGATAAGTGGAAGTAGTACCTCCCTTACAAAGAAAATATTTATTTTTGTATATCTTTGGATCGGTAGTAGTGGAAGGTTCTGAATTTGGTCTAGATGACTTCTTAGATACAAACCATAAGTTAAAAATAATGGATAAATGGCCTTAGTACCTCGCAAACAAATTAAATAATGATTTTTGTATATCTTCAGAATGGTTAGAGCTGAAGTTTCTTAATTTGGCTTATCATAATTTTAAAAAATATGGAATTTTGCAGGTGTAGAGAACGGTACAGTTAAAGCTTTTTTCATCTATCCACATTAGTCAAAAAGCAGGTACAACAGAAAAGCTCCCAGCAACAAGGGAGGGATTACTTTATATAAAGGGTCCGCCAAATAATTTTTTTTTTGAAAATGCTATAAAAAAAAAACTACTGAATATTTTCTCAAATTTCTTTTTTTATTTGAAAGTACAATCCTTTCGGTTAATAATGGAAAATAATTTCATTTCAATGGCTGCCTTGGTTGGCCATGCAGTAGCCTACACGATCGGTCCAATTTTTAAACACATTATCAATTGTGTGCAGCTGTATTTCACCAATAGCTTTACGAATATTATCCTTTAAAGCGTCAATTGTCTCTGGCTTGTTGGCGTAACACTTACCTTTGACGGCACCTCACAATAATAGTCAAACGGTGTCAAATCGCAGCTCCGAAGTGGCCAGACGACATCAGCTCTACGGCTGATAATGCGATCTTCAAAAACAGGCCGCAAAACATCGTGTGTAGTTTCGGCTGTGTGGCACGTAGCGCCGACCTGTTGAAACCAAATGTTGCTAATATCCTCCTCTTCAATTTTTGTGAACAAAAATTCGTTCAACATGACCCGATAACGATCGCCATTGACTGTAACGGCCACTCCTTGCTCATTTTCAAAGAAAAATGTCCCAATTATGCCTCTGGACCAAAATCCGCACCAAACAGTGACTCGTCTTGGGTGTATCGGCTTTTCAATGTATGCGTGCGGGTTTTCTTTGCCCCAAATGCGACAGCTTTGCTTGTTTACATACCCGCCAAGATCAAAATGAGCTTCATCCGAAAAGATGATTTTTTTTTGGAAAAATCGCATCTTCTGTTAGTCGATCGATCAAAGTAATGTCGCAATATTTCCCAGCGTTGTTCAAGCATATACACAATCATATTCGTTCAGCGGAAGGATAAAACTAATTATCTGTCAAATCAGACATGAGCTTAGTGTTACCATTCATGAAATAAGCACTAGTTGAAAAAAAAAACGTTAGATGGCCGACCCGTTATAAAAAATAATGTGTGTCTGTATGTATGCATGTATGTATGTTTGTTTGTTTGTTTGAAGTCTATAGACAGCTAAACAGCTGTACCGATTTTGCTAAAACCTTTACAGTATCACACTATATGTCTGGAAGGAGCTGCAAGCTATATAAATTTTAAAAAGTGTAACTGGGCAGTGTCACGCCCATACAAAGTTTATTTCTATTTGTCTATATCTTCGAAATGGTAAGAGTCCCTTAGTTTAGTCCAAATAGCCTCGTAGTCATTAAAAATTATCAGTCAAAAGGAGGGCAGAGTCGGATATATGGGAATGCTACCTCCCTTCCATACAAACTAAATACTGATTTTTGTATATATTAAGAACGGTAAAAGTATAAGTTTTTTAGTTTGGTCTAAATGACACCACACCCACACATAGCAAACATTAATTGTTTTATGTCTTAAGATGCAGTAATAGCGGAACTCTCTATATTAGGTTCATATACAATATAATAGTCAATAACTAGGCGAGATTTGATAAGTGGGCGTAGTTCCTTACATTGTACCTTAAATACTGAATTTTTTACATGTGGAGAATAACAATTAAATCTTCGTTATCTATCCGCATCAGTCAAAAACCGGTTAAAAGCTATCTATATATATACATTAGAGCTGCAAAACTATCGATAGTCGGCCCACTCGAGAGTTTCGATAGTTTACAAAAAAACTATCGATACTATCAGATTCTTTTAAGTGCTGCTAGTGGCAACAATATTAAAATTTAAGTGAAAGGGAAAGAATAATAATAAATATACAGTGTTGAAACAAAAAATAGCGACACTATTTTTTTCCAGGATGTAATAAAATTTTATGTATTGAAGTTTTTTAGTGGAAGATTAATCCGCATATATATAGCGAACATTACTCAGACCATGAAGTGTTCCAAAACTAAAGCAATTATTAAGATCCAGTGGAAGAAAACTGCATAGACTATGGGAAGAAAGCGTAGAACTGTCAACTTTTAATTTTTACTTCAAAGATTAATCTCTTTAAGTCATCAAAAAGCCTCAACAATTAACTTATTCTCCTGTTTCAAGTCGCACAATAAGAAAAAAAAACTTATGGAAGCTAGACTTAAGCTAAGAATCCTCGAAACGTATCATTTCTCAAAAAACGGAAGCAACACCTGCACTAACGAAATGAGGATTAATTTGTTTGGGTCAAATGCAAAATCGTATGTACACACATTTTTTAGTTACAATTCATACTTTATTTGAGTTTAATAAATAGAAATTTAAGAAACTGTTAAACTGTGTCACTATGTAACTATAAAAGCTTACAGAAAGCTAACAACTTGCGTCGAACAAATTTTTGCAAATGCGACTTTGACTACATTTAGTGGTCTCCGTATTTACTCATAGAATTTGACGATAGTATCGATAGTGAAAAAAAAACTTTCTAGCGCTTTTCTACTTGCATTTTTTTGTAAGAAATATAAATTTAATGAATTAGATAAACTCATTAAATCATATAAACAATTGACTTAAAATGCTTCTTGCTGTAAGAATTATGTAATTCCAGATAATATTTGAGAAAAATGAATAAAAATAGTGTTTTTGAAACGTATCTCAAATCTAAGCGCCCATTTTTCAAGGCTTATAAGTCGTTTTAGAAAAAAGCTTAAAATTTGAATTATTTAATTGAAATACTAAACTTATTTGTTATTACATCTTTAAAAATCCCAAGGGGATCACAGAGCCATAACGAATTCTCTCCATTTACGTCTATCTAAAGTCAATGATCTAATCTGATACCGAGTCATCCTATGGGCTTTTCTGTCAATCTGTCTTCCGTAGTAGTGGGCTTGCCTTCCGATTCTTCTGTCTATCTGCGAGTTCCATTCAATGGGTAGTTTTACTAAGTCGTAGTTTGGTTTCCTCAGAGTGTGAGCAGTCCATTTCCTTCATTACAAGAACTTGGTGCGATCTGGTTTCTGGCCAGAAAATTTTAAAACTCCACCGTAGACAGTGGTTTATAAATGCCTGAATGGAAGAGAATGCCCTATAGCAATCAGTCGGCGTGAATAGGTCCAATCTGTTCAGAATATCAGTGCTGGAACCTCCGGACGTCGTGAGGATGTCAAAAAGACGGGACATTTTCTAAATTTCTAATTCAGAATTTGGAAGATCGTTGTGTTATTAGCGTTGGTTGATTCATATAATTTTGATTTTGAAGATTTTTATCCGCAAGTTCACTCTGTATGCTTCTGACTGTATAGAGCCAAGTTTTCATTGCATTTCGCAATGAGATAGATGCCATCTGAGTAATCTAGGTTAATTCCCAAGGTCATACCATGTTGCAACACATAATGGAGTACAACGTTAAACAGCAGTGGAGAAAGAATACAACCTTGCCTAACACCAGCACCAAAAAATTAAGAAAAAGTTTTTAAGTTGTTTTTTTGCTATAAATCGTTTTTAAATTAATTTTTTAATCGTTCAAATTATTAAAAACAAATCTCTTTAAAAGTGGAAATTTGAATAGTAGAAATTGTTTCCTTTAAAATTTTGGTATATTTTTTGGCTTTAAATATTATTAACGCTTCTTTACAGCGTGTTTGGATTACAAATAGTTACAAAAATTATAATTTAGTGCTTTTTAGCCCCTTTTGAGTATTAAGTCTGGGTGTTTTGATCATAAACAGTTGGCAACATTGGTTCCAAATTTCAACAATTGACTTATAAACAAACTGAATAAACAAGATTCTCATATGATCTAATTCGGCCCGTTTTCTTCCGATTATAACCTCTTCTAGGTCCAAAATGCAAAGAAAAGTATATCCTACAATAATTTCGTTAGCTAGATGTACGTACATATGTTAAAAAATTCATCAAAATCGGAATATAAATACATATTTGTTTTGAAATAAATAAAAAAGTCATTTAAAAACGTTACTTAATTCTCCCGTTTCATCCCTCCAAGATCCAATTTTGACAAATTCGGGAGAGAAAAAAATTAGCCGATTTATCTGTGTTTAAAATTCTAACACAACTTTCAAGGTTAAAAACATTTTAATTATTAGTGTAAAAGCATGTCGAACTCCCAAACGGACATAAATTGTTCCGCTTCCTCCGATTTTAACAATTTCCAGAACCAACTTTGTAAAAAGGATAACCTGTAACACTTTCGATGGCTAGGTCTATATGTGTCTCAAATTTCAACATAATCGGTGTAGTCAATTACGTTTGATTAAATGACAAACAAACAAACAAATACACTTACAAAGAAATTTATAATAAATGTATGCATTTTTAATTTGTTACATATAATAAAACTATCAAGTATTTCTGAAAAGGCTTTCAAATAATAAATATTTTGAAACAAAGTTTTTTTTTAAACCGCTTATTATAAACAAATTTTTGTATTTATTACCCAGAGATGGAAAGTTGAATACATATACTAAAGCATTCATACATATTACTTAGGTTTTACAAATAAAGCAAATGCCATAGCGCACATGACTCTGTAACCTGTCACCTCTTTTACCTTTAATCCTAATTCAAATCTAAATGCACTACAGTGTCCTTTCGTTTTAAGTACTGTGTAGTATTTGGCGTGGCATAAATATCTGGTTAGTGGTCTATTTACTAGATCTAAGTCCACGCTGGTTCAATTATTGTGTTAACTTTAGTTTTCAAATTTTTCAAATACAACAATCAGTAAAGCTTTGTATGCTATAATTAGCACACGCGGTTTAACCTCCTTTTGTAGGTTCCGACTCATAGATTTCAAACATTGATAATGCATTCTCCTAACCAAATGATGCTAATAAGTTGATTAGAAATCCATTCATCGGCAATAGCTCTAATTACCGTAGTCTAAAATTAAGTCAGAGAAATTTTGTTCGCCGCTCACTTTAGATAGCACTAGTTCTTTGAGGTGATCTTTTCGATTCCTTAGCACGTTCATTGAATCAACCAGTTTGTCCATACTGCAGAATAAAATACCGGCAACGAATAAAATACCTTCTGCGTAACTCTTTATTTTTTAATTAAATTTACCGACTCCATTTCTACTTCTAAGCATTTCGATGTTCTTAGACCCGTGCCTTGCAATTCGTTTGTTTATTTCTACAAGTAAGGCATGTACTTACCCTGCTTTGCGATTATGTTGTTGATCGTTTAAATGGTGAATGGTGCTTTGCGTCCACTACAACATAAACAATTTGATTCTTTTCACGTCGTTTTCGATGAGGAATTTGAATACTACTAATTACCATATTTGTTTCCGCTCAGAAGCCTTGTAGCCTCATTCCGTTAGCAGTTATTTATATGTTGTGGCTGGAATCAATTCCTTTATTTTGTCAGACCACACTCCGTTATAGTATCGGTAGAATAATGAAACACACGCCACATTGCAACGATGCTCTAATGAATCGATAAAGTTGGATACCCTACTCTCATTAATAAGCACCTTCACCATCTCCTGTACGCGGCCGAAAAGATCGATATTAATCGAGAAAAGTAACTACCGACACCAAAAGTAAGAAGCTTTGACACGGGCGCCTCTTGCCAAATTCTATTAAACGCGAGATATTCAGAGCCATAATTTTGTTCTCGCTAAAATCATAAATGGATTTTCTCCACTTCACGGAGATCACAGCCAGCAGGTCACTAATCGAATGGTCCTTACGGAAGCCGTACTGACGATCGATTAACAAATCGTTGAACTATAAAGGTGATTATTAACCACCACTTTGATTAGTGCCAAACAAACTTGTATTTGGCTGTTGTTGTTAAAGTTGGTAGCCCCACACTTTGTAAACATTTGCGTAACTTTTTGTTTTTTATCTTAAGACCAGTGGATAACACCTACTTATGCAGTGCATTGTGCTGGTACTAGGAAAATAGGTTATGGGAAGGGGGACAGATGGAGTAGTGTTTATGGACGTTTGATTTGAACCGATCCATATCGTAGGTGACAAGAAAAACTTTCTCAGGAAGATCGTTCCACAAACGAACGGTGCGGCTAAAAAACGAGCTCTCTCTATAATGCGGTGTGCGATTCATCGGACAATCAACTACAAAGGGATGTGCTCTACGGGAAAAACGAGTACTGCGTGAAAATACAGGATTATGCGGAATCAAATTCTTTATTACGTTAGAACACATTTCGTTATAGTAGCGATAGAACAATGAAATACACACCACATTGCGACGATGTTCCAAGGAATCGATAAAGTTGGCTACAATACCGTCATTAATAAGCATCTTCTCCCTCTCCTGTATGCGGTCGACAAGCCCCAAAATAGACCTTGAAGCACCGGCCCATACATAAGAGTTGTATTCCATTTTGGGTCAGATAGGTCATGTAAATTGAAAAGGTCAGATTGAGTGAAGTATTTCTTGCGCCATCTTAAAAAGCTGGGACAGTTGAATGCTTCTTTCGACACAAAATGTGATCGTTCTATTGTACATCACAATGAATCCTCATGCCCAGAACATCAAGAGTATCTGACTGCCCAAGATCTACATTACCCATAGATACAGACGACACCACACCACCACGTCTGTGTGTCTGTTCGCCAATTCACTTGTGAGTGTGCCATTCATATTTCGCCCAAATCTCCAATAGGCTTTAGGAACATTCCATTCGCCATTCGCCATTCCACCGGCGCAATGTGAAGCACTGAAGAAGTTGGTGAATGGCCGTGTAAGTATCGAAGAGCACAGCTTCAGGACCAGTGCTGGTATGACATCCGGCCCAGAATACTTGTTGTTGTTAAGATTTCCAAGAATTCTTTTAACAGAACGGTCTCGGATGTATGTATATATTAGGCATAGCCACTGATACACTTTCGAGTGCGGGAAGTAGCTGTATACCTTTCGGCAAAGCGAGAATTACAGCAATTTGATAAGATAATTGTGAGAATTATACCTAGCTTCCTTAGGAATAGATAATTTTCGGTCGAGATTAGGCGGCATAGATCCCTACCGCACGAGATTACAGCGGAGGTACCTCAGGGCTCGATTCTGGGTCCAGTCCTCTACAATCTATTTCTGGCGGATATTCCGGAACCGCCGAACGGACAACTTCTGTTCATCTATGCTGATGGCATAATGGTTTGTGCGACACATACGAGGGCGAAGCTTGCTGAGAAGAACTTGAACCAGTACTTGGAAACCCTCGGTGATTATTTTGGGAAATGGTGACTTAGGTTGAATATTCAGAAATGCAGCTCTATTATCCTAAATGGCCTGACGGGTAGACTATACAAAATTGCTAGGGGTTTTATTCCCAACATTAGGATTGGAGATGAGTCGATGGCGAATTCAGCGAATCTCAAATACCTGGGGGTGGTATTTCAGGAGAATATGCGTTTGGTTGCCCATGTTGACAATATTCAGACTAGGTGCAAGAAGGCGTTCATGGCATACGTCAGTATACTGGGAAGAAAAAGGGACTTGAATAATAGGATTATGATGGCGATATACAAGTCGGTGTTTATAATTTCCCATCGTGCAGACTGGTGTATGATAGTAGTGGTGATAGTGATAGTGGTGATACATATATATTGGTGGCCGTATACCCTTCGGCAAGCGAGAATTACTTGCAAACAATTCAGCTTAGCTTGAAGACAAATTACGTATTAATAATCACAAAGAAACTGAAACTAGGTAAAGATGCTTTGTAGAAGGCATAAGCCACTAAGAGGAGGAGTGGAGTAAAAATCTGTTTTCTTTGTGGATAAAATTTTATGAAGGCGAATTACATGTCCAATGCTTCAACTATTTCTATATTATTGGGTGAAATCTAGTCATTGATTTAATGCACTAATGTATATCGACCGCAATTACCACAGCTGACACCAGTGATAGTTATGTTTTCACTTCCCCTACATCATAAATTTCAAAATCTGTTTTTAAATTATTTTCAAACAAAAAAAAAAATATATTCTTCTTAAAAACTGAGCTGTTCCATCCCTGATTCTAATTCAAGGTTTTCAAATGTGCTGCCTTATGAATATACTTTTTCACTTTATTGTTATATTAATTAGCAAAAATGAAGAAAAGCAAGTCAAGGTTAAAGGAATTGTGACCTCTTCGTTAATAAAATTTCAAAATATTATACAAAAGTTATATATTTATTTTTTTGCTTTATTGTTATTATTATTTTGTGATTTATTTCCGTTTTGCCAAATGTGACTTCCTTTCAAATGCATTTTTTTTCCGTCCTTTCATTTAGTTTTTAGTCAAATAAAAAAGCACAATAAATAAAAAAATGAAAGTGAAAAAGACATTCAGTTGAAATATATTTTTATAAAAAAAGAAAGAAAAAAACAGAAATGGTTTTATAGGAATATAATACAAATTTAAATTATGCTTACACCACAAGTGTTGCAGCACATTTGCGCTTTTATTAAAAAATAGTCAAAGAAAAAAATCACAATGAAAATTGTAAAATAAATGGTTTATCAAATGGACAATATGGATATTATAGACACAAATAAAAAGAAAAACATTTTAATATAGAAAAGAAATTATTTTCACACCATAAATTATAAAAAAATATATATGTATATATTTCATGTTTTTTATATATTAACGTGCTTACTTTAAATAAATAAAAAATAACATTGTATTAAAACATATCTTTGGCTTATTGTTTAACTTTTAAAATAAAAGTAAAAATAAAAATAAAAATAAAAATAAAAATAAAAATAAAAATAAAAATAAAAATGAAAATAAAAATATCAAGATTAAGTATAAATAATACTGAGTGTAAATCTGAACGATATAGATTTGAATCGTTGTGATATGCATATTATGCATATTATTATTAAATAAATCGGGTATTTAAGCAATTCAAAATAGTCGAACAAAGATTTTATAACGTTAAAAGACGGTAAAGGTAAAATACTGTACCTACATGTAACTGAAATATTTAACTGAATGATGCATGTTTGGGTATTCTTATTGCATCTGGTGTACAGAGAGACACTATAACCAATCTGTGCAATATGTGGAATGCTGATTCATTACCTCTTATACGTGCAACAATGTCTCATGACCGTCTCTTGATACTGGTATTTTTTGGTTCAAAAATTAGAATAAACGTGCAGAGGATATGAAAACAAAGAAACTTGCGCCAGGACATCTGTACCATGATGAACTAAAATTTAGACTAATCAAACAAGCCGTTTTCGTTTAGAAGACATGCCAAGCTTACACAATATAATATTCAGAATTCGGCTTAGTAGGATATAAAGATTTTCTGTGCTTGTGATTCGACAAAATTATACCCACTCCAAGGAAAGTTGAAAAGCGGTGTACTACAGTTCTTTGGTGAAAGAACTGTAGTAGACGGCTCCATGAAAAATGGCCCCAAAGAAGAATGACCCCAACGTAAAAATGAAAAATGACCCCAAATTTTTTAGCCGAGCACAACAACACGAAATTTTTGGAGCCATTTTTCTTGTTTTTTAGAATAATTTTTCATTTCTTGCTTTAGGACTATTTTACGTAATGAAAAATGGCCCCAAATTTTGAAAATATTGCAAAATAATTTGAATCCGCTACTAGTTTTTTATAAATAAAATTCAAATTTTGTTTTCGTATTCATTCATTATAAAAACATAATTTAGTCATTACAAAATAAAAAAATTGGAGGGATAAGAGCACCAAAGTGTAAATTATTAAATAAATTAAAGGAAAAAGTTTATAAAATAAAAGTGAAAATGACTTTTGAATTTACTTATTCCAGGGAAAAAAATTAGCAGTAATCTGTTATATGTAAATGATCAAAAAATGATTTATAAATAAAGTCTGTATATAAGGATATTGTCAAATATGAGTGTTGGAGAAGTGCTTGCAAGGCAAGAGTTAATCTTTTGTATGAAGGTAAATGTGTTTTTGCAAAAAATGGAGCCATCTACTACCAAATTTAAAAAAATAAATGGTTTGAAGAAATTGTAGAATAAGAGAGAAAATTTTATTCTTTTTAAATCGCGCGACTTAAATAATTTATTTTACTACGGAGCCCAAATTCAAAAAAATTAATGATTTGAAAAAATCGTAGAATAAGAGGGAAACTTCATTCTTTTTAAATCGCGCGCTTTAAAAAAAATCGCTTCAAATAATTTATTTTACTACGGAGTCATCGTCCCACAAATTTAAAAAAAAAGTAAACGATTTGAAGAAATCGTAGGATCAAAGGGAAAGCTTAATGCTTTTTATATCGCTCGATTTAAAAAATTGCTTCGATTCATTTATTTTACTACGGAGTCATCTGCCCATAATTTCAAAAAAAAAAAAAAAAAACAATTTGAAGAAATCTTATCCTACGATTTCTTCAAAAAAAAAAACTTCATTTTTTAAATCGCGCGTAACCTATCTATTGAAGAACAGAAAAATCAATGCCGCCGCTTTCCCCAGTAGAATGGCATATGGGCAAAACAACATAATGGCAGATATGATTCCGCAAGACAACATATTTGAGGATGAGGAATTGAACGAGGATAAACAGTATTACAAATAACATGGACTGCTTAGTTGTCCTTACTGCAGATCAAGAGTACAAAATACCTTAAAAGTGTTTAATTAAATATATATAATTTCTAAAATAACTAAAAATTTTATAACATAAATTTAAGGCCTTTTCGTATTATTGGAGTAATTATACATTTTTGCGAAATTACTTTAACTTTGAGTTATATTTCTTTTTCGAAAACTGTATTTTTTTGGGTAATTTTTCACTTCAGTTTGGGGCCAAATTTCATACAGAATATTCGGGTGATTTTTTATTTAAAAGATTGCCCCAAAAATGGGACATTTTATTATTTCATGCGCTGGGGCCATTTTTCAGGGAGCCGAACGGTACTTGACCTATATGAATGGTATTAAGGTTCTGGAAGAGGTGTAGTGACCGACAATTTTTTACGTTCGTCGAATTTGCCATGAAGTGTACTACCTAGATAAAAAAATTTTCGGAATAACCCTCGTGTGGCAGTCCCATCGTTCCGATATGAGTTTTTTTTTTTTTTTTTGGTTTTTTTATCTGTTGATATTTCTGCTAAATCTTAGCGCCATTACCTAACACTTGCAAAAGCTACGTAGCCAACAGTACATCTATCTCTATGTGTGTTGGCGATTTTTTACAATTTTAGAAAGGATTGCTGAAACGCGTTCCCCATAATAGTTTTTTTACTCGATTGAACAGAAAGAAGTCATAGGGAGCCAAATCAGATGATTTTGGTGACTGTTCAATTCCCAAATAATACTCTCAGTTTACGGTCTGGCCTTTGGCAGAAATTTATTATGCACTACACTGTTGTAATCCATGAAAACCGTGGGCATTGCCTTCTTTTTTGACTGAAAATGACTTATTTTTTTTTGGCCACGGCTCATTTGGTGAATACCATTCACTTGCCTGATGTCTGGATTGTGTACTCATAAACCCGCGTCTTGTCTCCACTAATGATCCTTTTGATGAATGTGGGATCGGTTTCAGCCTCCCAAATCATGTCTTCTGCGACCTCAACTCAGTCAAATTTGTAAAAAAATCGTCAACGCACATAGAGATAGATGTACTCTTGGCTGCGTTGCTTTTGCAAATATCAAGCTATGACGCTAACAAATAGCTGGATGTACCCAACTTACAAAAAAAATAAAAACTCAAAATGAGAACGATGTGACCGCCATACGGGGACTATTCAGAAAACTTTTTGATCAAGGTAGTATTTCTTGGAATACGACATTAGTTGGTATGGCAGAAAAATAAGAAGTTTTTTCCCAGCAAAATGCACCATACAATGGACCGGTATGTTTATTCAACCAACTATCTCTACAACATTGATGACAAAATCAGTTCGTACAATCGGAAAAATAACAAAGCAGTCATTCTACTGTCAACTATGCATACGACAGGAGAACCTGAGAAAATACAATAAGCCAAGCCACTTTCCCCCTTCAAGATCGTGCGGCTTTACGCCGCACTTGAAGGAAAACATTCGCCGCGTTATTGGCGATATACATACATACGGTCACAGATGTTGAAAAAAGTAATGGAAAATTGGACTTCCAGATTAAACTATTTCCGAGCTAGCCGTGGCTATCATATTTAAATTATAATGCCTGAAGATTATCTTTCAAATAAAGTAAATTTCATGTCAATTTCAAGTATTTATCTTTATTTTATTCCATTTCAATGTTCTATACTTCTGTAAAAAACACCCTTTACAAATGTACCTGGTCAGTTTATTAAAGGTTAAAAGCGGTACGATATTGATCTTTTCAAAAATTTTAAATATTGTATCTTAATTAAAAGTTAGAAATTGTTACATGACCCCAGATATCTATTATTTATGGAAATTTTAAAAAAAGAGAAGGGGTACAATTGTACCTGTTCCTGCTGACTGGGATTAAGTTCTATTCTTGAATGTATAGTATTTTTGAACGTGAATTTTGTTCTTCTATAGAAAGCTGAAATGGACTTCGAATAGTTTCAGTTTATGTACCATTTCCCTTAAATGCCAAATAATTCCAAATTAATTGTTAATTGTTCTAACACGCTTTGATGTGGGCACAATATGTATGTATGTAGTAAATCAGTTGACTTAAATTTACGTTAATTTGAGCTGTATACAGACTTCAAAAAACTATACATACGTTAGTATATTCAAATCACTTTAATGTTTATATACCTATATAAAGATGCCCAATAAACTCTTCATACACCTACATTTGTTTTAAAAAAATTATATAGCCAGCATAGAAACATGGGGTATGATCTATACTCGTACGGGTTTGTATGAGTACTACATATACTGGAGCATTAAATGAAATTGATGACACTGTGGATCACAAAGCTTATATTCTTATTTTATAGACTTACTTTCAATGCAATATACAAAAAAGTGGTCTATCGTCATATTATAGACTTCTTCTCAAGACAATGACCTAAACTACATAACTTACAACATTAAGATACGTTTGTTTTATTATAAACCAAAATGGATGGAAACAGTCCCTCAATCTATAAACATAATCCCCATTGAAAATATATGAGATGATTTAGAAAAAATTATTAGGAATAAGAAAATTTGAAACAAAACTGATTTAGTTTCTGGTCTACAGGAAGAATTGAATAAAATCCGAATATAATAAATGCCTTTTCCAAAAGATTGGAAGAAATTATAAAAAACAAAGGACCACAAACTATTTATTAGTTTTAAATTTCTTTGCTTAAGTTCTAGAATACTGTTACGTTTTAACCTCATTAAAACTTTGCTTTTCATTATCTTATCTTATATACCTAATTGCCTACAGTTTGGAAAGTTCCGAAAATGTCTCAAACACCCTCAAATCTTCAAATCAAATCCGTCAAATACACAAATCAGTACGGCAATACTAGGGTAGCACCTTATCAACCTTGACGCAAAGCAATAGAAAAAATCCCACAATACAGTCCCTGAAGTTTTGTATTTTCTATTTAAAGAGAGCACTCACTTTTTGAGGCCGAATAATTGATCTCAATATTGTAAATTTTCATTATTTCTTAATACATTCTGAAATGTTTTCTGTTATTTTTGTTCGGTTACTTGTCCTAACTTATTAGTATACATCCCTTTTTGACCGATGGCTTTTTGACCTTCCTGACTATTTTCGTTGTCTGTAAGACCGACGCACCACTTTTTTGTTCATAACATTAAAAGTAAAAGAGGGAACTCCATCATTCTTTCAGTATCTTTGCGATTACTCATCGTTTAGTGCTACAAGTATGTCTGATCTAAAGTGACGTATCAGTGATGGCTAATTAATTTGTCTGTGAGACCAACTTATAGTTAAGTGTAACATCTTTAACAGGTAAGTCGGGTGCATTGTGTGTGGGACTAGAAAAATTCGAAAAACTCGTTATAGCTCTAAGAAATGTTCTAAGTGCTTTTGTTTGGAACACGAAGTAATGGCTTTTGGTGAATGCTATGAAATCGCTAACAACTATTGAATTTGGAAAAGTTTTACTTCGAGATGAATATATATATTTAAGGTTTACGAAATAACTGTTTTTTATTGTTCATTTTTTTTTAATTCATCTTAGTTTTTTGTTTGCGCGTAAGATATGTATATACATACAAATAGTAAACTAACATTTTTTGTTGTTGGTTATTTTATTTTTATGTTAGCGGAAAGGTCAAAAACTTACAAATAAAATATATACTAATATTCAGAGTTGGAAAAAAGTTTAATGTTTTTTTTTTTTAAATAGTTATTTCAGCTCAATCTATTAGATATGGACTCTTTACAATTTTTCAACATCTTCAGAATCTTACTTTCTAAAACCAAAACTTTAAATTTGGTCGAAGGGACTGAAAAATGCAAATGTGTTTAAAAAAGCGAAATAAACAGGAGAGTTAAGGTCACTGAAGTATAGCGAAACCAGCACACGTAAAAAGAAGTGATCTTCTTCTCCATATCACAAAAACTACGGTATAAGGCATTCAAAAAAAAATAAATAAATAAATAAAAAATAGTTTGCTTTGCTTGGTTTCCAAATCGTGCCCTGCTGATAGTTGTGTAGTATGCTAGACCAAACACTTCTCGTCAATTCATAGGTTGGCGCTTATGGTCGAGATGAGTTATCGTGGCACTTATCGCACACATATCTAAATATTGTCCACTATTATTCCATAGATTTTATTGAATATTCCTAGCTTCAGCAAATTTGTTATCATGTGTAGTCTGTAAAAATATTGACTATACGGTGTACATACTTACAAGTTAAAAATGAATTGTATCTAAAATTTTTATTTCAGTTGAGCATTTTTAATCATCGTTAATATGCATAAAACAAAAGCAGAAAAATTGCGAAAATAAATGAATTTTCTTCTTCTATGTTTGTTTTTTTTTTTTTTTTTTGAATTTGAATTGCATATAATTCTCATCAGGCTTTATTTAATTTAAAACATAAATTTCTAAAAAGAATAATTAGATTATGTTTATATACATTTTTAATTTTATTTTTTATTTATATATACTTTTATTCATATTTATTTTATTTCGAAATTTAACAAAAGTGCACTAGCTTTTGAAGACTATTTTTATAAAAAAAATTTAATTTAAAAATATTATTTCTTCTTATGAACTTACAGATAAAAGTCCGCAAATGACGCAAGATATTTTCATAGGTTTTTTATGTAAATCTTATATAAATCTTGCTTAATAACTGTTTAAATATTGTTTGATTTAACTTAAAAATTTCAACAATTTAATTAAAAAGAAAATCCGTCGAAAACTTCAAGTGTTTGTTATCGCATTCAAATTTGTCAAAGCATATGTTCTTTCAACAACAACAACGCAAATGATGACATCTGATGCGTAAAATCAACTTCATCATGTTTGACTGCTGCTGCATTAAAGTCTGCAAAAGTCTCGTCAACATTTTACTTTGTTTTTTATTTATTTATTTTTTGTTTTTTCTTTTTTAAATGCAACTTTTGTTGGCTATTTCTCTCTTTTCATATTTTTTCTTTACTTTAAAAAAAAATTCTTTTCAAGACTTTAAACTGACTAGGGGTACATATTTCATTACGATTTGAGTGTAAATTACGTCAGTATGTGTATGAGGTTAGAACCTAATCATTTTAGGTGCAGGTGTTTTGGGAATAAAAATATTTTTCTTTTTCTTCTTTCACTCATTCAACCTTTTTGCACTTTCAACAATTTTTCCCTTTTATTGTGCTATTATGCATATGTGTGTAATAAAGAAAATTTTTACAGTGTTTGGTGTAAGGTATTAGTACAGAAGATACGATTATTAAAATGAAAGCAGATATAGTGTTATTTGAAAAATTTGCCATCAAAAGGGTCTTTTTCTAATTATTTCTCTAACAAAAGGAGATAAGTTTTCGGGTATTGATAGTTAACTATCTGACTTGATGAAATTAAAAAAAAGAAATCTGATATCAAATAAACTTTATAGAGAGTTTTGTTTATTCTATAAAAAAAAAAATATAATAATAATTTAATAAATTTATCGTAAACTTGATAATCTATGATTATCATAGTTTTATTTAACAACATATCCATTATATGCCAACTTTCAAACTTTTAATGTATCACTATAGTGTACAGTAAAGGAGTTTTATCGAGAAGCAATTTCTGATCAGTGCGCAACTAACTGGTTGTTTTTGCTCAAAAAGAACGTACTATACACCAGCATTCGGCAAACTAATATTAATGCCTTTTATAATTGTGATAGTAATTAAGAGCGTCTCACTCAGTCCACACAGTGCAATGTGTTTTTCCACTTGTTTTCTTCTTAATTCTCTTTGCTTATTTTTTGCTTTTTTTGCTTATGCGTGAGAAACGTACGTATGAAAATACAAGAGAAGAGCAGTTCTTTCCCGAAACCTGCTATACACACTCCCTAAAATAGAGAGTAAACTAAGGGAGCTGCTGCAACAAGCAGAGAACAGCAGACGATGGATCGTACGGAGACAACTGAAATATAACGCACGTGACGTTTGAGCTTAACGCTCTGCACGGCCTCTTGACGTAATATTTAATCAATAATTCTGGGAGGATGCGCTGTCGGACACCGGGATGATAGTAATGAGAGAAAGTCCCACACCGACCAAGACTTTCAACTGCTTTACACCTCTTTAAAAAAAACATTCCTGGTTGCGAAAATATCAAGTACCAGTTGTAGAATATCAAGTCATGAGTAGTCCATAGAAAAACCATCGATAAGGTTTCTTACGAGTATAAATAATCAGCAATATATGACTGGATATACACAGGTCTCAACGTATGGGTTTCCCGCATTATGAATATTGTGGAACTCCTTCTAATGAGAAAGAGGAAAATTCAGTACAATACCTTCTAAATGACTGTTTTACTCAGGGCATAGACTAAGACAGATCTTTTTCAAGATCTGGTGTCTTGAAGATGTACTGCCGACAAATCTTATCAAATTTTTTAGAACTATCGGTTGGTTCCAACAATAGTCAAATTTGTTCCGGTTAGGAATGGAGCTTGGCTTATTTTATCTACGACTCTAAGTTTCAATGAAAATGGTTTTAGGAGTATAACCACAGGGTTTCCAACCAAAGTTGCCAATTTGAAATCTGCTTATAAAGTCTAACCTAACCTTATTTCTCCATTAAAATATGCAATTTGCATCACTACTTAAGTAAAACTGTCAATTTCGGTAGATCCAGTAAGTTGCTATTCAAATACGTTCGATTTTAATTTGGTTCAAAACATTATCCATAAATTACTATAGTTGAACTTTTACATTAAGTAGAAAGATGTTCTTAGAAAATAGGACATAGTGAAAGGGAGAGTAACGAGAGGCATATACTCTTCTCAATACAAATAGATTTGAGAAAGTCTAAGCTTTGCTAGACAACTATAATAACAGAAAAAATTTAAGTCTTGTATCAGGCCATCTAGGAATAAGCTGAGGATGATATCCTCGCTTTTGGCTGGGCTTTGCAGATTAAATGAATATTTAGTAGAATTCAATGTGTTGATTCTATGAGGAGGTTGAATAATCAGCAGAGCACATGCTTGGTGTACCCAACGCCTATTAAATATTTGGTAGGAAGCTACCACTACGTGTACTTAACCGATATCCTTAAGTTGGTAAGGTAACAAAGTTGGGATGGAAATCCTGTAATAGTTTATCAACAATAAATCTTATCTTTTTTTTCTTAATTTTTTGCTCTTGAGACCAGCTTTCAGGGGATAACCCCTACGCATGCAGTGCATTGTGCTGGTAACAGGAAAACAGGTTGTGGGAAGAAGGATAGATAGAGTAGTGTCTGTGGACGTTCAATTTAAATTCGCTCATGTCGTATGTGGCAGAAAAGACATTCGCAGGAAGATTGTTCCACAATCGAACAGTGCGTCCAAAGAACGAATTCTCCCTATAATGCCATATCCGATTTACTGGACAATCAACTACAGAGGGATGTGCTCTACCAGAAATACGAGTACTATATAAAAATATATGATTACTAGGAACTATTTCCTGAATTTCGTCGGAACACATTCCGTTGTAGTACCTATTGAACAGTGAAACACACGCCACATTGTGACGATGCTCTAATGAATCGATAGAGTTGGCTACCACACTGTCATTAATAAGAACCCACGCTTTCTCTTGTACGCGGCCAAGAAGCTCCAAAATATACTTTGATGCACCGGCCCATACAGAGAGTTGTATTCCAGATACAGATCTTGTACATACTAAGGAGAAGATGGAGTGAAGTCATTCTTCCAACAAACGTCACAGTGAATTCTCGTGCCCAGAACGTCAAGAACATAATCTTATTTTAAAAGCTACCTTAGACTGTTCGATAAAATCAAATTAAAACGTAATTTTGCTTAAATAAATTGGGTTACTGAGTTGGGTTTAACACTAGAAAGATAAGAAAATTGACATACCCAGAAAGACAGATAGTGGTCGTTTGACCCAAATAAGTTAAAACTAAGATTAGTAGGAAAAAATTAATTATTTGAATATAAATAAATAAATATATATGTAAATAAATTACAACAGAAAGACATCTTCTACAATAGGGTAGATACGTTCCAAGAAAGTAATGCATTGTGTGAAACCGCCTTGTATCAAGCAAAAAAATAAATCATGTACTTTTCTTTTCGTTTATTCGGGGATTCCCATAATTAAATTTCGTACTCGCTCACAGCAAATGTTAAGTCAGTCATGAAGGTAATAGCTTCTGTGTGACAACTGCAGTCTGACTGGGGCATATCCGCTCCTTCCAATATAGTTCTTGATGTTATCGTTTAACCAACACTTAGAGAGTTTTGAAAACCCGAATGATTTAAGTCACTGGTGGCTCAGCATTAATAGTTGTAATTTAACATTACAAAACTCGATTTACGTTATAGAAGAGGTTAGAATTAACAGAATTCTAACAAAGACTCATAGTTTTAGCGATGATTTAATGTTTTGGGTCATCAAAGTTAAGTAATCTCTCAATATTTTACGACCTGTGTGGAAGTCGACTGCTATTACAAAACGTTCTAAGATCAACATATTCAATTCCTATATAAAATCAGTCATCTTCTACGTTTTCAAGTTCTGGAATATAACATCACGCAGCCGATCAGGGTATTCATTAATAATTGCCTTCGAAGGATATTGGAAATATATTGGCCAAGCCCCATCTCGGTTAGAAATCTGTGGAAATAATCGAACCAACGTCAAATTCATGCAGATCTTTGATCCCAAATTTCACTGGACTGGTGACAGTATTCGAAGATCATAGACCGGAATCCACTGAGAAGAACACGCAAATTGGTCGCCTACTGCATAGTTGGAGGCTCCAACTTTAACCCGAAATCAACCAAACCGATGGAGTTTGGAAAAAAGTCAAACATAGTAGTCCAAACTGAACCGAATGAAAGGAGTTTACTTAAGACCTTGATTGCACCTAGGAACCATAGAACAAGACGCTCACGCAATCTTTATGATCACTAAAATATTGGCGGCAAAATACTCAAATGGGTCAAATAGAAAGGGGTCTATTTTTCAAAGTAGTTGTGCTACTCACCCGAATTTGGAACATTTCAATAAAATATATATATACCACTCAACGTCTTTCTAGTGTTAAGGTTGCCAAAAGTGGTTTTTCCGAGAATGGTAGTACATTAAGTGGCTAAAGCTTTAGACATCAAAGCCAAATAGTTACTTTTGCTTAAATTATTCTATTTGAAAACGCAATATTTCCATAGGTGTAGCCATTCTTCAGATTCGACAAAAGCGCAACCGTATGACTTCTTCAAAATTGTATATTACAATGTTTGGACGTTATCTGAACAAGATTTTTAAGCGAAACATCACAATACGCGAATACTAAGCATAGCTTTTTATCAGATTCAATACTGATTAAGCACAAAAACGAAAAAGAACATCGCTATTCCAACAACGCAAAGGAACGGTAGCAAATATGGCACAGAATATATATGAATTGGACTACAGAACTGCACTGATAAAAAAACCGTCATAACGCTGATGTTTTTTGTCATCAATATTAGGATAAGCAATTTCGATTTTAATCCCCTCGTCCCATCATTGTGATGACAGCCTCAACATCACTTAGACAAATTGTTATCATGGTCAAATTGGAAATTATGTCATCAATCTGATGACACATGGCATCACAGAAGCGACTAATTGAAGTTAATATATTAAAAAAAGTATCATTAGTGCGATGCTTTCGTAACATCAGAGGAAGGAATCTTCGGGCTCAATTTAATAACAGACAGTCATCAATGCAATGACACATTTGTATTAAAGAAATTACTACTCTACATCAATTAAATGAATAAACTCAACAGTTCAATAACACACTAGCATCAGAAAAATTATTATATTTACATATGTACGTATATTTTTTATATCTTTAATAGCAAAATGTCATCAATACAATAAAGTTTTTTTTATTAATTTGATGACAAAATATAACGGAATACATGTGTATATAAATAACTACAAAAAATATATATTTTTATGTCCTTAAGACCAAAATAAATTAATTTTTCTTTAAAAATTCCGCTACGTGATTCAGCGGGTGTCAAGCTGAACCTGATCTGCAATAAGCGATTATTCGCTATTAGCGAAGAATTTTGAAAAAAAAAATCTTTGTCAAACAATCGTAAGCTTACAAAAAAAAAATGTTCGCATGTTCGCAAAAGCAAACTATTAGCGAAGTCTCGAACGTAATTTTGGATGGACCAGTAAAAGAAAATGTCTTAGCTACCTTTTTGCTAAATATTTATAAATCATATTCAAATTTTGCTTTTTTTAAACAAAAATGCTTAACAGAGCAAAAAAAAAAAAAAAAAAAAATTCCAAAGCAAAACTAATGGCAAAAAAAGAAGAGACCAAAGGCTTCGTTCTCGAACTATTGCCAAACTACTGAAATTAAATGTTTAGCGATATCAAAATAAAAAAAATATAAATATTATTCGCGAATATTTGGTGAATAAATTATTCGCTTTAGATACTGCTAAAGGTTTGCTGTTAATATCACGGGCAAACCTTCGAGATCGAAAGATTTGCTACTACAAAATGAGCAACGGATGCACTCTATCAGTTCTTTTTCGTGTCGCTTTGAAAAGTAATTTTCAAATGTTTTATCAGTGCAATTTTCGCCAAGCGTTCGAAGGTGTTATTATCGAATGTTGTGTTTTGAAGGCGTTCGTGTGTTAATGAGCCCTAACAAACAATATCATTAAGATTCATTAGTGTTTTATTCGTTAACGGAAAGCTGTAGCAAATCAAAATCCGCATCATTCAGCATGTAATCGACTCATTACAGACAATGTCACTAAATTTCGGCTTTTTGTCGACTCATAACAGATAATGGCGCTAAATTTTAGCCTTGTTGAGTGTGGTAAGAATGCAATGAAGTTCTTTATTGTTTGTGTCATTGCCACAAGGATTCATTAATGAACTTTTTATTTACGGTAATTACAAACAAAGTTCGGTGTGATACTGATGTGATGATGATTGATATGGCGATGTATTCATCATACTGACAATAACGCCCAAATATATCGCCGGGATAATGTCTCTTATAAAAGTATTAAAAATGTGTTTACAAACACAACAATTGAATCAAAAAAAAAAAAACCATAAAACTTTATAATTATTTAGTTTCAATATTTAATTATAATATTAGGAGAACACGAATGTGACATCGAGTGTCGCTGTAATCATAACGTAGATGACGCATTAAATATGTCATAACATTGTTACGTTTTAATTTACTACACTATAACTTTTACTCAGTTTATCTTAATACAACAGCTAAATACTCGTTTATACAACACTTTTATTCCGGCTAAAGCACGACTTTATATTAGGACAGCAAAACGAAAGTTGTAAGGTTCCGGAAATGTCTCATATCCTCTATTTTATATCCGTTGACTCAAATGTAACGCAAAGATGGTTGAATTGGTAGTGCTGTCAGATAACGAAAATAAGTACGGGATTGACTGGGTGACACAATACACTTTTAAAGGCGCTGATATATGTTGTCTGTTTGGCACTTTTATTTTCGTAACAATATTCTGATAACGTTTGTCAGTAGATTGATGTCACTTTTTGCTTAATTGATGGCATTTATCATAACATTGATGTCACAATTCTTAAATTAGGGTATTATCAATAAGCAGACACATTTTGTTATGAGTACCCAGCATAATTTCTTGTAACAAATTCTTGTTTCCGAATTCAAAGAAATGACTGACAGTTAGAGGAGGAGGACGCAAAAAAGCTACAAAAATGCTGAACTAAATGTCTCAAGCTTTCAAAAGAATTTGCTGAGAAATAAAACTTTGTTTATTTGTATTTTTTCATTAATTGGGGCTAATGCCTCTGCAGTCAGTTCCTTTTGCTTAATTTGTTTATAAATTAATTTAAATATAATGAATTAAAATAAATAAATACATATTTTTTCATTAAAAATAATTCTTTTTTATATAAAAAAGCTACGAACTTAACAAACTGCTTTCATATACTCCATTAAACCCTAAGATACTTCTTGTACTAGTCACTACTGTTTGCAGGATTATCTCTGTTCTTCACATAGACGAAACACATTAATAACTTTACTGTCTTAACCAAAAACAACAGCTAAAAACTGAATGTTTCAAGTATGGGAGAAAAAGGTAACATGGATGATACACAGCATAAAAGTACTTACTTAAAGGTCTATTCTATACATAATACATAAGGGCAATCTTTTGAAATCCATCATTGCCAATGATGTTAATATATAAGTATACATTTTAGAATAAAAAACATCAACACCTAGAAACGTACAATACAATATAATTTCTTTTAATGAATAGAGTCTGCTCATAAGGATCCTTCATATGTTGGCCTTTGTGGTGCGAAAAATGACACATGTTTGATGATTTTCTTTTACTAAATGTGAAATGAAAACCGTTAACATTTTCGTTATAAAATTTATTATTTTTCATAAGTTTTTTATTTTATTTTTAAATTTCATATATTTTAGTTGAACATTTAAAATAGTTTGTGTGTGCGCATCTGTGTGTATCCAATTCAATTAAATTTAATATAAAATTTGCATTAAAGAAGGATGACACTTACAGAGAAAATAAGTAAATAAATAGATTAAAATAAATAAAGCTTATTAAAATTAATTAAAATTAACTAAAATTTAAAATTTGTTTAAATAATTCATAATTGTCTATTAAAAAAGAGGAATACAATAAATAAATAAATACATTTTATATGAAAAAAAAATATATTTTCGTTAATTTTAGCAATAAATTAATTAGTAAATTTAATGAAATAAATAAATAAATAATTTTCTGTTAATTTAAATTTCTGTTTAAGACTTAAAAGAAATTAAAATTGTTGTTTTTGTGTAAATTTTATATGTGTTTGCCTTTATTGGCTTGGCTGGTTGTATTTTATTTAGAGTCTCACCACTTCAACACCCTGTGGGGCAAATAGTGTTTCAGCTGCCAATTTAAGTTTCTCATTGACCAATTTAGCAATTTTCGGTGTACGACGCCAGACAAATTCTCTAGTGCGGTCATGGTTGTCTTTGCTTTCAACTTCGACCTACAGTTGCCAGTCAACATTTGAATGCAGCAATATCAGCAACAAAAACATGCCATAATAAACACCGAAAAATCATGAAAAAGATATGAAATGAAAAAGAAAAACGTTAAGGATTTATAATTAAATTCGCCTTTCACCCACAAGCAAGCAATACATGAACTACCCCCACCACCGCCAACGCCGCTACTACTCTATAACTACAATAAGCAATTTTTTAATTAAACGTTCAATTATTTTAAAAATTTAGACAATTTTTATAATTTTTTTTATTTCTTCTCTGTTTTCCATGTTCATTGCTCATGCAAATGTTAAATGTATTGCCGAAGCCAAGCCCTTGAGTATTTTGCCAGATACATTTTATACATTTGCATTTACATTTACTCATCATCATAATAAAATAGGGGGAGAGAGAGGAGACATTTTTTAATCGAAAAATACCAGCAACAAAAAAAATCGATTTTAAGTGTTAATCAAATTAAAGTAGTTTGTTATGACAAGGATTTCAGCACATAGGAATACTTAGAAATTAAGGAAATTGAATAATTATACTCTGCAGAGGATAAAATTTTCAGAAATGTTATTGCATTTACTTTAGACTTTCTTAGTAAAAACAAAGTTATAGTGCGATAAGTCCGATTTAATACAACGTGCTGGCACTTATCGAATTATACTTTTAAAAGAAAAAAATCTTAAACTTCGTACAAAAGGTTAGTTTTGTAGGGTTAACCACAAGTTTTTTGCCCAACTTAATTTAACAATTATTTCTCACAGTGTTTAAAAAATTCAACCAATTGAGCAGCATGTTAAGATTGTTGAAACCTTTTAAGAAAATGGGCGTTTAATCAAAATGTATTTCGTAGACAAATGTGTTCACAATCGTTAAAATTGTGCTCAAATTTTTGCAAACCGAGTCTGTAGGAAATGTAGAAACATCTGTGCATGCTCACCCAGTTCGTTCTAACTCAACAACCTGACTCAACGTCGTGCCCAACAATTGAACGTCTCACGGACATCACTAATGCGACTCTTGAATAAAGATCTAAATTTACTATATCAAGCATCGTTAATACGCCGAATGTTAGTTAAACAGACAGAAGTGAATGTCACTTTGCAAAACGAGGCACACTTTCTCCTTTGTAGCCAGAAGTTAATATGAACTTGAACAATATGTGTTTTCAATAGGATGGTGCCACTTAGCACACAGCCAACGAAACAATGAATCTTTTCCGCTTGGCGATGTTAATTGGTCATGTTATCTGATACCGTTGGGCTTCTTTCTTTGGGAATATTTAAGAGAAAAAGTCTACCTCAGTCAGCCAAGAACAATTTAAGAGCTAATGGATAAGAAAATTCGGCGCATTAACTACATTGAACCTCAGAATCATTGAAAATATGGACCGTCGGATAGAGATATGCCACCGAAGAAGCTGTTCCACACATAATTGTAGTAGATCTCTCTGTCATAAAAAAATATTAAGATAACTTTTTGTTTTATTTACAATTGAATATGCAATTTCGAAAAGGACACATCTCGCATATTTGATACGCTTGAAAAACTAACCTTCTATTTTAGACGTCATGGTAGATAGGTTACAACTCTAAGATATGTGCCCTTTTAGAAATTATTGCTTAAACAAAGAGTACAAAAAAATGTAATGCAGCACCACTTTCTTTAACGCGCAAAGCCGTTATTTTTTCTTCTTCTCCCTTATCGAGCTTATGGAGACAAAGAACCTGTTAATTATCTGAAAATGACAGATATTGTAAAACGCAGGCGACATATATCAACAGAATTTACAGAATTGAATGACGAAATACTGCAATGGCCACCTACAAATGAAAAAGAGCTTCCTGAAGAAAATTTTTGATAAAACTATTGCCTTTATTTCTTTTATACCCAAAATGAAATTTTCTTCAAATTAATATGGTGTTTTTCGTTAAGTTTTGTATACTCGATACCATAAATTTCGAAAAGAGCACATCTCATTAATTTTAAATATATAAACAATCATATATAATAAAGTCAATATCCAAATATTTCTGTAATTTTCGGTTACAAATTAGCCCCAAAATATAATCCCTATAAATTTGTTTGCACTATTATACTTCATTACAAAATAATTAGTTTTTTTCATTTCCTCTAAACTTTAAATATTCGGACATGTGCCCTTCTCGAAATTACACATTCAATTAATATTAGCATTTTTATTGGACCACACTTTACTACGCGTAATACACGCTGGTAATGCGTTTACAAGATTAGCACGTAAACAAAAAGACAAAGCTAATAAAATCTACAATATTTAAAATATCTTGATATCAATCTACAAGCTATAATCCAGACGAAAATGGGACAATGAACGAACAGTTATTTTCATTTAAAGGCCAAAGCAGATCTATTTAATACAGCTATCATTTGAAAGGAATCATTTACCGGTGGTCAGCGACGAATAAATGTAAAAATAATATTACTTTAGCTCTGGTTGACACTTATGGGCAATATGGGATTATTGAGACAACCGATAATTTGTTTATGCCACTCTTTCTGATCAGCCGCCTTTAAGGTAAAGGAATAAGTCTTGTCATTCTTCTCGGCATAACAAGGCATATATTCCAAAAGTATTACGGCCAAGCCCAACGGATGATATAGGTACAACCTGATATGGTTTCATAAAAACGGAACCCTTTTGTCTGTCATAGGAGAGGACAAGATAAATGACTTTTAAAATAAAACAAAGGGCGGAAAAAATATTATGAGCCAGATGGTGTAAAAATGCAATACCAAGCGCAAAACAAATGGATGGCCATTGGCATTTGACGCGTAGCAAGCGCTAAAAAAATCGATGCTCTTATCGTGGATTTTCGACATCATTTGGTATAGAGTTTGCAACTAAAAACTTAAGCAAAACAGTCAATCATAACCGAATAATATAATAGCATCCGGACAAACAAAACCATATCCAAGAAGTTTGCCAGAATTCTACACGTATGTTAGATACTTTTAAGCATGATAAAACTACTCTGTTGCCACTTTTGAAGGGCTGATGATCTTATCGAAAAACACAAAAATTATGTGCTGCCTGTAACTACGAAGATGCAACAAGAGGAGCAAAATAATTGCTACTCTAAAAAATACTTTTATTTTTGAGTTTTCATACAAAATATTAAAAGATATTTACGGGCACCCGGATACTTTTACCAGGAGGGTAAGGATTATTTGACTTTAGGTGGCTACACTGCTAACCCAAATGAATCAGTAGAGCTAAGGATGGCTAAAAGCTTTAAAAATTTTTAGCTGAAGGAACTTGAGGAACCTCAAATCTGTATTTTGTTTTGTTAAAAAAAAATCGACTTTAAAGAACCCAAAAAAAAGCCGTCATTCAGAATGATGGTGATCCAAGCCAGACCAGACAGCTAGAATTGTCAAAGAACGGGTGTCGCAACAGATATTTTATTCAAATTAGTAGTCACCATAAAGCCCAAATTCTAATCCAATTGAGAATTTGTGGACAATAGTAAAAAACGCATGTTCAAATATAATTTGTCTTCAAGAACTATGTTGGAATTGTGATAACCAATATAATACGAATGGGATTAAATTTTTCATACGTTTATGGGTAATATTGTAAAGAGTATGTCTAAATTCTTTAAAAACACCACATAAAATAAGTAGCTCTAGGAAGAGTGATAAAAATATAAGTTCCTCTCTATTTAAGCGAAAAATTTAAAACTAAGTGCTTGCAGATCCTTTTGCTATGATTGGCTTTTTCTCATTCCAAGATTGGACTTAACAATAAATAAATAAATGTCTGAAGCTTTGTTTTATTTGAATGAGTATTTAAATTTTAAAAATAACTCTTCGTTCAGCATCAAAACACCCACTTAGTTTTTCTCTCCACTGTAAGTGAACGGTCTTTCATGGATTAACGATTTAATTTCCAACGCAATTAGATCGATTTGTGGTCTTAACTTCCCAACTTTGACAGCACCTTGCCGAATGAGAGAGAATGAGATTTCTGAAGAGAGTGCAACTAACGTGTTGTCCATAAAAATTTTTCTCGCATAGGGAGATGTTCTCATGCCATTGGAATTTGATAGATAACTTAGCTTGGAAAGGACGGAGTTCACATGGTCTAATACTACCATTTGTAGAATACCCAGAGCGCTCTGGCGTACTCTGTAGAAGAAAAAGAACCAGGCACTCATGGCTTTTGATACTGGGCCCTTTATAATTTTATATACATTGGAATACATATCCACTCTACACTAATCTGACTTGATATTTCGCTGCCGAAATTACATAAATTAAACAGAAGTACAGCTTGGTTCCCACGGGGATCACCAGGATCCCACATACGTGGGATAATGTTTTCAAGGATTTCACTGTAGACCAAAGGGCTTCCAAGTGATTCCGCTATGGTTGGCCGTCATACACTAATCTTACCTATAAAACTTCCACTTAAAAGCAGAGTCAATGTAATGGACTTTTTTTTAATTGTTTCCATGCTTAATATAGGTAATTAATTCAATTATAAGCGGTTCTTCAACTTATACCATTCAATTGTAATAAGACATACTTTGATTTTAGAATTTCAGCTCGATTCCTATCCACTAGAAGCAATGAAGCCATTTGTAAAACAAAAGTCACTTAACGGTGGCTTTAAAGGAAAATATAACATAACATGCGGTGTTCTTAACATCGAGCAGTATGCGATTCGTTTACCAAAGCGCCCTTACTACTAAAGAAATGTGTCTTCGGACTACAGTGTTTGAGCTTAGTAATCTTCTTCTTCTTTTTCTATTATCAACTATTTTGCTTTATAGTCAACAACATACATACTACATAAGCAAATAGATTTTAATCTAATTTTTTTTCTAATCATTTTTCCAACAACTTTTTTTATTTTTATTTTTACCTGTTTCGGTTGTTGCACTTTAATTGACATCAATGTTGCCCGATCGTTAACAACACTAAACTTAATACGTCCGATCATTTCATTTGTACGCGCCGTGGCACTTTTAACATTTTCCACACCGCCACGTTTAAAGGATTTCTGAACGCGCAATATTAGTGGACCCAAAGTAAATTTAGCCTTAATTGTTGAATTGCGACCTTCCGGATCAATGGCCAATTTTACATTACCGACACGCTTCAATGACGCTAAACCCGATAGACTACCTTCAGCTTTTAGATATTCAGTAGTATCTTTACCATTTTTATTATTGTTTCCAGCATTCGTTGATTTTAATTTAGTTTTATTGTTGTTACCATTGGTAGCACCATTACCATTGCGGACCTTTTTTGTGGCATTATTTTGTTTGTGAGCGGCTTTTGTGCTACTTTTCTTTTGATTTCCTGATTTGACAACATCATTGACAACTGCAGTGCGAGTTTCCTGTTTCATAACGTCGCCGCCGTCATCAGTATGCATTTTAGGTTTTTCGTGTTGTTGTTGTTCATTTGTTACAACATCATTCCCAATTTGTTCGGTGGCTTTAAGTTTTTTCTGTTGTCCCTCCAATTGTTGTTCCAACTTATTTAGTTGTTTCGGCTCATTTTTATTGTCCTTTGGCATCATAGTCTTTTCTTCTTCGTTATTGTTGTTGTTACCAGGGGTGTTGGTGATAAGTTCGCTATCGTTGGCATTGTTGTTTGTGTTACTACGTGGTTCCGATTTGGTATTTTTTCTATAAAAGTTGTAAAAAAAAGAAAAACATGAACAAAATTGGGAAATAAAAAAAGGAAAACACACAGACAGAGAAAGCATAAAAAATAACATAAAAAATCAATTGAACCAATTTGATTTTTTAGCGGAGTATAGATACACTCACGGTAAGAAGTCTTCAGAGACTTAATAAAAAAAAAAAAAAAAAAAATTAAAAGTTGGGCATGACAATTATTTAACAATGTGCCTCATCTCAAATGATTTCAAATATGACCGCTAACATATGACTGCTGTATTGCATTTAAAGCCCGTTACTCTCTCCTAAATTTATCCTTTTGGTCACCACTGACTTTGTTATTGCTTCAAGATGGAAGTCCTTTAAAATCGCTATACTTTGTTTTATTCTACCATGTGCAGACAGCTTTTACAGAAATAATTTCTCAGAGATCTCATTTGCTCGACTATATATTTCTTAACAAGAGAAGCAATATTTCGATTGCTAAGATTTAAGCCTTTTGTTTACTGGTCACAAACACAAGCCTCTCATCTATTTGTGCCATTAATATGCCAAAATTTTATCCTCCACTTGTGCATCAGTGTTGGGGTATTAATTCTAAAATAACACTGTACCGACTTATCGCTTCAACGACGTTATAAGGCCGAGTTTATATGATGAGTACATAACTTTAAAATAAAGTATTCAGGTTTGGCGTGTGTTTTACTCGAAAAAAGAGCAGGTTAAGTGAAAGCTTGCTGGTTTTGTCACTCAATTGAATGTAACTATAATTTGGGGCAAAGGGTGCAATTTGACATCTAAACTTTATTTAAAATGATGAGGGGTTAACTAAACACAGCGGGTATGATATTTCATCATGTTTTACTGAACAAAATATATGCCCTACAAGAACTTTTTTATTTATTAATTTTGAACCTGAAAGTGGAGTGACAGAGACCATATGCACGGTGTAACAGGCCAGAGTCTGTTAAAGAAATCACTGGCAGACTAACACTCTACCCGCAGCTTATCGAGGCACCCCCTTCTTTTGTGAATTGAATTTTTTTATAATGGGAAAACATGGGTGCTGGTAATTACATTTTGTAATTAATTTCAGATTCAATTATCAATTACCCGTAATTAGTAATTAGAAGACAGTAATTATATATTTTATGTTATTTTAAATGCAAACTGATTATTTACTATATGTGTAATGTTTTTATACTGTCAATTACAAAATGTAATTAAAGTAAATTAACAGTTGGCAAATTTCAATTACAAATAGCATGTAATTCATAATTAGTATTGTTTAATTACCCATTACATATAATCTAATTACAAATCCAATAACAAAACTCAATCACAAATTACTTGTTATTGGTACTTTTTAATGTTCCCTTCCATATATACAATATATGCAACTACAAAGCCAATGACATTTTGTAAAAAATAACTCAATTGATGAATTTATAATTGTTAATTGACATATTACATTACAAATATAATTACATTTTGTAATTGGCAACTCTGAGTTTTTGATTAACGAGAATTGGAAATTGGAAATCATTAATTACATATAAATAGCATTTAATTGGCAATATAATTACATACAATGTACTTGTTGTTGGTATCTACTAAATAATTGGCAACGTCCAACTCCGATAAAATATTTTCGATATTCAGCAGCTTTTTATAAATTGTTAAGCTGTACGAAAACTTAATTTTATGACTGTATTATGTTTAATACATATGGTAGTCGTATATGGCAATTGATTTTTTTTTTTTTTTTTTTTTTTTGTATAAACACATGTACACATATACTACTATGATATATAAAATTTTCATGTTTTCAACATACTTGTACATACACACATACACATATATATACATATATATCAACTCAATATGTATTATCGAAAAAAAACTTACAATTTCTTAATTGATGTGTTGGTGGTTTGTGGTTTTGCGGTTTTTATTTTGCTATTTTGTTTGGTTTTCGTTGTTGTTGCTGTTGCTGTTGCTGTTCCTGTAGTTGCTGATGCGGCCGATTTTGTAACATGTTGTTTAACTGTTGAGCGTCCATTCAATTGTACCACAAACGGATCATAGTTATCGGATATGATGCGATTGATACGTGCAAATATCGCATCAACAAACTGATTATTACGTTCCTGGAAGGCATCACTCGACATATCAATTATGTTATTTTTCAGTGAACCTAAATTAGTGTGCACGTAAAGATATTAAAAAAAATATTAATTTGATATATAACAAAAGATAAAATAATTGTAACTAGACATTTACGTTTATGCAAATTTATTTCAATTACATATACAGTTTGTCAAAAAAATCTTTTTACATAGTGAAAAAAGAATTGGGTTTGACTTTTATCATAAAAAAGAATAACTTTTTTGATTAATTTTTTAAAATTTTTTTTGTTAATTCAATTTCAGCTAGATATTAGCTAACAAATAACAGCAAAAAAATAATAAATAAATTTCAATTCAATAATAAGATAAAAAACAAAGGAAACTCTAAAATTTTTTGTGAAGAAAATGTTTAATATTGACTTTCAAGAAAATCAATATTTTGTATAGCCAACATTGGCATCAATTAAAGCTTAGAAACGCCTTTTCGGGGAAGAAATAAAATATTGCACACATTCTTGTTCTTAGGCAATTATGGTCCCTAATTCAACTTGGTTTTTAAGACACCTCTTGACAATACATCTTTAAAGATAAGTCTATAAATTTTGAATTGGGCTTAAATCTTGACTCCGAGTATAAGTGTCCAGTACTATGTGACAGTTATAAAGAAGCCAAGTTCTTAAGAAAAGAGCCTATTGTTTTGGGTTATTATACTGATAGACCTTGATCTTCAGCCTTTAGGCACTGTTAGTTAAATGCTAAAAAAGTTTTTCAAATTTTTTGGTTTGAATTGTGTTTCAATTTTCCAACGCTTTTAAGGGTTTCTTCCATACTTCTTCCATAGGCCCGTCAATATAAAGAAATATTTTTATGGACTCGTAACAAAATATAATTTGATCCCAGGAGTCGTCAAGCTTGGTAATAAGCGATAGGGCAAAATACACTCGCCTTTCTTTGTGTTTAATAGTATGCTGAGGTTTTTTAGCGCTACTCTATATTAGACAGTCGTTCTTTTTCAAGACTTGCCCAACCATTTTGTCGGAAATTGTCACGCAACATTCTTCTGTGAACTCACCAGAAAGTGTTCTTGTGGATACCAAGAGATTTTGGCTCACATTTCCTTGTAACGCATGCTCTGTTTTCTTCTAATTATTACGTGGAAGCTATGGTGAATGTATAAATGTTAGCATAATTTCGTTTTTAGCACGTCTTTTGATATAGTTTGTCTTCTTAATGAGAACATTTCAGATAATGCTTGACCGTTTTCCCGACTGGGTGACTATAGCAAACCAACTAATTTACATCCGACACTGTTCTATTGTGAAGCATTTTAAAGTCTCGTATATTCAGCATTTATTTGATAATAAAAATTGAAACTTTAATTTAAACATTTCAATAGTTACTTGGCTAATGAAACAAAACAATAAATAAATCTACCAAATAAAAAAAAAACATAAATTGTAAAAACACTTTACTGACAACAAAATTTTTTTTGTGTTCTTTTGCTGTTATTTGTTAATTAGTAATCAGAATATTTTGAATTAACAAAAAGAAATATATTTAAAAAAATAAATCTGAAAATCTGTGTTTTAACGATAAAAGTTGAAAAGAAAACATTTTCACTATATAAAAAGATTTTCTTGCCAAACTGTATGTTAATTTTGAAAATTAAAATATAAATATAATACTATAGCCTGCTTGCTATTAATTTATGTAAAGGGAGACCTATTTAATATTTAAGTAAATTTATGTGTGTATGATATACGTATGTATGTATATAGGATGTAGTGCATTATATGTAAATATATTGTAATGTTGTAAGAGTGTAAAGAGCGTGTGCATGCGTGTATGTGTAAATAAACTTAATTATAGAAAAGCAGGATTAAATTGCAACTATTTTTGTTTACTTTTAATAAATCTTACGTTTACGAGAGGTTTAAAGACTTGAAAACTTTTTTGTTTCTTTTTTTTATTTTATTTTTTAGATTATTTAAACAACATCTGGAAAATAAATAATGGAGAGATTCACAAATAACCGGAATAATACAATTTTATTATTTAATTTAGCCATCAATTATTTTAACGCAAAGAGCATGTCGTCGACATTTTAACGCCAGAATGTCGCAATCTAAAGCAACGATTCGTTCATCATCACAATCATGGCACCGTAGAATATATGGCTTGTCTGGGCAGACCACGTTTAATTCGCTCTGCGGAAAATATTATATGCGAAGTTTACTACACATTAGAAACATCTATCAAAAGTCGTTTTGCTAAGCTAGGAAAAGCTCGACAGCACTGCGGTGCATTATAAAAATAGATTTATAGTTATTCCCATATATGGTGCTATTGGAGCAAAAATTAAATTTTGCAGCGAAATTTCAATTTCAAAATCAACTTTATTAAGAATCTGATTATGAGTTATAAAGCTCGTTTTGATTTAAATGGCTTCGTTAATAAGCAGAACTATATGTTCTGGATATCTGAATATCTAACGCCAATTTCGCCCAATTTGGTGTACAATATAGTGTGACATTACATCTGAAAATATCATTGGGCCTTACTTCTTCGAAAATGAAGATAGAAGTGTTGCGACGGTAAATAGAAAGCGGTATTGTTTTAAAACGAAAAAGTTCTTAAATTTTTAACTATAGATATTCCAAAAACAAATAAATATTTATAAAATAGATGAAAAATAAAATATTTTTATTAAACACCAATTAACAGGGTCTTTATATTTATATATATGCATACTATATATACGTACATATACCAGTCACTGTGTTGAAGAATTTTAATACAAAATTTAACACTAAAAATTTGCGAGTTTTTTTGGCTTTCAATGGAAATCTTCATGACAGTCAAAAGCGTTCAAAAGCTGGAAAAACTTTGGGAAAACAGGTAGTACATTTTTAAGATATTTGTACCATAAGAAGGCAATCCCAGCCTGACAGTCATTCCTAGACACTGCAAAAATTGTTTAAAAGCATGGCATATGATTATTGAGAAAGATAAAGGAACGTATGTATGATCTTTTATGCGTCTTCCAGCTCTAGAAAGACTCATGGTGATCACATATTTGAAAAGTTTGAGAATGTTTTTAACAACGTTTTGGTTAGTCTAACAGCCTCTATTAGAAGTACTTGTAGATTAATTTTGTTTCAGAGACTGCATATTGTATAATATGAGGGTTATAACAAGAATGTTATATGATATATATGTATATCAAAAACAAGAGCTAACCTAAAAAGCCTGTTAGCACCACTGGATTCAGCGTACTCGTATTAGGGTGCTCCGCTTGTCGTAAAAAAAGTGTAAAATTCGAGGACAGTGTAATTAAATAAAAGTAAGTAAAGTCTTGAGCAAGTAATTCTTTAATACAATTAACCCTTTTAAGTTTCTTTTCGCTTTAACTAAGAAACGGTTCTAATTTTATTTCTCAGTTACTCCTCTAGAGAGCATATTGATTTTCCACAAAGCATCCATTGCTTTGTTTCAGTTTCATTAATCAATTTCAATATGATCTTTCAAGCTAAGAAGATGATTAATACACTCCATATGATTGTACATTGCTAAAAATCCTATTATTAAGTCTTTAAGCTGCAGAACTTTATATAGTGAAGTATTGTTTTGAAATATTTCATAATTCAAGCGTAATTGAATATTAAATCATTTATTAACTATGAAGTGTTATATTTATGTACATATATCGTTTTTAATGAATTACACCTAAATTACTAATTGTTGCCATATCATTATAACAAATTAAAAATACAATAATTATAATTTAAATATTTCATAAAACAAGAGAATTGTATTTCAAACATTTATTGTACAATATTCGAATAATTGCTTAAATTCAAATAAAATTTATTGAAAAGGTGTTATAATGCATGACTATGAGTGTTATTTGGAACACCTTCCTTCATTGTACCTATTTTTAGCTGATAGTGAAATAAAACAAAAACACTTTTCAAAGGATAAATAATAAATAAAGAATAAATATGTGAGTACATTCAGTGAAAGTGTTTAGATGTATTCTAGTGTATAATGAAAATATATTTCTAAGCAATTATATAATTACTCAATCTATCATTATTATTTATATTATTATATAGAATTAAAAATCAACCAAAATGCTTTCTTATAACTAAAAAAAATATCTATAAGTTAAGACTAAATACAGTGGTGAGGTGCGAGGTGTTAGTTATTGAAAACAAAATTTGAAACTGTATTTAATTTTTTTAAGTTTAAATAATTTAATAGGTTTAAATTATTTTTTAAGTTTAAATAATTCTCCAAAACGAGTGAATAATAATAAAGTATCAAGCAGTGCCTCTCAACAGTGTCATTGCTGCCCTCATTGAATTGATTCCGTTATACTATTGCTTTGATTTATAGAAATTTTATTTACAACTTCCGAACCAAAATGAATCAAAGTGGTAATATTTTGTAGCCAAGGCTACTCCACATATTCACTGGGAAATTTAGGATCTTTATACAAATATTGTTACGTTTTAACCTTTTCAAAACGTTTGAGTTCTTTTCAATTGCTTAAAATAAAATAATGCAGCGAATTTGTTCTTTTACCAATTCTTTTTATTTATATTCTTTCCACACAATTACTCTTTATCTTAATACAGCAACTTATTTATCTTGCACTAATATTCGTTTATACAACACTTTTATTTACGCCTAAACACGACTTTACTTTATGACTGCATTACGATAACTATATTGACGTAGGCAAAGCAGGCTTCTTTTACATGTAATGGCCTATAGTTTGGAAAGTTCTGGAAATGTTTGAAACGCTCTTCTATTTTATGGCTGTTAATTTTAAACACGTAACATGTAACAAATCAGTACGGCAATACCAAGGTAAAACATTATCAATCTTGATAACAATAGACAAAAGTCCCATAATAAAGTTCCAAAGGCACTTTTTTAGGCTATTTGGACTGTATTGTGTAGTTTTTGTCTATTGGTTTGTGTCAAAGTTGACAATGTGTTAACCCTGGTATTGACGTACTGATTTGTGTATTTGACGGTATTACCGTACTGATTTGTGTGTTTAACGGCATTGCCAATTTGACCATCTTTTGGTAATACAATCTTACATGTTCAAAATTAACGGATATAAAATAGAGGATATAAGAGCGTTTGAGACATTTCCGAAACTTTCCAAACTGTAGGCAGTTAGTTGTGTAGGAGGCTGCTTTGCCTACGTCGATATAGTTATCGTTTCTTGATCATAAAGTTAAGTCGTGTTGCATAGTAAAAGTGTTGTGTAAACGAATATTAAGTTGCTCTATTAGATAAACTGTATAAGGATAAAGTGCGGAAAACAATAACGACACGATGTTTATTTTATTTTACGCAGTTTAAAAGAACTAAAACGTTTTAAAAAGTGAAACGTAAAAATATTTTTATCTCCTTAAAAAACAGTTATAGATCCCTTTTAATCGTTTCTTGATAACAGCCAAAATGTGATATCCTTTGTAAAAAGAAATATTCAAGTGTCTCAAGTTTTCTTTTACTTTAACGATGCAAAAAATACTTCACTACATCCTACCGTGTTCTTGTTTACATGACCCATATTAGAAATAAGATAGAATATAACTCTTGCCGGTGCTACAAAGACTGTTTTGGGTCTTCTCCACGGCGAATGTGGTTCTTAATGATGGCAGGGTATCTAAAGTGAGTAAATATCATGAGAGTAAATCTATCAAATATTAAAATTAAGCCAGAACCTGGCGAAGACCCAAGAGAAACAAATCGCCACCTTTCACCTGTTTTTCGGGTTTAGACCTGCGCTTGACAGCCTGATACGTGTTAATGTAGAATGAGTTTCTTAGATATAATAACCTCGTAGGCCGGCAATAGCCTATGTATTCAATATTTATTGGAAACAATAATTCCTGATGTTGCGGTTAATAAAACAGTAAATATGCGACTTGCATATGTCAATGATATTGATATCATTGATCATACTCCATGAGAGGTAACTGCAGTATTTTACAGCATTGAAAAAGAGTAGGGTGAAAGTAGGTTTGACAGTAAATTAGCATAAACCAAAGTTTATGGTATCAACGAACAAGGAATTAATGAGATTGGACGTTGGTTTGAGTTTTGAGATAAAACGAAATACCGTTCTTGATAATAGGTGCCATTTCAAGCTAAGGATGGACGTGTCTCTCGATTGACGAAAATTACACTCTTTCGAACGCTTAAATATAATCCCGAAGGAAGGTGCAGATGAAGAATATCGAAACTCCGGTGGAAAAACCAATCAGAAAAAGACCGTTCTAAAGTTAGTTTTGAAACTAGAGAGGAAGCGCTTTAGATGGATGTGCTTGAAACAATTTCTTAGTTAGGCTATTGAACATAAGAGTTTTTGCTTCGACTCAAAGTCGAATCTGTTCAAAAGTTCTAAATAACATTCACCGAAACTGTTTACCTATTTTATGGTAGTTAATATGATCGACTAGATGCATCCCAGCAGAATTTTAGCAATAATCTTGACAGACACAGACACCTTTACCAAAAAAAAGGCCCCGTTTTCATGTGACATTTATAGTTCAAAAAATAGCACAAAAACTTGTTTACATTTTTAAAAAGGACACAATCGAATGTAAGTAACTACAACAACCTTTATGCGTTTAAATTCTTTATATCCAAGTATTGATGGAGAAAGTGATATACCACTGCCACAGCAAAAATTAGTGAACAGCTTTTTGGTCATTGAAATTTATAATGTGGACTCTTTATAATAAAGGGTTTTCAACAAAAACTTTAATAACACAGAGCGACATAAAAGACCGAAGTTGAAATACCTGGAAAATGAAACTACTTTTCTGATAGACGTTATCGAGTAGAACAAAGATCTGTTTTATTAATTTTTGAATCACCTCCAAATTATAAGTGGGCCTGACATCACCGAAACACAGTAAACATTAATGTTTTTATATCTTGAGAGCGATAACACTCATGGTTGGCAAAAACCATGATTTTGTTGGGTTTTATTTGGTTTTATAACTGCTTCAAAATTTCGTTCAATTGAATAATGTTTTTCGTTTATTAGTACAATTACGTTATTTTCGTATTTATACTGCAATCTTGCAATCTTTTGGTGGGATCATGGTAGCATTGTGTACTATGAGCTGCCAAAACTCGGTTCTCGGAGCAGTAGTTACTTGGTTTCAAGCATGCATTACGAGAAAAACTATGGGAGTATAAAGTTAAGTTAAGTACTTAAGTAAGTTATTCTTTTGCTTGACAACTCTCGGCCTCATGTTGCAAAAGTTCTCAAAAGTTAGAAAGGACTAAACGAATTATAGCAGCCGCCGTATTCTCCCAACATTGCTCCTTCGTACTTAGTTTACGTATATAAAATTTTTTGGCATGACAACGAATTACTTCTTTTGATGATATATAGAGTAGACTTCAATTCTAGATTCCCTCAACAAAGTTTTTCTAGAATAGGATTCGGAAATTAGTTCAGAGGTGATTTGATAAATTATTATTTTGATAAATTTGTTAATTGATTATCTTTTAAAAATGGACCGAATACTCCCGATATATAAATTAAAGTTATTTTTATTGTAAATAAACTAGGAACGCTTTTAAATAAAAAACCCACCCAGGTTTTTTTTTTTAAATACCTAATAAAACCCAGCTAGGTGGGTATCCAACTTTGGCGAAAACAATGTCGTACAATACACATCATTATTTAATAATTGGGCGAGATTGGATAAGTGGGCATGGTACCATCATTTATATTAAATATGGAATTTTGTATATATGGAGTAGAATAATTAAAGCTTCGTTATCTATCCACATCAGACGAATTATTAGGAAGCCCACGCCACCTATTGGGAAAAAGTTACAATGCTAAAGTAAATATCAGCACCAATTAGCAAAGATCTTCACCACTACACAAAAAAAAATCATATGGAGGAAGCTACAGCGGATTAATCATCTACTTAGCTTGAAAGCGATAGATGCTTTGTGAAAAGCCAATATGCTCCTTAGAGAAGTGACGGGAAAAAAAATCTATCCATATTAATAAAAAAAAGCGGAAAAGATTGGATATGCGCTTACTGCCCAAAGCGTATTTGGTAAAAGCTTTCTATATACATACATATCCTATATATGTGTGTCTGTATGTTTGTTTGTGCCTTATAGACAGCTTTTTTGAAATTTTTACAGTATCTCTCTGTATGTCTCGAAGGAACTGTAGGCTAATACATTTCAAAAATTCCAAAGTGTATATTTATTAATCTATACCTTCTCTAAAAAAAACAGGTTCACGATCAATAAAAATCAACAGTCAATAAGGGGGTATGGTACCTCCCGTACGAAGTAAACATTTATTTTGCATATCTTGAAATCGGTTAAAGTAAAGTTTCTGAATATGGTCTGTATAACTTCGTACTCAATACAAATCACCAGGCTAAATGTACTAAAGTAAGAATTGATTTTAATATATCTTGAGAACGGCAATGGTAGAAATTTCTAAATTAGGTTCAGACAACGTCGCGACCAATACCTATTATAAATCAGTAACTGGCCGAGATTGGATAAGTGGGCGTGGCAGCTTCTATTCAAGAACGACATTTATTAAAGCTTCATTATCTGTCCAAATCAGCCAAACAGCGGGAATTGCAGAAGGCACACTGGATGAATGAAATCTATCTATATGCGTACACTATATTAAAATGAATGTGTGCGAAGACTGTATACAACTATAATGAAAAACCTACAATGTGTTTCTGGAAGGAACAAATGAATGGATTTTGAGCGGAAGGGGACAAAATGGAGAAAACAAAAAAAAGTGTAACTAAGATAGTATATATATAAGATAATTAAATAGGGGGTAGCGAAGCTAGTGCTGTTTAGCTAGTGCTTGATACAAATTAATGTGCGTTTGTTTGAAAACTGTATACAGCTAAAAAGCAGACTCTACAGTGTCTTTCTAAAATAAACTAATGGTAATCTTAAATTTTTGAATTTGAATAATAATAATTAAGATGTAGCGAAGCACTCTTATATATATATATATATATATATATATATATATATATATATATATATATATATATCTTAATTATTATTTTAACTGAAAAATGATTTACCCATTTTCTCCATTTTATCCCCTTCATATATTTATATTAATATGTTTATATTAATATATTTATATTAATATATACATATATATATATATATATATATTTATATATATATATTTATATATATATATATATATATATATATATACATATATATATATTCTCGTATATATTAATTAAACGTGTACTCGTCTATTCACACTTTTATTTACCCTTTGATATTTTATAGTTTTTTTTTTTTTTTTACTGAAATTCACAAAATTCCTCATTCATTCATAAATAAACATGTATGTTAACAGCTGTAAAATTACGAGTATTCTAAATGAAGTTTGTGAAAATAAAAAAGGAAAACCAAAAGAATGTTAATTTATTTTTAATAGGCAATGGTTTTCCATGAAAATAAACTCTCAAAAGCCCATAGATATAACCGCTTGATAAACCGTAAATAACTTATTATTATTTATTTTATATAATTTACATCAATATAACGTAATAATAATAATTATCGTTTGTTGTTCAAGGAATTATATATTGACATTTAATTAAAAGAGTAATGAAGTCAGTAAATTAAGAAATTAAGGGAAATAAAGTTGTACATGCTTACAACTGAAAATTTTCTAATGGTTTTTTTACCTATTTTCTGTAGCTTTTTTTTTTTGTTTTTCATTTACCACATAATATTTTCATCATCATCATTTTTAATTTAAAGAAATTTATTTAATTTAAAAGCTACATATTTTGGTTTGATTTAAGTGTTTTAAAGAATGTACAAAGTGAAAAACTCTATCGTTTTTCTGTATGCTTACTTGGCGGTTTAAATCTTATAGCAAACTAGCTAAAACACAAGGTGAATCATTAAATTTCCCCATTTATTCTCTTTCTGTCCAATCCTAAACATTTAGGATAATAGTTCCATACAGAAAGACGCTTTAAAAATTCTGAAATAATTTGTTCGGCTTATTACCTGTACACAGACTTCAAACAAACACACATTCATTTACATATTTACATATCACCTTGGTCACAAAATTCCTGAATTTATTCAGAAAATTAAAAATACAAGTTTATTCATCTAAATCTAAATTGTACCCTTCCAAGTAATTCCCAGCGACTGCAACACACTTATGACAGTGCTTGATCCAATCCTCGAAGCATATTTTATATTCGCTTTACGGTATGTCCATCAGTACTTCCTACGATTTTTCCATTATTTCCTCTCGGCAGCGCGTTCCCCGTAATGGTTTCTTAACTCGATTGAACAGAAAAAAGTCACGGGGAGCCAAATCAGGTGAACTCGGTGGCTGTTGGATGGTATTTGTGTCACTTTGCGTCAAAAAAATTGGAATAATGATGGCACTGTGTGATGGTGCGTTATCATGATGCAAAATCCTGGTGCTGGTCTCTTTCGGCGAATTGCTTCACGCGAACATCTCATAAGGCCCAATAAATACTCTTTGTTTACTGTCTGGCCTTCTGGCAAAAATTAATGATGCACTACACCGTTGTAATCCGTGAAAGCCCTGAGCATTGCCTTCTTTTTTGACTGAAAACGATGAGATTTGGTCTAGGCTCATTCACTTATCTGGATTGCTTGTCGTACTCATAAACGCACGTCTCGTCTTCAGTAATAATCCTTTTGATGAATGTGGGATTGGATGCAGCCTCAAAAATCATGTATTTTACGACCTCAACACGGCCTAAATTGTGAAAGAATCACCAATGCACGTAGAGATAGATGTACACTTGGCTACGTAGCCTTTGCAAATTTCAAGCTATGACGCTATGACTTAGCGGGAATATCAACAACAGATGTACCAACTTAACAAAAAAACTGAAATCGGAATGATTGGACCGCCACACGGCGGTTATTCCGGGATCTTTTTGATCAAGGTGGTAAATAGGTAGGTGATTAGCCACTCTCTCTCGCTTTTAGGCTTGACGAAGCTTAATTGTTAACGCTCTCCGTATATAAAAAATTCTGCATTAAGTACAAATGGAAGGTGTCACTCCCACTTATCTAATCTCACCCGCTTATTGATTGTCCACGAAGTTTTTTGAACCAATTTAACACTAAAAAGACAGAGTGGTGATCTGACTTATATTCATATTTGACTGCCAACATTTTTTGAGCTGATATTTTGTGACTTTCATTAAAATTGGATCAGATTTATTTTAAATATACTCTCATTATATTAAAGTAAACCAAACACTAATAAATAGCACAAATATCTAGAAATAGGGATAGAGGAATAGAAACTTGTTGGCCTGTATTTCATTTATCAATTAGGCTTCTGAATATTTTTGATATACTAAAATCTATAAATTGACGGTAACATGTCTTATCCATCAGCCATCACATTCCTCGGAGAAACAAAAAGCCGCAACAAACTACTTTCGTAAGGGTATAGCAGCGGATTACCTTGTATCTGTCAATATTGAGCCTATGTCCTGCTTTTGTATCTTCACTTTCCACAGATTTAAGTTTAACAAACATGTAATGAGTGCTGTATCAAAACAGGCAAAAAATAACCTTCCAACTGTTGATTAAGTACCCATCATATGCCACTGTTGACTGTTGTAGCATTGTGAACCATAACAGTAATAACTATATTGAAAGAAGCGGGGATAATACGCACCCCATTCAAACTTCAGTTGTCCCGCAGAAGCTATTACCATCATGACTGAATCAGCATTTGCTTGTGAGCGTGTACGTGATTTAATCTAAATGAAATATACAAGACGTAACTGTTTCTCTGTTTTAAAGCGGTTCCACACAACACTTTGCTTTATTGTTATGTTACTACCGCATTGTAGAATATTTATTTCCATTTTAATTATTTTTTTATTAATTTTTAGTATGTGTTTTAAGTGATTAAAAGTCAAATAATACATTTTTCGCTATTAAAATTTATTTAAAATTAGTTGGGTCAAATGTCCTCCATCCATCTTTCTAGGTACAAAAATTTTCGCGTCTTTGTAGTATTAAAAAATGTCTACTATTATTATTCTCAAAAAATAATATTTACTATGTATAAGAGATGACACACCCACTTATCTAATTCCGCTCATTTTTTGAAAGATGATCTTTATTGACTACGGAGTCATTTGTAGCATATTTATGGACTCTTACTGTTACTATTTTGAAGATATAGACAAATAAATATTTGCTTTATTTGGTTGTGGCACCGCTCAGTTGGAATTTTTGAAATGAATGTAAAAATATGCAGAGAGATACAAACTAAAAAAATACGTACAAATTTACGTGCAAACACACATTTGTTTTTATATGTATATAAGACTAGATTTACCCAACTGGCGTTGTCCGATAATCTATAATAGATATATACATACATATGTGTATTATAAATGTGAGATAAATTATCTTTTTTTTATGATCCTATCCGATTTTTTGCCACCTGTCCGATGACTGTCTGTTGATCGTTATCCCCTGATTTTAACGCTTTCGGGATAAAATTTTGCAGAAAATAACCTACTGAACTTTCATTGGATAAGTCCATATATCTGCGCTTCAAATTTCAACTAAATCGATTTAGTCATTTGCGCGTGATTGGCTGATAAACAAAATTGTTTCTCATATGACCTAATTTGGTCTGTTTCCTCCGATTTTAACCAAATTTTTAACTTTCGTTTGCTAGATATATCTGTATTCCAAGTTTCAAATAAATTTGTTATATACACTCAGAGCCAAAAAATAGTATACAGCCTCATTGTCTGGAATTCAGTTTTTATTTCAGCATTTATTATAAACATTTTATAAAAACATTTTATGTTTATTAAAAACAGTATTTAATGTTTTACAAAAATTCAAAAAAACAACAACAAATTTCTTACAACAACTAAAGTTATACAACAAAAACGAAAAGCACTCCCTTTTTACGCGTTACAAACAAGTGTTTAAGATAAAAGCCTATGCGACAAGAAAGAATGAATTTGGTAGGTGCGATATGATACAAAATGAATCAGTATTAAAATTTTCAAAACACTCTTAAAATATGGAGTTACAGTTAGAAAAAAAAACCTTTCTTGTACCCTCGAGCACTTATAAGTTCATAATTTAGTTAAATAGTAACCGATTTTAAGATTCGTGGAGGATTTGAAAGCAATAGAAACCACTCAAATGGTGTATACTTTACTTAAGTAAACTTAAGTGACCTGTATATATATATATATATATATTCCAAGTTTGGAGACCTTTTTACACGCCGTACAGTTTCAAAAATCGGTGGGAAAATCACGGAGTGAACTTAAAAAACACTTCATAAAGCTTTATACAATTTTTTTTTAAATTTTAACTGTATATGTATATTGATATATTGCTTAGCTCGATTTAAAGAGTACAGTATTTACGAAAATTTTGGTTTTGATCGATTAAGAAGACCAAGTATTGATTCTTTACTTTTTATCAAGGGGACTTCTCTATAAATGAGCTGCACTTTATTCAATTTTTAGACTCATTGAAGAGGACCTACACTTTAACGACGGCACTGAACGTCAGTTGCATTAGTTAGAGAGAGTTTTTATATCGTTAATATATAGTTATAACCAGTCGCAAGCAATATTATGAGGTATCACCGCTGCTGAAAATTGTCAGAAGGTCTGGCCCGAGATTGAACCGATAACCTTTTGCTTGCTAGGCTGGTGTCTCACCTACCATGCCATAGCGGCCTATCACGTTCAAAATCAATGATTCGTAATTCTAATTGCTCTACCTCGCGCCTTATTCGCCAGATTTAGTTTGCTCGAAAAATTACTAGATTCAAACTTGAAAAAATCTCTATTGTAAAAATTTTGGCATAAATATAAAATGAAGTCTGAGGTTGATTGCTCTTCTTAAAAGCTAGGCAGTTCTTGGTATCGAAGCTATTTAGAAACAAAGAAAATTTATTCCAAATTTGTTATGTTTTCTTAGTTTGGTCAGTTAATTTTTCGCTAGCTCCTGAATGTGATCTCAGTTTGGCTGATCATATTTATCGATAATGTAAGCGAGTTCCTTAACAAAGGCGTTTTACTTAAAATAACTCCAGAATACGAAATCTAACGGTGTTTAATCAAACTATGAAGTATGTCTATTATGAGTACCGAAAATAGAGACTTCATGCTCTTTACATGCTATTCTATTACACTGGTCCACATAAACTAAAAAATATTCGGGGCAATAAATAAAACTATTCAGAATATTTTGATTTTGTTGCGCTGAATTGAAATCCGCTTCAGTTTTTTTCCATTGGTCTCAAATTTTTTTTATGTGCGTGGAAAATTTATTTTTTATTTTGGGGGAATAAAATAGTTGTGTCAATATATTTCATCGTAACTTGAAAATGACTTAACCGATTTTAATCCAAATACTAGCAAATTCTTAGGAATAAAATTTCTTATAAGTCAACCGGATAAAATCTTTTGTATTTTCAACAGTTTCGAAGTCATTCATAAGTTAGTTGCGAAAAAATTACAGTATCGTATAAAGCTAGTAATTACATAGAATTAGTTATCTATCTCTGTCAGCCGAGATATTTGCCAAAATTGTTGCGCATGTTATTTCTACAATGATAAAAAATACGTAAAAACAGTCTTTCAAACTATTCTTTTAAATCTAAATAAACCCCACAACCATTGTGTTATGTTAAATACTTACTTTTAAAGAAAAAAAAATAATTGAAAAAGTATAGGCATAGTTTAGAAAAGAAAATATAAAAGAAATTAATAAATACAAAAATTAACCAGAATTCCAATAAAGCTACAAAATCAAATTAGCAACATAGAAAGGATTAATACAAAAGCCAAAGATAGTAAAATGAAAAGCAAATTTGAATAATTTTTATTTTTTTATTTATTTTTAATTGAATTACAAACAAACGCTTGAAAAATACATGGGTATACAATTTTTGTAACTTTACTAAGCCACGCCTACTTTTTCAATATTTTCTTTTTACCAATTTCCACCTAAAGTTGTTTATTGCACAAATAAAACACATGAACTTTTTTTTGTAATAAATTTCATTAAAATTTGTTTTAATTCTTCAAATGTTTGTTTTGTATTGTATTGTATGTTTTCCAATAAAAAAAAATTATTAAAAATTGATTCGTAAATTTACAACAAAAATAAACGTATAAAAGTATAATTATAAAATTTTTTCGTGTTTGTTTTATACTTTTTTATTTTACCTTTTTTAAGGTGCTTAAAAAAATAAGGGAAAAAAGTGTTTTATTGTAGTTGTTTCAGTTTGTATTTGTGGGTGTAGTATTGATTGACTGTTTTCTTTTTCTCGGGCTTAAAAAGATATGGTATTGCAGTGTGGGTAGTGGTAAAATAAACAAAAATTTTTTTTAAGATTTTATTCAACACATATAAGAAAACAAAAGGAAGAAAAATTTAAAAAAAAAAAAAAACATAACAAACTAAATTCCGGCGGGCATTCGTTATAAAAAGTGTTTGCAAAAGAGAAATTTATTTATTTAAAATCAGCCCCATTCATGTTATTTTGTTAGAAGGGTAGTATAAAAAAATAGGTAGATAATGAATATTGCCTAAGTTCTGCAAAATCTTTGACCACCCTGTTGCCAGTATATAGAAATCGGTTAAAATAGTTCTTAACTCAAATGAGAGAAGCAATGAATTCGTGCCTAGGTGATATCAATAAGTTGAACGTGGGTTAGATAAGCTACATGCACTTTTAACAGCTCTTCTTACACTGCTCAAAATCAGTTCCAAATTGTCCCTAGATTAACATATAAGATTTTAACCAAAAATTTGTTGAAGTCAATAAATTCAATGCTTTTTTAGTGGTTGTACCGAATTTGGGTAAAAATTAATCAAAAATTAAATCAAACTTACGTCAATTATTAGGTAATCAACATTCTTATGAGACCAAATATTTTTCTAAGTCCATCGCTCAGAGGATATCTTATGCTGGTGTTAGAAAAGTAGTAAAAACGTTCACTTGTTCCATTCACAAACAGTTAATTGTGCGATTCACTAGACCATCAACCACAAATGCATAAGCTCTAAAGGAAAATCGACTTTTACTTAAGAATTTATGGAATCAGTTTTTGTTATTTCACTACAACACATACCATTATGGTATCTTTACAACAATGCACATGCAACATTGAGGCAATGCTTCAATATATCGATGGAACTCCTTCGCTCTTTCCTATTTATGATCGAGAAGCTCCAAAATAGATTCCTTCTTCTTAATGCTAAAAAGTCACATAAAGTAAAGTATTTGTACACCTTTACAAAATTTCGAGGCACTTGAATGCTTCTTTCGATATGAATTATATTATCCTTTCACAATAAATTACACGACCTTATAATCATCACCAAGTTGTACCGTAATTGTTTTAAGATTACTCTAAAAGTGGCCTACAGCTAGGGTTGCCAAATTCAACATTGTAAAATTCTTGACATTAAGAGAAAAAAAATCTTTAAAGTCCAACATATTGGTGTTCGATAAATTTCGGTTACGAATTGTCGGTAGATGGCTCTAAAATGCAACATATCGGGTAATATTAATTGCATCAGGCAACACTATTGCTTGTTTGATAAGTCCGAATGATTACGGGCGTTGAGAAGTGGTTCACGTACGACAATAATGTGTGAAAAAGATTATGGTCGAAGTAGGGTGAAGCTTCGCAGACGGTAGCAAAGCCAGGATTGACACCAAGAAAGATAATCCAGTGTGTCTGGTGACATTGGAATGGAATTTTTCATTATAAGCTCCTACAACCTAGTCAAACGATTGATTCTGATATCTGCTGTCTACAATTTATGAGATTGAAGACAGGAACTCAATTAAAACGGCCAGAATTAATTAACAATAATGCTGTTGTGTTCTATCATGACAACGCCAGACTACACACATCTGTAATGACCCGGCAGAAACTGAGAGAGTTCGACCAGGATGTTTGGATGCATCCACCTTATTGCCCGAAGTTTGCTCCTTCAGATTATCCTATGTTTTCGTAGTATTTCATTTTTGTTACCGATTTTTTTCATATGGCAAGCCTACTTATAGCTAACAAATGCATTAACTGTGAAATATCTCTGAATTTGTGGTTGGGTTAAGTCAGCTGTGACTTTTGATAAAAAAAAATTGATTTGAAGCCGACTTTTGCTAAGAATTTGTTGACTTATTTTTAAAGAACGGATCCAATATAGGTTGTGTTTTAAGATCCTGAGAATTTAAAATGATAATACAAGACAGAAATATTGTTGGAATTAAATTTATTTATTATAATCGGGTACATAATTCTATGGTATAATTTTTTTAGTATGATTACCGACATATATGCATCGCAGGTACGAGTTAGATGATCCATTAGATCAGTCCAATTTTTGACTACTTAATCTGGCCGTTTGGCGTCATTGGTGGCTTGAAATGCTTCAAGAATTGTTGGTTTATCTGCATAATCAATGACCTAATATAGTCCCATCAAAAACTAAGGAATGAAGGAGCGAGTACACAGTACCACTTCTGGAAAGAAAGTTGTCACCAAATTGATTTTGCAATAAATCGACTGCTAAGCGCGCTGTGTGGCCTTGTTGTAACCAAATGTCACTGCTGTTTAGCTGATCAATTTTTGGAGACCAAAATACAGTCGGCATGGCTGAATAGTGCTCGCCGTTCACCGTAATGGCAGCTCCTTGCTCATTTCGAAAGATATAAGGACCGATGATGCCGCCAGCGTGCAAACCGCACCAAACGGTCAATTTTAATGGATGTAATGATGCTTTGTTAACGCCATGGAAATGTCTTTGCTACGAATATAGCAATTTTACCATTTAATCAGAAATGAGCTCTATCACTAAAAAAGAATTGCTCTATGAACTTTACGAACAGATTTATTTAACACATAGGCTGAACCCATAGAAGGCGCTGGTTGTATTGCTTTCGCCGCTTTTTCACTTAGTGTCAACTTTCCTAAGACAACTGTTATAATTTCATGATCATGCACGAGCATTTGACTGTGAGAAAGCCCTATTCAAAGTGGGTGCCGCGTTTGCTCATTGTAGGCCAAGATCAAGAACGTGTTAATCATTATGTAACGATTGCAAGACTACATGAATTGAACTTTGAATTGTTCCTACATCCACTGTATTTGATAGATTTGGCTTGCAGCGAATACTGGCTGATCGCAAACTTCAAAAAAATGCTCGCCGGTAAGAAATTTCGTCTGAATGTAGAGGTTATCGCTGAAACTGATACCTATTTTGAGGCAAAATATAAATCGTTCTACAAAAGTGGTAGTGAAATGTTAGAGCGGCGCTGAAATGATTGCATCGCTCTTGGTAGAGATTACGTTGACTAATTTTGAATAAAAAAGTGTTTTCTTCGTTGGGTCATGGACATATCACAATTTAAAAGCGTTCTACTGGCGTTAAATGATTCATGATGACTTGCAACACCTTACTAAAAAGAAATGTCAACACAGTTTGAAATTATCGATATCGATAGTTCTCATATATATTTCTGCTTGTAATTTAGTATTTTTTGTTTTAATTTTTTAGAATGGCGCTGATTTAAAGGATACCAATTTTTTTAAAGATTTCACATGAATTTTTCAAGCGTTGAGTGCGACATGGCGTCCCATGCATCCCAACAGTATATTTTTCTTTTAATAAATTTTTGATTTAACAGTTGGACAGACAACTAAAATGTATGCAAAGAGATGAAGGAAAGAGAGAGAGACAGTGAGATAAATGGAATATATATTAGGTGAAGAGATAGACACATACAGAGAAATGAATAGAGACAGAGTTATAAAGTAAGAACACAGACAGTTGTAAAGACTTTTTTTTAATTTTTAGTTGTATTTTTCATTTAAGCACTACATTTTACAAACAAAATTATACGAATTTAAATTAATTTTATAGTTACAGACAAATATTATGTTTGTGATTGTGTTGTTGTTTTTTTTTTTAGAGAGAAAAAGCAAATGTAAATGTGAGTGTGTGTTGTATATTTGGTGAAAAGTAAATAAATAAATTATAAATAAAATAAATAAATAAATAAATAAATTAATTAATTAAATTAAATAAATAAAAAAATAAATACAAATAAATTAAACTATAATTTAAATTGTTTTTCTTTTTTCAAATATTTTTCAAAGATTTTTACAATTTTTTCTTTTTTTGTGTTGTTTTAGGCAGCTAACTAACCCTGTTAAATCGTAACATAAATATACGATTTAACAAGATTCTTAGCCCTTTGAAAAATTGGTGTTTTTCTTTACTAAATAAAGTGTACGATAGTGTGTTTGGTTTTTATAAATAAATATCTATATAAATAAAATTACATAAATATATAAATATAAATACATAAGTAGTTACATACTTTCTCAACAAATTGTGCTTTTAAAAGTAAAATAATTGAAAAGAAAAGAAATTCGTTAAAGAATTTCGTGAATGCTTTTTGTTTTCCCTTAAGATTTTTGTGTTTTAGTTTGTTTTCTTTTTAACAAATTTTTAACAATTTTTGTGCAAATGACAATAGACGTCCGTGTTTTTTACATTTCAGAAAGAGAAAATAAATGTTTGTTTGTTGAAATAGACCGAAACTCAGGCAGAAAGTTGCAGATGTGCAGTAAAATTTGATTTTTTTTTTTGGTTTTTTGTTTTTTGGAAAAAAAACCAGAGAGAAGTTAGTTTTTCATTTTATAGTTTGACTAGCACCAAACTCGATTTTTATCATCATCAGATTCATAATTGAACTACTTTAAAAGGAAAGTATACATATGCATATGTACGTAATGAAAAACAAAACTAAATACAAACTTCTCTTTACTTATCTAAATGCAGGAAAACAAAGTCAAACTTGTCAAAATCAAAAAGTCAAAGTTGCTCTTGTTAAATAATTTTTCTTTTCGTTTTCTTTTTTTTCTATAAGCCTAGTTAAGGCATTAGGAGTCCTTTTGTTTTAAGTTCATTTTAATCTTAACAGAAATCTTCATTAGGTCCTTTTATTGCATAAGCACAAAGCATTTCTTTAATAATTAACTAAAGTATGTTTTTGTAAGTTACAGAGAGAGTGAGAGAGGAAGAAAAGTCCTTTTTGAGGTCGTTTGTGTTTTTGTTTTAAAATTTCGGCACTGATTTTATAGTTTCTAGTTTTTCTATTTCTTTTTGTTTTAATGTTTTAAGGATTTTTTACTCTTCAAAGCACTTGTTGATTTTTTGCTGCTGGTTTTTAAAGCAGTTGTATGTTTCTTAGATGTTTTAGACTCACGTGCTTCACGTCTAGCTTCAATAACGTCATCGCCAATAATATCATCATCGTCATCTTCATCATCGTCGTCGGCATCATCGTCATCGTCGCCAGTTAGGGCACCTGTAAGATCATCGACTCCATCATCAATATCATCATCATCTTCATCATCATCATCATCTTCATCATCATCCTCCTCCTCTTTATCCTTTCGTTTGTCCTTAACAACAACATTATTAGCAGCGGCTGCTGTGCCAGTTAGTTTGCCAGCTACTATATCTGTTGCTGCTGGACTTGGATTTAGAGTGGGAATATGATTTAAATTATGATTTTTATTAGTATTACTATTGGGTGTTGTATGTTGTTGTTTTAGCGTGTCTGTTTGTTGTTCATTTGTTAAAGTTTGTTCTTGTACTTGTACTTGTTGTTGTGCTTGTTCATGATTTTGGTTATCAATAGTACTACTAAGACTATCGCTACTACCACTACTACTATCACTACCACTATTGATGAGATTATTGTCAGTGTTACTATCACTACTACCACTACTAATACCATCTACTTCTTCATCATAAAAAACATTTTGTTCACCTTCGTTGTTACTGCTACTGGCTGCTGGTGCGACTTCATTATCAGCAACATTAGCTAAAGGTTCATTGACATTACCGCTTTCGGCTGGCAAATCAACACCATCCGAGATACCAGCTGATGCGGCTTGGCCGACTGGAGCAATATCTTCAATGGGTGCAGCAGGAGCGGCAGGAACGGCAGCGGCTACGGTATTTTGTGCACTGGCAGCAGGTACATCATCGTCATCGTCTTCATCATCATCTTCATCTGGAAAAAAAAAATAGTTTTTATGCAATTTTTTGTATATTACAAATTATAGAATAGGAATAATTGATCCTGTGATCGAATCTTAATCAATATAGTAACTGAAATCACATCAATGACATTTAAAGGCCTTTTTGATTTTTAAATTTCAGTTTCAATTTTTAATTATAGTTTCAATTTTGTATTAAATTTTAAAATTTTTTCCTCACTAATAAACCGACTAGGATTCGAAACCAGATTCAACCAAGTAATTAGATTTTATTATTATTCTACATTTATTACTAACTAAACCACGGCGTGTTTCGCTATCCCTATTTAACTTATTATCTTATAATTTTGAACACTTTCCCTTACTTTATCTTATTCCAAACATTAAAATTCTTTCCAGAAAGACACTGCAGACATTTCTACATATCTGATTCAGCTTCTTAACTGTATACGGACATCAAAAAACATATACAACCAATAAACAGCAAAGCTTTTGCTGTTAGCGTATCCATATTTAATATGAATGGGAGACGCCATGCCTACTTATCCAACCTTGCAATCTTTATTGTCCACGAAGTCGTTTGAATCAAATTCAGAAACTTCTACTAATAAAGTAGTCAAGATATTTAAAAATTTAATTTGCTCCACCACGCCCACTTATTACATTCCATCCATTCGTTAACTAAAGCTATTCAGACGAAATCAGAAAATTTCATCTTTAACATTTCTCATCATATACAAAATTAAATATTTACTTTGTATAGCAAGTACCAGGACTACTTTTCCAAATCCGCCTTTTATTTGACTGATGATTTGTGTTGGCTACCAAATTCAGAAACTTCCGTCCTTAACAGTTTTCAAGATGTACAAAAATCACTATTTACTTTGTATGGGAATTACCATCCCCGCTTATTCAGTTCTGTCCCCTTTTTGGCTGATAATTTGTATCGAATACGAAGTCATTCAGGCAAACCTTGGAAACTTCTGTTTTTAGCATTTCTAGGATATATGAAAATCAATATTTTCTTTGTATGGACAGTACTAAGACGACAGATGAGATGTAGACAAATAAATATATATTTAGTTTGTATAAGGCACCGTCCAGTGGGAAAGTTTTAAATGTATATAGCCCGCAGTTCCTACCAAACATACAGAGAGATACTGTGAAAATTTTAAGAAATTCGATTAAGAAGCTTAGTAGTCCAAAAAGTCAAAGTATACAAACACGCATTCATGGTTATATATTAAATGAGAGATGCGACGCCCAATCTTCTTGTGAAGTTTATTTTTTAGCTTAATGAACAACTTGATAATAGAATAGCAAGTGGAAAGTTTGCAAGCTCTATTTTTTATAGTTCCCAAAATATACAGTAATAACTGCGTGTTATGAACCAAAAATGCTGCTTTTACCCATTATTAGTACAACTTTGGAGAATTTATTCTTTTGTAAAACACATTTTAGTGGAAGGTCAATTCTTGCAAACAAAAAAATTTGTTTTAAGAAAGAAATGCGTATCATTTCAAAAGTAAATTTGGCCCTTTTTGCCCCGATTTTAACCCTCTCATAACAACATTAACATTAGTTCAACTTACATTCAAAGCGCATAAACAGAGTAAAAATATCAAGTTTTTTTCATTAGAAGAAAATTATAGACGTATATATTTTTAAAATAATATTTGATGTATTCTGAAGCATTTGTACATTTATACATCTACATCATCTTCCATAGGATTATTCCATTATTATTATTATCGTCTTGACCGGGCTGTTATCTTTTCAACAGATCTGAAACCGTAATGGTGGATATGTCATCCAATGAGACCCTATGTCTTCCCAAACAACTCTACAGTATTATTCCATAGGTTTCTCTATTTTAAAAGCTTAAGGTCCATTTTTTGAAACTACACCTTAATTTTAGAATCCTTAAAAATCGTAATGTCTATTTCCTCCAGCTCTTAACCCTGCTTTCCTTAATTATTTGGGCTCCTCAACACTCTTTAAAAACATCAGAAATGCTCGCATCGTTAGCAGGAATTTTTATCAATGGTATTTCAGATTTTGCCTCAACGGAATCATGCATATCAAACTCAAAATTTTGTTCCATTTCTCTTGTTAATGTTAATGTTGCTTAGGGCCAAAATTAACTGCGCCCCAAAGAATTTTTTGTGTTGCCACATAAGTTCATTGCATTAAATTCATGCTGCGAATAAAGCCAAAAATTTTATTTGGAGTCAGTACAGCATCTCCCAGGAACCTAATTCTCTCAGTCGAGATAACTAGACACTCACACAGTACATGTTCAAATGTTTCAGCACAGGTTATGCAGAAACGATCAGCCTCAACATTTCCAAAAAAAAGAATCCACTTCATTCGCTGTTAAACACTCTTGTCGTTTCATAATTGACTTAATGTACAAAAACGTGATTAATGAAATAAAGAGGAATGCAAAAGTTTTAAAAATTCCTATACAAAATATTAAAGGAAATACACCGTTCATGCGCCATATTGTATATATACAACAGTTAAATTATAGTCCCAAATTACCGCCTGATTAAAATGTTTATAATATTTTGTTGTATTTCACTTGTTTATGGATCGCTTGTGGATCGCTTATGGATTCACTTGTTTTTCGTAAGATTTTCTAAAAAAGTTAGGCACTTATTTCACAAAATAAATATCGAAAAAATCAGCAAACTTAACCGAACGAAAACTATATAAGAAACACAAAAATTTATTACTTCAGCTAAATTAAGCGAAAAACTCGTCTTAAGGCATAGAATTTCATTTGATATTACTTCGTATAAAAATAGAATATCGTTACATATGAAAAATGTGCTTTCAAAAAGTGATATTGAATGCAAGCAACAAATGCATGCAATGGTTAACTTTTCCGAGGTCCAAGTTTGTAAGAAAGTCCCCTATTGATATTTCCTTGGCTGGATCTAGATACCTGTGCTCCAAATTTCAACAAAATTGATTTAGTCGTTTACGCGTGACCTAATTCGGCCAGTTTTCTCCCGACTTCAACTTCTTCCAAGTCAAATTTTTCAAAAATACATACCTTACAACACTTTAATTAGCTATCTGTGTTTTAAATTTTAACAAAATCAATTCATGATAAGTATATGGATTAAATATGCATTTTAATTACCAAATAAGTATTATTATTTTTAAGATACATACCACCTAAGATATCATCGAATAATCTATCCAAATAATCATCATCGTCATCATCTTCTTCATCATCATCATCACTGGCTCCTGAATTTGGAGCAGCTTGACCTTGTGGTCTATCCTCTTCTTCGTCATCATCATCATCTTCATCATCATCGTCTTCCTCGTCATCTGAAAGCCCCGAAACAAATAGAACTGTGTTATTCATGCATAGAGAGAAAGAGTAACACATGAAATAAAAAGAGAAAAAAAGGCAAAAAACATGGTTATGGCGGCGACACACACAAAACGAAAAATCGTATTGAATTTTACCCACAGATACTCAATTTAAACGATAACCGAAAGTGTTCGTTTATGTCTATCTGACTGACTGACTGATTGACCGGTATATCTATTTTTTTTTACACAAACAGACCGTCAGATAAACACATACGCGCTACAAACTATTTTACTTTAAGAAGAGTGCAATGGTGGTTTATGCTCTAAAAAGGAAAAGGAAACGAAAAAAAAAATTCAAATCGTGTATTAATGATTTCTTATGCATAAATAGAGGTGCTGCTCATGGTGGGTGCTGTGATGGCAATAAGGATTTTTTCAAGTTTTACTTTTGCCATGTTGAAGTGATTCGGGTTGCTCATACGCGTTTAAGTAAGAATGATAAAAAAAATCAGAGAGAAAAAAGTACAAAGTGCTTTAAGAGTTTTATGAGATAGAAAAATACATGCTTACTTAAGTATGTAGCTACACACACGCAAAAATTAAAGCCGGAAATTTTAAAACAGAACCCACTAATTTCTTCATATGAGTTTTTACGCCCATATGTCTACGCCCATATTCGCTTCGGCGTTATAATCATAGAAAAGGTTGGAAATTGTTACAACGAATTTATTTTAATTCGAAAATTACATTAAACTGTCAAAAATCCACTAAAAAATGGTGTTTGACTAAGTCTTTTAAGTGAAAATATCGCAGCTATCAACAGCTGGTGCAGGAACAGAAGCCAGCTGATGGTTCACTTTGCCATATATTTGTTCTGGCTTGTCGGCATAACACTTGTCTTTAACGGCGCCCCAAAGCAAATGTCAAAACGCAGCTTCTTGACGGCAAACTGACATCACCATTTCAGCTAATTAAAAGGCCATCGAACGTTTGACGCAATAAATCGATTGTGGCATGAGATGTGTGGCAAGTTTCACCATCCAGTTGAAACCGAACATCGTACACATAAATACCACAAGGAGCGGGCACAAAAAAATTAGTTATGGTCCGATAGGTGTCTCCATTGACCATAATGGTTGCGCCGTCCTCATCTTCAAAGAAATATTGACCAATGATGCCTCCGCTCCACAAGCTGCACCAAACAGTCACTCGTAATGAATCATTGGCTTCTATAAGACCACGTTTAGGTCTTCTGAACAACAAATACGGCAATTTTGCTGATTAACGTAGTTACCAAGATGAAAATGAGTTTCATCCGGAAAGATGATTTTTGTAATTTTTTTACTTTTTTTTCAACCAATTTTTTTCCGACCAATTGTCTCTGTTCTGGAAATAAATTTCCAATTAATCCCAACGTTGCTCACGTGTAAGTCGATTCACTTCGTTCAGTGAAGATAAAATACTGAATTTTGACAGAATAGAATGACAGATTGAAAATAACCGCTGGCTCAAATTTAAACTGAAAGATGGGCCACCCGATATATACATATATACAGTCAGAGTCAAAAAATAACAACGTCATGAAATGATTTTTCGAGTAGGGTTTTTTAACTCCGTGAAATTCCATCCGATTTAAAAAAAGTATTATTTTCTACCTGTAACTCCATTTTTTGCAGATGTTTTGAAAATTACATTACAGATTAATTTTGTACTATATAGCACCTACCAGAAACACGTATACTGTGAATACGTATATATTTTTGTTTGACGCCTAAAAAATAGAGTTTTTTTTTTCGTATTTGTTGTATACTTTTAGTTGTTGTTTTTATTGATTTTTAAAGCATTAAATACTGTTTTAAATAAGCATTAAATGTTTAAATTTATCGCATTTTAAATGGCTGAAATAAAAACTAAAATACTAAATTCTAGACTCTGACTGTATATTGTGTCTTTCATTTAATAAACTACCAACTAGAAGTAGTGCATGTGTTTTAAAAAATATAGGAAATAAATTATTTCTTTAAATAATTACAACAAATCTACGTTGTGAAAAGTTTGTGTGTGAGTTTTTGCCATAAGCAATAGATAAGAGGCTACAAAGGAGTTCAAGAAAAAGATTATTATTTGGTGTAATATATTATTTTTGCCTTAAACCTCAATTTTTAAAAAAAAGTTGAAAAATAAAAATCATACCATCATCATCATCGATTAGATCTCCTAGATCAGGCTCATCGTCATCATCATCCTCGTCATCATCATCATCGTCATCGGAAGCTTGTACGGCGGCAGGTGCCACATCACTAGCTTGTTGACGAGCCAGACCACGTTCCTGACGTTCTACGACTTTAACGGGTGATGCCTGGGCTTGTTGCAGTAACAGTACACTAAGTACACACAGTAAAATGACAAATTTCATTGTGATCTAAAATAAAATATAAAATAAAAATTGAATTAAATTAAACATAAAAATAAAAATTTTTTGATATTACACACATCACAGAGGTTATTGAAAACTAATAATTGAATTAAGCTTATAATATGGATTATATCCTAGTAAAAGGCTTTAATATTTAAATTGTAATGGACTTGCTTTTTACTGTTTTTAATTCGATTTTCAATAAAAATAACCGCATATTATAAACACATATTCCATCATAAATTAATATTGTATGCAGTCTGTTACAATTTGTTTTCCTCTCTCCGATTATTTACGATAAAATAAAATTCTGCGGTAAAATAAGTTTTTATTTTATTCAACATGTTAACGAAAGAAACAAAACCAGCTAAACAAAAAGGAAATTTAATTTTAATAAAGTTACATCTATAGAAACTATGTATGGATGTGTTACACTGTGAAAAAAGAGCAAAAGAGGAGGAGAAGTAAAGTATTTTAATAAGGAGTTACACAAAAGAGACAATTGAGATTATGGTTGGTGAAGCTGGGCAAAAACAGAAAAGTAAAATGAACTAAACTTATGTATCTGCATACATATCTTTGCCTTTAGAGTGCTGGAATAGCTAGAAAGGTGGTCTAGGTAGGTAATAAATGTGGCTGCCCCCAAGAAAGAACACAAGTAGGCCAAAAATAGCCCGTTGTAATACCACAATGGATCGTCATCCCCCAATACCCGGAATCACCCGGAACTCATAATGAAACCACTAAGCTTCCCAATGACTATACTCGATAGCTCCATAATCCTAGTAGCATGGTAGAAGCGTAAGTGCCTCTTTCTTCTGAAACATACCGCCGGACATATGCACAGTAGTTTAGGAATTGTTTCCCCCTCCTCCTTATGCATACAGCTTCTGCATAAATTATGGGCCAGGTGACCCAATACAAACCGCCTGGTATGAGTGCCTACTATACAATGCCCAATAATGACATCTACGCTTGATGCGCTTGTCATCTTGCCTGTCGCCGAAGCTGGTCATGCGGCGTTAACGTCGACTATTACCTCGTTTTAAATCATAAGCTTGCGAGCTCGCAACGGGATTCCCAGCGTGGAAAAAAGATATTCAAAAAATATATATACCAAGTTTTCCAATATGAGATTTACTTTGATATGCAAAAAACGAGTATGTCCTCGATAACTTTACGAATTCCATCTCTAACGTCTTGTATCGATTGTAGGCGATTGTCAAAGACCTTATCGTTCAAACAGAAAAAAATTCACATTCTTCAAATAATAGCGTAATGGTATTGTGGCACGTAGCAGAGTCTTGTTTCAAATAAACGTCGTTCACACAATATCTTCCATTTTCGGCTAATCATAGTAGATAGCGAAATGAAATTCATTTACCATGAAAGTTGCTCCCGTCTTATTTGCGTGAAAATAACTTTTAATAATATCGCAGACCGAAACCCGCCAAACAGTCACACGAAGGTTATGCATAAGCTTTTGAACAATAATTCTACGTTTTTCCAGCACCAAATGCAACAATTCTGCTTATTAACGTAGTTGGCCTTTTCACTCAAGATGACAAAAAAAGAGTTCTGCACGGGTCAGTAATATACGTTAATTCCATGAACAGGTTAGACACAATCGTAATTTAAAAGTGCGTAAGGTGACTGAGAATGTAGGCATGTCAAGCGAGCGGGCGCAACAAAGTTTGATTGAATATTTGAATATGTTACCGTGCTAACATAAACGCAACCGTTTGACTACTACAAAGGAGTGCAAAACATGGAGCCAGCAAATCTTGTACCAAAGAAGAGTAAGGTAAACAATCAGTCTGTTAACTATAAAGAAATTACTGCAAAGTATTATTTGGAGTCCTTGGACCTTTTTAACATTCATATTAATTAAAAACAATATCACAACAACAAAGTACCATCGAGGCAGTACACAGGTACTTATGTATGCTGTTACTGTGGTAAAAATGAATGAATAAATTGGACTAACATGGCCTCTGGGTAAAATGATAAATAATATTCAGAGCCTTTTGGTAGATTTAATATTGATTTGAATCGAAAATGGCCTTATTTAGCAAAGAAAAATATTTTAATTTAATTACTTGCGATTAGTTTCTATTTTAAATATTGAGAAAAATTGACAATTGGTAATATATTTTTGTCGAGCGAATTTTCTTAAAAATCTTATTATTTGTAGGTAGAAAAACACTAGGAATACACTGAACTAAGTGCATTCAGAAAACATTTTATAAAAAATGTTGCGTTATTATCAAACGCGCCTTGTATTTAATAAATTTAATTTTCGCTTTTTACTGAGTATATGTAAAGGCTGTCCCAAAATTAATATATTATTTGAATTTGTCGCCATTTATGCAGTAAAGTGTTGACAACCCTAAAAACAACAATTCGACAACTGACAGTTTAGGATAAGTAAAAATGAAATAATGAAAGCCTAGCGGCTACAATTCGAAAATTTCATACAAAATATGTTCGAAACATGTTTAAACTTCGTCAACCGTAAAGAGATTGATTTAAAAATTCTGGGAGTGTGGATCTATTGGAGACGCCAAACACTCTGATCGTCCAAAAACAAGCCGTACAAATGTCAATATCGGTGACAACTTAAGAACCTCAATTCAGCGCCGTGGACAAGTATTGTAAAAATCAAGAACATCACTACAGCGAATACTCACTAAAGATCTGTGTCACCATGTTTATAAAATTCAATTAACACAACAACTGAAGCCTGATGAGCATCCATAGCGAAGAGAGTTCGTTGAACGGATTATTGAACATCAACAATTGGGTGCTGATTTTAAGAGCAAAATTAATCTAAGCGATGAACATATTTTCACCTTGATGGCTTTGTTAGTCGTCAAAATCGCAAGCCCGTAGAGGCCCTTTGCCCTTTGTCTTATTCCATAAATAACCCTATCCTATGATTTGTATGATTAAAAAAATTAATAAAATAACAGTAAAAAACCTAAAACTTTGTTTTCTATTTAATTCAAATCTTTGTAAGTGAAATTTTGCTTTTATGAACCGTAGCTAACATTTTATTAAAGCTGAGGTTTATTACGACCTCCATACTTTTCAAACATTTATAAGCATTTTAGTTAATTTTCTTTTAAGTTGCACTAAAAACCCAATCTACCATTATTATCTCAACAAAAAGAAAAAGTATAACAAAACTTATAAGCCATTTCACAAAATAATCACGTGCAAAATCAAAATGTATCATTTAGTCAGTGAATCGAATAACTACTATTCGTAGTGATGAAATGACATGGATAGCTTTTGTATTTTGTCTTTTGTTTTTTATACAACATGAAGCTTCACTTAAAATGTAACAAATAGCTGGTATGAAGTGTGATCTTGTTCTTTTTTTCAAAACAATTTATTTATTTTTTTTAAGTTGTTTTATTTTTTCAACAATTGCTATTTACATCTCAAAAACGTGGCAGCAGAGTTGGCAAAAAGTACAGCATATAATAATAAAAAATATAGAAAAAAAACATCATTATTTGATATCAATACCGTAACTATGTAGACACTCTGTATTTCATTGTATTAAAAAAAATAAAAAAAATATTTTTTTTTGTCAGTGGAAATATTTGTTCTTCTTCAACTTTTATTGTTATTTTTTTATAAATTTTCTTTTATATGCAATATAGCAAAATAAGTAAAATATCTATTATTTTTTATGTTGTTGCTGTTTTCTTTTTTTATTGTTTTACAAAAGGTAACATTATGTATTGACAGTTAAAATTGATGCACATTGCCCAGTTGTTTCATAGAGGAGTAGCTATGGAACTCTCTGTATGGCAGAGTATAAATGAATTTAACAAAAATGTGTCAAGTTTTTGTTTTATTTTGATACAGGTTTTACAAAAACGAAAAACTAAACTAGAGAATATAATCAAAATACATACGTACATATGAATGTTGTGTACATACATATACCAGATATTTATTATATGGGTTAACCGTTGTGCCGGCTTAAATCATATGTATATCTGGTTAGTCTGTACGACGTTTTTTGACGACCAAAATTAACAGTTTGGTTTAATGTTAAAAAAACAATAATTCATTGGATTTGTTCAGATTTTATTTTATTTTAAAATTTTATAAACGCATACTTTCGAAGCTTCAAAATGATATAAATTTTGAAAAAAGCCTATATTTTTCTTCACGTTATTTAAAAAATTAAAAACTTATACAAAATCAGTTCATTTAAAATCCTTAAAAAGTAACTAAAAATCTTGAGCGCAACTAACCAAGGTGAAATAAAAATGTTTCAATAAAAATTGTTATTTATAAGGATTGAAAGGTAGAAATGAGCAACTATGGAATATTTTTATAATGCTTCTTATTTAGCTATTTTTAAGTAAGGAAGAGAAGCAGTACTTGACAAAACTGCAAATATATTAAGAACAAGCTACTACGCCTTGTAGTGTAGAATTTTCCATTATGGCCAGTGTTCAGCAGGGATGTATGCTTGGCGTCTTCTATTTTTGGTGGTGACGGACGAGGCGGAACGCTCAAGTATCAACGTGGTACTAAAAAGAGCTACCCTTTGCCACCCTATAAACATAATATATTTGAATCATTCAAAATAACGCGATATCGTTAATTGATGATTTCCACCAAAAAGAATCAAAGTTAAGGTAGAGTTTTTAACCGTTTGTGTTTTGTGTTCACCTACGAACTAAAATGTTCCGCGGTTCAAATCCAGGCCAGACCATCTAAAAATTTTCAACAGCGGTATCACCTCATAACGATTGGTTATGAGTATTTACGCTATAAAAAACCTCTCTAATTAATGCACCCTCCGTTCGTTCCTTCTGCTGTAGGGTGCAGCTCATTGATTGAGATTAGTCCTTCTTGTTCCACTTGGGTTGTTACGCTATTTACTTTTTAAGGGTTATATCATGTAAATTTTGCCCTCGGTTACGCCGTATGGCTCCAATTTTAACATACTTTTTCGAGCATTTCGGCCGGTATATTACCAATGGTATCAAGCACAACAAACAGGGCATCTTTCTGGCTGCTTTTAATACCAAATTCGGCAAATCTGTTTGTTGGCGTACCGACTGAGCTAAAAATGGACGTAATTTATGAAATACACTTCTCACACAGCATGAATTTTGAAAATAAAATTCAATGATTTGCAAGCCATGTTCGTTGTTAGTCTTTTCACTAAATACAAACATTGTCAGAGAAGTACCGATTGAGTGTTAATGTGAGTAAGATCAAATTCATGAAAGTAAACGCACTGCATTCTTAACCCACTTTTCGACGGCAATAAACCCTAATTGAAAAAGAGATGGCTTGGATTGGGCAAGTGCTGCTGGATTACGGCGCAGAAGTCTGATGAATGAAATATTATCTGTAAAAGGGGATCTAAACCAATATCCGCAAATCGTAGTGAATTAAAAGAATTTTGTATGCCATGGCTGTTACTTTCAAAGTTTTTTTTTTTTTTTTTTTTTTTTTTTTGTTTGACTTAAAATCGGCTGCTTTTCCGAAAAATTACTAAAATTTTCATTTCGATTATTGTTCAATCTGTGTGCTTAATGAAAAAAATGACCAAGTTTTTTTGTTTCTTTTTAGATAAGAATTGTTTTAGTAGGTTTGCTCACAAATAAACTGATTTTTACCGCATTTAAGAAATATAAGCTTTTAGTATTTAAAGTGATGGCAAAAGTGCGTTTTCCAAACCGATTCTACTTGAAAACAAAACCTAGCCATTATAAGGCAGTTTTTCAAATTTTAGTCGAGAGTAGGACAAGTCCATTTTTTTTATTTCACGATATTTGGAATATTTACATTGCTAACTAAAAAATAAGAGGTTTCTTATAACCAAATCAACTTGTATCACTTTAAATATTAAGATCTCAAACTTCTATGTGTCAAATGTTTTTTTTTACCTAAAAACCGTTTTCGAACTGAAAGATCATAATAAGTTTTTTGTATAAATACCATTATTTAATTTTTTTTCAAAAATGGACTTGCCTCACTTATGAAGTCTACAAAAAGAGAGAGAAAAGCGGAAGGACATTCATAAAATCTAGGATTCAAAAACTGATTCTGTAGATATTATTTAGATAAAAATCTTCATAAAATTTATGTCGGCTAACTTGCAAAAGTTGTTTAAAAATCGTTAAAAGCACATTGATTGTTAGCTACGTTCGCACGAGAATTCGAATTACTTTGCTCTCTGTTTGTATTACTTACTTATCATGTTCGCACGGCATGTGTCGAAGTAGAATTACATACAATCTGGGTGTTTTTCTCTCAAAACGTTGTATGGAAATTTATAAAATTAAGCTCATAATCGAAGGTTGTATTATGAATGAGAGAGCGAATGACGAAAAGAACTTATCGTGCAAACATAGTATTACAGAAGCTACTGTGTCCATCCAATGAGAATAATTGTAAAATTTAAGGTAAAGGAACAAGAAGAAATTTATAAAAAGAAAAATATTAAAAAATTTCTAAAATATTTTTTATTTTAAAATTTTATGAAATTATTTTGGAAATGTAAGAAAAATATGTACAATTTCCTTTAACACTAATAAGCATTCAAAAGTTGTATACGCTGAAATTATTATAAAATTGCGCACCCATAACAAAATGTCAACAATTTGTAAGTGTTAAATGTAAATTTTACATTTGTTGGCACAACTACTTAAATTACAAGTAAAAAATTATTTTTCACAAATTAAATTGAGTTTTACTTTTCCCTACACTTTTTGAAATTCCATACAAAAAAAGTAAGATGATATGTTTGTTTTGTTAACGTACAATGCCAGCAACAAAAATCGATAACAATATAAAGCTCGAAATTTGTTTGATTTTAAATTTCAACGTAAAACAACATAAAAATAAATATACATAAAAAAGAAACTCGTTTCCTTTGATAAAGAAAGATATGTTTTTTTACTTATTTTTTTTAAAACCATAAATAAAACTTTTACTTTTGTGACACTAAGAAAATAACATGATTGGTCGTGGATGTCGTCATATTCCTCGTCGCCGTTGTACCTTTTAAAATTCATAAAGACAAGCCAGCTGAGTAAGTATCTACACGTACATACTACACGTATGAAAACGTAAATATACGAGATGTATGTATGATTCCGACGTACATACATATGTACGTGTATGTTTTTACAACATTTTTGTGCGTACTGAACTGAATTTCTATATGTGTATGTGTATGTGTGTTGTATTGGCCAAAAGATAAGTATCACCGTGTCACCAGGTAACTTTCTTTTTAAAGCTTTTGTTATTGTTGTTGTTTTTGTTTGTATTACATTATAGGTTTGGTTACCTTTTCATTTTAATTTTTTGTTTTGTTTTCTGTTTTCAAAGGGATATTTCAATTGAAATTCTTGAAAAATTTCCAAAAAAAGCTGAATTTTAACTGTGGCAGGCAGAGAAAAAGAAATGAAAAGAAAGTGAAATGAATGTTTATTGATAATTAAGATCGAAAGCTTGATACCCTATAATGTATTAAACGAAACCAAAAAGAAGGGGTATGTATGTCTGTATATATTTATGTATATGCTTCAAAGAAAAATAGGTCAGAATTAAAATGAAATACAAATTTAATTAACATGTTACAACAACAAAATAGTGGTAAAATATTTTGAATCAGATTCAGAAAAAAACCAACGAGTTTTAATATAAATTAAAATAATTAAAAAAATATATAAAAATAATTACATAAAAAATAAAAAGAAGTAAGAAATTCATTTCTATATAGGGAATTTTTTAGATGCGAGATAACTATAGTTAACTATGGTATGACTGCTGAGAATATCTAACAGTATTGTGATTTCTGTTCAGTATGGTTTGGCAAGTCAACATAAGTCATTTAAAGTAGAAACAACGCTTCCGAATTATGGAAATTAAGTGGAAAAAAATTTATCTTTTTTAGCCAAGTTCATAGATCACTTCTTTCATATTACGGTCGAACATATCTGGTCAATGACTACGTCAATAAGCAAAATTGCCGTATTCGGAGCGAAGACAATCCTCAGACCGTTAACGTATCACCGTTAGGTTAGGTTAGGTGGTAGTGGTAGTTTTGGTTAGTCAAGGCACACTTGAGCACACATAGCGGCCTGTCGTGATACCACACATGGAGCGAAACCCCTGTGCTAGTCACCATGGACTGATTAACCGGTTTTGACGATCATCCAGAGGTCTCATATAGAAGCACATTCCCGCAATTCACGTCGGAAAGCACCACTACAGTCTACTAAATCTAGCTATTAGCCTAATATCGATGGTCGATAGGCAAGTGTGATTAATCTACGTCTAGCTAGAGATGGACACTAGCAAATGAATTAGGCTACACTCTCCTCTTCCTCAGTTGATCTACAACCTCGACAGAAATCATTTGCTGATAAGAACAGCCTTTGCAATGCCACGTAAGGATAGATACATTAGAGGAGATGTTCCCACGATCCAATTAAAACAACTGATTGATGTGCCTACCATCCAATCTAGGCCAGGTGAGCCTAGCAATGAAGCAAAATTCCCCTCTGCAGGATCTATTAGCTTCCAATAAGTACTTTTCCTTAATAGACAGCTTAACGGAGGACAGCGGTACATGAACCCTCGAAAGGAGTGTTCCCGCCTGTAGCTCATCAGCTACACAATTACCCGGAATGTCGCTGTTACCAGGGACCCAAATGAGATAGACATCCAACTGCCGTGAGAGTTTCTCAGGGGAATCACAAAAGTCTCTTAAAAGCTTAAAGCTGAAAGTTTCACCCGAAAGATATCTAATAGACGCTTGATTGTTACAGATGGTGCATATATCAGCCGTGTGCATACCGCACCTCCGAAGCAATTCCGCAGCTGAGTAGATAGCCATCACAAACCACCATTTCTGACTGAAAACTGACTGTATGGTATGTTTTACACGCTGGCGGCCCCATCGGCCCTTATTTCTTTCGAACGACAAAGGAGCTGCCGCTACAGTAAATGGCGAGTGCTATCCAGCCATGCCGACTGAATTTTTGTTTTAAAAAATTAATTAGCCACACAGCGCGCTTAATAATCGTTTTAATGCAAAATCAACTTGGTGACAATTTTCTCTCCAGAAGTGATACTGTCCACTAGTCCCCTCTTCCGTGCAATTTAATGCCTCTGGATTACGTTTTAAGGGGCCATTTTAACTCTTAAAGCATTGGAAGCTAATATGCAAGCCACCATTGGCCCCATACGACCATATTTATTTAAAAAGTCAAAAATTGGACTGATCGAATAGACCATGTAACTTGTAGCCGTGGCTGAAATATGCCTGAAATCATATATAAAAATAAAGGCCATGAAATTATATACCGGCTTACAATAAAAAAAATAATAATTCCAACAATATTTCTGTCATGTATGTATTATAATTTGAAGTTCTCAATAAAAAAGCTCCATATTCTAATAAGCTCGGCTTCCTTTTTAATGTGTTTTTTCTACAATGTTATTGTTTTATTGTTAGAAAAGAGATTAGATTTACATGGGAGTTCAGTCGATATCCAGACTGAACCATAATCCACTTTACATCTGCATAAGAAGTTATGACTCAGAAAATCTGGATGTAGGGTACCTAATCGAATTGGACATATTACTGTCTTAGGACATAGGACGGATTCATATAGATGCAATAATGTTTTTAATGCTAAGTCTTAAGTTCGAATTGATAAGCAGATCTTACAGTAATTTATACTTCCGAACTTGTTTGCTTTTCTGCAGGCTGAGGCTTGGGCTCTAGTTAAAGATCTAAAGTGAATAGTGGAACGTATTAATAAATACTACAACAGAAGGTATCATTGTATAAAGGTTTAGAGTACTTCCATGGTAAATACATGATCAATTATTCAGTAAATAAAGTCACTGAAACAGAGTATAAAACTAGTATGGATAACATGGTTAATGACTGCCTAAAAATCATTCAATTTGTGATTTCTTTAATACTTTTATTAGTCATTGCAATAAAAATGTTCAGCTGCGCCCCACTGATGTTGTAATATCTGTGACATTTCATTAAAACAAGGCGGAGTTCATGAACGCTAAAGCCAATAATCATAACACGAGAACTAAATCCTTGTGCAAGGCTAAAAAACATGATACGGCTCTTATTGTTGGAGTTATTGCAGGCTACTACATTTTTATTAATATGTGCTGCACGATGACAAAACAAAAGAGACAGTACAGCAACTTTGAAGCGTTGGCCTTAGGATGTTTCACAAGAAATCACTAGTTGATTTCTCATATGTTAACGCAAGAATGCTGTGAACAAACCTTTGTATGTATGTAAAAACTCGGCTCGTGAGCAGAATATTCTTTGGTTCGCTCGTTTTATGACTCGTGACTTCTGAGCACAAATTTTAAAAATTTTAAATTTTTTACACACATACGAATGCATGGCGTTACGCATTTAATCTTACACAAACAACAAACATTGAAATGAATTCATCGCTTTTGATCATTTTTTGTTTTGCTTACTTTTGATTCATTCGCAGTATAAAATTGGTGGTTACGAGGTAAAGAACAAAACTCGTGACCACAAATTTAAAAAATTTGAAAATTTTAAATTTGTGTTCACGAGTTTTATACTGCGAACGAATTACAAATAAGCAAAAAAGAATCAAATTCGAGCAATTCATTTCAAAGCATGTTGTTTGTGTAAGATTAAATGAGTAATGCTTTGCAATCGTATGTGTGTATGTGTGTATATTTTGTGTACAGCGACCAAACAAACAATATTTGCTAAAACAAATTGCTTGTTTTCAGCTCATTTTGATGCTTTTCGACTCGGTTTTCGTTCTAAGTTTTATTTCTAAATCCTTTGGTTTTTGATTCTTCTCACGAGTCGTATTCTGAATTCTCTTAAAATTTGGCTCTCTAGAAGAATCGTTCTTTACAAACGAACTAAATTCGAGCAAATATGAAAACTTAAATTTTTGTCGCTGACTTTTTATTCGAGAACGCAAACAATAACGTTCCGAACAATTCTTTGGAAAACCTTCTAAAACTTTTTGCTTAGAGTTTTGATGTAAAAACTCTTATTAGATGCACCACTGTAAGTATGATAACGAAAACCTTCGATCGATTTAATTCAATTCGACAATATTTATCTTTGAATCATAAATAAGTCATATTATCAAATTTCCTCAAATTACTTTAATAGTAATGAAGTGATGTGAGAGTGGTTCTGAAAATATTTTCTAACACCATAGCCATAAGCATATGTGATAAACTAGAATAATTCTTCATTATTTGCAAATTTAATAGTAATTTCCTTTAAATTTCTCAATAAATAACAATTCTCTTTTTTTACTCTTCTTAAGCTTTAACGAAAATCTGTGATTATTAAGCAGCATTTTTAACATGATTACTATTTACTATTCATCGTTTGACTTGTAGTAAAGCCACAATAAAGTAAACAATAAAAGAAAAAATAAAAATGGAAAACCTTATAAATAAATAAAATAAAAAGCAAGTCAACTCAAAGTAAACAAGTTTTTCTTATTAAAAAAAAAAACAATAAATTGTTGTTGTATTTTCATCGCCACGTAAAAGTATGTAAACGAGTATATCTGTGGCATATATAGTGTTTCCAACACGCCAAAGCGTCTACTGCTGCTGCTTTTGTTGTTATTTTGTGTATTAAAGCAAAAGTGGTAATAGCAACAACGAACAAAAAAGTTAAAGTTTACCATGCAGTTAATATATGTAAAAGGCTTTTGTCTTATTTGCTGCCCCAAACTATACAAGTTGTTGTAGCCTTAGCCTTTAGACGCCACTACAGAAAATCAGGTTAAAACCATGCCAATATATATGCTGCTCCTTTGGCCACTGTTACTTTATGAGTGTTAGTAATGACAGCGGTGGTGACTGCTGATAATAAAATCGACATATACATACACAATTATGGGCAAGCTACAATGCACAATGGCTAAGGATTATTGGTTAATTGCAGAGAAATAAGTATGTATGGGCATTATGGTACAGAAAGAAAAAAATGTTTTTTAAAGGAAATTAATTCAAGATCATATTCATATGTTTAAAAATATAAGATTCTATTATTGGGTATAAAGTTAATAATGTCATACCTATCACATATGTTTTGTGTCAATAATAGCAAATATGGTATTTTGGATGGTAATCACCGGTCATTATAATTCAGTATTCAATAGACGCCAAAGTGTAAACATTTAATCGCTATAATAATGTCAAATTTAGTGCCTAAAAAAGATGATTTGCGGCGAAGTCTAGCATGCACCAACTCAAAACCCTTGTGAACGATGATTTGCGCGATTCAAAAGTGGTTATTTCGACATAGAAGACAAGGAGAGGCCTGATCATACGAAAAAGTTTGAAGATGAGCAATTGGAAGCATTACTCGACGAATATTGTTGTCAAACGCAAGGAGAACTTGCATTATCATTGTGAGTCATACAACAAGCCTTTTTCGTAGGCTTAAAAGCACTGGAATTCATTCAAAAGGAAAGAAATTTGGTTCCATATGATTCGCTGCGGAATCCATATGCTACCAGAAAGATGGGAAAAAGTAGTGGCAACGTTGCTCAATACTTTGAATAATGTATCAATTCATTTTGTTGTTATAATTAATGCATTTTCTAAGCAAAAAAATCTACATTATTACCTTGTATACCCAATAACATTCTAAAATTTGCTCTTTTCCAATTAACACCAAATTTCAAACTCGGGTTGAAGTAATTTTGGTAAAATTTTTTATTTTTCTTTCTTTCTCGAGGCAATGAGAACATATCTAACAGCGATTTTGGAAGCCCTGATGGATTTGATACCTATTCACATCTACTTAAGATGGGGAGAGAAAAGGTGGCGGCATATTCGGCGGCAAAGTTTTTCGCCAAAGGCAGTGTGTTGGGTGGCCTGTCCATTCTACGCAGGGTGGTTGGAAAACCAAATTTGGTTCTGGATTTTATGCCTTTTGGTATCTGCTTTGGTAGAGTTAAATTCCCGGACCGTGATTTTTGGTCTAATGTGGTCTTAGTTCGGGGTGAGTTTGATTTAAACTGGTCTACCGATGGCTCCAAAATGAACGACTGTGTCGGTGCTGGCTGAGACTTTTTGATCCGAGAGACTTTTGGATCCCACTGGGGACATCGTTGAGTATATTTCAAGCTTAGATTATGACCATTTCCATATGTGGGGAGATCAACCTAGACAGTGCACTCAATGTTAAGACCATTAACGCATTTTCTGTAAATCAAGCTGTCTTAATGGCTCTTGGCTCGAATTGTATAATATCTAAACTGGTCAAATATTGCTACGACTTTTGCTTAGGAATAAGATACAGTTGTTTTGTATACCGGGACACTGTGCGATAGATCGTAACGAAGCAGCGGATACTGTGGCTAGGAAAGGTTCCGCGACGCTCTATATTGGTCTGGAGCCTTCCTGTGCGGCAACTCTTATTACCATTATTACTGCTTACGTGCCATTGTGGTCTGAGAGCGCATCTGAAATGGATGGCGATCACGGATGTGAATGCTTGTAGACAAGCATAAGAGTGAAACACATATTGTGTGAATGTAGAGTTCTTGATAAGTTTAGATACATATGTTTGGCGAGACATAGGGTATGATTGGCAGAAATATCCACCATCAGAATTTCAGATTTGCTTGTATTCATTAAGAAGGTACAGATCTGCTAAACAAACTGTAAACCGGAAGGCGCACAACAGATACCAATTGTCGCAGTGTCCTGCAATAGTGCCTGGTCAGATTGATAATGATGCGATAGCTCAACTTAACTTTTAGTTCCATGAGTTTTGCATTTCATACACAGAAGCTCTCAATACAATACTGCTGCCAGTAATTGTCATCAATTATCGGCCAACAGTAGAGCAAGCTACGTCTATAAGTTTGTACTCGATAAAATAACTAGAATAATATTAGACAATCGGGAAAAGAAACTGTGTGAGATGTCTACTGATGTAGGCATCTTAAACAAGCTGATTTATCTCAATTTGCATAAATATTTGGATATGGAAAGGTTAAGCACTCGATAGATGATACTGCTACGATAACTTACATTTGACTATAAGCGTCACCGAGTAACAATTTCAAAGCAGTGTTTGTGCGATGTTCATTTGCAATGTGGATGAGTTTTTGCACCGTTTTGTTATTGAAGACGAGATGTAGATTCGAATAACAAGTAAGCATGTTCCAGTAAAGGCTAAGACTAATTCAAATAACAATTTTAAACAAAAATCACCTCATCTTTTTGTTTCACCAAAAATAATATATGGGTATAGAGTTGTGTATTCGCTTTAGAACTGCTAATCTAACTAGCATATCCTCCACGTTAGCTCGTTGTATTTGTTTTCTATTTCCGAATTTGAGGAAATGGTTGGATTGACATAGATAGAGAGATAGTTAAACGATTAGTTTATAATTTAAATCAAAGTCTATCTGAAAAATCTTCTTTTAATTAGAAGGAAATAAAAAAAAAAATGGAAAAACTCAACCAAGTGTATTGAACACAAAGGGGGATACTTTCAGAAATAACAAACAATCAAACCGCCCCGTGTTAAAAGTCGATTAACATAGTTCAAGGACTTTAAGAATTAGAAAATTTCTTTGAACTAATTTCTACAAAAGCTTTTATGACTGTAACTATTTGATTTTATCCTGATTCTTTCAACAACAACAAAAAAAAAATTGTAAATGTCCTTATATAGACGATCTTGAACGTTTTTAGCTTTATTAAATCAATATTTGTTCAACACTTTCTACCCATTGTGCAATGTTGCAGTGGTATGCCATAGACACAAACATGCTTGTAAGCAATGTTTATGCTGAGAGATCTGCTCCAAAAAAAAAAACCCGGCCAGCCACATTTCTACAAACTAAAAATACCACATAACTGTCTTACTGGGTGACTAAAAGTGTACTGGTGGCTGGCTGGGTGTTTGGCTGATACTGATTTTGAGTTTTTTGCTTTTCTCTTATTTAAAAATATAAATATGAACCAAGAGTGAAAGCGGTTATAAGTGATTATATGCCTGGTACACAAATTAAGTATGTGGCAAAGAGGTAAAGATGCTTGATGATAAGTAAGTATTGTGGCATGTTTAGTCATTTGATTTTGTATATACGAACATACATATGTGTGTAATAAACACTAAAAAAACCACAAAAATGTTTTCATCATCTTTCCATAAAAAAGAAAAGTGATGAAATGATGAAATTTTTCTTTTTAAAATCTTTATTTAAACGCAATTTATGGCAGACAGAAAAATAAGAGCAAAACTTGACATTTGTTTTGATGGTTTAAAAAGCCACAAAAGAAATTTACCGTTTTCTTAAGTATTTAAGTAAATGGTGTGAGGGTGTTAATTAATAAAATATAAATACATTTCTATTTAGTTTTTATTTCTCAGTTCAATTAATGTAATTGCTTTAAACATACTATTTCTAATGGTTTTTTTTACTAAAAGTAATGCAGTTGTTGCTTTGGCTCCCGTGTTACCACTAGTAAATGTTGATTATAAAACTTTTTTCTTGTTTGGTTTTTCATTAAAAACTCTTAAATGGTTTTCTTTTATTTTTCTTCAGTTTTTCTTATTTAGTTTTTTTTCTCCTTTTTAAATTGCCAATAGATTTTTCTTTTTTTCTATCGTTTTTGTTTACCAGAGTTTTTCTTTTACATTTTTTTTTCATACTTCCTTTGCATTTACAAGTTAAAAGCCTTAGTTTGTTCCCTTACATAGAGAAGCAGATTTTTGTTTTTTAAGTAGGGAAATAAAGTAAAATTATAGTAAAATATAAAAAAGACTTACGACATCAGTGACAACAAGGTAAAGCTTTACACTGGCAACAACAGAAACTAAACTTTTAATCAATAATTCCCTTAACTAAAGTCTCAGCTGTAAACTTGTGCAAGGAACTTATAACACATATAAGAACAACCATCTGAACATGAGCTGTTTTCGTTAGCAAAAAAGGTAGAAATTTTGTTTTTATTTTCTACAAGTTTTTGTTTTTTATGGCAATACCTAGTGCTGCTGCTGTTGCTACTTATGTTATCGTTGTTGTTATTTGCAATGCTACGACACAGCTAACAATGTTGTTATACTCGTTCGTACGTACTACTACTACCCAATGTTGAAAAGTTCAATTTTTTTTAGAGTTTATACAACGTTTGTCGTTCTTAACCAGAAACAAACAATCAAACTCTTCTTCTTCTTTGAAACTGCAGAGATAGAAAACGAATTTTGAAAGCTGTTTTTATAGGTAAAGATTTGTCATTTATCGTTTGTAAATGGTGCTTCCATTGCGAACGAATGCCGTAATGAAATGTTTGTTAGCAAATTATGATTCAAGAGTTTTGATCAAAAAGACCATAACATAAATATTGTTTGACAATTAGAGTGACAGTGATCACGCTTAGTCATAGCTTATGATGAATCATGGGTATATATATGTGGTGTACATGATATAAAAACCAGTGACGAATCTTCTGAATTTTCTTCGCCCAAGACAGCCAATGCTGAACTGAAAATACTACAGCCATTTCGATTGAAATTTTATAAATACAGTAATATTTTCAATTTTTTTTTTTCAAAATTTTACATAATTAACAAATTTTTATCGATTTATAGAAATTTAAAAACTTATCAACATCCTACAAACTTATTCGAAATTTAATAATTTAGAAGAAAAATTTACCGATTAATGAAAATTTTTCAATTTATTGAAATTACAAAATTTTAAATAATTTTAAATATTCAGATATCAAGCCTTTGAAAAATTTAAATTTTTATAAAAGTTTTACAAATTTATCGCAATTTGCGCACTTAATTACACTTAATTGCACAGATTTTACAAAATTTTACAGATTTATTAAAATTTTACGTATTTTACAAAGCTACATATATATTTCTCAAAAATTTAGAAATTTATCGAAAATTTAAAAAATTTTTCAAAAAATTTTCAAATGATCGAAAATAAGATATTTCTGAAAAATGTATAAATTGATCGAATTTTTACAAGCACGTATTTATATCGACATTTTACATATTTATTGAAATTCTACAATAGGTATATCAAAATTTTACAAATTTATCAAAAGTTTACAAATATACCAATATGTTACAAATTTTAAAAAATTTCACAAAAATGTAAAAATTTATTGAATTTTTACAAATATGTATATCGAAATCTTACAAATTTATCGAAATTTTACAATTATTTCATTATTTTACAAATATATCGATATTATACAAATTTATCGAAATTTTACAAATTTATCGAAATTATACAAATTGTACGAAATTTTACTAATATATATCGATGTAAATTTTTATCGATATATTAGCAAAATAAACACATATATGTATTTATATATACGGTTGACCATCTATCGGTTTGAACCAGCGGTTATTTCGAATCTGGCAATATTTATGCCATTCTCTCTGTCAAACAATTCAGTATGTTATATTCACTAAACAAAATGAACCGATTTACGCTGAAACAATGTTGGGATTTATAGGAAATTTATTTTCAAAACAAAGACAATTGGTCGGAAATTGCATGAAAATATCGTACAAAGTTTGGTCACAGAAAAGGGCCAACAGTGCGCGGCATACGCAATTTTATTGCTAATGTTCGTTAATCTGGTTTAATTGTGGATGCGTCAAGACGTAAGCGTGCTCGTATAATGCGTACACCCGAAAATATCAGCTGTAGCTGAGAGTGTGCGTGAGAATCCATCGAAATTAACTCGTCAACGTTCTCAAGAATTGAACATTTCAATTCATTTCGAATTTTGCGAAAAGATATCGGTATGACGCCTTAAAAAGTTGAAGCCGCATGACTATCCGTTTCGTTTTCACTTTGCCAGATGGGCCGAGAAACTGTACGATAATGTCCATTTCACCAAAAAAAATCATCTTTTCGGATGAAGCTCATTTTCATCTAGGTGGGTACGTTATTAAGCAAAATTGCCGTATTTGGGGCTAAGAAAACCCAAACGTGGTCTTACAGAAGCCAATGCACACAAAACGAGTGACTGTTTGGTACAGCTTGTGGAGCGAAGGCCTCATTGTTTGAGAATGAGAACGGCGCAACCATTACAGATAATGGAGACACTTATCTCACCATGATAACCGATTTTTTGTGCTTGCTCTTTATGTTATTGATGTAGACTATGTTTGGTTTCAACAGAATGGTGTAACTTGCCACACACTTCATGCCACAATCGATTTATAGCGTCAAACGTTTGATGGCAGTTGTTACGCCGACAAACCAGAGACAATTGAGCATTTGAAGGCCAACATTCGGGCTGCCGTTGTCGAGATACTATGGAAATTTATTCGATCGAATTTAATTTAAGTTGTTTTTTTATCATTTTTGATTTCCTAAGTCAATTCTTAAACGAAAACACTGTCTATATCTTATATAGAGTGCAAAAATATAGATGCTTTTAAAACTACAAGTAGGTTAAGTATTGAATATATATATGTATATAAACCTATATTATATGCTGAAAAATGTATGTACCTGCGCTTGCATATAGTTTTCTAATCAATTCATGTCTACACACATACTATATACATAAGTATACCAAATAAAATGTTACTGTTTTTAAAAACAAGAAAAGAAAATAGTTAAAAAAACAGTAACAAACGCATGAACTAAACAAAAAACTAAAGTTAAAAGAATATTATTAAGTTTTTGGGTAAAAGTTATAACAACAATAGCGCACGTCAATGTCACACAACATACTCTGCATTTAAATTACAGATATGCACTATTAATAGTAAAAGCAATACCAACAATTTAGGCACTTTAAGACAACCAGTGGCATATGGGAATAGGAATTACATGACAGTTAAAGAAAAAAAAAAAAAAAAAAAAACAAGAAATATATGCATTTCAAAAGAAATAGGCCAAAGTCATATACCAAAGTCATGCATTAGAACATGACATATATGTATGTACCTACTCGAATGGCCTTCACTGTTTTCCAATAATTGTTTTGTAAAACGCCTGTCTGCATAGGTATGCACATAAAAATATTTTTTTATGTGATTAAAACTTTGTCAATTAGCTGTTGTTCGTTTCACTCTGTTGTTTCATTTAGGAACATGTGATTAACACATACAACATACATTGTTTGAAGTGTTGCTAAGTAAGAACTTTTTTTAATAATAAATATAGTTCAAGAATATATATAGTTTTACCGTTAAATTTATATTCAAAGTATTGATTATCACCATATGGGCGCAAAAGTTTTCTAAAGTTTGAAGACAATTTTGTATATAAAGGCTTCATATGCATATCAAAAGTTAATTGATTGATGATTGAATATCAGAGCAGAAACTTTATCTACTACTAAGCATTAAAATTTTATTGAAATTTTGTAAAACTTATCGATACCTATCTCATAAAAATTTCTAGAATGTATAAATTAGTCGACATATATATATATGACGTGTCTATATTGAAATTCAAAATATTAATTGAAATTTTACAAATTTATCAAAGTTTTTTTTTTAAATTATCAATATTTTACAAATTTATGGAAATTTGACACTTTGATCTAAATTTGGATTTAAATTTATCAAAATGTAAAAGGTTTGTTTCAAGTTTACAAATTTACAAAAATTTAACAAATTTTTAAATTTCAATTTCAAAAAAGAGTGAATTTCACAATAACCGAGTGGCTAATTCTAGCGACATTGTCACTATGATATTTTCATCAAGTCGAAATTTAAGTTAGAAGTTATCACAAATAAAAAATTTTATTGGTGAATCCTTGTATTGTTACACAAACAAGGGGTAAAATTATGTATGACACCTCATAACATAAGTTGGTAACTGGTTATGAGTATTACTACTATTGAAAACTTCTCTAATGCCTTTGCCGTTCGGAGCCGGCGTTAAACTGTAGGTCCCTTTCAATAAGTCTAAAAATGGAATCGGGTGCAGCTCATTGACTGAGAGAAGTCCCCATGTTCCTTCATGGAATGTGAAGGAAATTATATGTAACTAATTAGAATGGTTATAACATATTAGATCGTATCGTCCAGTAAAAACATAGCAGAAGATCCCAATTCCTCGATGTTTTTAGCAATTAAAAGCATACACTAAGACATCACGACGAGGATTGGGCATTTTGAGCATTATAAAGTGCAATTAGTGCATAAACTCAAGCCGGCCGATTATTAACCTCACTGCTATGTCAAATACTTTAATTTAGGAAACAAAATTATTGTTGCAAAAACCATTACCTCTAATTATTAAATAACTTATATTTTCAAATTAGATTATGTTATAATCTACCCACTTAAATTTAGTGTCACAGTTTTGATAAGTTATATCCCAATTTTTCTTTTCTTTTATCTTTTCTAGTGTCAAAATGGCTTAAAGTGCTGAGCCATTTGAAGAAAATATGCTTAAAACAATACATTAAAATTCAAATGATTTTTAATGCAGAGTGGTATTAGCAATTGTATTTTGTGATGAAAAACGAAAATAATAAAAAAGAAACACTCAAAATAAAGAGTAATGAGAAAGAAAAAGGGAAAAAATAAATATTAAGTGCACTGACATTGACAGAATGAACATACAGTAGAAATATGCAAGAATGTTTAAACGAAATGTACATATAACACTCTAATAAACAACCCAACTATTGTAAAATAATACCAGAAATAAAAGAAAAAGAAAACAGTAAAGAAACGCTCTTAATCTGGAACGCAATATTCGAAATAAAATATACAAAAATACAAAGAAATTTAAAGAAATTTTTAACTCTAACATGTGTAAAGAAGTTTTTCTTCAAATTAAAATATATATTCATTCATTCATCTTTCCCACAGTGTAAGAATTCACTATTTATTATGCGTGTTTACATGTTTTTTGTAAGTGTGTGTCTGTGTGTAATTCTTACCAGCACATGATGATATTTGTGTACCTAATTTACTACAGAGATAAAGTGATCCCACACACACAAATGTATTAGTAGCTATACACTCCTCAGCTCAAATAATCACAAAAAACAAGCTGCACTTGTAATAAACAACATTACAAACAATTACATATACATACACAGACAATGTAAAAGCCGAGGAAAATTGCAATAAAAAAAGAGGAAAAACGAAAAACAAGAACAACAGCAACTATCATAGCAAAACCTTACAATTTTGCACTACAACACTTAATAGCTTGTCTATTCTCATGATTTTTTCTCTTGTTGTTGTTGTTTACTCTTGTTTTTTACATTTTTGTAAAAGCATATGAAACATTGTTAAGATTCGTGTATGAGTGTGTGTGTGTTTGTGTTGTTAAATGTTTATAAATACTTTTCTTTCTCTCTTTCATTTGCTTTTTCTTAATGAAGACAGGAAACAACACTTGAGTATTTGTTGTTGCATTACGGTTTTCTTCAGTTAGTCTGTTGAATTTATTTCTCTAAATGAGTGGTTTTTTATTTTAGTTTTACTCTTTAAATTTTTTTCCTATTTCTCCTCTCAACTACTATTTTTCTTCTCCTTTAGCTTTCGCTTGCATCTAAGCTGACCATTTTATCTTAATTATTAAAGTGTGTTTATGTTTGTTAGCGTATGTATGAGTGTTGGTGAGAAATTTCTTAATTGCAGCGTTTGTTGGTATTGACATTGTTGCAATTAAAGATTCAATGATTATTTGAAAAGTATTTGCAACGTTCGTTTATTGACACGCATTAAGAAAAGAAAAGAAAAATTATGTTACAATTACAGTGGGTAATAAAACTAAGCTATTTAACGTTTAAAAACGAAAATAAAAGATTTAATGGTGAATTACGAGTAGTCAGTCGAGTGTAATCGTATATGTGCAAAATTTCTCAAGCCTATAGGTTGTCTGAGAGCTAGGGCCAAATATAAAATTAAAACCAGCTATGTAGTTGAAATACAACAAAAACACTAATTTATAAGCAGCGTTAAAACAGAATTTCGCTCTCATTGCTTTTAAGATGCTTGGACGACCATATGTGCACAAATTTAAGTCACGCTCTGTTTTGTTGCTAATTATCACTACTGTTTTACTGCTGCTCACAAAAATAATGTAACAATTTAAAATTCTCAGATATGTTGTAAGGAAATTAGATGATATTTTCAATTTTCATTTGATTCAAAATTGTTTCTTATTTCTTCATAATTTTTAAACGAATTATATATTATATATATATATATATATATATATATATATATATATTATTTTGTGTGTTCGAGGTTCACTGAAGACAATACTTTATCTCTTCTTGTCGAAGAGCATTCTCTGCCAGAGAAGTTGCTCTTTTTGACTTCTTGGAAATCGGGGATATTTTGGCTTTGCTACTAGATAATTGGAATCATAAGGAGCAGCAAGCCAATTATAATTTGGATTATTTTATCTTTAGGGGCAGAATCAACGGCTCGTCCCTCGATGTAAAAAATGTACTGTGATGGCGTCTTTGGCTGGAGTGCGATCTTCATTGTTATGAACAGTAGTAGAATGGCTCACTACCATGTTGTCTCATAGAGGCGTTGGCGTAACTGGATATGTTGAGGATCTTGTTATGACGGCCCGCCTAATATATGAAAGTACTTTGTGCAACCTCATGATCATTAATGATCTAAGCGAGGTGTCAGTTTAGTTCACTCAAGTAGAATTGTCGGTTATTCCTTCATAGACTGTTGTTGTACCACCATCAACTTTTCTTAGAGGTTAAGTTTCTACGTGTCATTTTGCACACGATATTTTGATGGAACTCGCAATATGGCAATAAGACTCCTTTGTCAAGTCGCTCCTTCTATAGTTAGACCGGTTTAAGGCAATGGTCTGTGGCGTCATTATGGTCTGAAAATCACTTTCTGTACAAAAAGACATGCCTTTAGAACTTTGCTTTAAAAGGAGATTCAAGATTGAAATACCGGAAAGGGAATACTGATACAATAGGCGCTTATTTTGGGGTGAGTTCGATCTGAACTGGTTACCGATAGATAGATCCCATGGATTACAATGTCCTGCAACTGTATCATATCTCCAAATAATGTTAATAATATTTGTATTAAGAGATTATTTAATTAGTTTTATACAAAATATACTTTAACACTCTAATTTTAATAAAATATTTACTATGGACTAAATAGTCCCCAAATCTAAGATTCGCATATGTGTTTAAATCTAACAGCAAGGTTAAGCTATAAGACATGTATCAGAAGGGTTTTTCAAAAATAGTGAGAGTTCCCAAAAATTGCTGCATGAGCATGACTCTACGAGTTTATGGTTATGGCTTTGAAATTTAATCCGAATCGTACCTATGAAGAATCAAGTCAATAAAAACAACCGTGTTAGATCAAATGTCATAGTTTTCAAAGAGTTTTTTTCCAATTTTTCTGTTCAAATGTAACAGAATTTACTACCGCTAGTTTTAAAGTCATATGGATCGAAACCTTACGATAGATTGATAACTGCGAGGCACTTGAACACGGTTAAGGGTTCAAGTTAGGCACCTTAAGGATCCCGAATTGCTGCTGGAAGTACCAATGAGTTGTATTAGTCGCTTTGTTATTGAAGCCGGCTTCGACTTAGTAGACACGTAGTCCCCATTTTCTATTTCCTAAGTGGTGCATAAAAAGCAAAGAAAGTGTGGCTTTTACAACACGATAAATGAGATTTGCTATAATTGGGAAGACAAGGGCTAAGTCTGCGAAAGGACCTTATTTTTTAATACAAATTTTTGTGCAGAGTTTTATTTTTCTGTAGTGGGTCTCATATTTTTCTCGATTTTTATATTCAAGAGTTTTATTTTCTGACAATTTAAAAAAAAAATTAAACAACTTTAATTTTATATATAAAAATGTATGTCTGTGTGTTTGTATGTATGTATGTATGTTTGAAGTCTATAGACAGCTAAACGGCTGAACTGATCTTCTTTAACTATTAAGAGGATCTCTCTATATGTCTAGAAGGAACGATAGTTATTATAATTTCCAAAAATTCCATCTGGGCGGTGTCACGTCCATACAAAGCAAATATTTATTTGTCTATATCCTTAAAATGGTAACAGTAATAGTCTCTAAACTTAGTCCAAGTCATTAGTTAAGTCATTAGTTAAGAAGTGGCTAAAATACTCTAAGATGGCTTAAGGTAGTCCCTCCTCGAAGGAAACAAAATAAATATAGTTTTGATTTTTTTGGTCACCCTGTTTCTTACACACCTATACATAACAACAAATAAATATATTAAGATACATATATGTATTGGTATTTGTAATTCTTTTTTTAGTTCTGATAAAAAAAAAAATTTTTTCACTCATTTCGTTGCTGCTTTACTCTTGGCGAGTAGTCTTCTGTTTCATCTCCATACATGTTTTATTTTTAGTTTTTCTTAATGTTATTGTTGTAGTTTAAGAAAAAATGGGTAGTAGTGGTGTGTCAAGAAAGGATACGTTTAAATTTCCTGTATTTCAACAATATAATAAAGTAGTTTTTCCTTACCAAACAACAACTGGGTCAACTATCTATAAGACGCAGCAGCAGCAGCAGCTTAAAGACTATACTTTTTGAATATATGTATACAATGTTGGCAACATGAGCAGCAACATCAACAGAATCGTTTCTTTACTTTATTGTTAAAAACAAATACACACATATGTTCTAAACACTCATTTGGTCAAGATAAAAAGAATGAAAATAAACTATCGTGTTAGCCAAAGAACAACTTTAAGAAATTTGCCAAAGCAACCACTACTCTGAGTGCAAGTTTCAACCAAAAGATACACCAACGGTAGCAAGCTGCCTTTTAAGATCAATTATCTTGAAAGTGGCACAAAGCAAATAAAGTTTTTTCGTTTAAAAGCAAAAAAAAAAACAAGTAGAACAACTGACCAAACATTTGTTCTACATATAAAAATTTCTATAACTGTTTGTAACATATAATCAGCCATTATTTAAGTGGCCAATAATAGGCAGTCAAACTAAATCATTAACTCGGCAAGTGGATGGGTGTGGGTTGCTTGCTTGCATTTTGCTTAAAGGGAAGTTAGTTGTAATGAAGAGAAGTAGAACGTATGTAAAAGATAGAATATAAAGAGAACGAAAATTTTTAATAAAGATAACAAATCGAATTCATTTCTATATGCGTAAGAAATTTAACTTAAGAATCATACAGATTTATATATAAAAAATTTGGAAAAAGGGTATTTTTCTATAATAGAAAAAGAACAAAAATATTTGTTATATATAAAGAAATGTTAATTAAAACATTCGCGGTCAAAGATCTCTTTGCTGCTAACGAGAAACTTTGAGCTAAAACTTTATTCTGTTCATATGAAATCCTCCCTATGGAAACATTTCTTTATGTGGAAAACAGATTTTAAAAATCAATTCATTTTTTTTTCTTCTCATACTTGTTTCCTTGTTCATGCAATACAATCTAATTTTTCTTATCCAATTCTTATGTTCCTGATTTTGTTGCTATTCTTTACTTTATGAAAAACTATACGAAATTCAATATTAACAATTCGTTACTAGATTGGTAACAAGTGAAACATATGGAAGTTTTTCCAGATGAACCCTTTGTTAATGAAATAACATCAGGTTAATTAGCTTGTAGGTAGCTGTTTAAGTCGTTCTTATTAACATTCAAAAAAACAAATCAAATGGTTTTTTTTAAGTTGCCTCCAATAAGATTATAATGTATTTTACATATACTAATAATTTTTAAGAAGAAAAAGCATCAAAACTTGTATTATTTATACATATAATTTTATGATGAAAATGTGAATATTATTTGATTGAAATAAATTAATTGAATATGGAAGACTTTATCTGAAAATTTTAAGTACTTTAAACTTATAGGACTCCCATCAGATTTTCAAATAAAAGAATAAAGTCGGTTACAAAGTTTTACTTTTTATACAAGATATTTTTGTTTTATTCAAGAGTTTTAGTTTCTTGTAGTGGGGTTTGTTTTCCTTACTAATTTTACATTCAAGAGTTATATTTTTACCTCGCGAGTTTTATTTACCACACGAGAGTTTTATATTTCCCTCGTGAGATTTATTTTTTTCAATCAATTTCGTTCCTAGCAATTTTAAGACAAAAAAAAAAAACACTAAAATCTTATATATAAAAATGAATTTGTGTTTGTATGTATGTACATATGTATATTTGAAGTCTATAGACAGCTAAAAGTCTTAACCAATTTTCTTGAAATTTTTAAAGTATTTCTCTTCATGTCTGGAGGCGACATATTTTCAAAATTTTCAACTGGATGATGCCACGCCCATATGCAGCAAATATTTATTTGTCTATATCTTTAAAATGGTAATAGGAGTAGTCTCTGAATTTAGCCAAATAGCATCGTCGGCAATACAAATCATCAGTTAAAAAGTGTGCGGAATTGGATAAGTTGCCATGGGACGTCCCATACAAAGAAAATATTGATTTTAGTATATCTTGAGTACGGCTAAAGTGAAAGTTTCAGAATTTGGTGTAAATGTCTTCTTAGTCAAAACAAATCGTCAACCATTTTAATTAATTTTTATATATCTTGAGAACGGTAAGAGTAGAAGTTTCTAAGTTCGATTCAAACAGCTTTGTGGACAATACACATCATCAGTCAATAATTGGGGAAATTGGGTAAGTGGCTGTGCAACCTTCCAAATTTGTATATGTGGAAAACGGTAAAATTCAAGACTCGTTATCTTTTCATATCAGCCAAAATCGGGAGATATTTATAAGCACATATAGCACATATACAAATACTATATTACAATAAATGTGTGTTTAAAAACTGTCTATATATAGAAAATCAGAACATAAAGTGTCTTTCTTGAAGCCTATTTGGGTTAGCTGAAATGCTTGGATTTGGACCGGTAGGATATAAAGTATTGAAGAAAGTACGAAATGATAACTAAGATAATAGTTAAGAAAACAATTAAAATTAGGTTAGCGAAACACACAGGGTTTTAGCTAGTTTATAATATAAAAATTAATATAAATTTCAAAAAAATCTAAGCTTAATAAGACTTCCTAGAGGGTTAAGCTGCATTATCTATCACCTCTTGAAAAATATCTTTGGTATTTCAATTTCTTTTTGCCTGCTTTCCTTCCTAATTCTCTAAACAAATAGTCAAAAGAATTTCTTTCTTTCTAACCAGTAGTCAAGTAAAACAACTTTAATGAAAAGTATGTGAGAAAAGAAAAATAAAATTAAATAAAAAATGAACTACAATCTGATAAAAGAGGGGGAAAAATTGTATCGAAGAATTGTTTTAAAGGAAAAACTTCTTAAGTGGCAGTAGTGTACAGCATTTGTTCATATAGTATAGGAAAGAATAAGTAGGTACATACGTACTCGTATATATTGTAATTATTAAATTTAGTTTCGTTTAGTCTTAAGATGGTTATACTATCATGTTATACATGTATATATAATATAAATATACTAAAATTATAGTTTCTCACACTTTAGAAGTTTTATCTACAGTAGTTTTTGCTCGTCTCTTTTGCGGTTCAAAATAAGAAAAAGAAAAAAAAACTTTACTGTTTTAAAGTTCCAATCATAAGAACGGAAAATTATTGTATTTCTTTCTTACAGTCATCTAATACATATCATAACAGTTTTATTAATGGAACAATACATTCAAGATATTAGGGAAATTGTTGGCCATTATATTTAAATAAAGTTGTTTAAAAAAAATAATAATAATTACTTTTTAAAGAAAAATAAGTAAAAAAAATTAAATTTTAAAAAATATCTTTTTTTAATGGCTTAGATATAGATACATAGATATTTATGAATCAGCAAAAAAATTTTCAATATTCTTTCTTTTTCTTCTGCGGTTGGTGGAGACTGAAATATATTTTTTATGCTTTTAAATCCTGCTGTTAGGTAAAAAAAACTCACAAATCTTAGATAAATAACTATTGTGGTCCATATTGGGTTTTTAATCAATAAACGCACGAAATGTGTTTTCTAACTTTTTATAATAAAATTTATTTGTAATTCACCCAGCTTGCAGATTTATATTGAGTTTTATTTCTGTAATTTTCCTCATCTAGTTTATCATATTGCTCTGTGACACCGTTTTTTAAATTTATAGGACTTTGGGTGAAAACAGTGAATATGAAATCAATGCGACAAGTTTCTTTAGAGAATGAAGAAGATATGTATCAATCGGTGATGTATGGAGTAAAAAATGGAAGGCAATTTAGTTTATCTCCTTTACATTGTGTCGTAATAATTTCAGGCAATTTGCCGTTTCCAGATGTCATAATATATTGGGCTCTGTGTTATTTTTTCCCCCCAAAACACGGAAAAATAATAATTAAAAATACAAACAAATGTAAGTGAAAAAATGTATAAACTTCCTCTTTGCGCTCATACATATTTATTATTTTTCAGGTGCTTACGTTTTGATCATCCTATTTTCCAAGAAATAATAATATACAAGAATAATTCTAATTTGATTTCAAACGCTGCTCTTCTCGACGATACTATGGTCGGAAGGCAGAGAAAAAGCAATATTAAGTTCCAGATATCTTGGATCGTTGAGAATTTTATCTTTTATATTTTACAATTTAGCTGACATCCATCGCTACACTTTAAAAAAATAAAAATTTATTCCTTCAGTGTGGTTATTTTCAAAAAAAAGTTCCTCTATACACATCAATGTTAGCTTTTAATTAAATTGCTGCATTGGTTGCATGGCGCAGCATCTGTGAGTAGTGTCAAATATCATCAGTTAGGAAACGAGAGACATGTAGCTGCTGCAAATCTAAGTGCGGTAGTAAGCACATCATATGCATTCATAGAAATAAATGGATAAGCATAAACGAGCCAAAGCGGTAATTCTTCAATTTGCTATCTTCCTTTACATCATAGAACGTTTGAAGTTGAGGCAAAAAAGCAAAACTAAATTGACCAAAATAGTCCAATCTAACAGCAGAAAAAAAACGGAAAAACCAGCGCCGCCGTCTGGTGCCGATGACTATAGTCTACAAACATTCACATACCGCCATCCCTTTCAGATGCTGTGAAAGCCCATCGACAGTGCACGTGTGAAAATCCGTCAGGAATTTCAAGTCTTGATAACCTCAGATGAATGCCCAAATCGTGGACTGATCTCCGCTCTAGAGTGGCGAAGTTCACTTTGAGTATTCTAGTGTTTTAAGTATCTGGAAATTTTCTAATCCCTGATTAGTTTGAGGATGATAGTGAGTGGTGTCGCACAGTAAGGTTCAGGACTGTAAAACTAATTCATAAGTGTCTCTGAACCTTTCCTAGCAAATGCATGCGCTGTTTCGTTACCATCTATATCACAGTGTCTAGGCACCTAAACAACTGCATCTTTTTCTATGCAATTAAATAAGAGGATTGACAACTGCTGAGGAATATGCAACAACACCAGCAGAAATGAAATCTTTTACAACTTCACAAATTCTATTAAACTTCATGACAACTTCTTGAAATTAATAAAATAAAAATTAAAAATTAGTTAAAATTGACTTTAGGCTTTTTTATTATCCATTGGGGAATACATTAAAAGGTGAAAACCTATAAAGCAATGCAGAGTATCACTTACTGATTGCCGGTTATATCTTACGGCCCCTATATGCGATATTGAATACATACAGTTTAGTTAGAGTGGCATAATATAAATGAAATCTTGGATCGGTCTTTCATAGCTATGTATATAGCTAATACCTGGTTTTAAATTTGTGTAGAACACTTTGGGGTTTTAAAATTTGCCAATATAAGAATGAAAAAAAAATCAATGATTAGGATAGTCAATTTCTTGATTGGCATGTAGAAAAAGATGAAAAGAAGTAGCACTCCTTAGAGCTTTAGGGTATCACTAGTTGGTTCAATGGTATATAGTTTATTTCAGGATTAAGGTTTTGTAGTACACTTTAGTGTTTTAAAGATTTTCAATGTTAAGAAAAAATCTAATATTTTTAAATTGTTTTTTCTTGCATCGCATGGTTAAAGTTATATTAATATCTCGTAGTGCAGTAACATACATGGATGGAAATGTAATCCTATTAAGATATAAAAGTTCTGAAATTATTGTATTTAATAAATTTATTGTATTAGAAATATACTAGAGTTTTCAATTTAAATTCAAGCGCACACACACACACACTCCATTTTGAAACATATGATGAAATCGTTGAAAAAAAGAAAAAAACATTAGTTTACTAGAATATTATTACGAATACGAAACGAAACCATTTCAAAAGCCAACAGTCACTTGTCTAAACAATGGCCATTTAAGCATTCATAAATAGTGTAACACTTTCTTTGTGCCATTTAAAGTTTTTATGGCTAAAATAAAACTAAAAAAACGTGTTAGCAGACAGCAAATAAATTATTATGCATAATTAAGTTATTGAGTTCACAGATTTATGAAAAAAAAGTAATCTTTTTAAAGTTTTAGTTTTTATTATTTCAAAGTCTACCTGTGGGAGTTTTTTTAATTTTGTTTTCAGTTTTAATAAATATTCCTGTTGGTTTCAACACACAGATTATATATTTTTAAAATATTTTTTTTATGAATTGTTTCAACAATTGATTAGTTATTAAGAGCAATATTTATGTATATTTTAACTAATAATCCACAAACTAACGTTGAGTTTAATAAATAATTTAAAAAAAAAAAAATCGTTTAAATAAAATCCGTTAAATTTTTTTAATATCGAACTTTTCACTTGGTCGTATACAGTACGACTGATAATGTAGAAACTTTTCTCTAGCGGTTTTTAGTGTTAAGTAGACCGCTTAATGTTTAAGTCTCTTATCAATTTCAATATCAAGTTGGCATCGTAAGCAGCAGCTCAGCAAAGCTTATGTTGGCCAAAATGTCTTAAAAGCCAGATGACGCTAAACTACAACGTCGACGTTATTGTCTGCGGCTTTACACGAAACTTAACTTTAAGTTGGACTTGTTAAGCAGCTATCAACACTTTTTTCTTTCTTTCTTTCTTTTTGATTTACAAGCAATTTTCAACTCTTTCTTGTTTTCATATTTTTTTGTTTCTGTTTTTTATATCATAAATTCTTTTTATGTTTATTATTGCTTCTTTACCTTCTATTTTATTATTTGTATAAATTTCTTTAATAAGTGATTTATTTAAAAATTTTCGTTATTTTGATTTATCAACGTTTGGTTATGTTACTACTATTCTCTGGTTCGTTTACACTACTGCGCGTCGCGTTTTGAACACAACTGTCTAGTACGACTTAATGTCTGCAACTGATCTTGCTTCGTTGATTTCAGTTACCATCATACTTGTTTGGCTAAAACTGAAAAAGAATTTCTTTTTTCTTTTATTTCATTTTAAAAATTTGGTTTCTACACATAAATTACTTAAAGTGCTGAATGAATTGTTGCCATAAGAAGAGCGAGTTTGTATAATAGCCCTCCCCGTCTTTAACGAGTAGTGCTGCTGTTGAAGTTGTTGCTATTGCTTCATATTCATATTTTTTTTTTTTTGTTTGTTAAATCAACAATTTACAGTTATTTCTCTAACTACTCCATTGTATTTATTTATAGTGTTAAGTTTTTTAACAACAATAACTACTTTTAGTTTGTAGGGATAGGCACACCTTAAATTTTCATAATTTTAAGATTATTGTCTATGTTATAATTGGTTAAGATGTTGTTTCGGCATTTAACTAATAGTTTTAATTATGGCATAACGTAGAGTATTAAAAAAAAACAAATAAAAGAAATTTGTACAGCAAAGTAATTAAATTATTTTAATATCTTTCATAGCAATATTCTATGGCAGCAGCTTCGGTTATAAGAATAATAACGACTCTAACTTGAGTTAGCGTCCATATAGTCAAAATTTAGTCTACTGTAACGACCACAATTTCCAAATTCTCTTTAATGTCTAATAATAAATTTAATGAATTATTTTAACTTTTTTTTTTAGAAAAATGCTTATAAAAGGTGTTTTTAATAGCAAAATATTGGTTGTACCGATAGACTAGTACGTGGTGTGCTAGTCTGTCAGCTCGTAAGATCATTACGCCGAACATACAGTCTTTAGTTTGTAATAATTATAATATAATTTGTAATTGAATGTGTAATTTCGAAAAGAGCACATGTCCGAAAGTTTAAAGTTTACAGGAAATTTAAAAAAAGCTTCTTATTTTATAATGTATAATAATTAAAAAATCTTTATACGGATTATATTTTGGGCCTAATTTTAAAAACGAAATATTTGGATACTGACTCTATTATATATGTTTGTTTATATATTTAAAATTTATGAGATGTGACCTTTTCGGAATTTATGATATCGAGTATTCAAAACTTAACGAAAAAACAATATTAATTAGCATCATAAAAATTAAAGGCAATACTTTTACCAAAAATAAATGATTAACTTTTATCAAAAATCTTCTTCAGGAAGCTCTTTTTCATTTGTAGTTGGCCATTGCAGTATTTCATCATAAAATACTGTAAATTCTGCCGGTTTATATTGCTTGAGTTTTACAGTATCTGCAGTTTTAAATTAATTAATAGGTAAAGTACCTATAAGCTAGATAAGGAAGAAGAAGAAAAAATAACGTCCTTGGGCATTAAACAAGAGAAAAATTGCTGCATTGCATTTTTTGTACTCTTTGTTAAAAAAAATTATTTTGAAAGGGCACACATCTCAGAATTGTGACCTATCTGCCATAACGTCTAAAGTTGAAAGAATGCTACGGATATCAGTTTTTCAAGCATAGTCGATGCAAGGAAGCATTTGGGACTCATTGATACGAAAAAACGCATTTGTTAAAATGTGCGATATGTGCCCTTTTCGAAATTGCATATTCAATTGTATTCTTATTTGATATTGATGAATTAGTAGGATGTGGTTTAATAACTTCACTAAAAATGAGGAAAATGCTGCTATACAAACCAAAACGAAAAACCCCTTTCACTCAACAGTAGAAGTTTCACAAGTTATAAACCACTGCATAAAAGTAAACGAACACTATTCCACCACCTGTAATCAAATGAGATAAAATAGAATCTCTGTGACTGCATAATCCACTTTGCTACATAGGATTTATTAAGAATTCTATTAAAAGGCTTTCTCCACTGTACCTTGATTTCACCGATTTCAGAAAAGATTTTGACACCCTTGCATACTGAGCTTTTTAGAACGCATTGGCCTGCAGAAATGCGAGCTGTACACAAATGCAAGTTTTCGTATCGTACATGCTGACAGCACAGTCGACCAAGCCCAATTTTAAGCTGGTGTTAGACAACGAAGTGTTTTCTTCTCTCTGATGTTTCAAATACAAATTTTTTGAAAGTAATGAATACATCTAACTGATCATAAAACAAAAACACTTTTCGTAACTAGACAAAAATTATTGGTGGTAGAGCTACTAGTAGGCAAAATTTTAGAAGCAAAAGGCGATTTTGAAATAAAAAAATGTACAATTTAGAATTAAAGTACTGAAATATTGCTGTTTGATCATTACTTTTTTGGCATTTTCTTAAAGTGTGTTTATCTTTTATTAAAAAAGAAATAAGAATATGTTCATCAAACACTCCAGTTTTTCAGTAGTGGCAGTTTTTCAAATAGCTTATATCTAGGCCATTTCTGCAAATAAAGTAGAGCATAACTAAAAATGTTCACAAATGCTTACGAATATATTTTCTTAGCATAGATAAAGTAAATATTTTTAGCTTAGATAAAGTAAATATCTAATAAAGATCTGTTCAAAATGTTAAAGGAAGTAAAAAGAACTCCACAAACTTCTTTCCATATCAGCGGCATAGGTAGACCCTTTGTGCTTAGAACCCTTCCTGCTCCTTCATTTTTGTTTTTTTTTTAATATTATTCGCCTATTTTACTATGTACTCCACTTCTCCAATTCCTCCCATTTTTTAGCTGATAATTTTCGTCGACTACGAAGTAATTTAAACCAAATTTAGAAAAGCCTCTTACTTTTATTATTTTTAAGATTTTGCCTTTTCAATTCTAGATATTTTTCAAGCGTATTTTTTGAAAATAGTAAGTTGGTTTACCAATGTATGACAATTTTTGCGGAAGGCTAATAACGTTGTTTTTAATCTATTAAACATTTATGAGCTGTCTGTAGCTTTTAAAACGCTTGTTGAAAGTATCTCATCAACTGGTCCAAAACTAGTCCTCTGCGTACTAGCTCTTAAGCATTCAAAACTTGTAAAGTGGGTATAAGCTATACAAATATGGGGTAGGCAATTTAAAAGTTTAAATTTGAACCAGCGGTTATTTCGAAGCTGCCAATACTTATGTCATTCTATTTGGTCACAAAATTCAGTATCTTCACTGAACGAAATGAATTGCAATTTATCATCATTTACAATAATCTTTTCGGATGAAACTCATTTTCATCTTGGCGGTTACGTTAATAAACAAAATTGCCGTATTTGGGGCTCTGAAACCTAAACTTGGTCTTATAGAAGCCAATGCTCCCATTATGAGTGATTGTTTGATGCGGCTTGTGAAGCGAAGGCATCATTGACCCATATTTCATATTTCGGTCAATGGAGACACCTGTCGCAAGATGACAACAAATTTTTTGTGCCTGGTCTTCATGGTATTGATTTGATCGATGTTTGGTTTCAACAGGATGGTGCAATTTGCCACACATCTTATGCCACAATCGATTTATTGCGCCAAGCGTTTGATGGCCGTTTAATTCGCCGAAATGGTGATGTCGTTTGGCCGCCAAGAAGATGCGATTAGATACCGAAGGACTATCTCGTGTTGGGCGCCGTTAAAGACAAGTGTTATGCCGATAAACCAGAGGCAATTGAGCATTTGAAGGCCGATATTCGTGGTGCCATTGCCGAGATACGACAACATGCACTCGAAAAATCATCCGAAAATTGGTCTGAAATAATGGAGTACTGTGAGGCCAGCCGCGGCAACCATATGAATAAAATAATATTTCATTTCTAACCGGAACAATTGCACTTCGCATTTATTTATTATTATGTTATTACATTTTTAAATTTAAACTAAATTTTTAAATAGCCCACTCTATATACTACCTTAAACAAACAGTTTTCAAAATAACCTCCTTATGGATGTTCTTTCATTCCGATTTGAGTGTTTTTTTTTTTTTTTTTTGTTTGTTTTGTTAAGTTGTTGATATTCCTGCTAAATCTTAGCGTCATAGCTTGACATTTGCAAAAGCTACGTAGCCAAGAGTATATTTATCTCCATGTGTGTTAGACTTTTTACAATACTGACCGTATTCATCAAAAGGATCATTACTGGATACGAGACGTGGGTATATGGGTACTACACGCAATCTAGACATTAGGCAAGTGTTCCAAATTTCAACAAAAAAGATTCAGTCATTTACGCGTGATTGAATGATAAATAAATAAACTTATAAAGAAATTTATAATAGATATACAATAAATAATATGGAAAAGCATAATTGTATACGATATAATAAAAAAAAGCTAAAGTTCACCATATAAACTGTTGATGTTATTTACAATCAGTAGTTACAAAATTTGTGTACAACTAAATTTTCAAGAATACAAGACTCCTTCTGTAGGAATTCAATTTTAAAATTTTAATAGACATTTAACCTATTGTCAGCGGAAAGCAACACAATCCTAAACTATGTTTGTAACCTCTTAACACTGTAACAATAAGCTTCGAAACCATATATTTTCTTATATTAAACGGCATTTTCATTTCAAAGGCAAAAGCATATATTGTAATATACTTACTAATAGTGTATTATTGACATTTCTGTGACATAAAAAGGTATATCAGTGATTTTATTACATACACTAGTCAGAAAAAATCTGCGTTCAAAACCATTATGTCCAAGATAATACAAAAAAATTAAGCAACAATAACTCTTAAGAATATAAAATTAAATTTTTTATTAAATCTTATTGCATAGTTTTAATAAATTTAAAAACCAGTAAATAAAATTATTACAAAATAGTAATATTGTTTTAAGAAAATAAGCAAAAAAAGTATGCGTACAAAGGTGTATGCACTTTCCTAAATCCACACTAATTGACAACGTTTTATTATAAAAATGCAATATATACTCTCATCCAAATTTTCATTTCATTTTATTAAATCAATATCGCCATTTTACAGTGCTTCTTAAACTACGATTCATCTTCTAAGGTTTCTTAACGTACTAGGTACTTATGTAAGTTTAAGCCTATCCTTATCTTATTACAGTCTTACTGCCAAGGTTCTTACATACAGAACTTACCAATACATTCAATATAATAATTTTCCATAAAAAAATTTTAAAGAAAGGAAAACATTCATATTTAGTAACTAAAAACTAAACTTAAAAACTAATCTTAAATTAAACAACAAAATAATGAAAAAATTAATAAAATTAATTTCTACACTCGATCCTCAAGATTTAAAGTATTTACTCTCCTATGATAAAATAGAACGTCTGCATGCATATAGAAGAAATTACATCCCTCAGTGCGAAGAAATTCACCGTCGAATAGTACCAACCTCTGCGTATGGGCCCAAGATCGTAGGTCCTATCGAAACATCACAAAACAGACTCATTCCGTAGAGAGTAGGAGGAGGCACGCTCCAAAAATCTGACCGCAAAGTCCATCAGGAAAACATCGATCCCCCCAAAATCAATCATACGGTAGATTGTCCCACATGCCGGTCTACGAACACTACCATCAGCGCGTACAATAGTACGAAGACCAAGGCCGTCTCTCCTATTTCCTAACTGGAAAGACATAGGACATAAGTGGTCTCACAATCTGGCAGCCTGATCCTAGTGCTCAGTCCCACTCTGCGTCCAAGTAATCTATGGTACATGTGGCAGACAACACTCGCCTTCTCGAGGAACTCTCATCCAAAAAAATAACACTCTCACAGAATTGTAATGGTTTATTTAACAGATCTATACCGAACAACATTCTTCTTTGACTCCTTTTAATGAAATAAATGGATTCTTATGTTCTATACGAGCATGAAAACCGTTTTGATTTAATAGTGGATTTACACCTGAATGAAATCTACTACTTATGAGATTTTGATCAAAATCTAATAGATTTCAATCAAATTTCTCAAAAACAATATCTACTTTGTTACAAGATGTTGTCGAAATCTTGTTGAAATCTAAAAGTTAGTGATGGAACTCTATTTTTTGTACTAAAAAATTACAATTGAAATAAAAATAAAAAATATTTTTTTTTTTTAGATACAAAAATCTTTTGAAAACCTATAATTTTTCTACATAACAATTTAGTTATATTACTCAGTTCGACAAAAATGAACGAAGTTGAAATATCCGGGAAGGAACACAACTTTTCTGATTGGTATTGATCTGTTTTCAACATTTTCAAAACACCTCCAAAATCTCAAGTTATGGATAAAAAATCGGTTTTTCAGATCTTAAGGTACTTCTACACTAATAACTTAGTTAAATCTTACCTGATTTTAAGTTTAATTTCGGATTTAGGAAGAAGACAAATGATGTATGTGCGTTTAAGTAGTCTTGAAGAATCTGGGTGTATTTCTCAAGCAAACACATTTTTCATCCAATTTTTTCCACATTTTCAGGCCTCATGTACTTTTGTGCACTATTTTATATAGAAACTTTACTATTTATGAATTAATTAAGGCATTATTTTAAGTTATGAATGAAATTAGAATTACTGCTTAGACAACCCTTGGAAATCGATGAAGTTATTAGTTTTTCGTAGTGCAACTTACGAAAATATCATACAATTTTCAGCAAACTGACGTTTTTTATTTTTATTACTGTGAAACGGTTTTTTTTTTAAAAGTTTAAAATTTTGTAATAAAAGTATAATTTTTTCCATGAGTTGCATTGCTAAAATATTCTAGATTTTGAACTAGATTTGAGGCTACTATTTTGAGATCTTCCTGCACAGAGCTGATGAGATGTATCTTATCTCTCGCAATTAATTTTTCAGGACGCCAATAACGAGGTTTTGATACAAAGCCTCCAGTTACTTTGTAAAAGTTGGTGATTTTCTAGATATCCTTGGAGGTTTTTCCTTCCGTTCTGAGAAAAAGAAAAAGTATCTTTTCGGCAGAATAAATGCTTTACGTTTTGAACCCATTGCAAAAAAAATGTTTTTTCACAAACTGAAATTAATTTTCTTTCAGCAAATAACAAATTTGCCCAAAAATGCAGCTATAAATTATATATAAAAAAACAACGATTAATAGATTAATATTTAATGTGTACGAAGACTTTTTCTGAGTAAATAAATGTACATTTTTTTTAATTATGATGCCTAATAATGAAACTACTTTCTTTTCTTACACAAATTTTGGTTATAATATATTACAGGGATCTAAGTCATATTACAAGACCAAAAAGTTAAAGCTTTTTTGCGAAATCTTATAAATATAGAGTCGTGAATTAAATAAAATATTTTGTAAGCAAACTTTTTCTGACTAGTGTACACCTTTTTACGAGTATATTGTCATGCTGCACCTTTTTATTGTTGTTTAAAATCTGATTTAGTTTTTGCATACAAACAATTTGTGCAACTGGAGCTGAACATGAGAAAGAAGCTTTAAATGCAATTATCACTTTGCCACAAACAACCTATAAACTTATTACGGAGCATTAATAATGCCACAAGCTCTAAATAGCAGCATCGTGTAGACAAAAAAAGTTGTTTTTCAAAGTAATTGTTTTTCATCTATTTCTCTCACTTTATTGCTGTATTATTTGCAAAGTTTCTAATTAGTTTTGTTGTATTTTTAATTTGGTTAAGCAGTTTAAATTACGTTTTAGCGAAACGATTAAATACAAAATATTAGTAAACCCCTCACTTAGTGAAAAGGGAAGGCGAAAAATATGTAAAATCTAATGAAAAAAATACTTGACAATGACAAAAACATTTAAAAAACTTTCTTTTTATTAAACACGTATTTATTATGTAAAGGAAATTGAAAATGTTTTTTTCATTTTTTTTTTGGAATGTAAAGTGAAAACTTTAAATTAATAATGCCAATAAAATATTTGGCATTTAGCAACGCAACCAAAAACATTAAAAACAACAACAAGAAGAAACATTCAACATATTTATTTATATGCAAAAATATTTTTATTTTTTGTTAATTTTTTTTTCAATTTTATTTTTAAGTAAATAAATAATTTAAATTTTAAACCAGTCAGTGGCGTCGTATGTGCGTATGAAATTGGCAGGCTGGCTTGCTGGCAGTACATACAGACGCTTTATGCACGTAGTGAAGCTATAGGCAGTTACACTCTCATAAATGTGTGCTTAGAATATTATTTGGTGTTAATTTCATTTTCATATGCGACCATCCCAATCGACGCACTGACAAAGAAACATACAGACACGACGGATAAACCATTCATATTTCTGACAGTTTTGTTGTTGATGTTCTTGTTACTTTTTTATTAGAACGTATACAATGTATGAGCAATCAGAGAATTGCTTAGACAGATGAAACTAATATAGCCATCAAGTTATAATAGGTGTACCGTTAAAATTGGTATATTCGTGTTATGGGAAGTAAAGTTTTTGTTCTCAATAATAATGGACTTGACACAATTCTAATAATATTTTATAATAAACATTATGATAAAAGTGTAGAAAAATAATTGTGAGAATTAATTAATTAAGTAATTATTTACTCACTTAAAAATACATTTTATTTGTACCATGATTCGCCTTTAAGCACGATAAAGCTAGATTCTTAGCTTCTTATTCTTAAAACCATACCATCTAACAATCTATATACATCACAAACAAATTGCAACATATTCTCATTTAGTTAGGCTTGGTATTAATATGTTCTGAGTTCAAAACAATTTTCTTTAGCAACAAACTAATTTCAGAATTCGACAGCTTGTATATAAGTCGACCTTAGCTTAGTGCGACGTGAGATTAGTTCTTAAAATTTCATCGCTGCAAATGTTAGGCAAATCTCAACAAAACAATACCTGCCTATAAATCAAAGTTTACTTAAGGACTTGGTTTACATAGCGGCGGAATCAATCAAATTTACTACATCTTAATTTTTATTTTTTTGTTAACTTGAGACCAGTACTTCGGTGATGACCTCTACTACAGCAGTGCATTGTTCTGATACAAGAAAAATAGATTGTGAGAATTGCAGGAACAGCAATGCCAAATGAGCAGATTTATCTGTATTTGGCATTTTTTTATGCATTGAGCAGTTTTGAAGTTTTTTGGTTAAAAAATACGTTTTTCTGTTAATTGAGCAGATTTTGCAGTTTTTAACGTTTTAATTTTTGCTCTCAATTTTTTCTAAAGTAAGAATATTATCACATTTACTTAATATAACTGTGGTGAGGCTTATTAGTAGCTTTTTTAATATGACAGTGTAATTATCCTCTCTTTGAGTGATAGACTTAACACAGCGTGTAATACTCACATTTATGTCTAAGAAAGATTTGTTTTTTTGATAAAAGAACAGTGGGATCATATTTCATAATACGTAAATAAAACTAATAAATATCACTCATTACTACGTACTTACAGAATAATGTGATCCCGTTATTTTTTTGCCCAAACAAATGTATATTTTAAAAACGACTACGCAGATGAAAAAAGTTTTAGCCTCACTTCAAGGTAATTTTATTGCGGAGTTCCAAATTTTTTAGTTTACTCACTAAACTGACCGATTTTGAGTAACGCGAATATATGTTATTTAACCTCCCCCATTTTCAAAATAACCCTATATCTCAAAAACAAAAGCTAATATAAAAAAACGGTTAGAAACACTGGATTTAGCGAACTAGAATTTGTTATACCCGCTGGGAGCCAAGCTTGTCGGAAAAAAAGTTAAATTCGAACACAGTCATTATATCATATCATTTATGTATATCACATTTAATTTGTTGTGAATAAAAAATACACTATGAAATGGATAATTGGGTATGTTCTGTAAACCGAAATAGAGTGAAATTAAAATCAAATGGAACTTCAAATTACTATAATTTTCAAATCAGATAAGATTTTTATATTTTTTCTTATTAACTCACTTAATTACCCTTTAGATAACTTCTTTTATGAGCGCATTATGTTTGAATTGCCTTTAAAAAGTTTACTCGATTTCAGTTTCACTTGTTTTCGGTTTGCAGAATGTACTCGATACAGCTATATGTATGTATATTTGTTCTTACTTTTTGAGATGTACAATTATTCATTTGAAAATCAGTTTTCAAAATTATAGCAACACTGGGCAGGAAAGACTTTCGCGGGAAGATTGTTCCACAAGCAAAAAAAATTCAAGTATTATTGAAAAATAAATAAATAAATAAATAAATAAATAAATAAATAAATAAATAAATAAATACAGTTAAAAAAAATACTCTAATGAATAAATAGTTTTCTACGCTACCGTCATTAACTAGCACCTTCGCTCACTCCTGTACGCGTTCGAGAAGCCCAAAAATAGGATTTGAAGCACTGGCCCATACATGAGAGTTGTATTCCTTTTTAGCTCGAATATTGGTCTGAAGATCAGATGTGGTGAAGTATTTTCACCTCGCTCTTTCGACACTCGATATATGTGTTCATTCCATCGAACATCGCGGCAAATTATCATGTCCAGAACATCAAGAGTATCTGATTTCTCAATATCTATATTACCCACAGTCACAGATGACACCACACCACCACGTCTGTGTGTCAGAAAACAATATTTAATCTTGCGTACATTAAAATCGATCGTTTTGCATGACCCCACTCGGATATTTTGGCCAGATCGTTTGTGAGCGTGTCGTTCATATTCATCTCTTTCGTCTCAATTTTCAACAAGCTCAGCCTACGATCAAAAGAATACGAATGACAAATATTGCTGTCATCTGCAAAAAAGTAGATAGGATAGGAAATGAGAAGAAGAAAGTCACCAAGAAATGTTAGAAATAGAGTCGGAGAAAGAACAAAGCCTTGCGGTACTACTGAATTTATCCTGAACACATCGGATGAGGTTCCATCTGTATGCACTCTTATATAGCGATATCTGAGAAAGCCTGATATAAACGTCACATTGTTTTGTAAAAGTAAACGACCTCAGTAAACTTATAAACACGGAAAAAAAAGATTAACGTTATGTAATTCAATACTTTCATTTTAACGGTCTCAATCGAACCATTAAACTAGCCAAAAAGTTTTTGGACTGGATCAACCAAATATCTTTCTTAGGATAATTTGTGGGCAGAATTCAAATCCATTTCCAGTCTTTTTCCGTCGGACTCACATTTTTTTATGGAAGTGGCAAATTTTTCGCTCAAAATATGATAGTTATGTGAATTAATGTCATCATAACTTGAAAACGACTTGACCGATTAAAGCCGAGTTTTTGCATCGATTCGTAACCATGAATAAGATACCTTACCTTCGGGATAAAGTAACGATTAAAGCAGTGAGCTGGACTGGAAGAATCATTTCCAAAAAAGGCGAATATAGTTGCATCTCAAGCAAGATCAAGTAAATTATGAAATAAATACAGCGTTTGAAGAAAAAGAAAGTGTTTCTTCAAGACAATGCACCAGTGCATACATCCACTATTACGACGGTCAAAATCAATTAATTAAAGTTGGAACTGCTCCATCACGCAAATTATATTCCAAACATGAAAAAATGGCTTGGTGGTTAGAAATTAACCAACTATAAAGACGTGTAGTCTGCGGTTGACGGTCTAGAAGCTAGACGGCTCTCACTATAAACAGGGTATCGGAGCTATTGTATAATTAACAAAGGTGTATCCTGCTGAAAGAAGATTACGTTCAGAAACAGATAAATTCCTTTTATAATCTGATGTATTTTCTTCGTTAGGTCGGCTATGTCAGAGCAAAAATAAATCTCTATCTGAAGAATCACCACATAAAATTAAGGCTAAAAAAGCCAGTAATGTGAGGTGAGATAAGAAATACCCTTTTAAGAATCAGCAGTCTAGAAGTATGTCATACACAACCAACACCGACCATCCCCAAAATTCCCTAAAACACGCCGATGTTATCTAAGCCCACAATAGCCGGTAAATGGACTCGTACGCTCGTATCGCTCTTATTTAGTAGTAATAGCCTTCTGTATCTACGGGGAGACAGAAAAATAAACCTTTTCGCCTGTACAATATCGATGGCACTCCTCCGAATCTGCATATCCCACAGGGACACCAAGAAATGGCTAAACAGAACCCAACATAAAGTAATCTCAAGTTCATTGAGAGATGACGTGCAGTCTGTCACAACCCACAACTCCGCCGACGATCTGATTTCTCATAAATATTCAAACCTTTCGATTATCTCCTCCCAACGCAATAGAAGACGGAGTAAAAATCCGCCTGGAAAGCCGAAGGATATTTGCCTGTAGGCAAAGCCCTTTGGAAATTTGGATCAACAACAGTGACTTCAATCTCACCGCCAGTCGTTTTTTATCCATTGTTAAAACAAAACTGGTATTCGATATTAAACTTATTTCAGGAATTTATGCTTGGACATATAAAATTCTGCTATGGCTTTTAACCAGCGGACTACTGCGGTCATCTATATGTCAAGTCCGCTCATTTTTATAACGACTTCGTATGTAGAAACACATATTATTTGTTCCTAAGCTCTGAGAAATATTTACCAAGTCAATATATTCAATATCATTTATCTTTGTCACACCAATTTTATATGATGAAAATTTCCTCAAATTTGTATATTCAAGCACATGTGTTAAAAAGTCGATACATGAACAAATAACAACATATACGGCACCCGATGTATGCGCCAAATGTCAATGCTGGTAAAGGCTCTCACTCTGTTATTTTGAAACCAACAAGTATTTTCTTAATAACCACGTCATGGGTAAAGGGGAAATGGCGGTAAATATTTCTGTATTCATACAATATGAATAAATTAGGTTTCAATTGTTACCGCAATTGCTGTGTACATGTTGCTGTTGCTGACATTTGTTGTTGCCATTGTTCATGCTGCTCCTGCTGTTGAGCAGAATTTCTATGTTGTTGCTACTTTCATTGGTGTGACTGTCATTGTCATGGTCTGAAATAGTTGTTAGTAGATGGTGAACACGGAGTGAATGAAAGAACCAACAACGAACAAACGTATAAACAACAATAGTCGTAAAGGTTGTTGGATGAATGGTTTTAAAATTTTGGTTATACACGTTTATGGGCAAGAGTATATGTTTGAAAATTTGTGTCCTTTTTGGTCCTTTATTTGTCCATTTTGTTCATGTCGCTTGGTCGTTTATATGGTTTTCAAGCGGTTCTCATTATGTGGCCAAGATGACAAAAGCGTGCTAAAATGTGTGTGTGTATTTATAAGCCAGCTGTGAGTACTTTTACTCAATTTTTTTTTTCTTCTATTAGTTTCGAAATTTTCGTTTCCTCACAAATATTTTCTTTTTATACTTTTTGGTCGCTGTTCGATTGTGAGTGGGTGTGTGCGTCTGTGTGCGATAGCAAAACTGCAGAGTGATATTTAAGCTGAAATTGTGGACAGCGGTTGTTGGATCTTATTACCGATATTGTTTTAACGTTAATGAATATTTTCACGTATTCAACAGCATTTTCGTTAAGCATTGCGGTTTCCACCGTGACTTTTAAAATGTTGTGCTTTTTTATATATAATTTTTTATTTATTTATTTTTTTGATTACCATCACGGCTGTCATTATTGTTTGGTTCTTAACGTCCATTGTATGTATTGACACTAATGACTGCCTCACTTAAGTGTGTATGTACTCACTACATACATTTCGTTTTTGAAATATCCGTGCATTGTATTGTAGACGAGGTGTAAGTTATTTATGTTATTGCTTCTTCTTTTTTGGAAAAATGACGGGCACATTCTTCTTCCCATTTGCCTTTTATTGTTCATTGGTGTGTATGTTTCAATTTGTTTTGGGTTTTTTTCTTTTGTTCGTTATTCTTTTCATTTTTTGCATTTTAATTTAATTTCGTGTCCCATTTTCCAAATATAATTCTCGCGTACAAATAGCAAATTTCACTAAAATGTATTGAATGAGTTTCCATTGTTAAGGTTAAGACTTTAAGTAACAGATGCAGTTTCATGGCTACATCGGACTGCTAATATAAGAGTACGCTTTCAATGATAAAATTATGACGATAATCTCGATAATGTTTGAGCTTTAAAATTAAGTAATTGTATAGCAATTGTTAAATGATTTTTGGGGAATTATATTGCATAAACATCATATAATAGTCGTATTGGTATGAAAAGGGGAAAAAGGTGTTTTAAGTGCATAAAATATGCAGTAGCAATCCGCCGAGTATATGATCTAAAAATTAAAAAATTTACTCTAAAAAAAATAAAAATGACTTCTTTGGTAATGGGAAAAAGGCTTATACAACAATTCTTTTGATTATATCGGCTGATTTTTCAAAAACCTTCTTTCTGGCAACACTGCTTTTGTCAACGCAGCTACCATGAATCGACTTACAAATTAATAACGTTTACAAATTATTGTATTTTGTTATCAAAATTTAGCTCGTTTAAGAATTTTTTTTTTCGGAAATTGTGCTTAGCGACGTAGCTCGTTTCTAGTTGAGTGGATATATGAGCAAGCAAAAAGCCAAGCAAGAACTGCCAACGCATCCCGAAAAATGCACTGTTTGGTATGTGTTATGGGCCGGTAGCATCATTGGATCGTACAAAGATAACGTTACTGTGAATGGCGAGCGCCACCGTGCGATGAATACAATTTTGTTTGTCCAAAATGGAAGAGCTGGACTTGGCGGCTGACATGTGGATTTAACAAGACGGTCCCACATGCCACACAGCACGCGAAACATCGCCCAAATGACAGCCGAGTTCAGCGAACAGTTTATTTCACGTTTGGAGCTGGTCAGTTGTCTGTCTAGAGCGTGCGATTTAACATCTTTAGAATACTTTTTGTGGGGCTATGTTAAGGCTTATGTCTGTAGGGCTAGTATTGAAGAACTTATTCGTGAGATACCGGCCAAAATTGGAACCAGCGTATGAACCATTTGAGGCGTAGCCGCGGTCAAAATTTACATGAAATCATCTTTAAACATTGAATTATATACGCAGATCGTTCTATTGACTCCAATAAAGATTTCATACAATTCTCTATATCTTATATTTTTTTGTAATCAAATCTCGAAGCTCTTTAAAAATCACCTGATATTTACACAACAGAATAAAAAACAAAAATTGTACTTCAATATCTGAGGAGATCTGAATAGAGAACTTAAAGTTATTAGTAAAAAAGAAGCTTATTTTTTTTGGTATTTATTTGTTGTTGCAAAAAACAACAAAACATTAACTTAAACTTAACAGTACTTTGGTCGAAATTCAATTTATTAATCATTAGGCGTATATCGGAGCATATGGCCTATGCATTTAATGACTTAATGATAAGAAAGACCAAGAATCGACACAATATCTTCCTAATGGCTGTCAGGCTTTACAAAATTAGATGCTTTTTAAAGGTCACTTTTTTTTTAAACGGTTTTGAAGATGTTTCACTGATAAAATGGTTATAATTATCAGACTTACCAGTTAGTTCATATATAGGGTGGGCTATCTAAAAGTTTAAATTTAAGAATCCACTTAAACAAACCTGTTTGAAATTATTTTATCCATATGGCTGCCGGGGCTAGATTCACAGTACCCCATTTGATTGGATTTCGAGAACTTTTTCGAGTGTATGAGGCCGCATCTTAGCAATGGCATCACGGATGTTGGCCTTTAAATGCTTAATTGTCTCTGGTTTGTCTGCATAACACTTGTTTTTAACGGCATCACGCTGAAAATAGTCCAACAGTGTCATATTGCAGCTTCTTGGCGGCCAACTGACATCACCTTTTGGGCTAATTAAACGGCCATCAAACGTTTGAAGCAATAAATCGATTGTAGCATGAGATGTGTGGCAATTAGCACCATCCTGTTGCAACCAAACATCGTTCCCATCAAAAAAATCGGTTGTCATTGTACGATAAGTGTCTCCATTGACCGCAATGGTTGCGCCGTCCTCGTTTTGGCTTCTGAAGGACCAGGTTTGGGTTTTCTAAGCCACAACAAGATGAAAATGAGCTTCATTCGAAAAGATGATGTTTTTTTTACAAAATCGACATCACCGTGCAATTTCTCGTTGGGCCATCCAGCGAAGCGAAAAGAAGCGGATAATCATGCGACTTCATCTCTTGAAGCAATTGAACTTTTTAAAGCGTCATTCCGAGATCTTTTGGAAAATTTCGACATAAACTGGTGCGTTTAACTGCATATCAACGTTTCCTTTGCTATTGGAATCTAATTAGAATTAGATTAGAATCAAATATTATAATATTAGATTTCTGAAATAATTATCTGTGGTTTACTAATTTCTGGACTATGATAAAGCGTTCTGAGAAAAATCAGTACATACTTTTTTTAACTCCTTAGTAAAAAAAAAAAAATTAGAAAATACGCATCTGCATTATATTGCCAATATCTGCGGTGGCAATTGAAACTTATTTTTACGTGAAATTCGTTTTTCTAATAATTTTTGTCGCAATTGATGTGATGTAAAACAACATCAAATTGCAACATTTCAGACCAACTGCAATGTCGACAGCTATAAGGCTACTTCGATTACTTTGAGCCGTAGTTCATATACATAAATTTACCTATACGTGGTAGGTGAAATTATTAGCAAATATCGCCAGCTTTTAATCGACTGTTATATTTTGAACGTATGTAACCCCTTTGTTTCACAATTCAGATATAGGTGCAAATTTGTCTGAAACCCATCGACCACTATCCTTGTACTTCATTTTAAATCTTATTACTCTCGAATTGTCGCAAATTGTACTGTTGAGAATAACAGATTTTCCAGATTTCTACTCTCGGTCATATTTGACTCGAAGACCTTAAGTATTTATAAAAAAAAAAATTTATATCTGATATCTTTGCACATATATTTTTTCAAAAACCTATTTTTTTGTTTAGATAAGAAATGAAATGGTCGAAGCATATGAAATAGATATATAGACCAATAATTTTCAGAATAACAACTACTTTTTTGCAAAAATAACCCGAACACCTTATGAACGTTAAGCTTGCATCAATATATTGTTCATATTCTTGTATAACTTAAGAGTATGGTGAATATGGTTAATTTAACATTTCTTTTTCGCTTTAAAACTTTCAATTTAATATTATTAAATTTACATAATTATAATTTAATAACTGTAATTATTCTAAAATTAACATCAATTCTAATTATGAAATTGCCGAAGGAATTATTTCCAATTTTCACACTTCAATTAGTTGTCGCATAAGTAGATTTTAATAAATCGCATTACTTTCAAAAAGCGTTTAATAAATAAAACAGAATTAAAGCAGCAATATACTGAAGCTTGTGTAATGTTCTCATTTAATTCATGCCTATGTATTAGGGTGGTCTTTATTTTTCGATAAGCGTAACTCCCCCTAAAAATGTTTGTTGTAGTTTAGAAATATAGTGTGAAAAATATTATCACGAATGAAGTTTGCCTTAAAAACTTTAAAAATAAAATTTCGATGTTTTTAAATATTAATTCTTTCACATACATATGTTTAAATGTTTATTACCTACATAAATAACTGAAAATTAATTTAAAAAAAGACAGAGAAATATTATTTTTATTAGTTTGTATACTACTTTTTTTAAAAAAGAGGTCAACTTGGGAGGCGATGTGCTACGCCTTTCCTTTTTCCAACGACCATAACTTTTTGCATATTATAGGGAAAAAAAAGTCCATACGACTAAGGACCACCCTAATATGTATATGGTGAATCACTAAAGTATGTAAACCGCTATTCAATCTTTTGCAATCGAAAAGCCTCTTTAACGCGGTGTAGCTGGACTATGAAGAGTTTTTTGGTGAAACATATCATTGTTTTCTACGTCAGGCTTTATTTTCGGCTTTGGTGTATCTCTTGGAACCATCCACTTCATTCTTTGCTTTATAACGATCATCTTCTTCAACTATTTGGTATATTGCTCTATGCTGGGTGGGATATTGAAAATATTTGAAGGCGATTTTCTTAAATGTTTTCGCTAAGCTCCTAAGACACACCTGACACTTAGTCAACACCTTAATTTCTCTGTTATATGTACAGAGGTAACAGGCGTCCAAAATTTAGGTTATATTTTAATTTTAATTAAAAAATACTTTTTTTCAGATATTAAAATATTTTTATTTCAGTAAAAAGTAAAATTTATTTGTAATAAATAGGTTCAGGTTAAAAATTAAAAATTATTTCGATCAAGTGACCCCCTGCTGGCTCGACAGGCTTCCAATCTTTTACCAAAATTATCAATCATGTTTTTCAATAAACTGTTGCCAATGGTTCATATCTGCTCGATAATGTTGGTTTTAAACTCTTTAACTGTTGTGCGATTATTGCTGTTCATTTTTGATTTCAGAAACGCAAAAAAAATTCTAAAGATATCTAATCGCACGATCTTGGTGGCCAATTTACTCCCCCGTTACGAGAAAAAAATGCGATTTTCGAGCTTTTCTTAAAAAAAAAATCCATTGTTTCTCTTGCTATGTGACAAGTGGCACCATCCTGTTGAAACCACTTATTCTCTACGTTTAAATCATCAATTTTACGCCACAAAAACGCTTCATTATATCTCCCTGTAGTTATTTCCATTGACCGTATTCGCTTTTCCATTTTCGTTTTAAAAAAATATGGCCGGATGATTCCTCCGGACTACAAACCACACCAAATCGTAACTTTTTATGGATGTGATAGTTGCTCTAAAATAACTCTTGGATTCTCTTCAACACAAAGGTGGTCTGCTTGTTGACTTAGCCACTGAGCTGGAAATAAGCTTCGTCGGTGGATATTATTTTGTAAAAAAACTGTAATTTTCTTCTTGTTTTTTGATGGCCTAAGAAACGAATTGCCGACGTAATGCATGGTGAGCTTGTTTTAATTCTTGGGTCAGCTGGATCTTATTAAATAATGTGGGTCGTTTGATGTATAACCCTTTCATGCATTTGTTGTCTGTATACAAGATCACTATTTGAAAGCACATTTCTCATGCCTAACGATATTCTGTTTTTAAACGAAGTAATATGAAGTGAAATTCTATGCCTTAAGATTAGTATTTCTCACAATTTAGCTCAAGTAAAAAATTTGTGTGTTTCTTGTTGTAATTTTTGTTCGGTCAAGGCTGCTAAATTATTCGATTTTTATTTTATGACAAAATAGGTGCCTAACTTTTTTAGAAAATCTTATGATAATGGAGTGAAAATTATTTCCAGGAACAATGTCTTTTAAACAAACTAAATACAACCAAAAAATTATAAACATTTTAATCAGACAATTTTTTGTGACAACATGGCGAACGAACGGTGTATCTGCTTTAATATTTTTTATTGCAATTTTTAAAACTTTTGTATTCCTTTCCTTTACATTTAGTCAACTATGAAACGACAAAAGTAAATCCAGAAGGCTACCAATTAGAGCCAATTAGAGCTATCTCAGGGAACTAAAGGGTCTATTTACTTTTTGCTGTGGTATTAGTGATTCTTTTTTCTTAATGTTGAGGATGATCGGTTCTGCACGACCTATGCTGAAAATTTGAACGTGTACAGAGTGAATGACCAGTTATCACGGCTCAAAGTATGATTTTCCTGGAGGATGCTGTGCTGACTCTGAAAGAAATATTTCTTCTCTCACCAAATATGATTACTGGCTCTGGATTCTCTCACAAAATACTTATGGCGGTGGCCATAAACAACTTTAACAAGAGAAATGGAACAAATGTTTTAGTTTGATTAGGATGATTTTGTTGCTGAGCAGAACCTAAAATGCGATTGATAAAAATTCCTGCTTTCGTAGCGAGCATTTCTGATAATGTTTTTGAAGAGTGTTGAGGTGCCCAAAGAATTAAAAAATTAAAGCGAAGACCATTTCATACTGAATTTAGAGAAATAAAAACACAAAACAATAATGTTGAGCAGGTAAATACACAGTGCACGTAAGTAAAAGGCAGATAAATCAAGACTACTGTATATTCGATTCATGTACGAGTAGTACGTACAGCATGAGAAAGCCTTAACAAACTTACATTTCTTATTTAACACTTGCTTGCTTTCTTACCCTACATTTTATTACTTAAAGATGTAATTAAAAGAGTTTAATTGAAATTTTTTCATTTAAATAAAAATCTGCTAATAAGAGACTAATATAAGATTTTTTTCTCAGTTACTGCTTTTTTTCTTATATATTTTTTTAGAAAGTAGACGTCTTTGCCTGCTTATTAAAATGGTTATTATTAGACGAGTAATCATCGACACTTATTGTCGCACACAAAACTTTTAATTGTTATTTTTTCTAAGATGTATGTATGTGTGCGTGTGTATGTGTATGAATTATATAATAATACAAAGTTGCCATAATCAAAAAGTTTTCTACTACTGTTGAATAACTTCAAGAAGGTCTTAGTGTTGACAGTGCAACTGCGAAGGAAGTTAAATAATTCCTTTAAACTCGATACATTAAGGACAGATATTTATTAAAATTTTTTATTATAAGCAAATAAGAAGAATGCTCACAATTCTTCAAAAAGATATTTGTTTCAATGATAACTATGTCCAAATTTAAAGAGAGCAAATAGTTGAAAATGTACAGTATATTAGGTCGTGTCGCAATTCATATTATCATGCCATAGTGCAATGTCTTAAAAAAGAAGCCCATTTTCTTTTGGTAAATGATTGACAGATTAACGGCTGTATTCATAAAAAAATATAACAGCTTTATAAGAGGTTTATGTCCAAGAATTCAAAAATTTGTATTCATAAACTATAAATAAGCTTTCAGAAACCATTTATAAATTTGAAATGTTTATTTTAGGTTTGTACCATCTATACACCTTTAATAAGTTGAAATATGGGTTTCTGTTTTACATTTTTTTTAATCTGTTTTTAATTTTAAAAAATATTTATAAATTCTGCAATTGGGTAAGGATAGGATATGAATGGTAGTGCGACAAGCCGCATCTCCATTCAAAAGAAAAATAGATATGTACATACATATATAAAAGTAGGAAAGAAATTCATAAATAAATAATTTAGGCCTAGGCCCCAACGGATTTCCCTTGCAATTACCACCAAGTTACCAAGCCCTTTTTAAGTACACAAACCAGGCGGTAAAGCCCTGAACAGTATCACAGTAAGTGTATTACTGTTCCTATCTGCTTTGCACTTGTACCATTTATTTATGATCCCCCTTATCAAGGAGTGACCAGTTATTATGCTTACCGTGACCCATAGATATTTCTGATTCATCTCGAAAGAAATCTTTAACTTCACAGTCTCAGATAATGCCAATTTCCAAAACTCCACAGTTTCATCTACTCTTCCTTCTATGTCCAGACTTCCTTCCTTAATGGCCTGAAGTAAAACCTTCTGAGAATCCTAACGGAAGCCTCCCAGGTCTTATGCTAATTGTCTTAACAAAAAATTTTTGTTAAATTTTTCAATTTTTTTAAATTTATTTTCTATAAATGCTTAATGTTGTTTTATTTACATCAATTTTTTTAAACAATTTTTTTATTTCATCACTATTATGAAGTTTGAAAATAGTAACAAATAAAACAACTTGGTGTTGCCAACAAAACAATAAAATCGGTTAACAGTTAATTTGCTTTTATCAAACGTTTATAAATAAGATGTTTTATTTTGACTTTATGAGACAAAAAGTGTTTAATAACTATTGTATTCTTAAAACCTAAAATAAGAATTTTTATGAATACAGTCATAAACCTCTAAAAACTTCTAATATGCGTTCTTCCACTAAAATAAGTATGTCGACTTCAAGCCTACTTAGTTCCACTGTAATCATACTAGAATATGTGACAACAAACATTCATTTTACACAATAAGAATCGTTATCCTAAAAGGCGTAGGCGATCCGTAAAATGACATTGTATGATCGGTGAGTTGGCTGAGATTGCGGGCATTTTAACTGAGTGAGTATATCACATTTTACTTAGACTTGGGCTCTTTAGCTCTTTTCAGTGATCGCTCTTTTTAGTGCATCTTATTTAAATGAGCTAGGTCGTTCACTTAGTTCAGTAGTTCAGTACTCAGTTGATTTCACGTTTATTATTATAATTTTGTTGCAAATTTTAATTTTAAAATATTTTGCTTTCTGTACGTTTTTCAATTATAAACATTGAATAGACATAATTATAAATATATTGTTTTTTATTGCATTTTACAGCATGTTTTTTGCACTATGATATAGTTTAACGATATTGGGTTATTCTTTTTAATAAGTCTCTGCTGCGCAAGAAAAACTTTCTACAGTATTTAAACGCAAAAAGAAATCAGCCGAACAAACAACTTCAACTTATATATATAATTTCATCATGGCCACAACCGTTCCCACAATCTACTTAACTGAACAATGATTTTTCAAATTTAAAAAAATTTCAAAATTTGCATATGTACTCGTATATAATAGCATATTTTTCAGATAATTTTTAATTTTTAAAATAACATTTTATTCCGGCTATTTTTAAAGGTTTTGTTTTTTAATTTTAATAATTAAGAATTTGCAATAACATTTTATTGCAGGTAGTATGTACCTTATATTATATAAAAGTATATTTTAAAAGGTTATTTCTTGCAAATTTGCAAATGTACACTAGCATTTCAGACAGTCTTTTTGCATAAATGTCATTGAATTAATTATTTCTTTAACTGAAGCTCAAAATTAATGCAATATTATTCTCTGTACGAACTCGATTTTCCATTTTTTATTCTTTTGAAAAATTAATGTCAGCGAGACCAGACATTTTTAAATGAAAAAAGAGAAAACAGAGCGAAATGGATTGTGTTCGTTTTATAACTTTTTCATACAAGTTTTCAATTGTTTTTTTATTTGTAAAAAGCAAAAATTGATAATATATTTTTTAACATAATATTTCATATTTCTTTTGCTTAATTTACATATCAGATTGTTACAAATCTGCTTATAAACATTATTTGAAAATTAATTAATTATTTTCCAAATTAAGTGCCAAATATATCAACGAAACAAATATGAACGAAGAAAAAACATAAACAAAAATAAATATGAACTACGGAGCCAATAGAACTCATTGTCTGGCAACACTGATTGCATATGTTATTTTCGGAGTGACACTACCAACGTATGTTCTTTTCATATAACATGAAAAAAAAGACATACGAACTAAAGATAATCATGAGCGAAAAAGAATCATGTACGAAAAAGAAACATGAAAAAGCAACCGATCGAGCGAACTACGGAGCTAAAAAGACTCATTGTAATGACCGACTCTCTTAGCTGTGTGAGTAGTTCAATTGAACTATGTCGTTTGCGAACTACCCAAGCCTATTTTTCTCGTTTGACGAGTTTTTTGGGCAAAAAAAAAAAACACCTTCGAGAACAGAGAGCAATCAAAACAGAGTTTTTTGCTAAACATCTACTAAAGATGTCTAAGGTGGATCTGTCAGCCACGAAAACATAGTAATTGTTCTTTGACTGTAAGCGGTGTTATTCAGTGTTACAAATTTAGCACTTTTCGCGCTATATATAGTGCATTTCAATAACGAAGAGTCTTATCTTTACCTCTTAACGCTTTTTGTACAAAAAACGCGCTAGGCTAGCACTTTTCTATTTACATTTTTTTATAAGAAATTGAAACTCAATAAGCTCATTAATTCATATAAAGTTTTGACCGAAAATGCTTCATACTGTCAATATTAAATTATTCCTGATAATTTTGAGCAAAAACAGTACTTTTTTTAAACGTATCTTAAACCTAAGTCCCATTTTTCAATACTTATAAGCACTTTTAAGTAAAATAGAAAATATTATATATTATAAAGAAGAAAGCTAGAAATTTTAGTTATTTAATTACAATACTAAACTTGTTAATTGTTATTATTAGATCATTTAAAGATCTCAGGGGGATCATATGACCATAACAAATTCCTTCCACATACCTTTATCTAAAGCCAATAGTTTAATCTGGCTCCACATTACTCTATGGGAATGACTTCCAGGTTATACCATACCACCTTGCTTATCGTTCAATCTGCCTTCTTTAGGAATTGGCTGGCTTTACTATTATTCTGCTTCCCTTCGACTTCCATTCAATGGCCTATTTCGCTAAGTCGTAGTTTTGTTTTCATTCCTTACAGAACTTGGTGCAGTCTTGTTTCTTGTAGACAACGGTTTATTAATGCCTGAATGGAATTGATAACAATCAAAGCCCTATTCCATAACTAGCAACAATTCAAAAATAAACTACACACACGAGTTAAAAATATTAATTTTCCTTATTTGAGAAATATGTGGCGATCGCTGCATAGCATAGACTGGCTGCCTAGGCTCTATCCGTTCCGAATATCAGCACTGGAACCGCTGGACGTAGTGAGGATACTGGCGAGATAGCAAAAAGACGGAACATCTCAAAAATTTCTGTTTCCAATACGACAGATGGTTGTGTGGTTTTGGAAATGTTCGCTCTCAAGCCAGCTCTGAAAGCTTCTTCCTGTATAGAATCCAGCTTTCGCAATGTCTGTGAGCCGGATGCATAATCCAGGTTTTCCAACTTTGTGTTAAGTCTCCAAATTTTACCAAGCTGCGATACCATACACAACCGAAAACAACGTTAAACAGCAGTGGAACATTACCTTGTCTAACAGCAACTCTGATACCCTGTAAAGACCAACACCTAAACTCAAAAATGAAGAAAAAGTTTTTATGTTGTTGGTTTGTTCTAAATCGTTTTTTAATTTTATTTTTTAAGCAATCGTCCAAATTATAAAAAATCTTTGTACAAGTGGAAATTTGAATAATAGAATTTTTACAATTTCAGTATATTTTTCTGTTCTTAAATATTATTATTAACGCTTTTTTATGGCGATCATAAAAAATGGCAACACTTGTGTTATTTACGTCGTTTATATTGAAAACGATAACAAGAATACCGAGGGGCGGCCCAACCATAATGCTAACGTTAATAGTGAGGCACACCTTTGCGTGTTTGACATATTCTACCATTTAGAGATACACAATTGAGCAGCGTGTTAAAATTGTTAAAGCCTTTTATGAAAACGGGCGTTCAAATCAAAATGCATTTCTTGCACTTTGTGATGTTTTTTGATCAGCATAATCGACTGTGTCCACAATCGGTAGAATTGTGCACAAATTTCAGCAAACCGGATCTGTTAGGATGTGGAAATACCTGTACGTGTTCGCCCAGTTCGTTCTGCGAGTAACATTGTTGTTGTTCGCAATAGTGTGGCAGAAGAGCAGTCAACCTCGACTCGTCGTCGTGCCCACAATTGAACATCTTACGAATATCGCGAATTTGAATAAAGATTTAAATTTACACGCTTACAAGGTTCAATTGATTCAGGAGCTGAGCTAAAGCGTCATCAATGTGCCGAATAGTTCGTTGAACAAACAGAAGGAAATGGTGACTTTACAAAGAAAATCATTTTCAGCGACGAGGAACACTTTCACCACAAATTCATTTGGGCAAATGAAATTCCACGAGTGATTGCTGGAAAGCCGATGCATCCACAAAGAGAGACTGTTCGGTGCGGTTTATGGGCTGGCTGCGTCGTCGGACCGTACTTCTTCGAAAATGAGATCCGCCAAACAGTTACCGTGAATGGTATTCGCTATCGCGAGATGATAACGGACTTCCTGTGGCCAGAAATTGAGGATATAGACCTGGACGGTATGTCGTTCCAACAGGATAGTGCCACTTGCTACACAGCCAACAAAACAATGGCTCTTTTGCACGGGAAATTTAATGGCCGTGTTTTCTCCTCTCGTGGCGATGTTAATTGACCGCCATGGTTATATGATTTGACACCGTTGGACTTCTTTTTTGGGGATTTGTAAAAAAAAAGTGTACGTCAATAAGCCAAGGACAATTCAATAGGTAAAGGATGATATAATTCGGCACATTAATGACATTGAACCTCAATTATAAATCAGACTCATTAAAAATATTGTTACGTTTTTACCTTCTTAAAAACGTTATTTTATGAGTTTGTAGATTGTAGGTTAAATAAAATAAATTTTGTGTTTTGTTTTAACTAAAAATCCATTATTCAACACAGTTATGTGTACCACTACTTGTAATCTTTTAACAGGCAATAGCAATTTTTATTTTTAATAACTCTGTCTGTTTACAACTTTGTAAACAACAACAATTACTCGACAGATCTTCCAACCCGTAGTTATAACTTAGTTTCGATCACAACCTTTTCAACCAGAGGTTATCCACACTTAACTCGATAACTCAGTAAAGCTCCAACTAAACTGCTTTTGTTACTTCACTACTAGCTTCACGAATTTACTCCTTATAAACTCTCTTCACACCAATAACACATTCGCTGAGTTAACTTTACTTAAACTGCAATCGCTGAGTGTACGACACATAAACTGCTCTCGATATTTCAGGTAGATTCCATTTGTTTCTTTTAATTTCTTTTTAGTTCTTTCGTAGCCATGCGTATGTGAAGATCTACCTTTTTCAGCTCTTAATATTTGTTGTTGGTTGTTTATTGTCTGTTACTTGTTTCCTTTGCTGCTTAGTTATTGTTGTTGCCGTGCTATTTTTATTTACTTTATCTCTGCTAATGGTTGTTGCTGTAGATTTGGTTATTTGTAAACAGCACGTATAGTTGTTCTTGCAGCTTTTGATTATTTATTTTATCGATGTAATAAACGCTGGGGTGCACAACCTTATTTTTGTAACAATATATATAAAAATATTTTCTAACTCACACAAAGTTTAAGTGCTGTAACGAGTTTTGCTTTTATAAACTTATGCAATACAAAGTGGTTCACTCTAACGTCAATATCTCGCGAGCTAATGGACCTATAATGGACTTTTCGTTTAAGGGTTTACAAAATAAAATCGGCTGGCGCATTTCAGAGAACAGAGGACTATAAAATGCGCTGTAATTGATTAGAATGGAAGGCTCTGAAACAAACGAAAAACTTCAACTGAAAATATGAAAAGAAGAAGAAAAAAAACTGGATTCAAGATAATTTCTTTGTATGGAATACATACATATTGTGTATACGTATGTATTGTTTCCTACAGGACTTTTCCTTTCATTATGTTTCTGTTGCCTAATAATGTATTACAGGTTACGTATCTGGCTTTATTTTTTTATAACTTTTGGAAATAGAAGAACAAAATTTCCACCAATTTTGCAAGAAAAATTTTTCTGGTGATTTAGAGGAAATGTTATCCTAAGCGTTTGGTGGTAATTTCATTAAAATCAGTCAAATCGTTTCCAAGTTATGATGAAATATATTGACATAACTACCATATTTTTGGCGAAAAATTTGCCACGCCTATTAAAAAAAATTTGAGCCCGATGGAAAAAAACTGAAAACGGATTTGAATTCAGTGCATCAAAATCGTTACATTTCATATAATTTTACATAAAGGCGAAAACATTTTTTGTTTTTTGTACACCAGTGTTATTTATTTGTTGCTTCGGTCTCGACTTGTAGTTTGTTGCTGTAGTATTAAAAATTTGATAATGATATTTGGCTTATGCCTGTAATTTCTATGAAGATATATTTAGTCGTGTTCGTATCTAACAGTTATCTTTGCCTATCCGGTAAAACAACTTTGGTAATTTCGACGTTACTTTTGCCTACGCGATTTTATCTTTAAGAATATGGCAATATTTGTCAAATGTACTTTAAAATTTACATTATTTCTAGCTTAAGCCCGGCGTGCTTCGCTACTCATATTTCAATTATTATTTTAGCTCTTATGTTTGTTAGAATTTTTTAACACTTTTTCACCATTTTATCGCATTCCAGCCCAAGTTCAAACATTTAAGATAGCCTTCTTCTGAAGGACATTACAAAAATTTCAATATAATTGCTTCTGCCTACAAACATGCAAACACACATACATTTTTATATATAATATTATTTGTTTCTATAGGTTCAGAAAATTTTTGAAAATTATTGGACAATTCTATAGAATACAAGTGAATTTACCTTTGAATTCCCTATCAGAAATCGATGGTGTAAAACACACTAATCTTTAACCATAGATAACTAACTATACACAGCTAGATATCTATTTTTATAAATTACGGGTATTGGGAGAAAAAATAAACTCTTGAAATTTTACCTTTGTACCTATTCACTCATAGTTGTTTGTGATTGAATTTTGTAAAAATACTGCATCATCATAACTATGATTTCTTCTTATTCCATGATTAAAGAGATCTATTTAAGAAAAGAAATGTTCAACAATTAAGAAGACACAGTACATATTGACAAGTACTTATTAAAATTGCCACACTGATTACAAAAAATTTTTAAAGTGAGTATTAAATATATAGGGTCCGCCAAATAATTTTTTTTTTTGAAAATGTTATAAAAAAAACTACTCAGTATTTTCTCAAATTTCTTTTTTTATTAGAAAGTACAATCCCTCCGGTTAATAATGGAAAATAATTTCATTGAAATGGCTGCCTCGGCTGGCCATGCAGTAGCCTACACGATCGGTCCAATTTTTCACCACATTATCGATTGTGAGCAGCTGTATTTCACCAATGGCTTGTCCTTTAAAGCGTCAATTGTCTCTGGCTTGTTGGCGTAAAACTTATCTTTGACGGCACCCCACAAATAATAGTCCAACGGTGTTAAAACGACATCAGCTCTGCGGCTGATAATGCGATCTTCAAAAACAGGGGGCAAAACATCGAGCTTAGGTAGCTTCGGCTGTGTGGCATGTAGCGCCGTCCTGTTAAAACCAAATATTGCTAATATCCTCCTCTTCAATTTGTGTGAACAAAAATTCGTTCAATATAACGATCGCCACTCCTTGCTCATTTTCGAAGAAAAATGGCCCAATTATGCCTCTGGACCAAAATCCGCACCAAACAGTGACTCGTCTTGGGTGTATCGGCTTTTCAATGTATGCGTGCGGGTTTTCTGTGCCCCAAATGCGACAATTTTGCTTGTTTACATACCCGCCAAGATCAAAATGAGCTTCATCTGAAAAGATGATTTTTTTTTTTGGCAAAATCGGCATCTTCTGTAAGTCGGTCGCAGGCCCTGATTCCCAGCGTTGTTCAAGCGTATACACAACCATATACATTCAGCGGAAGGATAAAACTAATTATCTGTCAAGTCAGACATGAGCTAAGTGTTACCATTCACGAAATAAGCACTAGTTAAAAAAAACAATGTATCTAAAGGGAATTGTTCTAAAGAGAACAAAATACTTATTAATCGTTAAACAAAATTTTAATGAGAAAAATAAGAAGCATATTATTTCAATCAATTTCAGATACTAATAAGGGCTTATAAAAAACTTGACGTTATTAATGCTATCTATTTAAGTTCATAGCTTACTCTCAAGTTAGTTTTCCTTCATTTTATTTTATTTTTGTTTTCGAATAATAAATCAAACCAAAACCTTGACACAGTTTTTTTAAGAATTTCATTGGAATTTATAAAAATATTTTCTCAATAACCAATTGAAATTGTTGCAGGATTCTTTGCCAAATTTGTCTGGCAGCTATAAATGAGTGTAACTAATGCTTTTTTACTCACATAGTTTACTATAATAGATGTTGCAAATACTGGTATTGTACTTGCAACTGAACACATTAACTCATACTCGAATTAAACGAATTACTCAAACTAAATCTTTATATATACTTATGTACATACCAGTTTCTAAATAAATATAATGTTGATCCATTAAAAAGTCACAGAGTAAAACAATATAATTAAAATTGCAACAACAACAACAGCAGCAACAATAATAGTATTAGCTGTAGCAGCAGTACATAAAATCAAGTAGAACATGTTTGTAGAGTTGTTGCTGTTGATTTATTTATTGTTTTAATTTTAGTTTGAAAGTATTAAAGTGTCTTCGACACTGTCTATCTAAACGTTTGAGTTTGTTGCAAAAACAATTTAAAGCATTACCATCAGCAGCAGCAGCAGCAGCAAAAGAAATTGAAATAGCAGCATGTAACACACAAGCACGCATTTTATTTTTTATTTTTTTAAGAGTTATAAAAAGAAAGAGTAAATAAACAATCAGCGAATTGGGTTTCTGATGCCATGATCGCATATTTCATATGCGAGCATAATAACTGCATTTTGTTAATGAAACTTTAAGTGAAAAAATGCGACAAAAAACTTTTACAACAAGTTGCAATAATACAAACAACATATACATATAACTTGCTCATAAATATTATAAACTTGTCATATTCCCGGGCTAATATATACAGTTTATGCCCGCAATATGCGTTTAAAATACATTTACGTATTTGTGAGTAATTTGTGTGGCTGTGGATAGGTTGTACACGAATGAAAAAACAAAAAATTAAAGAAACTTGTAATCTATCAAGCCCGATTAATACCATATTCACACGACCATGTTCTCACTTATTCCGCTCCAACATTCATAATTTAAGCCGAATTACATAATTCCACAAACAAAATTTTAAGAGCGAATCAGACGAATTGCAAAATTTTAAGAGCGAACAGCCAAATTGCAAGTAATTCAGTTTCAATTACCCTGTGTATTACTAAAAAAAAAAATCAATATGGTCTATAATACTTATCGGGTGTCCAAGTTAAATTTGTTTATCTAATTTTCTTAAATTTTGTCTAATTTTTAAAATACAACTTACCGACAAATAACAAAGTTATAAAAAATAACAAGAAAAAGATGAAGAATACAATACGAATTACAAAGCTACCATGTAAACGATGAAATTTGTATAAGTAGACCAAACAGCGAACAAAGTAATACGAAGTTTCGTGCGAACATGCAATAAGCTATGTCCTTTACCTAAATGATTAGAAAATATTCGAAACGCACTAAGTTTGCTAAAGCGTCTAGGTGTTCCAAGTTTAAAGCTAGTTTTTGTTTAAATACTAACATTGTAGCAATCGTAATCAGGATGTCTTTTAGAATTTTGTATGGATTTTTCAGTATGACATGATTGCCATCAAGTAGACCAGCTTATACGGCTAGGTTTTATAGCATACTAGATAAAAGCCGGCGTACTTCGCTACCTCATCTTAATTATTGCCTTAGCTAAATTTTTTAACCTTTTGTATCCTCTCGGTCCAAACTCAGATATCTATAGTTTCTTCCAGTATTTTGAGGGACCAGCGTTTTAATTGTATACTATCGTCAAACACACATTAATTTTTGTAGAGTATTTTATCGCAATCAGTGTAATAGTATTCGAAAATTAATATTTGCTTTATATGAGGGGTTTCATACGAAAGTAACTGGAGCAAAGTTTTATGACTCTGGCTGATATATTTCCTAACATATACGATTATTAATATTTGGTTTGTATGGTGGGTACCTCTGCCCTTGACCATATCAAAAAAATTTATCCTATGTCTCCATCCAGGTATACAGGATGATACAGTGAAAATATCAAGAAATCGGTTCTGCAATTTAGCCGTTTATTGACTTCAAACACACATTTACTTGTATATATAAAGATTGGACAGAAATTTAAATTTTGACTGACAAGAAACCGTAATAAGTTTTCTTTCCATTGGTTCTGGTCTGGTAATGTTGGTCTATGTAGAAAAAGGTAAAAAATCAATTACGTATACCCATAGAATCAATATTGTGACAAGTTTAACACGCTGGTATTAATGTCAGGTATTAATACAATACCTCAATACGCTCATACCTCGAGTTATTTCTCGAATGTCCTTTCCTTTCTATTCAGGTACCAGAATACGATCTGATAGGTGGCTCCTATCTCAAACATTCAGAATAATGGATCACCAAAAGTATATCCGATAAAACTTGTATGGTAATTGTGGGTGATTTAGCAATAGTGAAAGCACAGTTGCAGCTGAGTTCTTCTTTCATTGGTTGATATGGTTGATATAGATATGTATTGTTAGACTATGTACTAAGATCCAGCCTGTAGTTGTGAAATATCTCAGTGAAGCATTAATTCGAGACTCAGATAACTCACCAAGGTTGGATAATATGTAGTTGCTAAGAAACATGTCTTTTTGGCAGCTACGAATGGGCATTCGCAAAAAAGTGTTAGAAAGTAGACGATATATCACTTCTATTATGAGTTATAAGTTACATAGTGCATTTTTCATTGACAAATGGCCTTCTATTCCTTCTCGCCTTCTATTTCCAGTAGAAAGGGTCTGAAGAAACTCTTTCTTTAAAAGGCCGTAAATAAATAGCGTAATATAATTTTCGTTGAGAGCGTCTGAAGAAACCGCTTTTAATTGAGTATTTTTCTGGGTGATTATCGCCGTCTAAGGCTAGTGCGCTATCGGGTCTGACCCCGGAGTGTTTGGCACAATAGATCTTTCTAGGTCCCAGTGCCATGGCTGGTTATCTCCAATTCAGTTTAATTATAACCACCAGTGTACTTAGCGGCTGACACAAGCAGCAGCATTCTAGCATCTAATATATATTTTAATTATGTAGATATGTACCAATTTATATATTTACTATATAAAATGAGTCTTTTATATATTATATGTATATATATATATATATATATATATATATATACATATATATATATATATACATATAATATATAAAAGACTCATTTTATATAGTAAATATATAAATTGGTGTTTTAAAATTAAACGCCATACATATAATACATAAAATTTAAAGTGAGTTTTATGGTATATATATATATATATATATATATATATATATATATATATATATATATATATATATATATATATTATTTCAATTTTTTTAAACCTAAAAATATAAATTTATTTTTCCTAAAAAATTTCTTAAAAAAAAATTACTTGGAAAGAGGTTAAAGTACTTAAAGCTAGCTCTTTACAGAAAATACTGCATCCAGCAGAGTTTATTTTTAAGCCATCGTCATATATCCTGGTGTTATACTTGTTCACAAAGCTACTCCTAGACCATAGTACCTTGTTCTCTAAGAGTCATACGATAATATGGGATTGCTTTATATTAGATACTGATTGGGGATATTAGACTGCTTTATATTTTTTTTAGAAAATTTGTAAAGACTTTATTATCGACCAACTTTAAATTACAAAATTTTCAAAAGGAACACTGGCAAAGTTTTGGCTTTGGCACCGAATCACATCACTAAGACACTATAATCTCCATTTGGTATTCATACCACACATTTTAATATTATATTTTTTTTTTGTCGTTGTTGAAACTCTTTTTTAGCCAACTTTTAAGACAACATTTAATATGTGCGTACAAAAAGAATATATTCGAGTACTCTCAAGTTGAAAAAAAAATAAAAAGAAATTAAATGAAAAAAATCAACATTTAATTATAATTCATGCATATGAGTAGTACTGTTTGAACACGATTTCACTTTGGTTAACAAAATATACCAACGCTATTTGTATGTCTACATATGTATACATACTTACACATTATATATAATATATTGGCATATGTATTTATTATCCATACATACATATATATGTATGTATACAACAAGTATAATGATTTCTTTTCTGTGATTTTTTGAAATTTTATTTAAACAGCTTTCATGTTAAAAAACTGAAATTATCTGAAATGTATTTAAACACTTAAACGTTTAAGCATTTTAATTATTTTTTTAATAACTACTGCAATAACATGTTCATATTATTGCTGTTAATAATTCAATGCGTCTCTTTAAGCAATTTTTGCATATGAAATGTTATTTTCTACCCTGCAGCAGATATAAAGGAAAACAATCCTTTTTAAAATATACAATTTATTAAAACATTTATATACTTATTGTCATGGCTTGGCTTTTGAATAAGCCAATAATGCTTAAAGCTCTTTTACACAGCAGCACTAGAGATTATTTAATTAAAAAAATGCAAGTATAAAAAATTAAAACTGAATTAAATCAAAACCACTTAATGGCAACAATACAGCTTAAGATTCATTGATAGCTGCGACAATGTTTTCATGATAATTTTGGTTGAATATTGACATAAGTTTCCAAAAGGGATTAATTCAATAAGCAGTAAAAATTGCACATTTAACTTTAATAAACAGTACAAAGCAATGAAAAGATGTCAATAGTATCCTGGGGACTTTGAGACTCGAACGCGATTCAGTAAGATATCTTAATCAAACTGCTGTATAAAGCACAAATTGCTAGCTACTACCACCACTACTGCTTTATTTGCTTTCTATTTATACCATATAGCCAAATAAGAGGGTAAAAATTTTCTTATTGTTACCGGTATATGAAGAAAATATGTAGCCGAAGATGGACAATAATTTAGTGAACTTAATATATTTTTTAAAAAAAACAACACATAACCTTCTAATATTCTGCTTAATAATAATAATAATAGGTGATGACCACTTGCATGGTTAGTTGCATCAGCGCACTGTGCTGATGCTAAGAAAATTGGTTGTAGGAAGGGGAAAATACATTTAATTTGAATTTATTCATATCGTAAGTGTTTGTGGAACAATACAAACGGACGATGCAACTGAGGTCGAAATTCTTTAGGTAATGCATTGTGCGATTCAATGTACAATCAACCACAAACAGATGTAGTTTATGGAAAGAACGACTACTACGTCGGAATAGGAACCAATTGCTTTATTTAATCAGAATGCATTTAGTAACAGTAGCGATAGAATAATGAAACACACGCTACTTTTCGAAGGTGGAGCAATAATAAATCAGCGATAAAATCAGCACTTTCGTTTTTTCTTCTACATGGTCGAGAAGTTTTAAAATAGACCTGTCCATACGTGAGAGTTATATATACAGTTTTAGGTCTTATGATGTTGATGTTTTTTGCATCGTATCAAACAACCAAAGCACTTGAAAGTTTCTCGGCACTAGGAAAATGCTATCGTAACTACGGCCATCGCAATAAATTCTCATGGTCAGAACATCAAGAGAATCTGTCTTCTAAAAATTTGCATTATCCACTTTGACAATTAACATCGACCCTGTACGCACTACAAAATAAAAATGGTTTTAATGAACAATCTCTTTATGTTGACGAAGTGAACCTAAATATTCTCATTCATGGTATAAAAAAATCAATAGTTTGTTTGGTATTCTGATTTTTATTCGAAATAGGATTTTAGTCAATGAACATATTCATATATTCATAACGTATTCATCAAGGAGCATATGAATATGAATATGTTCAATCAAACTCTATTATCCAAACCGAAATAGTGATTATATATAAATAAGCGCTTCATGCCAAAATCTATAAAATCTATAAGATTAAAATAAAAAATATTAGGTATCATCGTTGGATTTCAGCTGAGTTTACATACATACGTAGATCTTAGTCGCAAATCTGTGCAATAATTTTTGATCTATTTAAATTTAATCATTTTTAATAGGTCAATTTCAATAGAACTCAACTTAAATTAATGCTTTTTATAATATTGTTACGAAAATAAATAGTGCGTAAAGAAGATACAAAAAACATCAGTTCATTTAAAACTGTATTGTGTGATCCTAGTCTATTGGTCCGTATCAAGGCTGTCAATATGCCACCCTCTTGTGTTATTAACAGTGTTACCAACTGCGTATTGAAGGGTGTTACCGTACCGATTTTGGGTGTTACATTTGAACTAACGGAAATAAATCGAGTGTTGTAGTAAGTACAAGAAGATTCGGAAGTAGTGTCAATGGTATATAAAAGACGGCGCATTATGCATTAGATATAGTTTGTCAGATATTGTGTAAAGTTGTAATTTAAAAGTCTTAAAGTAAGGTCGTGTTAAGACGTTTGTTAAAGTGTTGAGTAATTGTGTATCAAGTGGAAGTTAAAGAAGTTGCTGTATAAAGATAAATTGTAGAAATAAAATAAAAGACTATACTATAAAGTAAAACATAAATTCGCTGCATTTATTTTATTTTACGCAATTTAAAAGAACTCAAATATTTTTAAAAGGTTAAAACGTAACAATATATTCTAAACTATTCGAAACAAGAATTCGAATTTGGCTTCGTTCTGATGGAACCACATTATTAATGTCAACTAGTTTAAATACGAAAAAATTTCTTGATATATCCCTGTACCGTTTAACATTAACAGCAACATTGTGACCATCATCGTTTTTGAAGACATATGGACCAATGATAAGGCCGGACCACAAAGTCACCAAACGGTAATTTTCTGTGGAAGCAAGGGTGTTACGACGAAATTTTGTGGATTATCCTCATTCCAAACACGACGATTCTGCTTATTATTATCTCTTTATTGCGCAAGACTCCTTATTATTGAAAAACTATTACTTTTTTATAGAATCTTTGCCATTGACATAATTTAAGCTCAACAAAATTCTGGTATTCAGAATTATCGAGGGCCAATTTTATTAGGATATATGTTTTTAACAACATATGCTGCCTTGCTGTTGGTTTTATAAATATTTTTTATTATAGTGGCTTTTTGATGCCAAAAAAATAGAAATTGGATTTAGTTTGGCAGCAGCATCAAAGGATATTGTCTAGTCTTTTTCTGTGCTGCCCTTAATATAATCGTCTTCTTAAAAACGTGAGTTATCTTTTTGCTATCTGCTGCTTGCAGTTATCTATGTGTTTAAAGAATAAACGACAACATTTTTATAATTCTTTTTTTTGTATGTTTCGACAATATTTTATATTATTCTCGAAGTTTCTAAATTGTAGAAATATGTTTATAAAATCAGTAATTTATTCGACGAACTTTTGGAGCTCTTAGTGAATTTTACAAAGATTTTAATTTCGGTTCAATAGATAAGGCAAAAAGAAAAAACAAAAAAAAACTGAATGAGGTCTTTATATGCAGTAAAACCAATCGAAGACAATTCAATATGACACCATTCACAAAAATTAATATTTTGTTGTGGCTTGTCAACCAATGGTTCTATTTATCCATATACAGTGGCGACAATTGATATAAGAATTTTGTAAATCTCTTGTAATTTTCTTTAAATTTAAATTCTATAAACAGACATTTTATTGTTTTGTTGTTTACTTTAATTTAGCACAACAAAAAATCCAAAAGCTAAACATAGATTTAAAAAATATAAAAGGTTTAGATCAGTTGCATTTAGACATTTTAAATAGCTCGCGAAAAAAATTCCATTATTATCGGTCAAAGTAAGCACTTCAATCAAGATTTGTGGAAATTGGTTCTTGGTTTCCGAAAAGACATGTTTTCCGTAGCAGACATTGCCCATAACTATAACTTTACCAAATTAATTAACTTTACCAAATTAGTAGACAATATTATTTTAAAGAGACGTCAAAAAACCTCCCAGAGAACTGATAACGCGATTGTTCGAATGTGCCGAAGGAAAGATTGATCTTACTTTTGATAGAAAGCATTCAAAATAAACATGAAATTATTGAAATAACGTACAGTTTATAGATGAATATAATCTTAAACGCTTTGGCTTCGATGATAGACTTTACACTATCTTGATCAAAAAGTTTCAGGTATGACCCACGAGTGGCGGTCCCATCTTTCCGATTTCAGTTGTTTCTTTTTTAGGTTGGTATATCTGCTGTTGATATTCACGCCAAATCTTAGCGTCATAGCTTGACATTTGCTCAAATAAATTAATAATATTTAGTTAACCAATAAAATTATTCTTAAATGTTTTATTGTTTTTATACTCCATATAAGGACTAACGATTTAGGCGAGTATAAAAGTCTAAGGAAACCTGGTCCACTAAACATTAATCAAGTAATTTATAAGCACAATTTGTTCAACATCTAAACGGGCTGTTTAAATTGTAGCCACTGTATATAAGTACATAAATTTTTGTTTTTTTGGCTAAATGTGGTAAGAATTGCTGTTTTGCGGTTACAGTGAATGATATATTTTACTGATGTATGCTCGAAGAATTTCTGTTTCGAAAGTTTTATGAGATAAACGGGATGGTGTTAAATGCCATACAGCTCATGGAACATCATTTTGGTGATAACGTTATTTTATTAAATATACTGCTTCTTCTTCACTATGGTTTGAGATTTGACGCCATTGGTTTTTTTTATACTTTTAAAGTATAAATACTGTTCAATTTCCCTTAAAAAAATAATGGTAATAATAATAATATAATATTGAACTTCTTAATTTATTTAAATTTTTTATTTTATTTCAAAATAATGTTTTTTATATTTTTCACGTAACTCGAATATTTGAATTCCACTAAATATTTAAATCAATCTCCGCATATATATGATTCATTTTATTGATATAAAATATGTATATAAAATTAATCATTTTTCAAGAAAATTTAAATCGAAATAAGAGAATTCCAAAAACTGAATGAATGAATAGCATTTACTTAAATTGAAAACCGATAAAAGGTTAAATAATTTACACAAATTTATATTACAAAGAATGATTGAAAATGCAAATAAATAAAAATAATCTCTGACTAAGAGTATTTTGTCTTTTTTGTATTAGAATGGCTATCAATGTCATATTTTAATATCTTTTCATTTTTTAACTCTATTCTTATAACATATTCGTATACTCTGCAGCTTAAGTAAATAAATAAAATTTGTAGACTCTTTAGCTCTAAAAACATTCATAATTATGAAGAAGATGCTGATGATGACGACGATTTTTTTTATCGATAAATACTTATCTTCACATATATTCGCTTACAAATACTGGCAGAAAGAGAAAGTGCCTCTAGCAAGTTTTAATTTAGTTGTGAATCGAAGAAATTGAAAGAAAAAAGTGTAAAAGAATGTCAATTTGTTGTGATTATAACTTGAACGTTTTTACTAAAAAAAAAACTTTTGCTTTTCTTTAAGTTGTAACTCACGCCTGGCCTAAGAGTGTAGCAACAAATTGCCCAAACTTAAACAAACACACACACACACACACACACTGAAATACTGTGAATACGTTGTCAATAAATTTTTTATGTTAAAAACGCTTTCCCTTCCTGTGCGCTTAACTCGTGTCTCTTCGATTTAGTGGGTTAGGCTGGATGAATGATTGAATGAATGAATGAATGGTTAGATGGATGACTTTTTTTAGTCGTTGGCTGGCGGGCTGGATAACTTATTTTCAGTCGTCTTTTTTTTTTCTTCAACTGTAATTCGTGATAATATTGATCGTTGAAAGTAAAAGCGGTATTAATAAAGTAATACGTATGCTACTCTAATTGGGTTGTGGTACGTTATTATGTTTGTATCTAAACCGCGAGTATTTTTGGTTGTTGTTTTAGGTTTGATAAACAACTTTTTCTTTTTATTGATTCTTGAATTGCCACTTTTTTTCTGCAAGATCGTTAATTAAGTTATGTGCTTATGGTCTCTACAGCAGCAAACAAATAGTTTTGGTTTAGCACAACAATTTCGATGTTGTTAACAGGTATTTAAAACAAAAACAAAAAACAAGAATTTTTAAATTAAGTTTGACCTCTCAGGACAACTTCGAATTTAGTTCTACATTTTTCAGAAGATGGATTAGTTTATTTATTTATTTTTATTCTTTTTTATTCCTTAAGAAACATAGCGTCGCAAAAATAAATATAATATTATTATTATATTTCGTTCCAGTTTAAGTTTAGAATCTCTATGTCTTATTCTATTTGCTGTCTTCTGGCTTAGAATAGGCGGCCTTGAGATGGGTGCTATGAGATTTCCAGTCTAAGTGACTGATTTCCAACGAGCTTTACCGACCCAACCTCATTTATATTTTCTGATTTTAATTTGAACTGATTGTGCTCAGTGTGGTTAATTGTTCTGTGAATATTGTAACAAATTTTCACAAGCATTTGTTCATTAAGACTTGAATATTCTGAATATCTGGTTATGCAAAATGCTGCTGAGAGCTATCGAAATCGATAACTATGGTTGGACAGTTGAGAATGTCAAACTGTGTTGACATTTCTGTTCAGTAAAGTTTGGTAAGTCATCATGAACCGCTTAACGCCAGAACTACGGGTCCATATTGTGGAATCTATTTTGAAAAAATAAATCTGTTGGCGAAGATCATATCAATGAATTGTGTTTAAGAACGAAGCTAATTTCTAAACTGCTACGTCAAAAAAAAAAAATAAAAAATCCGGTATTTGAAGGAAGACAATCTTCGAGCAAATGCCGAATAATTATTGAAATTGACTGTTTGGTGCGGTTTACACGCTGACAGCATCAGCGTTCCTTATGCTACAGAGCCATGCTGCATGAATTTTTGTATGCAAATATAAATCTGATAAACATTAACAACATTTGGTTCTACCAAATTAAGCCATAAAGTGCGCTTAGCAATCGATTTATTGCAAAGTCAATTTTGTGTCTACTTTCATTCCAGAAGCACTCATATTCACTGGCTTCCACGTTCGTGCGATTTGAAGTCCTCTGGACTACTTTTTATTGGGCTATGTTATGTCATTAGTTTATGCCAACCAGACCAAACCAGCGACTCTTGAAGCATAAGCTAAAATTGAAGCCACCATCAGCGTCATACGATCAGATTTATTGGAAAAAGTAGGCAAAAATTGAACTGAGCGAATGGACCATGTAACTCGTAGCCGCGGCCGCTATATTACGGAAATTATATTTGAAAAATAAATGTCATGAATTTATGCTTCAGATTATAGTAAAAAAATTGCATTTCAACAGTTTTTTGTCCTGTATTATAATTTTAAGCTCTTAAGCTCTTTATACACCACTCTATAGAACAGCTATAATCGTCGAATTAAATAGGCATAGTTTTGTACTTCTCGAGTGAGAGTTTGATTTCCTGATAGATGAACCAACGACTTATCTCCATTCGGTTGAGGATATAATTTTGTGGTTCACCAGTCTTGTAATTATGTAGAACGAGTTCACCTTCTTTATTATTTTATTATTTACACGGAGCCTATTTTTGATGTCTATTTTTAAGCCTCCACAGGATACTGTTTACAGAACTACACTTAGTTTAGTTTTTATATTGGAAAAAGTGTGGAAAGGATATAGCCGGCCCTATAGCCACTATGTTATAACTATGTATTCACTGAATAGTTGTTATTTGTAGGACTTAGGGCACAATTAAATAGGAATTTTGAAAGTGCGTACTCTTATCGAATGTCAGTTTGATAATTATCATATCGTTTAGTACGATATGTAGCGTTGGCACATTCACTTCTTACCTACTATCTTAGTAGGTTCTATAAAAGTACAGGACAAAATGCTTCATATAGCATTATGATCGAAAGTGTTGAATGCATTTCCGAAATCGATAAATGTTTAAGACAGTGGTGATCTTCATTCAAACGACTTTTCTATTATTACTTTTATGCTGACGACATGATTGATATAAAACATATGTGGGTCTTATGCACTTAAACTTAGTATGTGAGCAATCACCTTGGAAATATAGTATGCTGTCCAATCATGGAGATTCATTTACATCATTAAAATATGTAATGGCATTATATATTTCCGCGGCACAGGGTGAGTTGGTAAAAATATTCTTATGTAAGGTATTAAGTAAGTAAGATATTATATAAGAAATTAATTTGAACGTCTCTGATTTCACTATTTACATTTGTCTATTGGCTATCAGGTTTCATTATAAAAATAATGTGTATTTCATCGAATTATTACACAAGCAATAAAAGAAATATTTTTCTTGTTACAAATATTAAGTTTTTAATATTTTACACAAGTAAATATTTTATTACGTGGCAAAGTAAACGTAATTTTATTGAAATTTAATTTAATAAAATTTTATGAAAATGTATAAACATTCAAATAATTTATACATACATACATAATGTATGTACATACGGTATTTTAGTAAAAAATTTGTTTAAATTTAATAAACTGAGTTGATATAATTTTTTTTTAACAGTAATTTTTTAGTTATTTTTTGAATTAATCTTCATATGAATAATAATTTATTTATTATATTGACACATGTTTTAATTAAAAATTCAAAAAGCAAAAAGTTAACCGAAATATGTATGCATGTATTGGATTTTATTTTTATACATACAAAATTATAAGCAGTATTTAGTTGGCATATCAGCATAAATGAAATTATTCCCTTAACCCTTATATACACAGCCAGATACCCGAGTGCTTATAGCATCTTCAACTTAGTTTTTCTCTTCAACTGAAATGTCTTGACAACTCGAACTTTTGCGTTGAATTACATTAAACAGAATAACGGAAAAGCTTGCAAGCGTGAGTCGAATGAAAGTAAAACTAATATAAGCTTTTTGACGAAGCAAAAAGTATTACATATTTTGGTAGCCCAACGACATCAGATCGAGGTGCCAAAACGAATATTGGTGATAATCTTGACAAGGCATAAGCGGTTTTTGAAAGTTTTCAATAAATATATTAGTGTAGGCAACTACCATCTCCAAGCCAAATACGAATTATTCTCGGTGAAACACGGTCCGTGTTAGTGATAGTAACAAAAAAACTTTAAGCTTTCATCAACCAATGCCAGAAAAAAATTCGGTGCATATGGTGAACTTACAATTGGATTTCCAAAACAAAGGTACATATAAGGTTTGCTTCAAAATGATAAGGTTAATTCATCCAAACTATAAAATGTCAGCTTATTAAAAAAAATCTATGTTCAAATAAGTGAATTATAAGCCGGTTCTGCTCTTAGAGCTATACCGTTATATTATGTTTCTTTAAATTTATGTAAATCAGTGATCAGTGATTCTTTTATCCTAACTTTTATTTAAACTAAGCATTAATCAATTACTTTTAATTTATGCAGTTCCTATTTCCTTCTATTGTCTTAAAAATACGGGATGGCATCGCACCTTCTAAATTGTCCAGAACATTGGAGCGAATTTCGCGCCAGCTGTTGCAGATTGCCACTTTTAATTCATCTTTTGTCCGGTACAGTTTGTTGTCTGCATAAACATTACGCACAAGCAGTCCCCACAAATTTTCCAAATTTTTTAAGTCGGGGGAACGTGCTGGCTAATCAAGTACTTTAATATTGTGCTCCTCAAACCATTGTCTACTCGACTTGCTGACATGAATTGATGCGTTATCTTGCTGAAAGGTAAAAGTTTTGTTAGCATTTTGGGCCAAATATGGTAGCAAACGTTCACAGAGAATGCCGTGATACTCTGAGCTATCCATTCGAGTGCTTAGAAATTGAACAGAAAAGTTCCTGTAAAAATATAAATATGCAATCACAAAAAGTATCAAGTTCAAATTATGGAATAAAAAAAGGATATTTTATAAAAGAATCCACGTATGATCTGCTTTGCATGTTTCCTTTAAATAGAGCTCTTTCTTATTTTTGGTAATGTTTAGGCATACTCTACAATATTATCCAAAAAAGTTAGAGAAATTTTGTTCCAGTCGTATTATATTCATTGCCATAGTTTCAACATGTTTTCTGAAGCCCAATAACATTTTTCCAGGTATTTTTTTGTTATGGTTCCAAAATTCACCATTGGACTGGGGCTAGGGCTTTATGGTGACCAATCCATCTCCCAAATTTATTGTTGCGGCATTTATTATTTAGCTATTTCAGCGGTCCGTCTTGGATCAGTATTTTTACTTTTAGCGAACAATCTAAAGATTTCAAAATTAAGTGTTAAGTTGTATCGTTAATGCACCGTGCTACGGACGAGTTGCGAGCTAGAGTGTGATCTTGTTATGTAATTAATTATCGCCGCAATTCGAAAAAGTGTCATTATCTCACCATGTAAGTAGCGTAGCTTCAACCCTTACCGATCGAAGTAAAAAGCCATTCTCTCTGCAATATCTCTGCTGATGATCATTAACTTAATTGTGCTCAAAATAATTTTAAGTAAATTGTTCGTTTGTTTATTTTGTTAACTATATAATTACAATGTAAATACTTGTAGTAATATCTAGGAGAAGACTGGCACATAAACGAACCATGGGATGAGCTAAAAGAAGGAGTAATTATAAACAAACAAACAAAATTTAAATTGGAACTAGTCTTGTCAACATCACAATTGAGGTTATTGCTCAAATTATTTGTAAACGTCTCGCCGATGTTTTTAATTATATGCTTCTCCACGAACAAGTTGATTTCCGGACTCAAAAATCTAGAAATCATCATCAAACAGTCCGTGAAATGGCATTTAGCTCTATATTTGGCTATTTCTAGATTTTAAGAAAGCTTTTGATTCCTCAGCACATTCTGCAATTTGCAATACACTGGCTTGTAAAAGAAAACCTTCGGAGTTAATCGGTATTGTTACGAAAATAAAAATGCCTAAAAAGAAAATACACCACATTAGTGCCTTTGGGTCTATATTGTGGGATTTTTGTCTATTGGTTTGTGTCAACGTTTATAATGTGTTACCCTGGTATTGCCGTACTGATTTGTGAATTTGATCGTATTGCTGTACTGATTTGTGTATTTGGCGGCATTGCCAATTCGACCATATTTCGATAACACAAGTTTACATATTTAAAATTAACGGACATAAAATAGAGGAGTGAGCTTGAGACTTTTCCGGAACTTTCCAAATTGTCGGTAATAAGATATATAAGGGGTCTGCTTTGCCTTTGTTGATATAGTTATCATTTTGCAGTCATAAAGGTGTTTAGGCGTAAATAAAAGTGTTGTATAAACGAATATTAAGTGCAAGATAAATAAGTTGCTGTATTAAGATAAACTGTATAAAGATAAAGTGAGGAAATAAAAACTGTAAAATAAGAAAAACGTGGTGGTTATATTATTTTGACTCAATTAGAAAGAACTCAAAGGTTGTAAAAAGGTTAAAACCTAACGGTATTGTAAAAGCTCTTTACACCAACGCTAGTTACAGCAATCTACAAGAAGGAAGTGTCAGCCGTCCAATTGCCTTCAGAGCTGCGGTATTTTTCCAATGCTATTCAATAGTATTTCTGACTGCTAACTGCAACGAGGCAAGAGAGATAACCTGGGGTCTAAACGGATGACTAGAAGATCTCTACTATGTCAACAACATCAGTCATTTGGCGCATAGATATAATGATATGAAGGGAAAGTTTGAATCAATGCTTCAAAAACAGGGCTAAGAATTAATATCGCCAAAACGAAATTTGTGCGAACTTTTACCTCCAACACAAGTAGTCTCCGTATTGACAACCAACATTTGGAGAACGTAACATAATTCTGCACCTTGTAAACATTTTGACATCGTCTGGTGGTTCGAGCGCGGATATAAGAAACAGAATTAACGTCGAAAATCAAGCATTTATAGGCCGCTTTAAGCCTATATGGCGATCATCGCACATTTCAGTCAACTCCAAGTTCAAAATATTCCAATCCTGTTTAAAATCCACGCTTTTGTACGAATGTGAGTCGTGGAACGCAGCCATTAAAGAAGTAGCGGCAATCTAGACATTCACAAGCCGATGCTTGGGACGAATCTTGAGGGTATTTTATCCATACATGATCTCCAACCACAACCTCTGGCAGAGGACAAGTCAAACTCCAATAAAAACTGAAATTCTCAGAAGGAATTGGAGATAAATAGAGTATACATTGCGAAAGCCTGATAGTGATATAACTAACACGACCATAGAGTGGAGTTCGCTGTGAAATAGAGGACAAGGTTCAACAGCTCCCACCTTGATACGGCTGTTAGAGGAGGAAGCTACAAAGTACAACAACAGCTGGAACCAAGTCAAGACGCTGGCATTGGATAGATCACAGGGGAATAACTTTGTAATGGCGCTATGATCCTTACAGAATCCAAAAGTAACAATCATAAAACCTAAGTGTTAATAATTGAAAAACATTTTTTTTCTACTTTTTTTTCAACGCCCCTGTGGAGAACTTTATTAAGGTTTATTGGGAAGTTCAGTGGAATTTTTGTTAATGTATTTTATGCAAGCAATCACAGAATTATTACCCTAATTTTCTTTAAGTAAAATGCTAAATTTATTATTAATCTTTACTGAAACAATCAAAATAGTAAACAACAAATAGTTGCTTGTTCTTAAAATTTCTTAGAATATTATTTCATAAATGATTACATACTCATAGCAGAAAAAAAATCATTTAAATATTTTAAACGTTACTTTACGTTTTATTTTATTACTGATCGACTCATTAAAATTTCATATAAACATTTTTTTTACGGTAATACTTTTTAATTTCTTTTCTAAACCATAAAATGAATTCTAGATAATAAATTATAAATTAATTTATAAATATATTTTTTGTTACTATATTTTCTTTTTGATTTTATTAAACATATTTATGTACATATTTAATTATTTTATGTATTTTTTTCCTTTTCTTTCTTTTCATTTTATTCCATAAACAAATTTAGAAAACTTTTACTATTTTTTTTTTCTTTTTTCAAATTCTTTTAGTCCAAACGATAAACTGCTACTGTAATAATAATAACAACATCAGCAGCTACAAAACACTTCAGTCGGACCAAGTAACTACTACTCTACCTCCTTCTCTTTATTGCTTCTAAGACGGTTTGCGTTAGATTATTCGGAGTTTGTTTTATTACTCTCCTACATATTTTGAATTTTTTTTAACACAATTTCAGTACGATAATGGTTGGCATAGTTTGTATTGTTTTTTTTTAATAATTCTATTTTATATTTATATACAACGTACAGCAGTTTATGTAGACACCGATACCACGTTATACGCAGTGAATACAATATAATAAAACTTAAAATGAGATTTTTATAGTATACTTTATAGCTCGTAGTCAAAATAAAGTATTATTAAAATTATTCTCAATTTGCTTGTACGAGTCTAAAGGCCATGACAGATATGTTGTTTATACACCATGATATGGATACTAGGGCTTTTGAATAATAATTCGGAAAAATTTCGATTTGAGTCTTTTTTTGTTAAGTTGGTATATCTGTTTTTGATATTATCTTAGGGCCATAGCAAAGGCTACGTAGCCAAGAGCACATCGATTTTTTTACAATTTTAAAAATAAATTTAAATTTGCAACAACGAACTTGTATTAAATTTTGTGTAAAAAGCTGATTTGAAGGTGACCGAACGTTGGAGATGTTGGAAAAGTGTTTTGACAACAAGTCTCTAAAGAAAACGGTCATTTACCATTGGCACGAGCTGTTCAAAACTGGTCGTGAGTCAATTGAAGATGATGAACGTAGTAGCAGACCATCGACATCGAAAACCGATGAAAACACTGATAAAATAAAAGAAAAGTTGGTTAATAACCGCAAATTAACCATCAGAGAGATAGCGGAGAACTTGAGTATTGCCTATGGATTCGTCCAGGACATTTTGGTTAATGATGTGTTTTTCCGTCGTATAGCAGAACAGTTGGTGCCAAAAGGCCTCAATTTCATGTAAAAAGGAGACCGCGTTAAGGTCGAAAAAGACATGATTTTCGAGAGTACGACACGCAATCCAGACATCAGCCAAGTGAATAGCGTTCACCAAATGAGCCGAGATTAAAAAAACCACGTCGTTTTCAGTCAAAAAAGAAGGCAATGCTCACGGTTTTCATGGATTATAACGGCCAGACAGTAAACAAAGATTATTATTTGGACGTTATGAAACGTTTAAGTGAAACGATTCGCCGAAAGAGACCAAAAAACAAGTGTATTTTGCACCATCGCACATTATGCCGCAAACACCACCTAACAGCCACCGAATTCACCTGATTTGGCTTCCTGTAACTTTTTTCTGTTCAATCGAATTTAAAACCATTACGGGAAACGCGTTTCGTCAACAGAGAGGAAATAATGGAAAAATCGCAGGAAGCACTGATGGACATACCGAAAACTGGCATAAGTGTGTTGCAGTCGATCAGGGGAAGTTATCGACAGCGCTATAGATAGAAAATACCGCAAGCCGTTTAAACCATCGTTAGGAATAGAACAACATAATGTTAAATATTAATGTTACACAACAGTGGCAGTCCAACAACATTTGTATGGTTACACAAAAACTTTTGACTAATTGGAGAATGAACCCGACATTTTGACACAAATTTCTTTTGAAGATGCAACGAAAAAAAAATAAGGTAAGGTGTGTTACAATATCTCTAGTTATTCCTTTAATGCTCGTAATTTTTACAAGTACATACATTCACATGTAGGTATCTAACTGTAAACTTAAAATAAAAATAATATAAAATGACAAATATATTTGACAAAGGTTGCCATATTTTAAAAGAATATTTAAAGATAAAAACACGTAGGCCAATGTAATGTTGAAATTACCAAAGTTAAACAACTTTACCGGATAGGTGCAGATAACTGTTACGTACGAACACGACCATATATTTGTTTAGAGAATTTACGGGGGTTACTTATGGTATTATTTTAAAACTGATGAATTTAATTTTAAATATTAAAAAACACAAATTGGCAAACAAACATTAGCAAAAATAAAACAATAATTAAATTGTTATTTCCATACGAGAAGCGCACATCTACAATGATTGCAACTATTGTAGACCAAATAAAATACCAACCTTTAAAAAATCTGAAAATTCAAATAACGCGCAGAAATATTTAAAGCATAAAGTTTCATCATATAAGTCAATCTGTTGTGCTGGCTTAAGGTTTAAACTTTTTAGATAGTGAAACGCTAGCTTCTATAATATTGTTACGAAAATAAAAATACAGCACTGCATTGTAGGATTTTGGTATATGTCAAGTTGGCAGCACTGCCACATCGAATATCTTTATGTTACATTTGAATTAGCGGAATTGGAAATAGACATGGGCTGAAAAAACCCAGGCCTAACACATAGAAGACGCTAGATTTATTGAAGTCACCTTCAAAAGACAGCTTTTAAGATTGCACTATATTCTATTAATTAGTTTGTGAGTTGTTGTGCTAGGAGTGATGCTACTTTTGTTATTTTTAGAACAATGGATCAAAAAGAATTTCGTGTTTTAATTCTACATTCCTTGATGGGGAAAAATAACGTTGAAATGAAGCAATGGCTTTAAAAATGTTACGGGGACTCCACTCCATCAGAAACAACAATAAAACGTTGGGTTGTGGACTTCAAACGTGGTCCTAGAGACACCGATAACGCTGAACGCAGTGGACATTCAAATGAGACGGTAACACCAGCAAACGTCAAAAATACAATGAATTATTGCAAAGTGAAGTTGCGCAAGCTAGCTAATATCGTAAAGATATCGAAAGAACATGTTGGCTTTATATTGCATGACAATTTAACTATGAGAAAGCCATGTTCAAAGTGGGTACCGCGTTTGCACACTGTTGGCCAAAAACAATTCAATCAAAACAATGGCAAAACTACATGAATTGAACTTTGAATTGCTTCTACATCCACTGTATTTGACAAATTTGGCTCCCAGTCACAAATAAATGCTCTCAGACTTCAAGAAACTGCTCACCGGTGACAAATTTCGCATATAAGACAATACATTGAAAGCCTGATAAGCAACAAATCAACCAACCCAATATCTTTCTGGATAAATAATTAAGGCTTTAAAATATCTTGTAATCTTAGCTATTTCGGTGAATTGTTAAATGAGAAATGAAGTTGCCTGAGGTCAACTAAAGTTGATATAAATACTTGCATTACAAAAAATAATTTCTCATCGATTAATGCTATAAGGCTACCGACCATAGACTACAAGCTATCAAAAATAGAATACAGGTGTGCATATAGGAACAATTATTTTAGCGGCAACATGGCTACTGACTGCACGACTACCGTTGTAGCCCGTAGCCAACATAGGCTGATTTCTATTTTTCTTCTTTTCTTCTTTCTGTCAATACAATAAGATGCATGAAATAGGCGTTTTAAAATGCAAAACATTAAATATATACATTGAAAACGTAAAGAAAAAGTATGTGGCACCAATGGAAAAGAATAATCATATGTCCATTTCGTTAATTGGCTACATGTGTAGTCGATGGTCGGTAGCATTGAATATGTTTATAGTATAAGTATTTTAATTTTGTTATGTTTCACAAAATCGGCTGTTCATTTATAAATTTCGTTATATTTCTTTTTGTTAAGAATTTGTATTCAAGTCAATATCGATATTGGCAATGATTAGTCATCCATTATCGATATATATAGATTGTGATCTCTACCGGCAGTTCCCCATAACTAGTGTTCGAGCTGATAGCTGTACTATTTTAATAAGCCGTCATTAAAGTTTATAGTTTAAATATCTCAATTCAAGGGTTTTTTGGTATTTTGATTATTTTTTCTCTATTATTCTTCTTATTCAATATATATGCAAATCCATGATCAAACTAACTCAAAAAAAGGGTATAAGTACTGAATTGTACCTATTCGTATACCTAAGTACGAATCGTGTATATAAGATAAATTTATATAAATGATATTGCGGTGGTAGCACTGTTAATAGTTAACTAAATTCAATATCGTTATACATATACAATATTTCAAAAGTAATAATTGATGTATGTAAATGCGTTTGTTGGAAAGAAAAATGACCTCTAATTTCTTTTAGAGCAAATAATTCATTCACTTCTTGTATTTTGATACCCTATAACACTGCATATATTGTTCATGCATTCTGCTTGTGCTCAAATTTGTAACACACCAAACATAGTTTAAGAAACGGATATGATTACACAGTATACGCTTTCCGGGTTGGATAAGAACAAACTGCACTTGAGTATTCTAGCGCAGGAATAAAGACAAAAATACTTTGTAATCTGGTAGCTCTTTGAAGCAAGATTGCTACCTGTTGATTGTGTACAGTTTTTCGGGAAGGCTTGAATCCAAATTCAGCAAAAACTTTTTAATTATAAACTACGGCTCATCAGGATAGAACCACATTGTTTTTTAATAATAAACAAAAAATAGAGAATTGTGTAATCATGAAAGGAAAAATTCCTATACAATGGACTTGGGTTTGATATTTGAGCTTTAGTCAAAATTTAAAGTGTCTGCTATTTGCCTGAAAAAAATTTCATTTATTGCTTCTAAATTCGTAATTTGTGCTGTTCTTTTATTTAAAAACGATGTGTTTATATCCTGATTAATTAGAATGTATGTTAGAGTAACCAAACACCGGTTAACTGTTTTTTCCTTTTTCTCCAAGGTGGAATATAGGGCCACAACAAATTTTACCAATCATATCTTATTAATGCTAACAATTTTATCTCATTCTACGACTATAATCTTCCTCCTGTGTTAGTCTTCAAATTTGAGCGAGCCTGCCTCTACTGCCCTGTAGATTTCATTCAAAGGGTTTCTTAGCAAGATTGTTAAGGTTTTGGAATATTATTTAAACCTCTTTAAGTCTTACGGAATGTAACCTTTAAAAGAAAGTTAAAAGTTTCTCTTTTAAACTTTTTCGTATTAATTGGTTTACAAAGAAAATAAATATTAACTATCAAGAAAAGAATTTGCGTCTACTAGAAAGTCTCTACTTATCTCTATTCCTTTCCGATTAATTTCTATAAACTCAAGACTCATGAAACTAAAGTTTTCATTTTTAAAGTTCGAAAACTGGTTTTTTAAACAAAATTTTTTGTTAATTCGAGGACTGTTTATTTTTAATGTCGCTTTTCTGAATCTACAACCCAATGAAGAATCGCATTATAACAAATACTCTCAATGACTTACTTAATCTGAACAGGAAGAAGGTACTACACCTATGCAGTGTAGACATAAATATTGAAATTGGGGTCCATTAGATTTTTTTTTTTTTTTTGAACAGTGTGATAAAAATGTGCAAGTCAGGAAAAATGTGTAATTACATCTGTTGATTGTATGGTGTTAGAACGGTTTCTTTGTCAGATTTCTATAGTTTTTATCGCGTTTCTGTCTTCGTAGTATCATCCACTGCTATAAACATTACATCACTCATCAACAGATCCACGGTTTGTTATATACTTCTGCTCCCATCGGAGCTATAAATCTATATACTATGTTTGGTTTACCGCAGTAGGGCCTAAGCTTTCTTTTGCTAGACATTCCTTAGACACAATAATCTGCTTTGCCTTGGCAGTCTTGCGAGTTCTCCTGACAAACATTTCTGAATTTATTAAAAGAAAATTAAACATATCTTCTAAAATATTAATCGTCCAACATTTTCTTACGTTATGCGCTCTAACTTTTCTAAATAATTTATTAATAGATTAATGCGCTTCTTTAAACAAAAAGCCAATAGGTACTTTTGAATTTTGAACTACTTCCCAACTGTAAATCAACATTTGTTTACAATTTAAAAAACTTTTTTTTAAATTGTTTTCACCTATAACGTTGACAGCCAATTAAACTGAAATTAAATTCTAATGTTAAAAATTGTCATATAGTCGTACGAAACTAAATATTCCGCAACAAACATGGTAGCGTTGTATATATAATAATCGGTCTTGGCCAGTCATTTTTTTTTTTTTTTCATAAATACACTTATAAATATATTTCCAAAAATCAAAAGTACTTTTCATTTTGTATTACTTTTCGATAATTCTTATATTATGAACATATTGATTTTCTTTTTATGTAATAAAATAAATTCCCATTGAATAGATTCTAAAAACGTAAGGAAAAAAGAGAAAACAAAATATAAAATAAGAATTGAATGCTAATGAAATTATTCCAGCAGCATATAAAGTTAACGACCAGGGGAATGACTGGATGAATGAATGAATGATTTTAAGAGTCAATATCTAACGTTGTGATATGATGAATAAAATCAAATTAAGAATCAGTACATTTCTCACAATATTATTTTCAAATTTTTTTCTTTATTCTGTTGCTGTTTGAATATCAAAATAGTCAATATGCTGCTTTACAATAACAATATGGACGAGTATGCAACAAATAGAATAGAATGAGAAAAAACATCAAGAACATACATACCTCTAAAAATGTACGTATAAGTAAAGTTTTGAAAAATAAGTTTTCTTTTTTCCTCATTTTTATCAAACTGTATGTCGTTATAGAAAAGAACGAAAACAAGCAGTGGTGGTCAAAAGTACTTGCATCATAGTAAAAAATGCTAAATTTTTTTTTTAATTTAACAATCTCATGATTCTTCAAGTGAAAAATATTTCTTCCCACTTAATGGCTTAATTACAATAAAAAAAAATGTTTTTACCCTCTCTGCTCTGGTGCTCACTGTAAAGACATGACGAGTAGTAGGTTTTTTCCATAAAATTGTTTTAAACAATATTTTTTTAACTGCTTTTCACACAAACATTCGGCATGACAATGAAAACTTTATTAATATTGGTAAATATTTAAATAATATTAAAATTAAAATATCAATTTCATTATGTGATTTTGACTTTTTCGATTAATTATATGTATGTATCATATATTTATGTGTGCAACATATCCATGCATATGTAAATAGATTACCACACATACTATGGCATATTATTAAGTAGTATATGTGTGTGTGATTTCATTAAAAATATATTAAAATGCGGTATAAAACAAGCAGATAATTATATTATATTTTTCAAGCATACTTTATGGCTTATCGAAAAATGAAAATAAATAAATATTTTGCAACATACGAGGGCAGTTACATAATTTTGTGACTATTGAAATTAATGATATGCTATGACAGCTTGGTAAAGAAAGCCTGGGGAAGCTAAAACTATGAAAATATTAGGCATGGTCTTTGTACCGCCTGCCTCGATATTACTAGGGCAATTAGAAGGTGTCAAATACCAGCGCTTCAAATCTATGTGATGAGGGAGGCGGCATGTTCGGCCCGAAATGTTTCAGGAAGTCTGTCTATTCGATGTTAGTTGGCCGGGAAACCGTCTTCAATTCTGTATGGTATGCCTGTGGATCTGTGTTTTGGCAGTTAATTCAGGGCCGCGCCGCGATTTTTGGTCTAATAAAATCTTAGTTCGGAGTGCGTTTGATCTAAACTGGTATACCGATGGCTCCAAAATTGATGACTATGTTGGTGCTGGTGTTCAGGAACCCAACCAAAAATAGTCGATCTCAGTGATCGCTGAGTGCCTAGCAGGCTGGCCATTGCTGTATGTGCGGAGATCAACCTGGACAGTCGGGTCAAGGGTAAGACCATTAATATTTTCTATGGCAGCCAAGTGCCCCGTATGACACCTAGACTGGTCAACGATTAATTGCAAAGGCTTTGTGTATTGAGATTGCATATTATTGGGAGACATATTAACTACTTATTATTGTTTAATATCTGCTGATGTTCGTTAGAAAGGCAGCAGATCTGCTAAACAAACTATAGGCCGGAAGTGGTCGCAGTGTCCTGTAAAAGTGCCTGGTCAGAATAATGATATTGATAAATGGATGATGTTTATGTGTTTGACTTTGCTACGAAATTGACTTAATGCTTGACACATTTAGTGCAGAGTTTTTCTACTTCGTTTTGTTCATCGTTTTACCCAAATCTCGTAAAACATAGTAATTTTTTCAAATTTGATGCTAAATAAAATACAAATGCTAAAAAGTCTTAACACAAGTTGCACTGATTTTTTCAAAAATCTGCTTTGGATATTCTTTGGCCCAAATTCAAATATTTATGCAAAATTTTAAGTTTTCACGTGTTTGAGATTACTTGGGATTAGCTTTCCTTGAAATTAGCAACTAAAGGGTCCGCCAAATAATTTTTTTTTTTTTTGAAAACAGGGCGCAAAACATCGAGTGTAGCTTTGGCTGTGTGGCACGTAGCGCCGCCCTGTTGAAACTAAATGTTGACGAGGATACTCTTAAATTTTTGTGGCCAATAAAGCTGTGGTCTAATATATCAAAGTAGTGCCGAAAATGCCATACTTAAAAAGTTACATCCAGTATAGAGTAAAGACGAGTGTACCATACGCATTGTAATCATCTATTTGGACTTAGAAGCAAACTCAGTACAATGGAACAGTCACAGAGGCTAGTGAGTTCTATAAGAAGGACTTTTAATAAAAGAAAAAAAATATTGCTCCGATCTTGCTATCAATGTTTCACAGGCGCCCGATGAAGTATGGCATGTAGGCTTGATACACAAACTAAGACAAAATTGACCACCAAGTGTCTGCTATGAGAATATTTAACAGCACGTAAGTTTAAGATAAAGGAAGCGATTACTTAAGTGAATCTCAGATAATTGAGTCTCCAAAATAGAATAATGTGCCTAATAGCAAAGGCTCCATGGTTTATAAGAAATTCGGACATTCACAAGGACCTTAACGTGCGTACGTACGAGGTATGCTATGAAGACCTATTTAACGAAGCTAGAGATCCACCCGAATCTACTACACCGTGTAATCTTGAATAATGAATACTATGTAAACGAAACGTTGATGACCTGATATGAATAAAAGCGCGAATAACTTTAAATTAATCCCATAACACCATGTACACTAAGCGACAATTGAAAGTATAAATTTGTAACTAAAATGATTATTTTGTTGAGAATAACAACTCATTTGAGATATTTTTAAAATTAATTTAAAATATAAAATACTAACGTATCTCGAAAAAAAAATTTATTTTTATTGATTTTTTATAAACTAAAGAACATTTCACACGCGACAATTGAAAGTATATACTATTGACCTACTTGCCTAATCGTTCTCAAGTTATCCTTGCTTATTTAACCTGTATTCGTGTACAGAAGTTTTATACGGGTATTATACTATTTAAAGATATTTTAATATCCAGAACCGTTGATATTTTACTAATAGTGTTCAAATCTGATCATTTCCATATTTGATTTTTATTATTTTCAAAAAATATCTGAAATGCGTATATATTTATTATCGTTGTCAGGCAGGCCCAAGCCATAATGCTCTATAAACTATGATTTACAATTTAGTGGGAAACAGCATTTTAGAGGAGTGGTTGTTATACAACGTTCTTAAGCAGCTGTATTCTACTTATTAGTCACCTGATATAAGCTCCACAGACAATTTATTTGAGAAATTGAACCACCGAGTACAAAAAAGTGCAATTAAAAACGAATAGGTTTTAAAGACTGTTCTTGCTAAAAATGGTACAATAATTCAAAGAAACTACAATAAAAAATGTATTTTAAGTGAAAAGTAAATTTAATAAATAAACAAAGCCCTTTATAATCTAAGTAACCAATAAAAAGGGTTAATTTTAAACAATTTTTGGGGACAATTATATACCAAATACTTCAGAGTATGTATGTATGTATACTTTTCTGTGTGAAAAAATTTAATTTTTTATTTTTCTTTAAATTTAAAGAATATGTTATACAAAACTTTATATTGTATATTTTTGTGTTTTATATTTCGCTTAGGTTTACATTATGTGGTTTGTAAAATCCAGTTTTCGGGAGGATATGTATAGTATTCTGTGCAACTATACTCTACTCTGAGAGAGTAATATATTTTTTTCGTGCACAAAACAACCCGTATTTTTTCTTTGGGCAAGTTTGATATTTGACAAATTAAAAATTAAAAATAATTTTTTTTTAAGACCTAAACAAGTTCATAAAATAATATTTTTTTATTTACTATTTACTTAATATTTTTACATAATCGAAACTAAGAGCGTTATATATGATTTAGATTTAAGAGCACTATATAGAATATGTTGAATACATATCCGTAGTGTATTTTCTGACCCATAGGCATTTTAAAGTGCTTATAAACAGAGAAATTAAGTTAAAAACTAACCTCGAAATCATCAGTATATTTAGTTTCCATACACCAACACTTGCTCGCCTTACTAGAATTAAACTTAAGCCGGTTATTTCTAGTCCGTATAAAAATTCTGTCCAAAACACAGTTTATCATAACCTCCCATGTGCACAGGCTCAAGAAGCTGATTTTGCCTGGGTATGATGTAAGGCTCACTTGATCGCTTATTGGTCATGATAGAAGGGATTTCGGCGAGTGGTTTCTATAGATCATCGATTTGCTGCATTGGACCAGGTGATGTCACATATCTGAAACTGACAGAGTGGTTGTAATGTATTCACGGCAATGAGGTGTCTAAAGACGTGAACGACGTGAGCCAATTGATGATTGCAAATTCATTAACTGAGAATTCTACTCCTTTTCTACTGCCTTACTGTTTCCTATCAAAAATGAACGAATGTATCAGTTTTCATAGTTAGATAAGATAGATAAAAAGTTAAAGTCAGTATGCAGTTTATCCAACAAGAAATTGCGGGTCACCGTTACCTCCGATATTGCGACGTTGCTGTTGCGAATATTCCCTTTCAGTAAAAACTTCACTGATAAAATACTCAAATCATGGCGAAAATCATATAGTCAGTAAGCTTGTCCTTAATCATGGTCGGAACAATTTTAAACAAGATGTGAAGTATGTATGCTAATAGTCCTAAAATTATCCAATGTTGTTATGAAACAATGCGGGAAATTTTTCATGAAAAAAAAAATACTTTGAGATAATTGATATTCCATCAAATATAAAAAGTAAGTAGGACTTAATAAATGTGTATACTTTCTTAAAAAATTGTAAAGGAAATCTATCCGATTCCACTGCGTTTTTATTTTTTTTTTTTTTTGATAATGGCAAAGTAGTACGGAAGAACAGCGTTACGCCATACCTAAAAACAAATCCGCTATAAGAAAATATTGAAAAAAACTTGCGCTGGATAACTTTAACAAATTCTTTTTTGTTTATTAACGCTCATAATTTAAATTATATAATCTTTTATTTTTTTTATTTTAATATTTTTTTGTTTTTGTAAAAAGTTTTAATTTCATATTTTATAAAAGTCCAAATATAACGTCAAATATTTTTTTGGGTAAAATATTTGATTTTTTTGTGTTTCCGTACCAAGAATGATAAACTAAAGATTACGCCTTGCGGATGATTTCCCGTTAGATGACGTAGTTGGGCTATTTGAAAGGTTTCCAAGTATTTTTCATATGTGAAAATTAAAATTTCTTCTGAAAAGTGTGTGCATTACGTGAAAGTTGGCAGCCCTGCAATATAAATTACATTGACAGTTTTCAAAAAAATATTTTGTTCTTGAAATATACATCGAATTTTGTGAAAAATTTTGTGAAAAAGAACGTTAAAAGAATAACATTATAAAATAAATTAGCTAAGTTTCGTAAAAAAAGCTACAAAACAAAGAAAAACTACAAAGAAATATTGCCGGAAAATAAAAACATGAAGTGTACAGTGGGCAAGTGCAAGCAAAATAGTGGTAAAAAAACAAGTGAGAAATTAAAAAAAAATATCCCGTATTTTTAATGAAATTTTAATAATTTTTAAAATGATGTAGATGCATCATTTTATAAATTTCAAAAAAATGCAGTTCAAAGGAAGTCTTGGGTAAACTTTTGCAACAGATGGAAAGCCATAAATGTTGAAAAGGAAAAAATTTGTTCCTTACATTTCACCCAAGATGATTTTGAAAGAAATTTTAAATGGGTAAGTTCCACAATATAAATTTAGCAAACCTTTACTTAATAGTTAAGAACAGGATTTAGCAACCGGCGTACACCAAAATAGAAAACGGGGGCAGTTCCGACCATAGATACGATCGATACTGCAAAGGAAACTGAAATTCCAAACAAAGTTGAAACTGCAAACGAAGTTGAAATTGAAAACAACGTTAAAATTCTAAAGTGCGACCTGAAAAGCTCTCCAATGACGACTGAAATTCAAGAAGACAGTTTACAACAGTAGATAAAAAGTTTGGAAATGAAAATGTATGTAAGTTTTAAAAAAAAATTACAAACGTATGTAAGTTTTTGAAAAAAATTACAAATGCTCATTTAAAATTATTTTTAGAGATGCATTGCGCCAGGTGAATAGTATTCTGAAAATGTCACAAAGTCAATCAGCCATCACCATAAAAAATTTACTCAGCAGAATCATAGCTTAAGTTCTTCAAACTTAAATTTGGAGAAATCATTGAGATGTTTATTTACAAAAGGCCAAATAACAAAACATAAAAATGGGGATAAAAGGCAAAATTTTACAGAGGCAGATATTTCCCAATCCATACTTTGTATTCCACAAGTGCCAAGGCTTACAGGTTGTTAAGGAAAAAGTGTTTTTCTTTTCTCTCGGTGAGAACGTTGTAAAGATGGTCGCAAAAATTGGATATGACAACGAGTATTTTGAAGCCTGTTGCTAAAAAATTATCTGCGGCTAACCAAATGTTAGAAAAAGAAAAGCTATGTGTATTGAGTTTTGACGAAATGAAAGCAAAAAAAAGTACTGCTACGACAAGCCAACAGACTCTAGGCTAGCTCCAGCTAATTACATCCAAGTAGCTTTGCTGAGAGGTCAGTTACTTATGTCAACTTAAAGTTTTTTAATATAACATTTTTCTATTCGATTAAAAAGGTTTAATTGCAAATTGCAAGCAACCAATATATTATGATTACGACTGCCAAATGTCAAAAACTATTTTATTTAATATATTGAAGCAGTGTGGTTTCACAATTGTGGCAATTGTTTGCGATTTAGATGGTGGAAATAGAAAATTGTTCAACGCACTAGAAGTGGATTTTAATAATCCTGGGTACGTTTTATACAAATACTCATCTAGCAGATTGTTATAGTATTTTTTAAATTTTTAGGTTTCTATACGACGACACAAAAATATTTGTGTTCAATGATGTTCCACATCTAATCAAGCTTTTGAGAAACCATTTTCTTGATAGTGGATTCATCATTGATAACAAGGATGTTAAAAAAGATATAATTTTTAATCTTCGGTCTTTACACTCCAATGATTTAAAGATCACACATAAAATATCATCACAAAATTTAAATGTGGTTTGAGTTGAAAGGCAGAGGGTTAAACTAGTTACCAAACTTTTCTCACATACAATTGCACAATCTATTACGCGAGCTGCCAGTTTAAGATATTTGGAAAATTAAAATTGGAGCGAGTGTCATAAATTGTTTAAACTGGTAATAATAGACAAAATGATATTTTAAATAATATGTCGCAAATGATCTCAGAGATACGTGTGAATCGGAAAAATACACTGTTACCATTTCAAAAAGGTATAATTTTATACTTTTAAAATTATTTGAGTAACATATTATTTTGCAGGCATAATTCAATCAAACAACGCTTTGAAAATACTGTACATTCAAATGAAAAAAAAAAAAATATATAATATTGAATTTATTTTAAGATATCGCCTAAATCAGGATGTCCTGGAAAATTTTTTTGGAATAATTAGATTGATAGGCGGGCTCCACGATCTCCCTGATCGTCAAGAATTCAAATATAGACTTCGGTCATATATTCTGGGCTATAACGAAAGTATTTTAGCTGCTAATGCAAATATGGAGGTCGACAATGCTCCCGATTTAGAAGTACATAACTTTTTTCACTTTATTTTATTTTCATATAATATTTCAATTAATAAAATATTGTTGTTCCCGTACTTTTTTAAACTTAAAAAAAATTTTTTTTTTTTTTTTGTTTAATTGAGAGAATTTATTTTTTAACTTATTTGCCGATTTTTACCCAAAAGTTAAAAACAGACCTTATATGTGTGTATGAATTTTTTTTGTTAAATATTTTTTTCTGATTTAAAAAAAAGAAAAAAACGAGCAAGAAGTGGCCGTTGAATGAATTTTTGTTCACGAAAATTGAAGAGGAGGATATTGGCAGCATTTGGTTTCAACAGGACGGCGCTACGTGCCACACAGCCGAAGCTACACTCGATGTTTTGCGCCATGTTTTAAAAAAAAAAATTTATTTGGCGGACCTTATATATTTGTTTGTTTGTCATTCAATCAATGTTACAAGCTACGCTTTTTTCAAAATTGGATCTTAGCTCCTTTGAAACACATAATATTTAAAAATTTAAACGAAGAGAGGTAAAAATCGGGGAAAACGGAAAAAATGCTCTTTTTCTTTTCAAGACAATTTTTTTGTTTGTTTGCTAACATTCCTATTTTTATGAAATTTGGAACACAGATGGAACTAGATAACGAATGTGTGTTAGGGTATGCTTTTTTTCAAATTTGTTGGTCAAATTAATTAAAAGGAGAATTTTCGGTTCATAGTCCATTCCTACGAAACACGGAGTTATTAACTTCAAAAATCGTGTAAGCCGATAGGATTGGGTAAAAAGATAATTTATAATATATGCACATGCAGTGGCTCACAGCTTATTACGTGCGCTTCCAAAATATAACTTTGAAAGCTTGCAGCATCAATACAAAGGATGATATCAAAAAGATTTAAACACACAATTTTTGCAATGAAATAAGCTACGAGCCACTTATATATTTTACTTTCCGGGCAACGCCGGATGGTCAGATTTAGTATATATAAATACATCTCTAAAATACAATCTTTTAATTATTCGTATTCCTCTTTCCATTATAAAGGGTATTCAAAATTGGGGAATCATTTTAATTTTGGTGTCATTTTTTTTCTACTTGTAATTTTTTTCTAAATATTTCTTTTCAGATTCTAAATACATTCCAGTTAGTTAATATGGAACGTAACACGCAGGAACAACTTATTTTTATTGTTAAAACATTTTTTAGAAATGAAAAAAGTTTTCAAGACGTAATTATAAAAGTTCGAAAATCCCATTATTTCTCGTAGAGGAGGAGTAAATTGGCCACCAAAATCGTGCGATTTTAAACCTTTCGATTTTTTTGTGGGGTTTTTCAAGTCAAAAGTATACAGCCGGATGAAAAAGAACTGAAATCGGATTAGAATTCAGCGCATAAAAATCATTATATTCCATAGAGATTTATTTAAAGGCTTTTTTTGTTGTAGACTAGTGTAATTGGTATATACATAGTTATTAAAATAGGAGTATCGAAGAACGTCGGGTTTGAGCTTAAAATATTACAAAATGGCAAATATATTAAGTTTAAATATATAAAATGTGTTATTTGGGTCAAATCTGACCCGAAGACCCTTAACGTGTTTTAAATTCAAAATTTTTAGCAATTAAAGTCACTTGCCTCAAATTTGCTTTTATATTTTTAAGTATTTTTGTCATCTACTTAACACCTCATTGGATTTTATTTTTTTTAATAATATACTAGAGTCTATAGCATTAAATTTCCATTAGAAAACAAAAATTATCAAAAAATGTGAAAACATGTGACGACCATTTTGCAAACAGCGTGTTATGTTAAAATTTTTTTTTTTTTTTAAGCGTAATTATCTGTTGGATTTGATTATTCTATAATTATTATTGATAACATTTTCTGTTGATTATGCTTTACACTTAACTTTCAGTAACTTTTCTTCCTCTATTTTTTCAAGGACTTTCGTTTCTTTGCTATAGAAAAAAATGTACTTCCTATCAGTGCTTGGCACTAGAGTTCTGTTTTATATCTCCCTTAATTCGTATTGTATATTGGAGGGTATAAACAATTTTGTTTTCTTTTTTTGTAATCCGATGTACATCATTTAAGCTTTGCGTTCGTTCTCTAATGGAGAAATAATTTGTTTAGGGAATTGTTTAGTTATGATAAAGTATGTACATAAGCTGTAAAGTAAATTATGGCTTTTCATGGCTTAAAATCATTTCAAGTTCTATTCGATGGACATTTGACAAGCTGAGGGTTGACATTTATTACATCTAAAGTAAAAATGAAGACAAAATACCATGTTTAGATGGTGGTAATGGTGGTGGTGGTCAGCAGTATTCATTTAAAGAATTATTTCATTTTGAAATACGTTTCTGATGGCTGTAAATCATTCTAAAATCATTTGTAAATCATTTGAAATTATTAAAAATATGTGTATTTGCATAAGATTAAATTTTAAGCCTGCAACTGATAGATTTTTTTTTTTGTATTAAACGGGATAATAGCATTGGTATCTTGTGTTAATAAAAATGTAAAATAAACTACTACTAAAACTGTTTATGCATCAGCAATATTATTTTGATTTTGCCATTATCAGAATATGTATTTGATTTACAAACATTTAAAGACTTTTATAAAATAATCTTGAAAGTATTGGTGAACAGAAACACAAGAATGATAAGAAACATAACTTAGATAAAATAAAATCGACCTAGTACCGGGTAGGCCATTTAAAAGTTTAAATTTAAAAATACAATAACACAAAAACGGTTTGGAATTTTGCCAAATTAATTTTTTTGTTGTGAAGTAAAATTGGTTCGGTTAGAAGTGAAATATTATATCATTAATATGGCTGCCGCGACTGGCCTCACAGTACCCCATTCGATTGGACCAATTTTCGAGTGTATGGTGTCGCATCTCGACAATGGCATCACGAATGTTGGCCTCAGAATGCTCAATTGTGGAGTACCCAGTACCAAAGATCAACGAATTGTGAACAAACCTGGGTATTCCTCAACACAATATCCTCGGTTGACTTTGAACACAAGTTCGGTTCTTCACAACACTAACTTGTCCTAACAGCTCACATTTTTGCAAGAATCTCTCAATTGTTGGTGGAGAAGGTCCTTCAGGACTTCTCAAAAAGGATTTAGTTTTGCGAACTGTAACCGCGAATTTTTTACCGTTTTTGTAGTGACTTTTAATACTTGCCTATATTTTTCAATGTTTACTAATAGCTTAGTTTTCACTTGACACTTATCAAGTAGTTTTAGATTGATTCATGACAACTATTAAAATGGCGGGTTATGAAACTAACCTGAATATCGCCAAGCACTCCTGTAAAGTGGTCAATCATTTGCGCTTATGTTGGAGTGTAAACAGTTGGGAATATTAATGCAGAATCTGATATACCCGCTTTTTTACAGCCTCGGCTACTCGGCTACTGATCGATCATTATTATTCCACGAATTTTATTATATATTTTTGGAATAGCTTTTGCATAGATGTATAAAAAATAATTTTTCAGCAAAATTTTTGATTTCGAAAAATAAAATACATAAAAGAGGAGAGAAAGATCAGCGGAATTTAAATCGTATACTAGTTGCACCTACTAAGGATTGAAAGCTTAAACTTTAAGAAAAAGTTGCCATGTGGTCCATTTGTATAACCCAATTGTCGACAACGTCGCAGTATTAACCAATTCGGATCACTGTTGCAATATTTTCACTTAAGCCTAACCATACTAAATGCATTTACGTCTCGACTCCTGACAAGGTATTGCAGTTTTAAAGAAGAAACCTCGCAAAGTTTTTCTGATTTCTGTGGAAAAACTTGATGCCTTTTTTGGAATTTCACTGGTCATGGTACCAGCGGTACCTTTAGATCTTTTTGATATTGCGTAATACGTTCTGTTAATGCTTCTACAAGATCAGAACTTAAACAAAGCCGATCCTATCTGCGATATTTGAAATATGTCGATAAGAATCTACAAGCTATTATCCAAGTGAAAATTTGACAGTGGACGAACTGTTCGAATAGCCAATAGCTATCCTTAAAATGGAATCGTTTACCATTGGTCAGTGACAGGAAAATATAGAACAAAATGTTGTTTTATCTCTGGTTGATTTTTCAATATGGAATATGGAATAGATATGATAACAGATAATTTGTTTACGTTACTCTCTCTGGTCTGTCGGCCTTAAGTTAGGAAAAACTACGCAGATATTCAAAAAAAAAACAAAAAAAAACGGATGGGGTTTCAACAAAAAAATTTCATCTGTCGTTGTCAAGAAGATGAAGAATGTGTTCTTTCTATCAACAATGCATTATACTCGATGGGAGCCAGTTTCTAATAATGGAAAGGAGAATATACATGACTTCTAGAGTAAAACAATAGCTTATAACAAGCAAAACCGACAGTAAAGAAGTTTGCAAGGATTTATAAGCGGGATAAAACTTGCCACTAAAGAATTGCCTTTACTCTTTCAAGGCTGGTTATTCAAAATCTAATCCAAAAACGCCAAAATTATGCAATGCCTGTAAATGGTCAAGATACAACACGCATAGAAAAGAAAATGCCCCTCCATAAAGTAATATTATCTCTACGTTTTTAAAACAAAATATAATAAGACATTAACGGGTAAATAGGTATTCTTATCAGGAGATTAAGGAATATTTGACTTTAGGTGGCTATACAGCCAAATCAAATAAATCAGGAAAGCTAAGAATAAAAAATAACTTACTCGTACTTATTTAGTTGAAGGAAATTGCGAAACATCAAATCTGTATTATGTTTTGTTACAGACAAATTTGATTTATAAAAACGTTCGGTTACAGGGATATGCGTGTCAGGAGGGTTTGGGTTGAATGACCTGATCAAACACATGTTGATAATGACACATTATATAGAAAGCCATTCGTCTCAAATCTTAGGCCTTAGAACGAAAAAATCGCGAATTGAAACGAATGTAGTTTTACAGATCCACCATCTTCATAATGGCTTTTAAGCATTTGATATTATTTTGTTAATAAGTCATGTTATTTCTATATAAACACACCTGTTGGTTTACAAAGTTCTTGTCGAAAAATTATTTTATAATCATTATATTATAATCATTCGTTGATAATTTTTCCTCTTTTTTAAATGAATGCATATATTTAAGAACCTGATGATACGCATTTAAAATTATGACGCTATTATTGAATGGAAATGTTTGTAATATATTACGCATAATTGCATCATTATATTCTCAATGGATTAATATTTATATTTTTTTGTTTGTTTGTTAAAAGTGACAAATAAAGTTTTGATTAATAATCAAGTAGTATGCATATCTTATATATATAAATTAATGTGTGTTTGCATGTTTTTTTGGTTTCTTTGTTTGTGCTTTATTGGATGTTAACAGCTGAATCGATTTTCTTGAAATTTTTACGGTATATCTCCGTACACTAGTAAGAAAAAGTTTGTGTACAAAACTTTTTATTTCATTCAGAATTCTGTATTTCTAAGAATTCGCAACAAAGATTAAATTTGTTTGGTCTTGTAATATGTCTTGTAACCAAAATTTGTATTTGAAAAGAAAGTAGTTTCATTGCTAGTAGGCATCATAATTAGAAAAGTGCGTTTATTTACTTAGAAAAGTGCTGCGTACACATATAATGGTAATCTATTAATCGTTGTTTTTTTATATATAATTTATAGCTGTTAATTACGTTGCATTCTTAGGCAAATTTGTTTATTTCCTGTAAGAAAATTGATTTCAGTTTGTATAATAACAGTTTTTTTGCAATGGATTAAAAAAGAAAAGCATTGAATCTGCTGAAATTATACTTATTATTTTTCTCAGAAAGCAATGAGAAACCTTCAAAAAAGTTGCAGAAAAAGTAGAAAAAAAGCGCTCCTCTATTTAGAAAACCATCAAGTTTTACAAAGTAATTGGAGGTTTTGTATCGAAACCTCGTTCTGGCTATCCTTCAAAAATAATTTCGAGAGAAAAAATACATCTCATCAATTCTGTGCAGCAATATCCCAAAATAATAGCAACAAAAGTGGCTGAAAGCATTAATCTAAAATTGAACAGGAGTAAGAAATATCATAGTTCGAAACGGCTTTCATTTTCGTATAGAACGCAAGAAGTACTTTATTTCATTGAAAAGAGTCAAAGAAGAATGCTGTTTGGTAATGAGCAGTTAAATAAACCATGAGAATTCTTGGATGAGAGCAAGTATTGCATTTTTAGAATAAAAATTCATCAATTTGTATGGAGAAAATCCCATACACCACTACATAAAGCTAATTTGTGCGACACGGTCATACATGTTGGTGAAGTTCTAATGGTTAGGGGGTATGTGCCGGCTAACGAGGTGTACAATTTGCAGATTATTGAGTCCACCGTTGAAAAGAGAGCTTACCTAGACTTTCTAAAGGTCAACTGGAAGCAAAATTTAAGGAAACTGGGTTTTTTTCAATAAGCTAACAATTCTAAGATCGCAGCGAAATTGTAATGCTTAAGATGCTTTACAAAACAGTCGCGTATTCCACCACAGTCTCCAGATCTCAATCCTATTGATTATTTATGGAATCCGTGGGAGCGAAAAATTCTCCAACATGTTACAATATCAAAAAGTATATTAAAAAGTTTTGCCGACTGAATGGAAAGAAATATCACTGAAAGTTACCGCAAAACTGGTTTTTTGCATGCAAAGAGGATTGGCTGTTGCACTGAAAAGAACAGACCATCCAACTAAACACTAATTTATTGTTAATGCTGTTATAAATATCCAAAAATAAGATTTTACGAAAGTGCTTACACCTTTGTACGCAGACTTTTTCTGTCCATTTTTTAAACACAATCTTACTTTTTTGTAATTAATTTCATTTGCTGAATTTTAATATTTATTCAAACTATGCAACAAGATTTAATTAAAAAAAAAAAAAAATTATATTCTTAAGAGCTGTTATTGTCTCATATTTTTGGAAATAATGGTTTTGTACGCAGACATTTTCTGATTAGTTTATGTCTATAAGCTATATAAATTTTAAAAATTCCAACTAGGGTCCCATACCCATACAAAGTGTATATTTATTTGTCTATATCTTCAAAATGGGCACAAAAATATTTTAGAAATTTGGCCTAAATAGATTCATAGTTAAGGCAAAACATCAGTCAAAAAGTGGGCGGTAGTACATATTGACGGTTAAAGCTATATTAACGGTTAAAGCTAAAGTTTCAATGTTCTGTCTGAATGACTTCGTGGTCAATGAAAATCATCGGTCAAAAAGTGGGCGGAATTGGACAAGTGGGCGTGGTACCTCTCATACCAAAACTAAATGTTGATTTCTGTATATCTTAAAAACGGTTAAAGGAAAAGCTTCTGAATTTGGTCCGACTAACTTCATGGTCAATACAAATCAGCAGAACAAAAATGAGCGTAATTGGACAAGTGGACGTGGTACCTGCTATACAAAGTAAATATTTGTTTTGTACATCTTTAGAATGGCAATAGTAGAAGTTTCTAAATTATGTTTAAACAGCGTCGTGAACAATACACATCATCAGTCAGTAATTGAGCGACATTGGATAAGTGGGCGTGGCACATTCCAAACATACTAAATATTGCATTTTGTAAATGTGAGGAACGACAACTCTTAAAACTTCGTCATCTATTGACATCAGTTAAAAAGAGGGAATTGCAGAAATCACACTGGATAAAAGCTGCCTACAAGATGCGTATATAATATCGGGTGATTTTTTAGCAACTTTATTTTGGCAACATTATTATTGGCTGCTCAGCTATTTTTATTAAAGTTCATGCTCAAAGTTCATGCTTTTTATAGGAAAAATGTATTCAGCGACAAAGTTCATTCCTGGTTGAATAAATACGTTAACAAGCAAAAGTACCGTATTTGGTGTAAAGAGCAGCCAGAAACATTGCGAGAACTCCCAGCTCATACCGAAAAATCAACTGTTTGTTGTGGATTATGCGCTGGTATTATCATTGTATGTACTTTTTCAAAGACATCGAAGTTAGGAACATTACTGTGAATGGCGGGCCCTACCGTGCGATGACTAAAATTTTTTATTTTTTTTTTTTGGCCCAAATGGAACAGCTGATCTAGGCTGACATGTGGTTTCAACAACACGATATCACATGCCACACAGCATGCGAAACAATGTCCCAATTGAGAGGCTAGTTCGGTGAACAGTTTATTTCATGTTTGGTGTCGGTCAACTGGCCGCCTAGATCGTGTAATTTAACGCCTTTAGACAATTTTTTGTGGGGCTATGTTGAGGCTCATGCTTATAGGGTTGACGCACTGGAATCCAATATTGAAAGTTTTTTTAGTGAGATATCGGACCATATATTGGAGTATGCCTAAATTGTATGCCAAGCATATGAACCATTTAAGCCGCGGTCAACATTTACATAAAGTCATCTTTATATACATCTTTCTATCGATTTAAATAAAGATTTCATACATTTCTCTATATTTTATGTTTTTTTTTTAATAATATAATATTATATATTTTTATTTTTTGTTTTTTTTTTTAATACGAAAGCTCTTAAAAAATCTCTCAATATATAAAAATTAATCAAACTTACAGTTTCTTTTTGCAAAGAATAAATGATTGAATTTTGACCGAAAGTGAATAGAATGGGATAAAAAGGAAAAAAATGTAACTAAGTTAGCTTTTAAGATGTTAATAAAGATGGGGCTAGCGAAGCATACCGAGTTTAGCTAGTAATCTATAGAGAAATAAAATAACTTAAGGGTACAAAAAAAATCTTTTTTATATCTTATTAATTTCTATTTAATTGTTAAGAAAAAACTTTATAGGAATATAAATTTCGTTATAACTTTTATTTAATCAAGTAAATTATTACATATATATATAAATAGAAGCTTTATTGAAAGTATCTCAAATTGTTCTAAGTATGTATACGTTGAATTTACTTACATACATACCATATGTACGTATATACTGCGGCACTTAATTAACAAATTTCATTAATAATTACAACATTTAAAAATTAAAAAAAAACGAATGCCTCCTTGCAAGCGCTCAGACCGATGGTATATAATTACATCATAAGGCCACAACAATATTTGCGATGATAGCATTTGTGGCTTAAATTAAGTGAAACCATAAAAGAAAATTTTTCCTTTTTTTATTCATCTTCATCTTCTTTTAATATTCATCTTCCTTAACTTGATTTGTCTTTGTTGAATTTTTGGTCATATTTTTTTTTATGCCCCTAAACGGTAGTGTAGTGTCTTCTGTAAGCGAATGTATCTATAACTTAGAATATTAAACTCAGATAGTATTGGTTGGTGTAGAGTATTTGCCTTTATTTGTATGTACATTTTGCACTGATGGCGTATAACAAATGTTATGATTATGAAATTTCATTGGAGACATTTTTTTCTACGTCCTTCTTAACGTTGATTACACATTTAGGGGGAGCTCATTGTTAAGATACTCTCTGGTATTCAACAGAATAATGCCGAGTCAAGCTCAATCCACTTGAGTGTATGTATTTAAACATTTTTTTTTAACTTGAACGCGTCATTTTTTCTTATTCTTCCTTTCGGTTTCCGTGGAGTTTCCGTGCACTTTCAGTGATTTATTTAGGAAATCTTTAAGGATTAGTAATGTTTTCATTCAAAATTATTTTTTCTATTTCTTTTTATAAGAAAGAAAGTACGGTTTCCGCGGTTCGTAATGATTTCTTTTCTTCTGCATGTTTTTCTTTCTCTGTTTTTTCTCTTAACTTGACATTACGTTTAAATTGCAATTTCCGTGTTATTAAATGGTTGAAAATTATTTTCCTTTTAATTTATGCATTAATAGAATGATATTGTCGTTTTTTAAGTTAAAAAAAAAAACTATATAACAATTATGGAGGAAAATGTGCTTAAAGTGGAAATAATGAAAAAAATTGTTTAGTGATTTGAATAGCTGATATATCAAAAGTAAATATATTTTGACAAATATCATTACTAGTTAGGAGATAAGATATCGAAAAAGAAACCACATTGTATATGACAATTCAAAATGAAATCCTTAGGCATGTGTAAGCCCAGGGGTTGATTTTATCAAGTTTTTAAGTTTGAGATTACGATCTTCGTTGTCGATCAATGCCCACGATACTTCGTTATTCGATATGTTAACTTGTTCGAACACGTACGCAGCGATTGCATCATTGTATAATAATTCAGTTATGATTTATTAAATCTGTAAGATATCGAAAAAGAAACCACATTGTATATAACAATTCAAAATGAAATCCTTAGGCATGTGTAAGCCCAGGGGTTGATTTTATCAAGTTTTTAAGCTTGAGATTATGATCTTCGTTGTCGATCAATGCCCACGATACTTCGTTATTCGATATGTTAACTTGTTCGAACACGTAAGCAGCGATTGCATCATTGTATAATAATTCAGTTATGATTTATTAAATCTGTAATCACAAGCAATAACAGCCTAAGTCGAAAAACATGTTTTGCATTCGCGTGTTTTTTTAGAGTTACACAAGTTCAAATTATAATAAAGCAAAAAATATTTTTAATATCAATGAAACGGGCTTTATTTGGTAAACAATTTTATGACATTAAAGTTTAAATATGATGTCAAACAACTGGCCGCCATGGATGGCGCGTACAAGGCGCAATCTGGAACATAAATTTTCACAAACTTTTGGCAACGTATGCGTCCATATTTCGCCAATAACACTTCGAATGTTGATTTCCAGGTGTTCAATTGTCTCATGGTTTTTCGACGTAGACAACTGATTTTACATAACTCCAAAGAAAACAATCCAATGGGGTTAAATTACAGGATTACGTGAAATTAATCTTTCATCATATATATATGTGTGTTTTTTATAGAGGTATAGAACTTTAAGCTGGCATTACTTTTCAAGATGGCGACCGATTTAACAGCTGTCAAGTGATTTATTCTCAGTTTGGTTTGGCAATTCATCATGAATAGACTCACGCCAGGCGTATATTCGTCGAATGGGCCCAAAACGAGATTACCGTTGTTCCCGATTTTCATAAGCGATTTTGTTTAAAGATAAAGCGCACTTCTGGTTGAATGGCTACGTCAACAAACAAAACTGCCGCATTTGGAGTGAGGTAATTCTCAAGTGTATGTGGAAACACCGTTATATCCAGAAAAACTGACTGTTTGGTGCGCTTTATGGGCTGGTGGAATCATTGGTCCGTACTTTTTCAAAAACGATGGTGGCCAGAACGTTACAGTCAATGGTGATCGGTATAGAGCCATGATCGCTAACTTTTTCATTATTGAATTGAATAACCATGAGGTCCAGGAGATGTGGTTTCAACAAGACGGCGCAACATGTCACACAGCTCGTGCCACACTAGATTTATTGAAAGACACCTTTGGTGACCGCCTAATTTCACGTTTTGGACCTGTGAATTAGCCTCCAAGATCTTGTGGTTTAACACCGCTAGATTACTATCTCTGGGGCTACGTAAAGTCATTGGTCTATGCGGTAAAGCCACAAACGCTTGACCATTTGGAAGACAATATTCACCGTGTTATTGCCGATATATGGCCACATATGTTCGAAAAAGTCATCCAAAATTGGACGTCCAGTTTGGACTATTTATTGCAACTTAAAGTTCTATACCACTATAAAAACACCTCTTATTTGAGTGGGCCCGTCATATTGGAAACACATGTCAGCAAGATTAATGCCAGCTAATTGAGGTGCGAATTATTTTCTAATCAAGTCCCTATACCGTTTACTAATAACAGTAATATTCTGACTATCATCGTTTTTGAAGACATATGGACCTGTTATCCCACCAGCCCATAGCGCACACTAATTCTCCGTTGATTTTCTTGTAGGATTTGTAAGAGAGTTATATTATTTATAAGCTATTAATTATTTTAGTTTTTCATATAACGGGTGGGAAAGTTTGAGATTAGGAAGTGAATTGGCTGTCAAATGATGAAATGTCAAGAATTGAACTGACAACTTTCAACGCTTATTTAGTAAATGATTGGGAAATTTTAACTATGGAACGCTACACTCTTGAACAAAGAATTTTAATTGTGAAAATTTACTATCAAAATGGTAAAAATTTTACAACGCATTTTTCAACAAAATCATCTTTAGTGATGAGGCCCATTTTCAATTGTGGCATATGGGGCTCACAAAATCCACAAACAGTCTTCGAAAAGCCATTACATCTAAAGAAAGTAATCGTATGACGCGGATTGTGGTTATGCGGCGTCATCGGCCCGTATTTTTTCGAAAATGAGAAAGAAAACGCAGTCACCTTGAATTCTGTGCGCTACCAAACTATGATAACCAATTTTTTGTGGCCACAATTGGCTAATGTTGACATCAGTGATCTCTGGTTTTAGCCACACAGCCAGCTAAACAATTCAGTTATTGCATGAGAAATTTCCCGGTCTCGTATTATCTCGACATGGCGATAACAATTGGCCGCCACGTTCTTGTGATTTAACACCGCTGGATTATTTTCTATTGTCATTTGAAAGACCGAGTTTACGTGAACAAACCACAAACAACTGACACTCTGAAGGATGAAATTCGGCGCTACATTGCCGAGATAAGCGAAGCTTTATTGAAAAATGTGGTTCAAAATTTTGTGCAAAGAGCGAACGGCTGCGTACTAGAGACATTTGCCCGACCTCATATTCCATTATAAAATCCCATATTTCTACTTTATATGGTGATTTACGGATTTACGTTGGGATTTATTGGTAATTTATTCCCAAAACAAAGACAATTGGTCGGAATGCACGTGAATGAAGGCACTTATCATGGTGCTATATCCGATTTTTTGTGCCCGCTTATCATGTTTGGTTTCAACAGGATGGTGCAACTTTAAATGGTGATGTCAGTTGGCCGCCAAGAAGCTGCGATTTGACACCGTCGGAGTATTTTCTGTGGGGCGCCGTTAAATACAAGTGTTATGCCGACAAACCAGAGGCAATTGAGCATTTGAAGACCAACATTCGTAATTCAATTGCAGAGATACGACCCAATAGACTCGAATAAGTTCTCGAAAATTAGTCTGATTGAGTGGTGTACTGTGAGGCCAGCCGCGGCAGCGATATAAATGGAATAATATTTCATTTTATTTGGTAAAATATAAAAACGGTTTTTGTTTTTGGATTTATAAATTTAAACTTTCAAATTGCCCGCTCGGTATATAAGATAATCAGAATTATTTTTTATTTTGTATTTGCATAAAGCTATTTAAAATTAATGATATAATACGTTTTTAAAATTTAAAATTTTTTTAAATTGTATGACTAAGTTGGTTCTAATTTTTTTTTTTATTTCATAGCTCTTATTATATAGTTTCAAAAACTGAAATAAAAAAATGTCTATTTTTTATATATGTATATAATAATACTCCTTCGAAGTCTGATAAATTTAAACTTATCATTGAAATAAGTGCGTTTAAAAAAAAAAAAAAAAATCAAATTTAAATTTTTTTTTTTCTGTTTTGCTTGTAATATTGTAGAGTAATTAAAAAACCAAACTTTTAAAAATTTCTTAAACAAGTAGAGTTTTTACAGCTATTATCTGAAGCACCTAAAACCCATTTTTTGCATTTATTTTTTTGCGACGATATTTTCTTGCGACGATATAGAGAAGTCATCAAAAAGAATTGTTCAGTATTTTATTCAGCGAATTAATACTTCTCAAAAAAAATATATTTTATCAAAATCCGTGATGAGTGATTTTTTGATTTTTGTCAGTGTCACAACGTGCGACACACTGTGGGAAATTAGAATATGATTGAAACGCCTCATAAATGGTTAGTAAAATATTTCAATATTAATGACCTTTTCCACAATATCGAACGAAAATCTATGCGAACGAAAGCGGACCAAATAATTTTGGGTCTCACTATCTCGAAAGTTTTCGTTCGTTAGTATTTACATGTGTCAATTTTGTAATTAACGTTTTCAGGGTAAATTTTAATTTGTTTTTAGTTTTATTTTAAAAAACTACTAATTTGTTTAAGAGTAAATAAAACCTACAAAGGCGAACAAAATTTTCACGTAACATTTCTTCCATTAATAAAAAAGAGAGAAAAATTCTACATAATCATACAAAAAGGCAAAAACAGTTTAAAATTCTTGATCAGAATTTGATGAAAATGGAAAAGATTTCACGTGAAATTGTTTTCACGGTAAGTGCTACTATGAGAAAAGCTTTAAAACTCTATAATTGTGTGTCCTAAAATAAACTATAATAACTACTTATTTCGTTGCGGTGGGCTATGAGCCCAAAGTTTTCCAGTTTCCCTCAATAGCACCTCAAATTAACATACAGTATTTTCAAATAAAGTTTCGTACAACACATTTTATTGGCTGTTTAATGTTAGCAAACAAAACAGACTTTGCTTTCAGAAGGAAAAATATCATTTGAGATTATAAGCTTCGTTTTTCTCGTATTTTTTCCATGTGGCCAACAAGACATCAGACGCTTTCGGCATCATTGTTCATTTTTTTTAACTTTGTATATATAGGGTGTTTTTTATAGAGGTATAGAACTTTAAGTTTAATAAAACAACGATGGATTATTCGATTGGCATGAATTTTATTTATCCGAAAGATAATCTTGGGGCATTACATTTTAAATATGATTTCTGGCATATGACCGCCACGGCTGGCGCGGATGTAATCCAATCTGGACGTCCAAATTTCGATGACTTTTTCCAGCATTTGTGGCCGTATATCGGCAATAACACGGCGAATGTTGTCTTCCAAACGGTCAAGCGTTTGTGGCTTTACCGCATAGAACAATTACTTTACATAGCCCCACAGCAAGTAGTCTAGCGGTGTTAAATCGCAAGATTTAGGAGTCCAATTCACAGGTCCAAAACGTGAAATTAGGCGGTTACCAAACGTCCTTTCAATAAATATATTGTGGCACGAGCTGTGTGACATGTTGCGTCGTCTTGTTAAAACCACATCGCCTGGACATCAGGTTATTCAATTCAGGAATAAAAAAGTTAATAATCATGTCTCTATACCGATCACCATTTACTGTAACGTTCTGGCCACCATCGTTTTTGAAAAAGTAGGGACCAATGATTCCACCAGCCCATAAAGCGCACCAAACAGTCAGTTTTTCTGGATGTAACGGTGTTTCCACATACACTTGAGGATTACCTTCATTCCAAATGCGGCAGTTTTGTTTGTTGATTGAGAAGTGCGCTTCGTCGCTAAACAAAATTCGCTTATGAGAATTAAAAAAAAATTTAAATTCGCTTATGAAAAATGAAAATTGCACTATTTGCAAGCGTTCTTCAGGCGTGAGTCTATTCATGATGAATTGCCAAACCAAACTGAGAATAAATCACTTGACATCTGTTAAATCGGTCACCATCTTGAAAAGTAATGCCAACTTAAAGCTCTATACCTCTATAAAAAACTCGCCTTAAAAAATTATTTTTAAAATAGTGGTTTAGAGATATTTCTTATAATTTGTAGAATGTTTTGTATTGTGAAGAAATAATTTGAAAATTTTTTAATACGAAAACAAAATGGAATTTTGTATAAAAATGCTTACGTTTTCATTCGACTCGTCGTTCGAGTCACTGTTCATTAAAAGTAGAGATAGAGAAATAAGAAAGCGTTTTCTTTCGCCTAGGAAGCGAACGAATTCATCCATTCGATATCGTGAAACAGGCCATAAAAATCAGCCATCACCTACATTGATGTAGGGCAGATATTCAAATAATTTTATATATTAAGAATTTGATTTTGTTTTACTAATGCAGTAATTTTTTCTCTTATACACTGTACACATTATTTACATACATACATATCGCACTTCATCAACAAGAGGGTAATAACACAAAATTTTTAAAATATCACTTTTTGCAAAAAATCAACTAACAACATCAATATCTTTCCACTGTAAAAATTTTTACGTGTTCCGATTACTCTTTCGTTAATACAAAAGTGGAAGTATTAATGTTCGTATATTTTCATAAAAAAGCTATTATTTTCTTTTGTTTACTATGATGTATTCGGATTTTCAATTTCTCTTAAAATGTAACCACAAACAGTTTTTCACCTCTACTGAATATTTTAAAATTTTGAGTTAATACCCTCTTGTTGATAAAGTGCGATAAGTTATACTTTTGTAATATCAGTCAATGAAAGAAGACATTAATCAAAGTACTCGTTTATAGAAATATTTTTTTTTTCCTTTATCTACTTAAACAGACACACACTCACACTCAACCTTTCTTTTCGAAATACATATGTACTCGTATGTACATACACACATATTTCTCGCAAATCCTATTTAAAATGAAATGAAAAAGCAGTGCTGCACATGGCTGACTGAATACTTGAATATGCAAATAAATTTGAAATAAAATTATCTACACGACGAGTACGACGAACAATATCTGATTTAAAATAAAGTGACAGTTATCAAATAAAAAAATTTTGCCTGAATTTAATGTGACATTTTTCTTTTATTGAGTTAAATGTCAACAATTTTTTTTTATGTAATGATTTTTATGAAAATTTAATGCCTCGAGTAAAAAGGTTAAAAAGGCTGAAATGGATTTGATATGCTTGTCGTGGGGCCAGTTCTTGTTGATAGACTGTATTATTGAATATAAAAGCGTATTGCAAATTTTTGTATAGAATGTAAATCAAGGGCTGTTTAATAATTTTTTAACTTATCAGTTAAAATTTTATCCTTTTAGCTGAAAAAAGAACAATTTATGTCTCAACAAAGTCTCATATAAGCAAATACAGCGTTTTTATATTTTATGTACTCCCTAGAAACTTTTAATGGCAAAATGTTCTTTGAACCAAATTTCTTAGCGCCGAAATATTTTTTCAGTTTTGAAAACAGAAAATAGTCGAAAAATGCAAGATTTGAAGTGTATACAAAACGAAATAGACCAATTCATACAGTTTTGCCATACTTACTGCACCACTGCAATCTTATCTTAATAGAATACAAAAACTCTATGATAATAATATATTTAAGCACCTCCAGAACAACATTCTTTAACACATATCTCATGCCTGGATCCTTTGAAAAAAACAAGTGATTTTCCAACATTATATTCGTCTGACTTTGCCAACTCATCATTCATTAAGTTTTGACGTTACAATATTTGCACTATTTCTGCCGTCTCGCACACTAAGTTTATAAGATGTTGTTCAACCTGGTCTTTCTCTCAGAGTCCCTTCTTGAATACTCTTTTGGAACCCACTACTTCGGGCCATGCCAACCAGGAATCTCTGGCGGCAGGTAACCTAGTGTCTATTGTGAACAAGGAAAACGCAAAGTCTTCGGCCTCTCAAGCTTCACCTTCCACCGCTAGTGAAGGAGCTCTCAGGCAAAAAACGTCCCACAGACACAACACAACCGCCAAAAGGGCCTTTCTAAAGCGACGTGCTGCTGAGCGCTTTGTGGATAAGTTGGGCAAGTAGCCACCAGAATCCTTGACTTCTGAGTAACTTGCTTCCCCAAACTGGGCCAGATCGTATTTGGCCGAACAGCCTAAACAACCTCCTCTAGCTTCAAAAGATGCGCCTAAACGGCCACGTTGAGAAGAGGAGGAGCAGAGCAGTTACAACAGCCCGAGACCACACATCTGAAGCCCTATAGGTCAATTGATAGATCGTATGGTGAGACGGCCAGAGGTCATCACATACGGGCTATCATTAATAGCAGACTCCGATTGCTCTATTTCTCGGCAAAACTGTGAATTAGTGCGTAAGAGGCTTATGATGTTCTGGAGAGTCCTAACGGAAAATTAGGCAGAAGTTCTGGTAAAGATTTGTTGGCAGATGTTTCGTATGTACACCCGGTATCAACAGCACAGTGCTATAAGAGAGAGCCAGAATTCATGCTTATTGTATGCATTGTTGTTTTGAAAAATGTTTTTAAAAATTAGCGCCTATTTTACTCATTCATTTTTTTAAAACATTACCTAAAATTGATTTTATTCTGTTCTCTTTCCATTTTTATTTTTTTTTTCTTTTTTTCCTTTTTTTAATTTCCAATAACGAAAGCTGGGTGCTAAAAATTCAGTTCAATATTTTCCAAAATATAAATGAACGGATTTAAACTTAATTAAACATTTAAATTGAAAAGTTAATTTCATATGTTCGATGGTATTCCGATTATCTACTTCAGTAAATGGGAAATTTATTGAAAATAAAAGCTTCGAGTGAAACACATAATGGATTGTGTGTTTATTTGTAAACTATCACCACGTATTTAGTACTGTTTGGGAGATATTCTTTTCCTTTTTCTCTGCCCTTTTCACCAAAAAGAAATTAAATATTTATTACTGCAGTAGAATCAACATCAATGGTTCACAGTCAGTCAGTCATTCATTCAATTCAACAGCAGTAGTAGTAGCCACCAATACCAGTGACAACTACAACAACGACAATAACAAGACAATAAACACTTGACATTTATTTGTTTAGTTATATGGTCAAATATTTTTCTAGATGAATGTCCCTTTTGGCAAATAAATCAATTTGGCATAATTTGGCCTAAAAATGAAGAAGAAAATAACAAAAAAATAGAAAAAAAGTGAAGGAACTATAGAAACCAAACGATTGCTTTACGAGTTACAAGCAAAAACTTAATATGCCTACTACGACGACAACACAGCCATCCATCTATCTGGCTGTATGTATGCCTGTGTGGTTGTCTCTCCCTGTGCCTATTTGCCTGCTATTGTTCAATTTAGTTCATATTCATACACAGCTTAGACCAACAAGTCAATGTTATGGCTAACATTTGCATGCAAACATACTTACACACGTACGCATTCCCTTACATATACTACTGTATCCATTCATCCTTAGCAATCACTTCAATTCTGTTCACTAGGCCGGATAATATTCACACCAACTCTGTGCATGCATAACTATGGGTTGGTATTGTTTTAAAATTTTTGAAAATCCCTTGAGAAGCATTTAGAAGAAGAGGAAACAATACAAGAGCAAACAAAAAACAATTTTGATTTTTTTTATATCCATATTTTTTTTGCCTCTCTTTGAATAGGCTTTCAAAAAGTCAAATATATGTGACAACCTTACGAAATGTGCTTAAGTGACTGGGCAAATAAAATTCAATAGTGTCAAAATATTGTACCCTTCTCTGATACTCACTCACCCAAACTACTGCTACCATTTAAACAAAAGCTACAGTTTATTACATAAACATGCAAAAGTTAACAAAGGGTGACCAGGCATGTTAATATAGTAGCGTTAACATCTTTGGCAATGCTTTATATAATTGGCTGAGTATTTGATAACTGAGTTCTATTCTCGCGGCGTTATTTTGGCAAAAGCTTCTAGTACTTATGTTTCCTTCTGTTTGTTTTATTTGGTTGATTATATTGCATGCACTTCATGTGTATCCAAATAAAATATTCAGCAAATGTGTATTTGGAGTTTAGCTCCGTTTTGCTAAAGCAACAGTGGCCGAGCGTTGGAATAGCAAAAAAAAAACTTAATCATGTTTTTCTTTATATTTCGAACGTTTCTGTTATATTGCATGGTTTAAACGAAGTAATTGCAGTCTGCTACCATTAGCGATTTAGTAGCTTATAGAACACAATTCTGCCTTGATCCCACCAAGGATTCAAAATTGCAATATAAATACTAAAAATGTAGTTGTACGAAAAAACAAAAAATATTTTCGTCTTGAACGAAATTTGGAGCAATTATAAAACCCAATAAAACCAAATCAAAAACTGAATAGAACCCGGTGGGTTGGATTTTTTTAAGTCCGGGTTTTTGCCAACCCTGATAGAAAGCCTGAGAAGATACTGTGCCTACTATGTAATTTCGATGTATTAATAACCAATCAAAACACTTGAACAAAGGCAATTATGCTTGTGGACATAGCAGCTGAGCCAAAAAAATGTATTCATACATAACAATTTCAAATAATTTCACTTCTATATCTGGTCACCCTTTATATGATTATTATATATGTTATGGGAACTTTTGTTATCCTTGCATTTTTCCATTAGAATCTGCAGTGTTTTTCGGTAACAATTACACGCAAGTTTTTATTTTTTGTAATTGTTGAAGTTCCTATTATTTCTAGCTTTCACCAACGTTCTACATTTCTATGGATTCAAATTAAGTGCCGAAATGTCCAATAAGCTTTGTAGAAAGATGTTAAGAAAAATGAGAATAAAAACTACAAAAAATTGTGTGTTTGGGTGCCTTAGCTTGCACTTTCAAGTGTCTCAATACCCGAAATCCTATTTAGCTAAGCGTGTTACACTGGTGCTACAGCTTAATTTTACTTATACGTATACACATATGTATGTATGTATGTAAAATTGTTTGTGTGTTTTTTGTGATATGCTTGCAAGTTAACTTTGTTTTATAGTTTCTTAACTGATATATTAGCTTAACCCTTGTCAAATAAACACATCAAAACACATGACTTTCTGGAATATTATTGTTGGGCAAAACAATAAAAAAGAGAAGAAAAACTGAAGGAGTATACACGTCCAGGATATATAAGTGGATTTTCTCCTTGGTGTGAATGAGTGTGCAGACATGTATTATGAGTCGTCCTCAGCAAGAGTAATTGGATTTCAAGTGTTAATAATATTAGGATTTAGTACAGTGGGCAAGCGTCCGCATGCTACTCACATTTCTGACAACATATGCTACCAAAGTGATTTATTGCGAAATGAGTATTTGTGGCAGCACAGCATATAAAATAATAAAATGTGTTGGCTTCATTTTGTTAACAGGCGGGAGGAGGTGTGTGTATGTTTGCATTTCTATATTTTCTTTAACACTTTGATTTGGGTTATTAATTGAAAATGTCGAATTTATATTGAAATGGTTTTAAATGTTAAGTCGTGTTTATTAGTTTTTATAAGAAATAAACAAAGAAGAGACATAGAGAAAATGAAACTTTAGTTTAAAGAGTTTGACATTTGAGAAAGAAAGAGAAAATTTAGGAAATAAGATATCAAAGAATTAATTAAGGTTAGGTTAGGAGGGAGTGGCAGCCTCGCTGAGACAAGGCACACTTGAACACACATAGCGGCTCGTTGTGATACCACAAATAAAGCGGTGGTAACCGGTCTTGACCGCCAGTCAAAGGTCCCACATAGAAGCACATTCCCAGAAATCAAGTCGGAAGCCAGCCCAACAATTTAATGAATGAATCCGATAAACTATCGAGAAAGGGCGAGCCAAGTGTGACCAATCTAGAGACAGACATTGGCAAATGAAATAGTCCACACTTTCCTCTTCCTCAATCGATCCACAACCTCGACAGAAATAGTTCGCGGATTGACACCACAGAGGAGATGCTCCCACGATCCAATTTAAAAAGTTGATTGGTACGCCTACCATCCAATCTGCGCCAGGTGAGTCTAGCAATAAAGCAAAAATCACCCTCTGCCCAAGATTTATCAGCGTCCAATGAGTATTTCCGCCTGATAGACAGTCTAACGGAGGACAGCGGTACACCAACCCCTACAAGCAGGCGACTGTCCGGAAGGAGTGTGCCCGCTTTAGCAAGTTCGTCAGCCACACAGTTACCCGGAATATCCCTGACTAGGGACCTAAATGAGATTGACACCAAGCCATTGTGAGAGTAACCCAAGGTAAACACGACAGTCCCTGAAAAACCTAGAGCTGAAAGTTGCACCCGAAATAGTCCGGAAGTCGGAGAGACACCCTTAGATCGAGTTTCTCCGAAAAAATTTCGTAACCCACCCTATCCCCACTTTCAAAGCCATCAGTATAGATCTCCACCAAATTGTCAGGGATGACTGAGTCAGAAGCCCAGTCTTTTCTGCCAGGGATCACGAACCGAAATACTAATCGGCATAAGTCACCTCACATAAGCCCCACAAGCAATTTATCTTATAAATTAGATCGCCTAGTACAAAAAAGTGAAATTAAAAAACAGGCTCTAAGACTACTCTTGCTAAAGGATATCACAATAATTCCATTGAAACTACAACAGAAAACAATTACTCGTACAATACAACAATTTTTAAAATTTTTTTGAGTATGCCGAGTATGTATACTTTTCTGTGTGCAGAAAATTGAATTTATTATTTTTTAACTTGAATGATATATTATACACAAGCTCATATATATTTGTTTTATTTTTCGCGTTGACTTATATTAGAAAGACCAAATCTTGTAGTTCTGTGTAAAATCCAGTTTTCGGGGGACTGTATATTTAAATTATATATTGTTACGTTTTTACCTTTCTAAAACTTGTTTTTATGAGTTCGTAGATTGTAGTTAAAATAAAATAAATTTTGTGCTTGGTTTTAATTAAAAATCCTTTATTCAACACAGTTATGTGCATCATTGCTTGTAATCGTTTCACAGGCCATAACAATTTTTATTTTTAAATACTCTGTCTGTTTACAACTTTGTAAACAACAACAATTACTCGACAGATCTTTCTTCGTAGAGAATTCCAACCCGATCGTAGCGATAACTTAGGTTCGATCACAACCTTTTCAACCAGAGGTTATCTACACTTACCTCTCTTTTTTGAATTAGCTCCAACTAAGCTGGTGTTTTATTTCACGATTCACTTCACGAGTTTACTCCTAATAAACTCTCTTCACACAAACTACACTCGCTGAGTTTACTTTACTTAAACTGCCACTTATTCGCATCAATGTGCCTTTTATATGGCTGAGTAAACAACACATCGAAAGCTCCCGAACCTCTCGATATTTCAGGTAGACTTCATTTTTTCCTTTTAATTTCTTTTTAATTCTTTTGTTTATTAATTTTAGCGAAGTAATAAACGCAGAGGTTCCCAATCTTATTTTCGTAACAGTATGAAACCTTAAAAAATAATTTTTTTTTATAATTATATTTCTTAAAAAATGCTGTTTAAGTTACTTGCTAATGCCTAGAAGCAACGATACATTTTTGTGTACATTAGACACAGGGTAAATAGCAAACAAGAGCATTAAACTACTCCTACAAGTCGATTGACACAAAATATTTTCGTTTTAAATATTTTTTCGTTTTAACAATTTTATTCAAACTAATCACTATCATCAATTTTAAAATTAAAAAAATTATCATCTGACATTAAAAATCATCAAATCATATTTTGGCAAAAAAAATCATCAAAAATATGATAAAATCATCATTACGGCAACGCTGATGCCAGTGGTCGGCTGAAAATACACTCAGGGGCATAAAAAGACTACAAAAAGGAGTAAAATTGTTCTCGTTGTGCCGATCTCTGTATTACGCTGTCTTTCCTTAGCAGCAAATTTTTTCCATTTTTGAGTAATAATCAGACAAACAAGGGTGAGTGGAATAAAGAGGCCGCATATTGCTTTAGGTTTCTATAATTTTGGGCGTATGGGAAAACTGCGCTAATATTCCGGAATTTTTGGCTACAATATATATACAATAAGTATAGCTTTGCTACAGGCGATTTCGATAAAATCCACATCTTAATTAGGGTGACTGATTAACTGAAGGAGTCTGGACAGAAGCTATGCGAACTGTGACGGATGATTGACAGTTAAATAGAACCTAAGTCATTCAAGCATAACCATTAAAGTCGGGAAACTGCTTGCAGACGACAATTTCAAGAATCAAAGCGGCCAACATAATGATCGGAGTTTCATCGTATATAAATCGTATAGGAAGGCTCTAATAAGAACAGCACAACTTTTCAGTTTTTTAAGCATTTTGGCTGTATTAACTCGAAATGGTTTATTTAGATTCATTGGGTGATCCATATTATGATTATTATCATAGCTGCTAGAATGTGAACAAAACGAGTTAGTTACTGATCTTCAGCGGCGCTTTTTTTGGACTCAAGAAATAATAATTTTACCTTCAACAAGGAGATTTCGGTTAAAACACTCAAGCTTCTTTATAAAGCTCTTTTGAGACGTGTTGCTACCGTGTGAACTCACAATATACATTATGGTGGCGATTTTCCATTGTCTGGTCTTTGTTAGAAAATTTCCACGTCTGACAATATTATTAGATCTGATAATTGTCTGTACAGAGCTTAAGAATTTCTCTAAAATGCTTTTATTTGAAAATCTGATTGTGTTCGTTTCGTCTTATTGCCCACGCACTAATCAATCAATCCGCTTGAGCCAACTATTTATCACACGAAAAGTCCAACGGCCTTTCAGTGAGATCCTCCATTCTCTTCGCCATTCCTGTATGGCTCAACCTAATGTACTCTTTTTATTAATGTTATATATAGTTTTATATCTTAATACATTATGGTTATCAGATGGTATGATGGGTGAGATTCACGCAACAATACTCGTTACAATACAACATTAAAGGAATTGATCTTAAGCCACTTCTTTATACAGATTATACTTGTCACTTCTCTGTCTTTTTCCATTTTCTCGGAATAAGACCATAGTGAGATTTGTTAACTTTTGTAACTAATTTAAGTTAGATTAGGTTTAATTTTAGCTTTTACAAGCTAATCTGTAAAGAGTTTCAAATAAGTTATAGATGCAACTTGGCTGTAAAACAGTATTTATTTATTGAAATCTTTAAACTCTACAGCTCCTACAACTCCATAGCACCTGATCAAGTACAACTTTTCGACTTTCCTTTCTTTAACTATAAGTTCTTGAGTAATATTACTGGTATATATTGTATATACAACTGAGTCAGATGCATACATCAAAATGTCTATGCATATACATCGTATATAACCAGATAAGCTAAAAATTTATTTAATAATATGTTATTGCATATACAACATATACATATTCGTAGTTATAAATAGTGAGGTTTTTGAAATCACTTTTAATTTTTTTTTTTTTTTAAAGGAAAGGTTATTTTTTTAAAAGACCAGTTGCTATTGCATGTGGACAAATATTTAAATTTTTACAATAAAAACAAAAACTAAATTAAAATAAAATTAATAAAACTCCGTTTTAAAAAAACACTTGCAACAAAATGTATGCATATGCAATAAAAAATGTTAAAAACTTGTTCCATAACAAGTATTGTTATACATATCGGCAAAAATTTTCCCACAAAATAGATCCAATTAAAGTTGCAATAGCTGCAATTAAATTGTGTTTTGAAAAATACCGCTATAAAATAGTTGCCTAGCAGCAAAAACATTCGTAAAAATACTTTCGAAACAACTTGGTATGTCTTTTGCCAAATACTGATCCATTTGTTGTACAGTTTCAAAAGAGCATAACTTTTCCAGAAGAACCAAAGTACCAAAATACACCATTTTCGCAAACAAATGTTGAATGATGAAAAAAATGTGTTATCTTTCTCAAAAGTGCATTTTGTATTCTTAAAATATTTTTTACCATAGCCATAGCCATAAAAAATGAACGCTGTTCATAAAAAAGCTGTTCGAGTAAAAGACATTACGGAGAACGCGTTTCAGCAGTCGTTTCTAAAATTGTAAAAAATCGCTATAAGTCAGAAAGTGCTATCAAATAGTGATGTTGTATATAAACAACAATTGCATAAAAGGATTAAACGCAAACGACACTGGATTAGTCAAGCTCTGTGCAGACCTCAGAGTGGTACTGCATTGGATTTCCCATAAAATATCTGTCAATTCGAACCGGATGGAGATAAATCGTGGTGGACCTTTGTTATTTATAGGAATATAATAATACAAAAACAAATAAACTTGGTGCTTTAGGGTAGAAAAAGTGGGTTTTTAACCATACAGCAATATTTTGGAGGTGTTTAAAAACAAATTATTGTTGTACTCGATAGTGCATATCAGAAGAATAATATAATTTTATTTATTTTTTTTTTTTTTTTGTTCAATTGCCATTACTACTAAAAACTGTAAAGAACATACAAAATTTATGATATTTACGAGAGTATCAAATGTGTTAGGGGAGTACTACGGTACTACGGTTTTTTTTTTTTTTTTGTTAATTTGGTACATCTGTTGTTGATATTCACGGTAGATCTTAGCGTCATAGCTTGACATTTGTAAAAGCTATGTAGCCAATAGTACATCTATCTCTACGGCTGCTGAAACGCGTTTTCCGTAGTGGTTTTTTAACTCGATTGAAGAGAAAGAAGTCACAGGGAACCAAATCAGGTGAATTCGGTAGCTGTTGGATGGTATTTGTTGCATTTTTCGACAAAAAATTTTGAATAATGATATCACTGTGCACGGTGCGTTACCATGATGCGAAATCCACGAGATTTCTGCCCACAATTCCGGTCTCCTTCGGCGAATTGCTTCACGCAAATGTCTCATAACGCCCAAATGATACTCTTTGTTTACTGTCTAATTATCTGACAAAAGTTCATTATGCACTACACCATTGTAATCCATGAAAACCATGAGCATTGCCTTGTTTTTTTGGTCTCGGCTCATTTGGTGAACACCATTTACTTGCCTGATGTCTGAATTGCTTATCGTACTCACAAAACCACGTCTCGTCTCCAATAATGATTCTTTTGCTGAATGTGGGATCGGATTCAGCCTCGCAAATCATGTCTTTTGCGATCTCAACACGGTGAAAATTTTAAAAAATCCCCAACAAACAGGAATATCAATAACAGATGTACCAACTTAACAAAAAAAACCCCAAATCGGAATAATGGAACCGCCACACGGCGGTTATTCCGAAAACTTTTTGATCAAGGCAGTATACGAGTATTCATATGTATATCACTTTGCATTTCCTCATCTAAATATTAGAAAATTTTCAAATACAATTTCCTTTTATGTCCTGCAATAAAAATTACAAAATTTGACGATTGTATAGCTTATGGTACCAAATTTTTTATCATTTGTCTATTTCTTTTTTATGTTTGTCATAAATCAAACTTGGTTATTCCCAATATGCAAATTCAATTCAGAAATAAGTAGCAAAGAAGAGCAAAATAAAATAAAGGTGAAACAAAGTTTGTCGTTTATATCTGCATTGAATAGAAAACTTCAATTTTCTTCAGTATTTTCTAGAAAATATTTATGATTGCTTTCTTAAAAACCCAGTGCTATAGGATTAAACTCTAGAGTTATTTTATATTTTCATTCATGTTTTGTTTTTTTTTTATTAATTTTTCTCTTTTCTATAATTTTTTTATCTTCAGCGGGAAAACAAATTTATAATTTTACTTATATAACTTTTATTTTTAAATCGTCTTTAGAACTTTTTCCCGATAAGCTTCTGAATACAAGTTTATTTATTTAAAGGAAAAAAGCCTAGAAAATTATATAAAGTTGTGAAATAAACCTTTCGATAGCACTATAAGGACTATTGAAGTTCAAATATTAAACTTTATAATCATTTATGTACGTTTGCTTGTGTATTCATTCATTCATTATATGAGACGAGAAATTTTGCGCTGCCCTTTCTTTGAAAAATAGAATGAAAAATAAATAATTTTTTTTTTATTTTTCTGTTAAATTGCCTGTTGCCATTAAAATAAAAAGTAAGAAAAGTACAAAAAAAGGGCTCAAAAGTAGAAACATTTTATCCGTTTAACAATTTTACGACAAAAGATATATTTTCAGTGAATTAAAGGAATAAAAATTTACTAAAGTAGAAAAGGATTTAGATATCAAACGTAAGGAAATTGAATGACTAGTTAAGAACCCATTACAAATAATTTTAAGGGCCCAAAAGAAGATGGCTCTACCTACACTAACTCCAGAACAATATAACCAGACACGCATTAACCATGAAAATTTTAATTCGTGAACGGGTACCAACAAAGCAACATAACTTATGGGAAGATAACACAGCAACATATAATCAAGTCGCAGAACAAACTCTAGGTGTAGTGCAGCTACATAGAAAATCCTGAATACAAGATGACACTTGGAATCTGACTTCTCAAAGAAGGGAACTGAAACTGCAGCTGAACAACAACGATACAATGAGGCAGCAATACCATCAGCTGGCAAAATAAGAAAAAAAATCGACTAGACTAGACAGAAGAAAGTTTATGGAATGGCTAGCAATAACAGCAGAAGATGCAGTTGCCCAGAATAATATGAGAAAACTATACCACACTAATGATTGTCTGAATAACCGAAAGTGTAATAGCAGCCAAGCAGTTGCTGATCGTAATGGTAGACTAATAACAAACAATGATGATCGAGAGAACATTTCAATTAAATTACAAACGTCACAAACGATACTGAGGACATCAAAACCAATTCAATATAAATGAGATAAAAGAGACGAGTGGTGAATTTAAAAAGTTACCAAATACGGCAATATGACTGTAACAACTAAAAAGAAATTACTCTGCTTAACACCATATATAGGATAATTGCAACCATAATACATGGAGGCCTCAAAGCAGCAGGCTTCAGACGAATAGGAATTGTGTAGATCGGCCCAACACTCTACGTATAGTCATAGAACAATCTTTAGAATGACGTACCTACCCCCTGTATCTAATATTCGTCAATTTCAAGAAAGTATATGACCCCATCAGAAAAACTGCAATATAAAAAGCATTAAGAGGAAAAAGAGTACCCAGAAAATAATTCGAATAATTAGAGCGATTGACGAGAATACAGAACTTTCAGATCTTTGCTATGGAAACATCAGTGAACTTTGGCAATCCAATGCTGGTGTCAAACAAGAATGCCCACTCTACCATAGTTATTCACGATCGTGCTGGATGACATCACGAGCAAAATCTGCTCAAAGAGAAGAGGACTAATATTTAGTCTTTCATCTTAGCTCGAAGGTTTGTATTTTCGAATAATATTTGTCTATCCTCGCATAATATCTCCAATATGCAATCGAAACTGGAAGACTTGGAAAAATTGGCTTGCAATGTTAGACTTGAAATAAGTATCAACAAAACGAAGGCCAATGGGAATCAATGATACCAGCACAGAAAACATCTTGCTATCAAACATGTGGATAGCCTCTGCTATCTAGGAAGTACAATGACTACAAACTGCAGCGCAGAAACAGACGTACATAACAGGTTCAACGACTTAAAAGAGCTACAAATGATTGTCAAACTTGGGAAGGACATGCAAAATCTACTTGAACAACATTCAAAAGGTTTGGAAGCAAAAGCATTAATCCTAAAACAGAAAAATAGGGTATCACATAAGTCAGGAGTGAAGCTGCAACACGATCTTGCATGTCCCAAATGCTGCTTGAAGAGAAAGTAATTTCTGTGTTGAATTATTACTGACGATGGGTAACGAAACAATTACCACAACCTGAATTACAAAAAACGGTATGTGAAGCCTGACCAACCAACAGAAGAGTCGCCGACTTTAGGTGGGTTAACTCAAAAGATATCACGTTTGTTGCGATTCCCCACAAAGTTCAAAAACTATGTATCTGAACATTTATTCTTTACATCCATGTTCCTTGTCTCACGAGAAATTTTATAGTAATTCTGAGAAAACATATTAGCATTCCAAATTTTGCCTGCAGTACTCATGATGTCACTGAATATGTAGTAACCTGCTTCTTAGCCAGGGTTGGCAAAAACCCGGGATTTTTTATTAAAGCCCAACCCACCAGATTTTGTTAGGTTTTTGATGTTCCAAATTTCGTTCAAGTGAATAATATTTCTGTTTTTTATATCGGGTGGGCCATCTATCGGTTTAAATTTGAACCTGTGGCTATTTAGAATCTGGCAACACTTATGTCATTCTATTCTGCCACAAAATTCAGTGTATTATCACCATTGAACGAAATGAATAGATTTACGCTTGAGCAACGTTGGGATTTACTAGAAATTTATTTCCAAAACAAATTGGTTAGAATGAAGCCCATTTTCATCTTGATGGGTACGTTAACAAGCAGAATTGTCGTATTTGGGGCTCAGAAAACCAAACATGGTCTTACAGAAGTCAATGCACCCATTAAGAGTGACTGTTTGGTGTAGGTTGTGGAGTGGAGGCATCATTGGCCCATCTTTCTTTGAAATGAGGATGGCGCAACCATTAACATGTGAACGATGTTTGGTTTCTACGGGATGGCGCAACTTGCCACACATCTCATGCCACAATCGATTTTTTGCGTCAAACGATTGATGGCTGCTATTTGACATCGTTAGACTTTTCTCAGTGTGTGTTAAAAACAAGTGTTATGCCGACAAACCGGAGACATTGAGTATTTAAAGGTCAATATTCGTGATGACATTGCCGAGATACGACCACATACACTAGAAAAAGATCTCGAATATTGGTCCGATCGAGTAAGGTGCTGTGAGGCCCGCCCCGGTAGCCATAAGAATGAAATAATATTTCATTTATAACCGGAAAAATTGTACTTCAAAGCAATAAAATAAATTTGACAAAATTGCAAACCGTTTTTGTTGTATTGCATTTTGAAATGTAAATTATTAAATGACCCATCCTTTACAATCACGTTGTTTTAGTATTTATAGTGCAATTTTGCACTCTTGTTGGGATCCAGGCGGCAATGTGTGCTATGAGCTGCTAAAACTCGGTGATCGGAGCAGACTGTAATTACTTCATTTGAATCATGCATTATGAGAAAAACAGACGTGATTAATTTATTCTTTTGCACGAAAGCACCTGACCTCATGTCGCAAAAGTTTTAAAACATATATTAGAAGCGATCAATTGCCTCATCTGCTCTATTCTCCGAACATTGCTCGTACCTCTTTATACGGACTTTCTTTACATGGCATTTCGCTACAACGGCCTGTTTGAATTATGGTATATATTCGCTTTAAGCGAAAATTAAGCACAAAACATATTCATCTCGTTTAAAGGCATTTCGATTTACGACCTACATTTTCAAAAACTATCTATAAAGAGGTATTAGTTTATCTTTTATCATGTTACCGAATCACTTCTTTTGAAGAAATACCAAGTCGTCTCTAAAGTTGGAGCGCCTTAAAAGATGAGAAATTTTTCTGAGGAGTGATTTGATAAAAACCCGGGTGGGTTTAATTGGGCACCCAGTGGGTTGCCAACCCTCTTCTTAGCCCATCAAGATATGAGCAGTCTTATGAGTGACGCCGTACCATTGTTAATCTGTGTGCGGTTCGTCATAGGCCCTCGAAAAACCGTGCTAAATTGTTTTGATGAAATTGCTTAAACGGAAATTATATACCTTTATCTAAATAGCTTCTACAAACTTACGGCTGACAAGTTAATTGCACTCTGCAATTCGCACGATCATGCAGTCCAACATCACCGTTGCGCTCTTCTTCACAGGACCTGTCATTATCCACCTCACTTGAATCTCTAATCAAAGGAATTTTAATAACCCTTAGCGTTAATTAGCATTACATTTTCATAAACGCCTAAAAGTTATTATGATATGAGTATCTATACTAACTTTCACTTTTTCATTACATTAATGCATACCTTTAAATAACCTTACTTAGAGTACGCAGAACAAAAAAATAAAAATAAAAGTATAAGTAGGGAACAGGAAAATTATTATAAATTTGAGTGGTTAAAATATATTGGCGCTTGGGGCATACTTTCGACTTGTTTTTAACGTTTTTCATACTTTCTACTTTTTATTGTGAGACTATATTTCATTTTATTTTCTGTTCTGCTATTTCTTTAGGGTTTCAAATAATTTTTATCGAATTGAAAGTTTTCCGCCTTATTTCAAAAAGTAAAATTTTATAAAATTATTCTGTAAAGCAAGAAATTAACTATTGAAAGAGGAAAACATTCCGAATATCACAATTTAAAAATATTTATAAAAGAGTAACAAAAATTGTAAAGAATTTCTTGAAATAAATTATTTAATTTCTAATTTCAAAATTTATGCTCAAAACATAACTAAGAAAACAGCAAAGTTTTGTTGGTTGCGAAAACAAAAAACGAAATCAAAGTACACACTGAAAAAATTCCCCCAAAAGCACAACAATATTAGGCAAAAACAAAAAAGAACTACAAAAACATCAAGTTGTGATGCGAAAATATTCTATCTGGCCTCAAGGATTTTATGCAAAATATGAGTTTTGTCCTAATTACATAACGATGCTGTTTGTTGTACTACACTGGCCGACTTAACTCCGTCCAGACTGTAACAACCACCCCACCCACAAATGCTAATAATAAATATGCATAACATCAACAACAATAACTACTACTACTACATGTTTAATTGCATACATATATGCATGCATATGCTCAAAAACCTTTATTATTAAGCAAAAAAATATATTCAACGTCGCCGCTTTCATAATGCGGTAGTGGTGGGATAGCAACATTCAAAACATATTAATGGTCAAATAATAAATTACTCAAACCAACCACCAGCAAGCACCAACCACATATCAAGCTTGAGCTAAACTAATAAAAAAAATCATGTTTAAGTTATGACCGTAAAGTTTTAAATAAATTTTTCGATGAGACCGAACAAAATGCCAAAAATTACCAAATAAACATTTATTATCGAGAATATTTGCAATTTTGTTTAAGAAACACGACCAAAAATGCAAAACATGCATTTTAAATGATTTATTTGATTTAATTAACAAAAACGGAATTTTGCCAGAAAAAGAAAATTTTACTGAATCGTTTTATGCTGCAAGACGAAGACGAAATACACAAAAATCAAAATAAAATTTAAAAACATCCATCAACAATTCAACAAAGTTTTGAAGAAAAAGCATTTTGTTTCTTAACACAGTATCCCGTAACGAAAATATTCAAATTTTTTATTTTTTTATTCCTTCCAAGTAAGCAAATTTCCAAAGACTCATGGTGTTACAAAACTTGTTTCTTAGCTAGATATTTGACAGCAAAGCACAATGTTCACGAACTTGTTGACTTACAGGCACATATAACACTCTGTTGGTGCATATTCACTCAAAATATTCATTGTTTTCATTGTTTTTCGATCCACATTTTATCATAACACTTACAAAAAAGTTATAAAAATTCATGCCAAATATAATATACGCACACAGTTGAGATGTCTTTTAATGAGTACAAATATAGTTCTAGAGTTTTCGAATCTTTACTGAAAGCCGTTCTGCGATATGTGCTTTGTATAATGCATCTTTGCAAAAAAAAAAACACGAAATACTATCGTGTTATTTCCATTTAGATTCCGAGTGCACATTGACAAAAGACTGAACTCATACAGAGTGCTGTTGATGAAAAATTATGTGAAATTGATTTTGGATATTATATTGACAGAGCAAAATCCCGAATTTATAACACACTTTTGAGGTTGCTGAGTGGTCTTGAACTCTTAATGTTATGTACACAACTACTTGTCTTAACGGATTATTGAGTAGTAGATACTCACCATTGGTTGGTGCCAGTAGTCATAGCCTACCACTCCCTAGTTGATAGGTACCTAACTGACCCCTACTCCACAAAAGTGTTTTAGCCACAGCAGTGGTTTGGAAGCTACTTTCATGAGCAGCTCGTCTGCTTTTTCATTCTCTCGAAATTCCACAAGACCCGGAACCCAACAGAGGCTGACCATATTTTCCCTAATTTCATTAACATATTTTTAACCAGGCACTATTGCAGGACACTGTGATCCAATAAATATATTGTGCCCCTTCTGGTCTACAGCTTATTCAGCAAATTTGTTGCATTTATAGTAAACACCAGCCGATCTAAAACCAATGATACCCAATGTTTCCCTAAACAATTCCATCAAAACTTATCAAGAACCCCACATGCACACAATATGTGTTCCGCTGTGTTCCGTGTATTTTACCAATCCGATTCGGTTTCTATCGAATGGCTACTACCATAGATGTCACACTGTGGAATAAAATGAGGGTGTAGTATAGTGTCTGCTTCAACTTCCGGCTTTTAGGAACCAGAAGTATAGTCCCTTAAGTAATGGGAATTTTATTTTTCTTTATAAGATCATGCAGGTGTTGAGGTGTAGTGGTAGTGGTTGGAGCGCACTCATAATCACACAATTCGGCTCAGGTTCGAACCACAGCAGGGGACATGAAGAAAAAATTTAATTGTGGTTTCGAGTGTTTAATAAAGTTTCCTCCAGACAAAGTTTCCTTCCAGCAGCTTACCTTTGACGATTATGAGGAATATCAGACGAATGATCAGGAGAAAAATGCTACGTACTTGGGAAAAAATTATAATGCTAAGTAAAGATCACCACCACTACTTAGCAAAGATCTTCACCACTATACAATCGTATAGAGGTGAGCTGCAGTGGATTAATCACCTACTTAGCTTGAAAAATTTACTCGAATTATGAAACTGAAACAAAGCAATGGTTGATTTGTGGAAAGCCAATATGCTCCCTAGAGGAGAGCCGGAGAAAAAAAAATAAGATAAAAAATTGGTATAAATTCCTCTTTCGCACCTTCCTCTCTTTTAAAATATCTCGATGGGACCGCAATTGTTAATTTACCTAAAAAGTGTGGTGGCCTAGGACTGTACACTCATCTATTAGAGCTAACCTCAACACCAAAAATTGTTTAATATTTTTAAAAATATATTTCGAAAGAAAAACCATATCTACGAGTACTGCTTTGTATCGTTAAGTAGATTCTATCGAATTAAAATATAATTTGACAAAAATTGGTTTTCCAAACTATTTTTTAATTGTGTTCAAATTATTAAAAACTAGTGTAACACTTGATATAAGATCAATACGCTCGTATACAAATAAAGTCAAATTTAAATGCACCACCAATTTTCATGATAATCGGGCTACAAGTGGAACAATCAAAACGAAAAACTTTTTAAAAAGTTTTTCATTTAATTTTTTTTTTTTTTTTTTATATTATTTCTTATCATTTCGTTTTTAAGAAAATTACACTCTAGTGGAAAACGTTGTTGGTTAAGTAGATATTTCGAATTTTGACAAATTTTACGAAATTAATTAAGAGATATTTCACTAGAAATCTTAAAATTCCTGTTAAAATTTCATTTCTCATATCATATAAAATGAATGAAAAATATTTGTGTTGGTAAATCAAACACCCTGTAGGAAATTTTGATTAATTCCAGTATAAAAATTTTGACTTACTATCTATTATAACAAGAATTTCATATATGTGAATATACCCATTTCCTATAAGTACATCATGTACATCTAAAGTAAGAGTTGATGATGAAAAACGCATAGAAATGGTAACACACACTACACACAGCATTTCTACATAAAATTTTAAGATTCTATTGTAGCTGGTATATGAAGTGTTTGAACAAAAACGACTTCGTTTGGATGTCAAAGACATTTCATTAACATGTCATTTGACATCTGTCAAATGCAATGTTAAAATACTTGGTAAACATAAAAAACGACACTTGAAGCGTACTTGTATGAACATTCTTTTAAATTCTATTGTTCCATTAAATAAGGAAAAAGACATTTTCTTAGATAGTACATGGGCTATACATGTCTTTTATTGATAAGAATTGTCTAAAGCATTTTAAATGACTTCTTTTAGATAATGTATGTGTATTATGTATGTGAAAGTAAAATACATAAAATAAAGAAAAAATAATTATTTTAACATTACTATGGCAAAATAATTTTCGAATTGAGTTAGGCATGTTAGAATGAAAAACTTTTCTAAATGAGTAAAAATTGTTTCGTATTCTACACCAGTCGCCATACAAACCTTGAATTAAACATGAGAAAATTACAATAAGTTTTCGGCTATTAAATTGGAATGTGTTTGCTGAAATGAAAATTTACATATTTTTTGCAATTAGTGGCCCATTTGAAAAGATAAGCAATTAAAAAAAAACGCTTAAATCCTTGCATAGCGAATTGTATTTTCGAATATTATCTTGTTTACTACACGTCTACGACAATTATTCGACCTATACTTGACTATGCATCCTCGCTTTAGTGGAAGGCTGTGCACAGAAAATCTTATATTCGACCCTGAACAAAAAGCAGACACTATCATATTATGTTGGCCGAAAATGGGGACTTAAACCACAAATAGTGCTCCAGATGTATAACCTGCTGGTTCTGCCAATTCTCACATATGACTGCCCTTAGTAAAAGCGTTTTCACTACTGGACTGGAGAGAGTTCAGAGAACTCTGTGCTTGGGCGTCACTGCAGGATATGTACCAATGTTGCCCTTAAAGTTATTCTACACTAACTACCTATTGATCTCCACATTTTATCGCTTTCGGTGCAGAGTACGATAAAGTTGAAAGAACTTGGCTTCTGAAGGCAATCGCTCCAATTTCAAGGGAATTGGAGATAGACTTGTATATACTTGAACTGGTCTTCTCTAGACCCGACAAGGCCTTCTATCGTGGGCGAAACGAGTAAAGAAGAGAAAGAATTTCTGGTAAGGATTTATGGAAATTCTAGTATTAAGGTCTTTACAGATGTATCCAAAATGGCATCCGGTGTATGAACTGGTACTTGCTACGAGTCTGCTGACTTTGCGGAATCATTTAGAGTACCGGAGGTTTCTAGCATGTGGAGATATTTGCAATTATAAAGCCTTGCTTAATTCTGTGAGATCGGGGGTCTAGTATCACCTAGTAGCAACTCTGATTTAGATCTCCAATGCAAAGTGGAGATAAAGCTTCTCACTGGTGCGTGTACCATTTCTTTCGTTTGGATTCCTGGACAAAGGACATCGCTGATAATGAAGAGTCCGATGAACTTGCTGTAGTCAAGTGGGTAATCTATAGTTCCTTTCATGAGAGAGCATAGAATAGGGGGTTCCATCGTTCACTTTCTTTGTGAATGTCCGGGTCTGGCGAGGAGACGATTGTGGTACGTGTGGATGTACCTTTCTTCAGTGGTTTGGTGCACTGTGCAAGGCTGGTCCAATTGATCTTTTCGCTTCATAATTAGCTCAGTGTGACTATAATCCTCTCTACCAATTCATTTTCCTTTTAGGTTATTCTTTAGCTGTGGTCTTGGTTTGGTTTCAAAACGGCACTTTGTTGCTAATTGTAGTAGATCTTTTCTTGTTTAACTAGCCAACTTACCTTCCTAACTGCTTACCTATATATATCACTCAGAGCAAATGAAAGATGGCCAAGACAAGTGTTTAAGACTTAAATATTTATGATCGATGAAAAAAAAGTATAAGCAAAATCAGCAAATTTTGGAAGTTAAAGTATTGGTATCGTTGTTTTGAGAATGTCATACCCATTTTAACTGCTAAGGTCTCAGGTACTTAAGGGTAAAATTGCACAAAATACATACAAGAAATCTTGTTAAGGTTTTGACTAACCACTGTTCTCTCTAGATATGCACGAAGACCAATGATTTCTGCAGAAGCTACAATTATTAAGAGCCGATGGATTCAACTAAATCTCTTCTTTACCATTGCAAATCATTTGGGCTCCAGGTTAACCTTTCATAACCGGAGAATATTTTATGACAAGAACAGTCTTAGAACAGTCTATATATGTGGATATGATTGCAGACCAACAGTAGCAAAGAGATGTAAGGACATTGATACGTCAGTGGATATATAGCACAATGGGTTTAATTTTTAGACACAAGCGAATGTAATTGTGTTTAAAAACAAGCTTAAACGCATTTTATCTACACACTATACTGTTTAGAGTGAGAAAGAATTCTGAAGAAAACACATAACATAATATTACTCTAACGATGATGTCTGATAAGTCTTTTAAGGTACTCTTGCCATTTAGAGAGGATAATGCAAAGTTTTAGAAATTGAAGGTGATCGTATTAACGAAGAGATTATTTTCGTTACTCTTTAAAACATTCGTACTGTTCATTATGCTGATGTCTTCGCTATAAGTAGAGCTACAAAAGCATGGCTACATTTAAGCACTGGACTGTTTTACTACAAATGCAAGGTCCATACTCAGATGCATAAAAGCCTATCTGGAAATGAGAGGAAAATAAGTGTATAAAGGTCTTGTTCGCTAAATGAAGGAAGTATAGCAATATTTCTCTGATTGGATATTCGTAGAGGTTAGGAGGTGGGATCTGAGAAGATAATAATAACAAGGTTTTATGATTCTTATAGTCAGAATACGATAGCAAAATAATAAGAACACTTTCTATTATTGCTACATTAAAGCCTAGTGGTTGAGAAGCGTTTAAGTAAAAAGCTGTCATGAAAAGGAACACTAAGAGACGATTTAACATCTTTTATTCGATTGCCCAGCTTTATGAAAACTTTAGTAGTATTGCGGTAGTTTTTCTCACTGCTGAAAGCTAGTTTGTGTAATGAATAAAGTATGGATGTGATGTTTAGATAATCTGTGTCTCTGCTATTATTTGGGATGTCACAATAGGATTAATGGTCTCAGTATTTTTTTAAACCCTATATGTATGAGTAAGGTACTTATTATTAAGTATCGGGATTTTTTAAGGTTCATAACTTTGAGTTGGCAGCACTGCTCTTTTTGACAACCGATTTAACAGCTGATAGTTGCCTTTTTAGTTTGGTTTGACATTTAATTATCGATAGATTTACACTAGAGCAATGCTTACAAATTGTTGGCATTTTTTATCAGAATAGTTGGAGTAAGAATAATCCACAAACTTTTGTCAAAAAGCCTTTACATCCACAGAAAATTACTGGCTGGCGGAATCATTGGTTCATATGTCTTCAAAAATGATAATGTTTAGAATGTTACTGTCAATGGTGATCGTAATAGGGACATCAGTAGAATTTTTTCGCTCCTCAATGAGCTGGCATTAATCTCGCTTAAGTGTGTAGAACGGAGCCACATGTCATAGAGCGCGCGCTAAAATTGATTTATACAAAGAATATTTTGATGAAAGTGTAATTTCATGTTATGGTCCAATTAATTGGCCCCTTTGGACTATTTTGTTTGGGGTTATGTGAAGTCACTTATCTACGTAGATAAACCAGAGACAACATTCGAAGAGTTATTGCCGAAATACGGTTGAACAATTTGTGAAATTGACGTTCTAGATTGCGCCTTGTGCGTGCCAGTAGTGACAGCATCATATTAATGTCATACAATTTGCTATCCAACAAAGCCCGTTTTATTGGTATTAAAAATATATTTCGTTGCTTTATTGTTATTTAAACTTGTATAGCTCTAAAAAAACACCTGTAGTTAGACTTCAATTACCATTAAATTAATTAATTTTTTTTAATATGATTTGATAATTAATTAGCATATAATTTGTTGCAACAGTAATAAGACATTCATGATTTACTTTTTTCAGTAGAAATTTCTTCTATTCTTCTATATAATGTGCACAAAAGTATATATAAAAATATGTCAACGGGAATAATAGTTTTTTTTTTTGCAATAAAATAAAGTGCTGCTTTGCAACAAACAACTTCATCTGTATTTTTATTTTCTATGACATTAAAAACGGAACACAGAGGATTTGTATGACATACTCAGTAGTTTTGTTATGCAAATCCTTCTAAACTAAAAACATTATAATAGCAGATCATTATATTTCACTTGTACAAATGCTGGGATGCTTTAGCGGTTGTTCTTAAAAAGAAAATATATATTATTGTACAATCCCAGTAAATTTGGGGCTCAAAAAAACGACTTAAGCAGATATGAGAGAATGAATTAGTTTTCTTTTTAGGTGGAATAATAGTTGGTAATAATTCGCAGTACTATCAGCTATAGTTTGTATAGTTGCAATTACATATGTATCTGACATAATGTGGTCAGATAGTTTAGAGCAGTATACATAAATTCCTTACAAACTGTATCGATTTTTTTTAGAGGCTCATAACTTTGAGTTGGCAAAACTGATCCATCAATATTAAATTGTTCCCCGATGAAGACCATTTGTAAATTGTGGCATTTGGAGTGAGAATAACCCACAAGCTTTTGTCGAAATACCATTACATCCACAGAAAATTGCTGTTGATTTGTTGATTAGAAATTTTTTCGTACCTGATTTTGCTTACTTGAGGTTCCAACAGGACTAGGATTACAAATCGATTATAACCGTAATCGTAATTATAATCGCACTGTTAATCGTGCATTTAAATTTATAATATTTCACCCACCCTCTTTTTGTAAAAAGGCAGTTAAAAATATCTGCACAAAGTATAGGGTGTGCCATTTAAAAGTTTAAATTTAAAAATGCAAGTAAACAAAAACGGTTTGAAATTTTGCCAAATTTATTTGTTGTTGTTGCGAAGTACAGTTTTTCTGTTTAGAAACGAATTTTTCAACAACTTTTAAGAGTGTATGGGGTCGTATCTCGGCAATGGCATCACGAATGTTGGCCTTCGCTCAATTGTCTCTGGTTTGTCGGATAACACTTGTCTTTAATGGCGCCCCACAGAAAATAGTCCAACGGTGTCAAATCGCAGCTTCTTGGCGGTCAACTGACATCACCACATCGGCTAATTAAACGAACAATGACGTAATAAATCGATTGTTGCCCGAGATGTGTGGCAAGTTGCACCATCCTGTTGAAACCAAACATTGTTCACATCTATACCATTAAGAGCAGGCACAGAAAAAATCGGTTATCATGGTGCGATATGTGTCTCCATTGATCGTAATAGTTGCGCCGTCCTATCAGCCAATGCTGCTCCGCTGCACAAGCCGCACCAAATAGTCACTCGTAATAGATGCATTGTCTTCTTTAAGACCACGTTTGGGTCTTCTGAGCCTCAAATACGACAATTTTGCTTATTAACCAACAAAATAAAAATTAGCTTTATCCGAAAATATGATTTTTGCAATTTTTTGTTTTTTTTTTTGCAATATCTGACCAATTGTCTTTGTTTTGGAAATAAGTTTCAAATAAATTCAACGTTGCTTAAGCGGAAATCGATTCATTTCGTTCATTGGAGATAATATTCTGTGACTGAATAGAATGACATAAGAATTCCATATTCGAAATAACCATCGATTAAAATTTAAGCCGGTAGATGGCCCAGCCGGTATATTTGCGTAATTAAAAGCGAGTGTTTCATTCAAAGCGTTCTCAATTCTTTACAGAGTTCAATGCAAGTTTTATTATAATAAAGGCTTATAAAAACGAACTAATGCTTCTTTAAATGCAAAAACGAATGTTAGAAAGAATAATCCTTTTGAAAGAGTGCATACGGTATATTTTGGAAAAATTTATTTGAAAATATCGATTTTGGTTCTCAACATTATAATGTCTTGTTACTTTGAAATTGCCTGTTAAACTTACACCTAAAGCTCTTTGCAGATCAAATGCAAGTATTATACAAGCTGAAGGGATCCTATCATTTTTGTATCAAAAAATTGGAACAATAAAAACCAGATATTGCTGAAGAGATATTATTAGTTATTAAGAATAGAATGGATAAAATACAAAATAAAAACTTATAAACTTAGCAACATGTATATTTTTAGCCCGACAATAACACTGAAGAAAGATTTGATCAATTATTCTAGAAATTTACTTAAACGCTTAAATGGATTTGAAAATTCAAAGGATGATAATGTTTTTGATGACAATGCAATATCATGTGAAAAGGATAACATTGACAATGTGGAGTCTGAGTTACAGGCAGAAATTGAGAGAGCTCTGGCTGAGACTCTTCTGATAGAAGATTTTGATATGTTGCGCCAAAAATCTTTCTTAAGCCTAGTACTTTGTTCAAATTTGCGGAAAATGTTTAGCAACATTCCTTTTTTTGTACGAAATAATTGACATGCATCCAATGTAGTCATTTAACAATTTTTCACTTTGTCGTTTTATGCCCTAAATTATGCTACATGGTTTTACATTTGTAAACAAAAACCATATGTTTTCTTCGACAACATATCAAATAATATTCAATAGGGACTTTACTTTTAAGGAATATAAAAATTATGAATATTTTTAGAACAATATTTTTATTTATTTATTGATATAACTTTTATAAAAAACTAAAAAGGCTTAAAATTGTTCTGTGAGCAGTTTTAATTTTTTTTAAGATGACCCAGAGCAGTACAACTTTTTGAATGTTTGAAATGTTGACATATACATTTCACATGTTTTTCATAAAAGGAACAGAGTGTTGCTTTCTCAACATTATTTGTTTGACAGCATTTCGCACGAAATTTTGAACACAATACCAGTCTTTATGTAGCAAAAAAAAGGTTAAAACAAATCTTTGCTACACAAGGCTATTCAAATGCTGAAGCCTTCTTCAACAGAATGAGAAAGAGCATTTTAATAGCAGACAATATTTGCGCAAGAATACAATCTCGTCTTACTGACCACTCATTAAATGCTCTAATTTCTTTGAAGTTTTATTATTTAAATAATGCTAATTTATATTTTTGGACTAGTTCTTATGAAACGAGTACATAGTAATTTTGTTTTGTTAATTAAAGAAATATAAATTTTAGTTTTCTTTTAAATAAACTGCGATTAATTGGTAATCGCGATGAACAGATACTTTTTAGTCGGAATCGCGATTACGAAAAACTGCGTTTAAATGCAGAGCCCAAACAGGATGGAGCCACATGCCACAAATCGTGCGCTAAAATTGATTTATTCAAAAAATTTTTTGAAAAAGTAACTTCACGTAATGGTTCAATTAATTGGCCACCAAGCACTTGTCTACATCGATAAACTAAACAATTGAACACCTGGAACTCAATATTCGAAGAGTTATTGAAGAAATACGGCCAGATTGCGCCTTGTACGCGCCAGCCGTGGCGACCACATGGCCCAAATCATATTTAAACATTATTGTCATAAAATTCTCTATCCAATATAGGTATTAACTATATATATATATATATATATATATATATATATATATATATATATATATATATATATATAATATAATATATAATATAATATAATATATATATATAATATATAAAAAAAACAACCGATATTTCCAAAAACTTAAATGGTATATTCATACAAACATTTAAGCCTATTTTACACAAACATTACAATAGAAAATTACAAAAGAAAAATCTATCATCATTGCCGATGCTATAGAAACTTTTATTTATTTCCTTGTCAAAATTTTACTCATTATGTTGTATAAACGAATTTAAAGATACCTCAAGGGCATTTAAAATCACACACACTTTTTTGTCATCTATTTGCAACGATTTAGTGATTGAGATATGATGACATTTGACCAAGTAAATGCCAGTGAATGAATGCTGCTGCTATCAGGTAACAAGCAAGCAATTACTCTTGGCAATGTTTTTGTTCTACAATTTGTAAGTTTTGCTGTATTGCGGTTACATTTATCAAAATACAATAAAAAATAAAGGAAAACAAGAAGAGCTATAAAGTGTTAACTTCATCATTGTTTCTTTGTTTTACCCTCTTTGATTTCTGAAATGGTTGTCAAGAGTGTTGCTAAAGGTTCAGCTAAGATGAATTGAGTTGAGTTTTGTGTGTCAATGCCAAATGAAAACATATTTACAAAACACTAACTAACAGAACCCTTTTCTTATTCCTAAAAAAAGTAGAAAATTCAAAAACTAGGGAGGGATAAAAAGTTATAAAATAAATTTAAAAATTTTTGCCTTCATATTTTGAAATATTAATTATGAAAAAGTGTCTAATTACCATTTCGCATTAATCAAATTAATGTCTTGTTTAGAACTAAATATCATTATGTCCTTTAAAAAACTTTTCTATGCTCGTGCGAGAGCAATAAAGGAGAAAATATTTTTAATCATATTTAAAAATAAAAATATTTTTTTTAAGTACATATTTTTATAGCTTTTAGTGCTGTACGATATTAATCTCTGCAAAAATATCTGTCAACAGTCAAAGTTTATCGTATTTTCTGTAGGTTAAAACCATCATTAGTGATAAAGGAAAATGTTGCGTATATACGAGTATATGGAATTTTGTAATACCCTAAAAATAGTGTTATATACATGTTTCCAAGTAATTTCACAAGTAATTTCTAACTATTGAAAATTTATGTGAAAAGTGTTGAAAAATATTTGAATATTATCGAGTGCTTTTCATTCACAAATGAGCCGTTTAGTACACAATTTTATTAACTCTATAAAACAGAGATGAGAAAAATGAAATAATAGCTTATATATCAAATATTTTTTTAATCTAGTAGTGTTAATACTTAAGATCAGAGGTATTTGTTTTAAACATAATATAGCTTAGAAACAATACAGAGTTTAAACATTACTATCAAAAAAAATTTGTTTGAAAATTCTTATCTAACAGAAACGGACAGTAAATAGAAATCGTTTTTTTTTAGTCAATCTTGTCCTTCTACATTTACGAAAAAAAGACTAAGTATAGGAAAGTGAATATTGATACAACAATTTTTTTAATTATATGTGTCATATACAAGTTCTTACTCAAAATCAGAAAAGTTCAGCAATTTTTCGGTAAACAACTGGTGTATGTTGAATTAAGACGAGATAAGATGCTTACAAGAACATGCAAAGATCATTGTAGAATACAAGAAAGGTGAATTTCTCTGTTCGATCAGTCACTAAAAAAGTATTTAAAATTTTGTCTCTGTCTTTTGCAAGACCGGAACGCAAGCTGCTAAGAGATAGCAGAGTAGCTAAAACATCTACGATAACTACGGGCACAGTTGCAGGACACGGCAATCCATGGAACCTATTTTGTCATTTCTACTGAACAGTATGTTCAGCAGATTTGATGCCTTCCTAATGAACCCTAACAAATCCCACAGGATAAAGCCTGTGTCCACTAAAGACCTACACATTTACATGTGTGTTAAACAAACATTTTATTTGTGTGAGTGTGTTTTTTACACACATGTTTTTTTTTTTGTAAGTGAAGTTCATTAAAAGTGCTAAAGAATCCAACACTAGTTCCCTGTCTCTGATCCTCGTAAGTATAATCTACAAGCATATGAATCCCTGGTCGCCATTTTCAGTCAAACGTTTCGGGTCCGGCATGCTATACCGAGCCGCTGTCAACTGTGAACGTTGCAGTCTTCCAAGTGTTTGGTAATTTACCAATCCATGACTAGATTGAGAATAGTACTAAGCGATGCTACGCAGTAGGGCTCCGGATCAATAAATAATGTCACAGATCCTTTCCTGGTTAATGCCTCCGAATTTTTCATTTATTCCACGGTGTTTAGGTGCACAAAACAACTGGATCCTATTTTTTATCACCAGCCTTTGCAACGTCTCGTAGCAACATTAGACCAGCTTAGATGTCAAATTATGAGAACGGAGTGGCTTTAAGGCAGCTTGGCTTAGGTCGTACCCCTAAATATCAGCACATATGGTAATGGTTATGACTTCAGCCTGATAAACCCTCAATGACCACCCCAGTGGGATCGACAACTCTCGATGTGGTCCAGGAACGTCAACTACGACAGGTTTGTTCATTTTTGAGCCATCGGTATAGCAGATCAGACCGAACTCACCCCTCGAACTATGCTCCCATTGGAACAACATTCTCAATCCGGTACCTCAGGCATGACACTTTGGACCAAATATGAGTTTGCAACTGCACTGCGTAGAATAAAAAAATCCCCGATGCATACATGTGAGGTTGCTAGATTCAACATTATAAATTCTTGACATTTATTGTAAAAAATCTTGATTTGTCAGTCCAAAAAGGTGGTGTTCGAAAAATTTCGGTTACAAAATGTCGGTAGATGGCACCAAAATCTAATATCTTTGCAATATTAATTTCATCAGGCCTCACTATAGCTGCTTACGGACGATATGAATCACAACAATAATGTACGATCATGGTTGAAGCATCGCAGATGGTAGCAAAGCCAGGATTGACTCCAAGAAAAGTAATGTTTCTGGTTGGTATTGTTCATTATAAAATTCTATAACCTGGTTAATTGATCGATTCTGATCTCTGCTGTCAACAATTATCAAAATTGATGCAAGCAATTCAATTCAAAAGGCCGATTGATCAACAGGAAATGTGCTGTGTCTTACCACGAAAACGACAGACCACACACATCTTTGATGACCAGGTAGAAACAGAGAGAGCTTAGCAGGGAAGTTTTACTGCATCCACTATATAACATAGACTTTGGGCCATCAGATTATCATATGTTTCATTCAATCTTAAATGCCAACAAAACACAATTGGATCTGTTTTTCGCACAGAAGTTCTACACCGATGGAATAATGGATTTACCTCACAAATGGAGAAAGTTATTGATCAAAACTGTACATTCGGTTCGTTTCAAATATAAGAAAAAGATGTTTCATTTTTGGACAAATTTGTAAACGAACTTTTTCGCACACCTATTATAAAAATTTAATTATAAAGTTTTGTGATAAACTTAACTAGAAAGGAAATACACTTTACATTAGTAATTCACTAAAATGCTGAATAGCTTTTCACAAATCTTAATGAAAGGAAAACTTAAAAAAATGTGTTTTACAAAATCTTTTCAAACCATATTTTTTCTTGATTCTTGACAAGCTGTAAAAATACTTACAAAAAAAGCGAAATCAAGGCCATCTGGCAAGCCTACATTCATGTGAAATGGTCTTAAATCAATCAGCAGACTGTACTGATGTGTGAGTTCCAACTAAGCCTGCCTTCCAGAATGACATCTAAATAAAATATTTCCCTCGAAAAGTTAATTTTAGTACCCATTAAAGAAATACAGTCACATGTTAACTTTTATCTCTTCGTATTCCCATTTTAAAACCGCCTTCACCGACAATACTTTTTGAGAAATAAAAATTTGGTAAAAGACTCGATGTTTTGGTAACCAATGAATTAAGGATAATTAAGGGTGAAAAAAAGCTTTAAATACGAGAATATGAATAAAAGACATCATGGTAAAAGACCGGTGACTTTTCACAAATGGTTCCAAATTTCGATCTTTGGATAGGAATGGTTTCTCCATAATGAACTGCTTCAACTCGACCGTTGAAAAGAGGCAAGATTTCTGTGTGTTTAACAGAAGACCGCTTACTACCAATATATAATACTTTATCTTTAGTTTCGGAGGCTAATTAACTTATTAGTAATTATTTGAAAGCTTAACACTTTTCAAATAAATTTCAAAATTTTTTAGTAATGTTAGCCCGAATTTCGACTGGTATACACTAATAAGGCGATTAATATTTCTTAAATAACCACTAAGTGTATCTTTTGGTTTGTGAATACACTAATGCATATTGTTTTACGTTGTACAACACTGTACGTATTCAAAGGTTTGTGAATTGGCTAAATTTGCAATAAAGCAATGTTGCCAGAAAAAATTTGAATAATATTAGAATTAAAAAAATGTTTTATATTCGAGAATATACAAAATATAAAAGTAGTACCGAAATATTTGCTTAAACAAAACTTTTCCCCTTATGTTAACATGAGAAAGACGGAAAGGAGTCACTTGACTGAGTATGCAATTATTCGACTTTTACTTTCGTTCGAGTAAGAAATTAATTGATTTTAAACTTTTAAAATTGCTCCATTAATCAAGTAAGCTTTTCAAATTGTTCGAATAACTCGAACAATTAAAAAATTATTAAAAAAATTTATTTGTGTAATTGGTTTTTTGCATTTTTTATTTAAAAACGAGGCCGATGTTATTTTCTTCTGAGTCCAGCACTCAGGGCATGGCTACTACTTATGTTGTGCATTGTGCTGATAATAGGAAAATAGGGTACTGAAAGGAGGTAGAATCCAGTATGGATATTTGAGTAAATTTTATTTATGTCGAAAGTGGCAAGGTAAACTGTCGAGGGAAGATCAAGACGAATGGTGCGGCAAAAAAACGAATTCTCTCTATAATGCGTTATGTGATTTATTGGAAAATCAACTATAAACGAATACGCTGTACGAGAAAAACATTCGTAATTCCGTTATAGTACCGATAGAACAATGAGACACACACCACATTGCGATGATTTTCTAACGAATCTTCAGAGTTGACTACTCTACCGTCATTAATAAGTACCTTCGTCCTCCCTTGTATGAAGTAGTGAAGCTCCAAAATAGACTTTGATTCACCGGTCCATACTTGAGAGTTGTGTACTATTTTGGGTCTGTTATAGGTCTTGTATATATTAAGGAGATCAGATGGAGTGAAGTATTGCTTGCACTGTCTTACTGCTTGAATGCTTCTTTCGACATATGAAATATGTGATTGTTCCAACGAACACCACGATGAATTCTTATGCCCAGAATATGAAGAGCATCTGATTTTCCAATATCTACATTACCCATGAACACAGATGACAACACACCACCACGTCTGATTGTTAAAAAACAACATTGGGTCTTGCTTGCACTAAAATCGAGACTGTTCGTACGACCCCAATTTGCATTGTTTTGTTGAGCTCGTCTAGAAGATTGTTTTCGCTTAGATCCTCATCATCTTCTTAAAGATCATCGTCTGGTAAATTTTGGTCAGTTTCAATATTAAACAATCGATTACACGATTTTATTGCAAACTCTTTTGTTTCGTTTTTTGAAATATTTTACACCCCAAATTTTACATACAAAAGTCGCTCGAGAAATTTACACACATTGTTCGAAGTATTTGTTACTCAAAACTGGCTATTTTCGTTATTCGATCAAATAATAACCAAAAAATGTTTCGATTAATCGAACAACGGTTAATCGAGTGGATACTCTACACTTGACCCATTTTCACAATTGACTGCCAATATTTTTTTATATATGATTTTTCCAAATTGATACTTCGAAACTTTTATTAAAATTGGATCAAACTATATTAAAATTATTCTGATTTTAATGAAGTGTTCTAAGCGAAATAATTAGCACAGCTACCTAGAAAGACGTATAGGAATCATTTGATCCATTTGCATATTTGGTCGCCAATATTTTATTTATCAGTTGAAATTGAAGGTAAATCGCTACATCCAGCAGCTGTGTTTATAAGCGTGTATATATCATGTCCTATGATTCGTAGAAGGAACAAAAGGCCGAAATAAACTCCTTTCATTTGATCCTGTTTGAAGAATTATTTTTAATTTTTTTTTTTCAACTTTGACTAGTTTGGTTGGTCTCGAGTTCATTTTGTAGCCTCCAAGTCATGCTGTGAGCGACCAACTTTGCACGTTTTTTCCGGTGAATTCCAGTCTATGGTGTTCTTGTTATGTCTCCATGTGGTGTACGAAGCGTATGAGTAATCCAGCGGCATTTACGACTGAGAAACCCCATGTGCATTAGACGTTGACTCGTTTGTTCCCATAGGCTATTATTCTAGCTGATGTTAAGCCGATTGAAGACAACTATTTTTCTTTGATCGTAGACTGAGCCTCTTGGAGATTGGGGCGAAAAGGCGGAATATGAATGACACATTTACAAGTAACCTGAGGAAAATCTCCGAGTGGGGTCGTCCGAATTGTTTCGATTTTAATGCGAGCGGTGGTGTTAAGACATCTGCTTCAATTCGTTATGTAAATATTGTGGAGGCGGATGCTCTTGGTATTCTGCGTGATTACATATTTCGAGTGTCGAAAGAGCCTCGGTTTCGTAATACTGTCCCTGCAAGAAATACTTTTCTCCATCTAATCTCCTCAACTTCCATCCTGAATTTATCTAAAAGAAAATTACATGATTGAACTTCTTGCTTAATATAAAGCGGTTACACGCAATACGTAACTCTCTTGGATTGTAACTACCATATTGTAAAAGGTGTGTTTCCATTCCAATTTATTTTTCAAAAATTGTTACGCTATTTTTAAACTGAACAATTTCTAAATTTAAATAATAAATTTTTCGGTATTATAATTAAACTTCCTATACCCGCGCGTTGTTCTGTGAGACCGACGACACATTTTCAAAATACTGAAAATTAATTAAATAAATATATGTAAATTGCATGGCATTATTATTTTCCTTATGTCTTCTAGTTACGAAAATTGAAACGCTTTCTAGCGCGTCCTGTCAGGAAAAACTAAGAAAAGGTTAATTCAAAATTGGTGGAGGTCCGTTCGTCTCTTTAGTGTTAAAGCAAAAATAAAATGTATTAATTTTTTTTTTTTTTTTGAAGTTTAAGTAAGTTTTTCTTTTTAAAATATCTTACATGAACATATATATGTATGTATGTGTTACATAACTAAGCATTTTGAAATATTTCTTCAATTTTATGTTCCCTCACCAAATTAATATCTTTCACACAAAAATTTACGGGTATAACAACACATAAAGGCTTTTGTCCCTTAAAATATGGACTGTGCGGTCGAACATATAAAACTTTGCGATCTTCCAACCATTGAGTCATTTCATCCCAACAAGGACATTCCCAAGGATTTCCCTCTAGTGAAACCTTTTTTAAATTACGAAAAGTTGCATTCGAGTTGGGTAGAAACGATAGGCGATTATTATCCAAAAGTAATTCTGAAACATTATCGAAAGCCTCCAATACATCAGGTGATATGATCTCCAAAAGATTATTGCCCAAATGTAGTTTCTCTAAACGTCTTAGGGGAGCAAACATTCTTACATCGAGGCTGGTCAATTCATTATTGCCTAAGGAGAGGTACTGCAGAAAGGGTAACGAAGAAAAGGCCAAAGGATGCAAATTTTTTAAATTATTATTCTTCAACATCAGTTTACGTAGACGAGGCATTGTATTTGAACCAAATACATCCATATCTACAAACTCTAAGGAATTGTGTGATAAGTCCAAGGTATCTAGTGCTGGTAGGTTGGCAAATGCATTGGCTGTAATTTCTTTCAGATCATTTTCGTAGATAAACAATTTACGCAGACTTGTTAAGCCACTAAAGTGAGATGAATTTAAAGATTTTATACTATTACCACTTACGTCTAAATATTGCAATTTAACCAAGTAGTTAAATTGTAAATGTGTGAGTTCCTTAAGATCATTTGAGTTCAAATCCAATTGCAAAAGACGTTGTAAGCCAGCAAACACCTCAGCTGATAATAGTTCTAAGCTGTTGGCCGAGAGATTTAATGTTTTTAAAGCAGTCAACGATTTAAATGTATGGTCTTCAATGTAGCGCAAAGGATTTGAGGTAATTGTCAGCTCTTCTAATGAATTAAGGGCATCAAAAGAAATTGAGGGCAACTAAAAACATAAGAAGTATAAAATCAAGCTCTAAGACCAGTTACGTGATAGACTAGCTTACCCTTTCAATTTGATTGTCACTTAATGTCACTCTCTTCAAATTTCTATAACTATGCAATCTAACCGATCGTAATTCGTTAAAGTCCAAATGAAGAATTCTTAAGTTTGGCATCAAGCCATTACTATCAATTTTATAAATTTCATTATGTGAAATATTTAACACTTCTATGGCCATAAGCTTGTTTTGCACATAATCACTTAAATTGTGTAATAAATTCCAACTGGCATCTAAAGTGGTCAACTCATTCGTAGGACTAAAGTGATCCGCTTCTAAAGTTTCTACATCACAAGCAGATATATTTAAAGATTTTAATTTCGGCAAATTTTTAAAACTATTATCGCTTAGAATTAATTCACCAGCGTGTGATAAATCCAAATGCTGCAAATTAAAAAATTTTTGCGAAGTTTCTAAAATAATACTTTTTTTTAATATTTTATTTAATCAACATTTTACAATAACACATACTACCTTCCCACAAAAATTCCGCAGTATTGTCATTGACGATTTGAAGCTGTATCCAGGAATTTTGTATCAACGCTTCGAGGTCTGCTGTATTCTTCACATTTGTGCAAATAATTTTTTCTTTACTTATTGGATTTTCAGAACATTGTGGTGTTGCGTTAATATTACCATTTCTTAAACTTACTATAGCCAATGTTAATATTAAAATAATCATTTTACTGCTTAAAACATGCAGCATTTTTGTTTCTTCTTTTTATTTTTATTTGTTAAAACGAAAAGCGTATATGTACCGACTGAGATAGTATTTAAGATAAGACTGATTAATGAGAATGCATTGCACGTTTTAATAATCAATGATTTGTATATGTTTTATAAGATACTCTTCTCTCTTATAAAATTGTTTAAGAGAAATATTGAATCTCAATTAAAACTGGGTATTTTATACGACACTAAGTTTAGTCATCATGAATTTAAAACTCATAATGTGACCAACCTAAAATTTAAAGACTATGTGAATAAAGAGCCAATCATAATATGCGTAGGCTAGCTTAAACAACTGTGCGACTACACACAATTAGATGTTTATAGCTTTAATGTGTTTGAAAAATTTTTGTCAAGTTTCGTTCAGTTTCATTTGTTTACGTTTTAAACGAAGTTCATCGCACTGTACATACTTAAACAGCAGTTGTGTGTTATATGTAAAACAGTAATACAAGAAACATTATGTGCGTTTGGATGTTTAAAGAAACTGCTGTACTTTTTACTACTTTTTATTTGTGACTAGCTAAAACTAGGTGTGCTTCGCTACCCCCATCTTAATTATTATCTTCCGCTCAAAATGCAATTATTTGTTCCTTCAAGAAAGACGCTGTAGGTTCTGCTTTTTTGTTGTGTACAGTCCTCAAACAAACACACATTTATTTTTATATAGTATATGTGTACACATATATAGTATATAGATTAACGTAGCTTTAATAGTTGTTTTTCTCCAAGTATACAAATTCCAATATTTGGTATAAATGAAAGGTGCCACACCCTCTTACCCAATCTCGTCCAGTTACTGACTGAAGATGTGTATTGCTCACCACGTTGTTAGAACATAATTTAATAGCTTCTACTATTGCCGTTTTCAGGATATACAAAAATTAATATTTACTTTATATGGACGGTACCCCACACCCACCGTTCTCAAGATATACGGAAATAACATTTAGTTCGTTTGTGAGCTTCCACCGCCCACTTTTTTACTGATGATTTTAATTGACCGTGAAGTCACTAATACCAAATACTGAAGCTTTATCTTTAAGCGTTCTCAAGATATAGTGAATCAGCAGTAATCGTTCCCAAGATATACTAAAATCAATACTTACTTTGTGTGGGAGGTATCACACTCACTAATCTAATCCTGTTCACTTTTAGGCTGATGATTTTCCTTGACTTTGAATTTTTTTGGGCTAAATTTTGAGAATCTCTCTGGTGTCATTTTGAAGATATATAGTATGTAGATTAATATATATACACTTTGTGTGGGCATGGCAACGCCCAGTTTGAATTTTAAAATTTATATAGTCTATAGTTCTTTCTAGACATGCAGAGAGATACTGTAAAAATTTCAACAAAATCGGTCCAGCCGTTTAGCTATCTATAAGGCACAAACAAACATACATACATACAAATATACATATATATATATATATATATATATATATATATATATACATATATATATATATATACATACATATATATATATATATACACATATACGATTTAATTTTTCTTTAATAAAATAAATAATAAAATAGGGAATAATTTAAAAAAAAATTTTTATATTTATATTATTAGTAATCCAAAAAAAAAAATAAAGAATTTAATAAATTATGAAATAATATTTTAATAATTTTTCAAAAATAATTGAATATGTTAATAAAGAAAAAATAGTAGAATATTTTATTTAATAACTATACCTTCCAAGATATTTTTGTAATATGTTCCAAAATTGTCCCAGCTGCTTAGAAAGGGTTAAAACATTTCCTGATAAAAAATGCTGTATTTAGGAAATATGAAGGAAACTAAGAACATCTTGCACTTAAGTTATAAAAGTACATTATAGCCACCAAAGTATGATTAAGTATATGACAGACTTTTCATTGATTTTTCACAGTAGCTTAAGTAAGCAAAAGTATATTATGGTTGGGCCTTAAGGTGCTTATAACGTATGCTTAACATACAAAACTTAAACTTTTATAAAATACTTAAACTTTTTTAAAAAATACTGTTTCAAGCTAATAAAAAACACCAGTTTGCCGAAAATTTCACGATTTAAAACTCCGTCAATTTCCAATGGATTGCTAAACCGTAGGTCTCATTTTATTCATAACTTAATATAACTCTTTAATTAATTTTTCAACAGCACGGTTCTTTTATAAAATAGTGCGCAAAAACGCATCTAAAACGCATCAAATGTGTGGAAAAAATTAGATGAAAAATGAGTTCGCTTGAGTAATAGACCCAGATTCTTCAAAGCTAATTAAACGACATAAACATCTATTAAAAGGTCTGTTACTCTTCTTTTCAAATCCGACTAAATTATTAGCTTATAAGTGCATTCCGGTCTGAAAAGCTGTTTGTTAGCCGTAACTCTAGATTTTAAAGGTATTTTGATAATTCCAAAAACAGATCCTTGGTCTGCTCGACAGCGCCTATCAGAAAATTTATCATTTAGATTTTTTCCCCGCTTTTGATCCATTTTCCAAATCCCGTCTCAGAAAAACTCCTCGTTTTTTAAGGCACTGCGGCTTTGAAGCCTATCTTATATGTCATTGGAGGAAGTGAATTGGTAACATACCTCTTTATAAGTCCTAGATAGGTTCTGAAAATGCAGACCGTAAATCGAAATGCTGTAAAACTATATGTGTTGCGTTTGCTTCCCATACACCTTCTGTTAAAAAATGGTAAATCCACGGTTTTTTTGTTATGAAACGAGGTAATTTGCGTCATTAAGCGAATGTGTTCCATAATTTAAACAGCTCTTTATAGCGAAATGCCGTATAAAGAAAGGCCGTAAAAAGTGTATTGTATCGGTAGCAACAGCCAATAGTCAGACGGAGCAATGTTCAGAGAATACGGAGGAAGCGGCATTTGATCGTTTCTAATAATTGTTTTGAAACTTCTGCGAGGTGAGGCCGAGCGTATCATATCTGTGTTTATATTCCGGGAGTTTTGCATAGTTCATGGTCCCACCAAGGTCCAAAATTGCATTATAAATAGCAAAACAACGTAATTGTAACAACACGCAAAACATATTGTCGACTTGAAAAAATTTGGAACCAGTTATAAAACCCAAAAAAGCCCATCATAAAACCCAGTGGATTGGGTTTTTTTTAATCCCGGGTTTTTGCCAACTCTGATCCCGCAAATTTTGAAAATATTTTGGCCGTTCACGATAACAAACCAGAAATCCTCATGATAAAATGGGAATACGTTGCAAAAGCCAGATGATGATATAATTAAAACGGCTATAGAATAGAAACCGCATGGAAATAGAAGACAAGATCGACCAAACCACACCTGGAGACGGCAGATAGAAAAGGAGACTAAAACAAGCAATAAGAGCTTTTCTTAACTCAAAATATTACCATTACAATGAATTTGTAATAGACCTTTGATTCTTAAAGGCTCCAAAGGAAATAATAATAATAAAGGTTGTTTTATTTATCTTTCAATACGATATCGTGTTAGACCAAGGTCACGCAACAAGTGGCAAAAAATTAAAGCATCCGAAATACTATTGAAGTGGCCACGCAATGAGCGTAATATGAGCGGCTAAACGGCGCCGCTCAGGAATATAACTTGTTTCATTTAAAGCTGGTCGCTGTGCGGCAAAGAGCTCTCAATTTTATCTATACAAAGTAAAATTTTAAAAATAAAAATAAACTGGTTTTAAGATTTTGGCAACAATAAAGCAAAGAAATTCACAGACATATGTAAGTATTGAAAAATTATTCTGCAAATTTGAGTACCTTCGGCGTAATATTGTAACCTTGCTTGATTTGTAGTATAAACATAAAATCTTGTTTGTTGTTTAAACGCTTTAGCTTGTAAATGTGAATTTTCGCGTAATAACATTAAACAAAATTTTGCTGGACAAAAGCATTTTACGCTCAGTAATAAGCCAATTGCTGCTCAAACTCACCACTAATTGCGTGAGCAATATTTCGTAAAATTTATGATATTTTCAAAGAACATAATCGTCCTTCTAAAGCAGCTATTAAGAATTTTGTCATTAAATTTTGGATTGACTGGCTTGCTAGATATTTTGCCAACACTAAAGCTTGGTCGAGCAGATCATTCTAGTAAAAACATCGTTGCATCGCTGTGAGACGCCGTGTTGAAGAACATCCCATTTTGTCAATTCCTTGAAGCTCTTTCAACGATTAAGCCTATCTATAACGTTGACATGATGAATTTTGCATAAAACTTTAGCTTTTAAGGCTAACAGGAGCCTGCTGGTCATGCACTTTGCCCTAGATTCACCGAATTCATTCAAAAACATTACGCTGGTTGTTCTAGAAAAAACATTTTTTTTTGTTGTAGTTGGCAGAATTCTATCATAAGTTAAGACTTCTCCCTACTGCACCGTATATCTGGTGCAGAAGGTATTGTTTCTAGGCAAGGGCAGATGCAGAGCTCATTAATGAGCTGCTACAATAGACCGAACATCTGCTGAGCTGGAAGACAAACTAGATACCAATATTTACAAAGAAACTAAAATAAGGCAACACGTTTTGTTGAAGCCATATGTTCTCAGTGGGAGTAACGAATACAAGTCACTGACATGATTACAATAGGATGGTGCCAGGACACACAATCATTTAAACCACTGGATTAATTTTTTTATTGATTTATGTAAAAGTTAAAGTCTATACAGAACTAATTGAATAGATTACAGTCTTAAAACTTTAAATTCGAGACGTGATTAACGAAATAGACCAGTCATTTCACAAATTTTGTTTTTATAATAGAATCGACATTTGAGTGTGGCTTCGTGTCTTCTTCTTTACTACGTACATATAACCAATATAAAAACAATTTAAATGATTTTCATATATTTAAATATAAATAATTTGTCTCTACACGATGTTTTTATATCCTTCGTTACTAAAATTTTAATATAATATTTGTAAAACTTTATAGAAACACACCTATTTTTATTTCCAAAACTTAGCTTAGGATGGCTTTTTTCTGTTTAGATCTGATTATATTTAGTTTTTTAGTATGGAAAAGTTACAAATATCCTTCAGAAAATAAAACAAATGTTTACCATGTTTATCTTACTATATTTATATGTATAATTTTTTATTTTTAATATATAATATATATTTCTTGTATATATTTCAAAAACTTATATTTTGAAAAAAATAAAACAAAAAGAAATAAATTACGATGATTATAATGATAATGATGATGTTCGGAATTGCATTGAAAATTACAATTTGAATGCATAATTTTTTTTACTTAATGAGCTAAATACTAACAACTAAGATTTTATTTAAAATTAATGTTTTAATTTAATTTTAATTTTAAATTAAATAAATTAAGACTAAGTACTTAACCGTTTTTTAAGTAAAATCACTAATTATATTTAAATTAATAAAAGTTTCAAAACAATAAAACATACATACACTTACAACTGAAAGTAGAATGTGATTATTTTTTAAAACAAATAAAATCTAGAAAAATATTAATTAATCAGATGGGAGTTATTAAAGAGTGAAATTTATAATACTAGTAAAGAAGATCCTTTTTTCCTGTGAATTTAAACATGTAATTTTCATGAATCATAATAATAAGGGTGTTTAATAGTAGTTTTTTTGATTATATATGTTTTGGGGTATTATTCATTTTTTAAAAAATATTACATACACACGTTGTAAATATACTTTTATTAGCTAATAATAGTTAATTATTATATGATGTTAGTAAGAGCTATTCTATTAAATTTATTTGTGATTTTACTATTTTTAATAGTTTTTTTGTATTATTTTATAAATTGCAAGTACTTTATGAGTTTTATCTTATTATTTGTTTTATGAAAAAAGGCGTATTTGTTGCGAATTTGTTGCAGTTGGCTGGAGGGGATTTCATAATATTTTTTTAAGGGTTTCAAAAAGGCTTTAATTGTATAGTGTGTAGTATTTAAATTACTTAACAGGTTTGTTTGTTTTTAGTTTATTGTTATTGTTGTTTGTATTTGAAAAAATATATTTAGTATTACCATAAGTGTGCGCTTAATATTAAAAAAGAACAAAAAGTCAAAATAACAAAAATATATCATTTACAATAAGATTAGGTTTTCACAATCCCCCATTTTAACAATTTCATCTAACAATTTAACATTTTGTTTTGCAATAGTTTTAGTTTAAACAGAGAGTTTCAAAAGAAAAGAAATTTTTGAAGGAAATATATTTTAAGAATCATTTTATATTAAGAAAAAATGCATTTACCGCGTAAAAAAATTTATTCTAAAGTAAAATATGTGGAAATATTTGCTGTTCTGTATCTATGATTTTAGTTGCAAACTTTTTTATTATTTTGTCTTTATCCAGTGTAACATGCGCAATAACTTTAAAAACTGTGAATTTGAGAATTTGAACGACATTGTCACTATGATATTTTCATCGAATAATCATCGTCGGCAATATACACATCTATCAAATAAGAAATTCGTATGAAATTATCATAAATTAAAAATCTCATTGATAAATCCTCGTGACAATGACACAAACAAAGGAAGCAATGTATGACAACATCATTGAATGTCATCATGCTAAAGAAAGCCGAGATTAAGGGACATTATTTGTTATGAGTTGACTTTTTGCTGAAATTTCATGGCATTTAACATATGGGCTGAAAAGGCCCGACTATAACACATGTAGATAGCGCTTGTTTTATTGCATTCATCTCTTTTCCAGTTAAGCCTTCAAAAGGCAGCTGATAAAATTTCATGCTATTCTATTAATTAGTTTGTGAAAATACCGTTCAAAGGAAACAATGTTTTGCAAAGCGTTATGATGATGCAGAACGCAGTGGACGTCCAAATGGCAACACCAGAAAACATCAAAAATACACAAAATCGTTTTAAATAATCGAAAAGTGAAGTTGTGTCAGTTAACTGACATCGAAAAGATATCAAAAGTACGTGTTGGACTTATAATGCATTTGTATTTGACTATGAGAAAGATTTGTTCGAAGCTGTTGCCGTGTTTGCTCACTGTTGATCAAAACTAACAACGTGTTAATGGTGTGGAACAAAGCCACATGAATTAAACTTCGAATTGCTTCCACACCCACCGTATTCGCCGGATTTGGCTCTCAGCGACTACTGGCTGTTCGTAGGTCTCAAAAAATCTTCGCCGGTAAGAAATTTTGCTCGAATGAAGATATTGTCACTGAAACTGAGGCCTATTTTGAGACAAGTGATAAACAGATCTACAAAAGTGGTATGGAAATGTTAGAGCGGCGTTGGAATGATTGCAAAATCAAAAAAAGAGATTTTTTTGTTAGGCCCGAAATTTTTCAGCCCATGTGTTATATTAGAGAACTTCATGCTAAAATTTAGCGATACTGTCTGTTATGAGTGCACAACATGCTAAACTATGCAGGATTTTGTCTGCTACACCTCACCATTAACAAATACAGGACAATGCTTTTTGATGGTATTATCTGATAGAATTCACTAATAAACGGACGCCTGTATGACATAATCAAATTCTGCTATCTATGACAGTTTGGAAAATAACTTCAGAAGTCATGTATGGAACCAAAAAAATTCATTGTCAGTCATCAATGATTTACCATTGTCAGCGTTTGTCACGATAATTTACTATGATGTTCGCCACTGCAGTTTAGTTCATAACGGATATCTGCGGTATTACCAGTCAGTGAGGGAAAAGTCGATCGATCGTACTCTTTTTTAATACTATTTAACTTGAAAAAATTCAGCAGTACTCCCGTAGCAGATTTGATACTCTCACAAATTTTTCCCTATTTCTATATTGGTTACATTCCTTTGTTTCTGCATTTTCCGTTTTCTATTTATTTTTAGTATCAATGGCAAAAAGGTTACCTAGAAAGTGATACTATTTTTCTGATAGGCGCTATCGAATACAACAAAAATCTGTTTTTGAAATATTCGAAACACCTAAAAAACTTGATTTATGGGTAAAAAACCGGTTTTTGTTACCTTCTGCACTTATAAGCTAATAACTTAGCTGAACATTAACGGACTTTAAGCTTCTAATATAAAACAGCAATAAAGACGCACGGTTTGTCCGATATTACAGCATATTCATAGGGATAGGTGCATAGCATGCATGGCATAGCGACACACTCGACGGTTACCCTTACATGGGTTCATGGATATGAGGATATTTAAGGTAATTACGTGGCAGAAGAGTTTGAGTAGGCATGTAAACTTTGGAACCGGACGGGTCGTATAAGTTATAATGATGTATGATATTTACCGATTTTTTGTAATTATTAGTTTTACAGAACAAGTGCAAAAGTCAAGTTATTTCAGTAAATGAAGCGCAAATTATTTTTCGTTGAATATGCACATATATGTATGTATGTAAATACTTAAACATATATACATTTGATGCATATGATGCATTTACTATCACACTTAAACTTGTCCATCGTTTCCTAAAAGGTGATATTTTTGGTACACCGCTTGCAAATGATGCATAATTAAACCAATTTAGTAATTTAATTGAAAGCAAATATTGGTTGGTGTTGTTGTTGTTACGTTTTTTGTTGTTGTTTTACGTTTTAACCTTTTTTAACACGTTAATTAAAATGTAACACACAAAGTTGGTCGAACAATGCTGCCAGATAAGCAAATAAGTACGGCATTGACAGAGTGACACATGATTACCAAACATACCAAAATTTCACAATACAGTTTAAAAGGCGCCGATGTGGTCTATTTTCTTTTTTAGGCATTTTTATTTTCGTGACAATATTAGAAAGATAAATGTTTCATTTTTTCCAACTGTACCGATATATGTATATATGCATATATATCAGCTTCCACTCAACTAGCTTTTTTTCTCATTCAAAAGATGAAAAAAAGTTTTTAGAAGTAACATTTTGAACTTCCAAGCCTTCATGGAAATCCCGAATTTTTGCAGGCTGTCAACTTTTTTGATTTTGCAAGGTATGGATGAACTTTTCACATATATCCTAATTTAGAATCGACAGCGTATCAAAATTTTAGGCCTTACTTCGTATGTTTTGAGGGTTTTTATTGTCTGAAAAGATATCAACTATTCATCGGAGCGAGAAACACTGGAAATCACGTCAAAATTATCTTTAATCATTATATCTCGGAAAAGATAGTTACTAAAACGTGCATGGATCAAACCATATTACACGATAAATAGCTGTAAAAATTAGTATGGAAATGAATGTGCGAAAAATAGAAGTCTCTACATTTTTCCACTTTTTGTCGAATTATTCTCTCCCATACTTGCTTGTATTTTTAGAACGCAATATATCCGGATATGTGGATATGAAATTCTTGCCTGAAGTTCTTACGACACAGTGTAAATAAGATAAGCTTCATTCCACCAAAGTTTTTACTCAATGCATCATCTTCCTTTTTTAGAGATATTTGTCGCATTGATTTCATATTCACTATTTTCATTCAAAGCCCTACAAGTTGATTTACAATGTACAAGTGATAGACCAGAAATTACAGAAATAGAAGCCTCGTTGGGTTACAAATAAATTTTATACTAAAAAGTAAAGAAATACATTTTGGTTTATTTATTGTTGCAAAAAATAGTATGGACCTAAATTGTCATTTACCAAAGATAAGGAAGTAGTGACAGACATTCTTAGGACATAATCTTCTATACAGAATTTTTAACAAATTGAAACTAATGCACGAAACACCATTACAAGAACAGAAGCAATTTCACAAAATTTCCAATTGGCCAGAAAGAACACGTGTTTTACCAACTTTTGTTTTTATATTTTTTTTAATTCCTTTGTATGAAATATGAAGATAAATTAAACATGAGTGCAGCAGAACTTTAGCAAACAAAACGATACTTAATGACTGACAAATAAATCTGTGATTTTCAGAAATTTTTCGAAACTTATGACTATTGTGGGCATGCTAGTTCGATGGTGAGTCCGATGTGGCATGAAGCCGACATAATCTTGCATGCAGAATTTTAATAAATTAAAAAAAGAAAATTAACAAGAATTACTATTTTTTTAAATAAAAATTAGTGTTTTTTCTTCTTATAAATAAATCTAGAATTGAAAACTATTACTTTTAACAAAAATGTTTCTTCTCTTTCCTATGAAACTCCCCTCCTATCATTTTCTGTAGAGTACGATCTTCCAACTTTTATAACAAGATTTCGAATATTCCGTTTAAAAAATTAAATTTATAAATTATATATTAAAAAAGAGTTTTGTCTAAAAGTAAAGTAGAATTTGTAGATTTTTGTATATAAGTAATACGAGAGTATATTATAAATATTAAAAATTATTTGTTTTTTTGTTTTTATTTGTTAAACTATAGTAACTGTTGGTTTTAAATTATTGTGTTGATGCGATGACGGCGTTGTTTTATAAAAATGATGCGTCGGTTGTTGATGCTGTTGCTGATGCTGTTGCAATTGCTGCTGGTTGGCTTGTTGACGATGATGCTGATGATTATGATGATTTTCAATACTATGCTCATGCGTTTGTGTTTTCATTTCATTGGCCACCATTATATCTTGCAAACGATGATGATGTTTTGAATTCAAAATTATATTATTATTGTTATTATGATTATTATTTTCTTGCTGTTGCTTATCCTGCGTCTTATTATAATTATTATTTATGAAATTTTTACTAAATTCTTCTTTAGTTTGATTTAATGAATTGCCTTCGCTTTGCCAATGTTTTAAAGGATCACCGATTAAAGTTATCTTGACCGGTTTATACGAGGGTATTTGTTTTTCCCAAGCAATTGAAGCTCTTCTTGGTGTGGAATGCCTTGGTGTTGACAACTGTTGATTATAATTTGTTAAAGTTGTTGATATAATAGTATGACGTCTAGTTTGATTATTGGCCAGGCATGCAGGATTTTGTTGATGATGTTGTATTATGGTGGTGGAATCACTACATATTGCTGGGAAGTATGTGGTATAACTTGTGTATTCTGGTTTACTTCTAAGTGGGTATGAAAAATAAATAAAAATAAAACAAACAAAAAATTATTTTTATTATAGGGCAAGGATTTTAAGACATATAACAACATATTTCGCCATAGCAAAAATTTATAAAAAAGCTGTATTTTATTGCATGCTTTATAAGTTAGTTTTTATTGCTATTTTTTTTTATTTAAATACATACAAGTACTAGTTAATATTTTATTTAAGTTGTTAATATCAGTATTAGTAAAATAAAAAATTTACCTCAATTATCTATTTGAATTTGCAGCATGCAATCAAAATGGTGTTTGTATAGTTTTTAAAAATCTTATTTTGAAATACAATGTTTAATACTACATTGGGGTTTAATCACATAACTTTTAATCTTATTATTATAACAGTAATTGATTTGAATGAGCATTTGAAATAAGTTTTTTAAATACGGCCTTAAGTATCTATTAAAGCTGTTAATTAGATTCTATATTATAAATATGCAAAATTAATCAAAAATAATCCAAAGTGACTTTGTCTAAACCAAAGTCATACATAAAGGCCTATTTTTGAAAAGTAAGTTACGACTTAAATATTCACCCCCATATTCATAAAAAAATAAAATGTGTTTGAAATCTATTCTAGGAAAATTGTATATGAATAATTTGACATAATTTACTTTTCAGTCATTTTAAATTTTTTGAAAATGGGTGTTATTATGGATATTTTTAAGTTTTAAGATTCAAAAGCTAATCAATTATCAAACAGTTACATAGATACAGTATACTAAAAAACAAACTAATAGTTCGTTCTTTACTTTTCCAAAGGGTAAACATTATTTTTCTAATTACAAATAAATCAGATAAAAATATCATTATCCCCCACTACACCTACGTAGGTAACTGAATATTATTCTATAACTATCTTTAATAACACGTACCGACTAAAAAAAATATATTTTACAAAAATACCTACTGTACTCTGCCAATATCTATGATTGTAAACTTTTTTATAACTACCTTTAATAACATGTACTGACTCAGAATCAATTTTTGTGTCATATAGACTATATGTATCTATTCCTCTGTTTATGAAAACATTATAGTCAAGGAACAGGTTGAAATATTGGCAGTAATTCAATGATATTTGTCAAATTAAATTCTTGTAGCCCAAGGTTGAATTTAAGTGTTTTTTTATTAATAATCAATTTATAATTTTGAATACCTTTCTTACAAACCAAATAAATTGATTTAAATCAAAAATGTGTTTTTAACTTCATATTACAGTAACAAATCGAGCCAAGATCGGTCCATAAAAAATTTTTGGAAAATAGTAAGTTATCTTATATAAAAAATCACGATTACAGTGTAAGGTGCCAATATATTTTCAAAGCCATTCGGGGTATTCCTGCTAAGGTGATAAAACTGTGCATAATGTTCCTGACTTAAACGAGATCATTAGGTAAAAGAGAAATCGTTGTATACGTAACGTAATTTCAGACAAAATGACTATTTATCGTGTGATCTTTTTGGTAAGTAATCTCTCAGGTAATCTCTCTTTTGGCAGGAAAAAATCATACTACAGAAGGCTGTCATATGTTGTATGGTGCATTAACATTTCCATAGGCAGATGAAGATGCTGTTGGTGTTTTCAAAAAAGACATATTACATAGAATATATGGGGCCATCTGCGTTAGCTGCAGGTACAAACAAAGAATCAATCATGACCCGTAAAATCTTTACACCGACATTGATGTAGTTAGACTAGTTAAAGTGCAACGACTTTGGTAGCTTGCCCACGACGCACAGTGTGTCGATCTCATAGAGCGAATGGACAAAAATAGAAGGAATTGTCGGAGATAAGTGAAATTTCGTACAGAAAATTATTACAGTAAAATGTAGGTATATGCAAAAATTTTGACAAAAGAGAACAACGGACACGCCCAACGCCAACTTGTATTTAAATCAAACAAAGCCTATCTTAAGATAGTTTTTTATATTTAATTTTTTTAATAAAAAAAAGTTTTCTTTTTATCATAACGCTGTATTAGTTACTGATATAAATAAAGAAATTCCAAATAAGAACATTATTATTTTCTGGATTTTGTAATAACAAAAATTACTAATGTTTTGGAATTTGAATAATTATTGTAATTATTTCTGGGTTACTATATCACATATAATTGATAATCTAAATTAGTTTAGATTTATTATTTGCCTTATGCTATTTAAAACCAGTAAAAGTTTTACTGTATATTACACGGTGCGACAAAAATGAGCGAAGTTGTGATACAGGGAAAATAATACTACTTTTCTCACGAGTAGAAAAAGGATCTGTTTTTGGATTTTTCAAAACACCTCCAAAATCTGGAGTTATGGGTAAAAAACCGGTTTTTCAGACTTCCATGCACTTATAAGCTAATAACAGCTGAATATTATCCGATATTAAGTTTCTTTTATGATTTGAAAGGAAAAATGATATACATATATGCCGTTTAAGTAACCTTGAAGAATCTGGGTATATTTCTCATTTTCTACATTTTTCAAGTTTAGATGCGTTTTTGAGCTCTATTTTTTATAGGAACCGTACTATTGATGAATTAAGCTATGAATAAAATGAGAATGACGGTTCAGAAATCCGTTAGAAATTGAAGTCTCATTTTAATAATAACATAATAAAATTCCTTAACTAAAATCAGTCATTAAAATATAAGTTATATTCTAAAATTCAGTAAAAACTGTTTAGTCTATCTATTTATGTTAAAACCCAGGGCAATATTAATATTTTCGTAACTTGTAACCATGGTGCATCCTACAGCTTATAATTCAAAACTGGTCTAAAATATACTATATTATAATATTAATTATTATAATAATATTGTCGCTGGTTAACATTAATTATTTCAAAATTTATTTTGGAAAAGAAAAATACATGAATTTCAAAAGTAGGTGGTTTTTATCTTTTAAATTTTATTACCACCAATCACTTTGTTAGTTCTTATTTATTATAATCTGTAATTTAGTACATATTATTGGAGCATCCACACGTTTATGTTAAAACACAAGGATATTGCAAAATTTTACAAATTTTAAGACATATTAGTGCAAAAGGTTAATTTTGTAATTCCCAATAGGGGTATTGTTGCTTACCAAGAAGATTTTCAAACTGTTTAACATTTGTTTTACAGTTCTATTAAAGTCTCCGCTGTCATCAATTTAACAAAGTGTCCATAACTAAAATAATAATTTGGAATTTAAAGCAATTAAAATTTGAACGAAAAGGCTGTTATTAATGCTTATAAAAAAGTTTCCTGAAAGGCATACAGTAATATTAGCTAGAATATTATCTCTGTGTTACTAGGAGATACTACAAGTCATGTTATAATTTCACTGTATAACTTTTTAACGTGATTTCAATTTATATATGTACCGACCCTAATAAATATTTTTGATAGTGATGGCTAATTTAACGAAATATACAATATATGTGTCGCTGATAAGTGGTAGATAACCAAGAGACCACGGTCAATTTTTGATACCATCTGTTAAACCATCTGACAATTTGGAATAGAATTATTACTTCATTGCTATGCCTGAGACTTGTTATGCTATGTTACGCTATGAGAAACTACTCTAACTAATGTATCTACCGTTCGCCGCCGGCATTAAACTGTTGGTCCTTGCAACGAGTATAAAAATAGTATCGGGAGCAGCTCATTGAGAAGTCCATCTTGTTCCACTTGCGATGTCACGGGAATTATGTATGTATGTATATGCAATATCTGTGTCAAATTAAAAAATGACTGTTACAGAACGAATCTGTCCTGAACATCAAATTTTATTAATTGGCAATAAACGTAACTAAAATTGGTTCCTGACCGAAAGAAGACTAGGCAAAGGTGATAAGGCGGATGGGACGTAATAGACTTGAACAAAAGTTACTTATTAACACTGCTGTTAGGTTTGGACCATTTTGGTTAGTTGTGTTTTCCTTTTTGCTCTTACTACGAAACAGTTCAACATATCAACTTAAAACGTTAGCTCAGGTGGTATTTTTATATATTATTACTTCTACGAAAAATTTAGTGTACTATGATATAAAGAAAGATAACAAAATAAAAAGTAACAAATCTTAGGTAAAGCACCATTTTGGGCCAATGATGTTTATGGATGTATTTGTATAAATTAGGTTTACAGAACAAGTGCAAAAATCAAGTTTACTCAGTAAAAGAAGAGCATATTTCGATGAATTTCCATACATATGCTGATTTTGAATCTACAGCCAGTCAAAATTTTAGACCCTTCCTCGCATGCTTAGAGGACATATATTGCTAAAAAACCCACCGACTTCGAAAAAATTTTAACTGTTCAACAGTTACATTTTCATAACAGTTGTGAAGCATTAAAAGATTAACTTCTCAGCGATCCCTCATATCTGGAAAAGCAGTGAAATTATTATTGCTATGTCTCTGTCTTCTGACCATACTATCGTTGAAGCAAAGAACACTAAAATCATGATGATATTATCCTCGCTAATTTTTTTTTCGGAAAATAGTGTAACCAAAATGTGTATCAAACAAGCCATTTTGCACGACAAACACATAAATTAGTGTAGAAATATATGAGCGCAGTGATGTCCTACATTCTTCCATTTTTTGCAAAGTTTTGCTCTATCATACAAACAAGTCTTCTCTATTATCATTTTTCTAATGTTGAGGGAAATAACAACAAAACAGAACGCATATATTATGACATCTGGAAACAGAAAATTGTAATGGCCCTGGATGTTAGATATGATATTCTAACCGGAAGCTCTTACGAAATGGTATAAAGGAGATAAACTCCATTGGATTCTATTATTTACTCCATACATTACCGATTAATCCATCATCTTCTACATTTTCCAAAGAAATTTGTCGCATTAATTTTACTATTTTCTACAAATTGATAACGGAGTTACAGACTACAATTGATATAATATACTAGTTTAGAGAAATTTCGGAAAAAAAACTGCATATAACCCTAAAAACATTTTAGTGCATTTACTGTTTAAAAAAACAATATCAAACGAAATGGTTCTTTACCCAAGATTTGTAAATTTTTTCTTTACCCAAGATTCGTAAATTTTATTTCACCTAACAGCAGGGTTGATAAAAAACTTCTGTTGTTAGTATTGTAGGTAAGAGTTCAAAAGGCAAATAGAGCAAATATGTATACAATTGAGATAATAGTTTTGTTGTTGTGCCAATATTTGTTAGCAATAGACAAACACCAAGCCAGTTGAGCGAGTTATTGTATGTCGATCATGTCACCAAAAGATTAAATTTTATATTTGTATCTGAAGGGTGGTCCGACCATAATGCACGATGCTTATTGTAAGTCACACTTAAATATCAAGTTTTCTGCCCAACTTAATTCGACATTTCTTTATTGTAGTGTTTGAAAAATTCAACCATTGAGCTGTGCGTTACGATTGTTAAAGCCTTTTACGAAAACGGGCGTTCAAATCAAACTGCATTTCGTGCACTTCTTGATTTTTTTGGTCAGCATAATCGACCAAATGTGTTCACAATCGGGAGAATTGTGCGCAAATTGCAGCAAACCGGCTCTGTAGAAAACGCCTGTACATACTTTCCCAGTTCGTTCTGCGGAAAACATTGCTGTTGTTTGCGATAGTGTGGCAGAAGAGCCGTCAACCTCGACTCGCCGTCTTGCCCAACAATTGAATATCTTACGTACATCACTGAAGCAGATTTTGAATAGATTTACACGCTTACAAGGTGGAATTGACTCAAGAGCTGAAGCCTATTGTCCATTTTAAGCGTCGTCAGTACGCCGAATGGTTAGTTGAACAGACAGAAACGAATGGTGACTTTACAAAGAAAATAATTTTTAGCGAAGAGGTACACTTTTATTTCAGTGGATTCGTTAACAAGCAGAATTGCCTCATTTGGGAAAATGAGAACCCACGAGTGATTGCTGAAAAGGCGATGCAACCAAAAAGAGTGACTGGTTGGTGCAGCTAATGGACTGGCGGCGTTATCGGGCAGTACTTCTTCGAAAATGAGGTCGGCCAAGAAGTTACCGTGAATGGTGTTTATTCGCTTTCTCGAGACGATAAGGGACTTTTTGTGATCAGAAATTGAGGATATGAATCTGAACGATAAGAGATTCCAGCAGGATGGTGTTCTTTTGCGCGAGAAATTCAATGGCCGTGTTATCTCATGTCTTGGCGATGTTAATTGGCCGTCACGATCACGCGATTTGACATCGTTGGACTTCTTTCTTTGGGTGTATTTAAAAGAAAAAGTGTAGTCAATAACCTAAGAACAATTCAAGAGCTAAAAGATGAGATAATTCAGTACATTAATGACATTAAACCTCAATTATGTCTCAGAGTTATTGAAAATATGGACCATATGGATGAAGTATGTCACCGAAGCCGTGGCGAGCATTTGGCCGATATTTTTCTTCACACAAAGTTGTCAGAGATCCTTCTATCATAATAACAAATATTAAGATAATTCTCTAGAAGCTCTTTGTTTTTTTACAACTAGAGTAGTCCCTTTCGCGTTGCTGGGAGTCTTTTTGTTGTACCTGCTTTTTAACTGATGTGGATAGATATAGAAAGGTTTAACTGTTACCGTTCTCTACACATGCAAAATTCCACTTTTTTTTAATGATGAATTGTTGTGACTGTCACGAATTTTAAACCAAATTTAGAAACTTAAACTCTAACCATTCTCAAGATATACAAAAATCAATATTTAATTTGTATCCGATTCCGCCCATATTCCAACTGATGATACTTATTGACTACAAATCTATTTAGACCTAATTACCGTTCCACTATTACTGTTTCAAAGATATACAAAAATCAATATACAAAAATTTGTATGGGTGGTGCAATTTTCGACTGATGATTTAAATAGAACACAAAGTTATTTGGGCCTAATTTAGAGACTCTTATAATTACAGTTTTAAAGAAATTGTATTTAGACGTGACAACGCCCAGTATAACAATAGTGAAGCCATATGCCTTTTATATACACAGTCTTAAAAATATTTTCTATCTCACAAAGTATAAATGCTGTAACAAATTTTAATTTCAAGTAAAACTTATGCAATATAAAGGGGTTCATTAGTCGTAACGTCAATAATTCACCAACCAATGGACCTACAAAAACCTTGGTATTAACTTCACCTTTCGTTTAAGGCTTCAAATAAAATCGGTTGGCACATTTCAAAGAACACCAAAAAAAATTTTTTTTTTGAATATGCTATAAAAAAAACTACTGAATATTTTCCCAAATTTATTTTTTTACTTGAAAGTACAATCCTTCCGGTTAATAATTTAAAATAATTTCATTCAAATGGCTGCCTCGACTGGCCGTGCAGTAGCCTACACGATCGGTCCAATTTTTAAGCACATTATCGATTGTCTGCAGCTGTATTTCGCCAATGAGGTCACGAATATTGTCCTTTAAAGCGTCAATTGTCTCTGGCTTGTCGGCGTAACACTTATCTTTGACGGCACCCCACAAATAATAGTCCAACGGTGTCAAATCGCAGCTCCGTGGTGGCCAAACGACATCAGCTCTGTGGCTGATAATGCGATCTTCCAAAACAGGGCGCATAACATCGAGTGTAGCTTCGGCTGTGTGGTACGTAGCGCCGTCCTGTTGAAACCAAATGTTGCTAATATCCTCCTCTTCAATTTTTGTGAACAAAAATTCGTTCAACATGGCCCGATAACGATCGCCATTGACTGTAACGGCCACTCCTTGCTCATTTTCAAAGAAAACTGGCCCAACTATGCCCCTGGACCAAAATCCGCACCAAACAGTGACTCGTCTTGAGTGTATCGGCTTTTTTCAATGTATGCGTTCGGGTTTTCTTTGCCCAAATGCGACAATTTTGCTTGTTTACATACCCGCCAAGATCAAAATGAGCTTCATCTGAAAAGATGATTTTTTGGCAAAATCGGCATCTTCTGTAAGTCGATCGCAGGCCCAGATTCACAGCGTTGTTCAAGCGTATACACAACCATATTCGTTCAGCGGAAGGATAAAACTAATTATCTGTCAAATCAGACATGAGCTAAGTGTTACCATTCACGAAACAAGCACTAGTTGAAAAAAAAACGTTAAATGGCGGAGATTAACATAGTGCGTTTTGTTTGGACCACACTTTATTATCATGCCTTTGCATGGAAATTGTTATTTCAAGCAAACTTTTATTTAATTAACTTGTTACCTAAGTATCGTTTAATTAAAATTATCACAAGGATATACAGTCGAACAGAAGAGCAGGCGGCACATGTGTGCATTAAAAATCTAAGTCGTTTAGTATAAATCAAAGCGCTTAAGAGTTGACCTCTTTCTTTATTAGTTAAGTTGAGTATGATGTAATTAATATGTTCAAAAAATTATTATGAAATTTTAAATTTTCTATTTTTTGTTCTAAACTTCTTTGCACAAAAATATTGTTTTTTTCCTTTTAACATTCAAATCAATTACTGTTCCTGTATAAATGGTATATATACTTCGCTTAACGATTTAAAATTACAATGTCTTAAAACTATTTATTGTTAATTAATTTCATTAAATCATGAAGAGGAACAATTTTTAATCCAAGAATAACTTAAATGTAAAAAACAAATGATATTAATTGCGCACAATAATATTACAGCCAAGAAAAAATCACAGAAAAATACCTTTTGTTCTCCATACTCTTGCAGTCTATATACATATGTATTTGCATAGAAATTAATAAAATATTTTTGTTTTTTTTTTTTTTGTTGTTTTAATCATTAATACCAAACCATTGCAAAAATGTTAGCATGAAAAAATAGATTAAATTGGAATTTATTAGATTTATCTATAACAATACAATTTAAATGTTAATATTGTTAAAAGAAAGAAGTTAAAATGTTTGTGTTAGAAATTAAATTATTTCGATTTTTACGAAAGTTTTCTTTTTATGTTTCTGTTTTTTTTTTGGGGGTAAATTTAATTTCCTATAAACATGCAAACGGATATTTCTTTAGTTTTCGCAAAAAAAGCAACTTTAAAATGTATGCGAATTTTCGAGTTTAACGTGCAATTGTATGTGTGTATGTAAAAAATAATGCAACAAACCGTTAAATGTTAAGAGGAAAATATTATACAAATCAACCATTTTAGTTAGCGAAAACCTAATATTTGCATTTCAAAATATTTAAATAAGAAAGGCTGCTTATATTAGAGTTTATTCTTATGAAAAAATAGTCAACATTTTTACTTAAAATATTTCATGAGTGGAAAATAGTGAATCCATAAAATAAAACCAATTTTTGGTGTAAACAATTATTATCAAAAGGCCAACTTGAATTGGTTCATTACGGCTAATTTCCTCCATGAAAATTTTTTTAAAGAGTTGACATTTTTAGTTTTTTTAATGTTAAACAGACGATGTAAATCGACTTGCTACCAAACCATTCTTAACGATTTTGCTGAAAAGATCAAGTACCTTTGCCTTTTGGCGTAATGTTAAGCATTTCTATGGCTTATATAAAAGCCCTAATTTTAATACCGAGACTAATATAAAAGTCATACTTTCAATATCCAGTGCTATTGTCTACCCATTGCTAGCGGCGACTGTGATTATGTATAATCAAATACATACAGTTTGCAAATAAATGTTTTCAAAGAAAAAGATTAAAATCTGATTTTCGTTTAGGAATTCCACATTCACACATTCCTTTACTATACCTTTTAAGAAGTATGAGACGTGAATCATTCGGTTTTATTGACCCGGAAAATATGATTAAATTTAAATATAAATATTACAAGGATAATGATTTTAAGCACAAATCTCATTAATGCTTTATTAACTCGATTCTTTCTACTTTTACAGCTCGAAGTATGGTGTTGTACACATCCCTGAGAACAAATCAGCGAATTTTCAGCTGATTTGCCTCTATATCAATGGTATTACCCCAAACTTTGGGTATCCATTTTCCCGGAATATATTTATTTAAATATGTTAAATATGCTATACGCTATGTGACGTTTTTTTAGAGGATAACATTCATAAAAATCACAAATTTTTTTCATACAAATTCCAATTATTTGTCATTTTTGAAAACATATATTTGACATTATAAAAATCAGGTAAAGACTTTTGTTGTTGTTGGCGTTATAATGTGTGAATCTATTTTAAAAGTTATGACGTCTCATGGTTCTTAAGATGAGAGTAACGGAATGTGTGCAAGAAAAACATAAACATTTAAGAATTTTTTGTTGGAATTCCCAAATGGGAATAAGATTTTTATTTTTTATTCTTCTTTGGAAACATTTATTTGACAAACTATATGTGCTTCTGCCAAGAAATTAAAGAAATTTGGTAAACAATAGCACACAAAAAATTTAAACGACAATGAAAATAATTTCATTTAATCTGGGCTTGATGGCGAAAGGGTTATAGACACTTTTGAAGAAAAACCTTATAAGGCTTTGTGGTTTTATTTGCAAGCCGGCTGAGCGAAATCAAAATTAAAATGTGTTTTTCAGTCTTGCTTACAATTTATCTTTGTTACCTTTACATACAAAATGCTTTTACGAGCGAAGCTTAGATATAAAGTTTTTTTGGCTTAATTTAAATTCTTTGATTCGTGAACAAGAGTTGTAGTAACTGAGAATCAATTACTAAGACAAGTTAAATCAAAGCTGGGATATTCAATTCTAAAGAACCTGAAATAAGTACAGAACACATCGAGTATGTGCAAAATATCACTAAAGCTGAAAGATCATATGAAGCTTTCAATGTATTTTGTGCAATAAACATTATACGCTATTTTCTAGTTAAGCTCTGCTGTAAGGTATATTTGATAAGTTTTCGAATGAAGCATATTATGCTTACAAAAGTTTATCTTCTTTTAACATTTTACACACCACGGTATACAATGTGCAAAGTATCACTGCACAAATTCAACTTTTTTTAAAGACTCCTGTGTACTTTTATTTTTAAGGGCTATCTATAAAATGCTTACGTTGGCTTAAGTGTGTTTAACTGCAATGTACTTTATAAACTTTTCGTTAAGTTTAGTCAAGCGTCAGTTTCTTAAGCAAATGGCGATGCTAACCATATTTTACTTAAGGAAGAGTATTTTACATCAAAATAAATCGTTCGAAATCGTAAGCAAAACTGTTTTAACAAATTAGTTTTTTAAGGCAAAAACAAAAACCATATCTAGAAGTAAATGTTTTTTCAAAAAAAAAAAAAAAAAAAAAAAAAAATAAGAAAAATATGTTTTTGGAAATATATCTACAGTTAGAGTTAAAAAAATAAAAATTTAATGAATAAATAAAAAAAAATATTAGTTTTGTTAGTGGGTGTGTAGTGTTTCAACTTTAACTTTTTAAAATACAATATTATTTTTTATATTTGTAATTAATGTTAAAATTTAAATTTGTTCTGGCACAATTCCAAACTCTATTTAAATAACAAATTATAATTAATAAAACTATTTTGATTTCATACCTCGACAAACTTTCGGTACCAATGGTTAATGGCCGCGTCTAGAAAAAATAAACATGAAAGAAAATATTAAAGTAAATTTTAAACATTTTGTTTAAATAAATAATTATTATTATTTTTTAATCAAAAGAAGTACTACACATGTTGCCTAAATGAATAATGAAAATCTTTTTATACACACCCTCTCAGTTTGCGTGGCTGTATCCACACACTCCTTTGCAGGGTTTTCAATCGCAGCATGTGGTGTTTTAAGTTTTTCAGCTTCCAATTTTTCAATGAGATTTTTTTGCAATCGTATTGTGCGATCACGATCATCAACCTGACCCTGTGTTTTTGAAAGACATGCATGTGGCGATAACAAAATACGTTAAAGTAAAAAATAAAAATAAAAAATTAAATATAAAAACAAAAATGTAATGAATATATAAAAAATATCAATTAATATTTTAATTTATGTTTAAGCAAATTGTACGATTTATGTAGAGTTATAAAAATAATATTCTTGTATTAATAATTAAAAACATTGTAAAACATCATTCAATTGTTTTAAAATTAAGAACAAATATTAAGTATATCTTTTAAATAAAAACTTATTTTTTTCCACGTTTAACAGATATTGTGATTTGTATCAAGTATACGTTACTAATCATTTACTAAATATGAGTCAAAATTAAAATAAAAAAACAAAATATTTTTAAATCAATCAAGTGTATGTTAGGAAATAGAAATTAAAATTTCAAAAATTTTTTAGGATTTGAGGATATATCATAGTTTAGGGACGCAGCTGGAGACAGTCGAATACATATTTTTTAACAGTTCAGCAGAAACTATAAATGTCACAACAGTTAAGTTGAAAAAAGAAAAAAATGGGCCACTTTGAAAATAAACGGATCATATATAAATTTCAAATTAATGTTAGAAAGAAAACTGCGTTTAGTATTACTGACGTCACAGTTAAAGTCAATAAACTCATAATGTAAGTTGTACTCATTGTACGAATTGCGAAAAGGAAACGAATTCGCATAGTTCGCCCTGTAAAAATCTAACGAAAAATTACGATAATGGCGGGAAAATCTGATGGGGTGTAAAAAATCAGGGTAGGAAGTGAAAACTCAAAATCAAAGTTTGCAAAGAAAACCAACATCATAATCAAAAACATAATTCCTCCCTAAACCACGTAAACAGAATAATGAAAACAGCCTCTGCACGGATTCTATTGAACCAATATAACACCGACAATAAGGATTCCAAATAACCGACGCATACTCCAAAACCAGCCTGACAAGTGAAACTGTAAAGTATCTCATAATATAAGGATCGCTGAATCCCAAAGACCATCTCTTAACAAAACCTAAAACCACCTTAGCCTCACTAGTCATCATATTACCATGATCAAAAAATTTAAATTTTGCATCTAATAGCGTACCCAGATCTAGAGAAGTTATAACGGTCTCTAATGGGCAAGAATCAATTGTATACTCTTACAGAATTATACTCCCGCAGAAGACAACCGTATGCCTACATTTCCTCAGGTTGAGATCTATCAAATTAATTCTACATCAATCAACAAAAACATCAATACTTCGCTGTAGAACAGCCCGACCGGAAACATCATTAGAAGTATAAAATAACTTAACATCGTTCGCGCATCACGGTCAGAAAATACGTTAGGAAGGTTATTATGAAATAACAAAGACAAAAGCGGACTGACTTCCCTGCGGTACTTCGGAAGTAACATACACAGTGTTAGCAAATACATTTCGAAACAAAACTTTCTGAGTCATAAAGGAGAGGTCAGAATCTATATAACGATTAATTCTATCGGGAATACCAGTTACTGCTAATTTATGGAACAAAATCTTACGATCAACTGTATTAAAGGCCCTTTTAAAGTTAATATAAATAACATCAGTTCGATTACCAGCAATGAAGCCCCAAAAAACCATCGTAGTAAATACAAGTAAGTCAGTTAATGTCAACCTACCCTTTAAAAAACCATATTAAAAGGGTGGCACTATAGATTCCGTCTAAAAAGAGAAGTAATCATTCACAAGCCTTTAAAGTAGCTTAGGCATATCACTGAGCTTAGCAATACCTCTAGAATTCGATATATTCCATCTAATAATATGCAAAAGAATAATAAGGAAATAAAAGGAGAAGGACCAAGAACTTGTTAAAGATAAACGTCAAAGAATACTCAAGACAACAGCACAGCCCCTCAAGATACTGGCAGGAACCACATCAGGCTCTGGCAAGTATGTAGATATTAGTATAGACAGAGACTCTCAACAACAGACTCAACACCAAATGCATAAATATATATTAGAAATTGACACGCTTCCCTCAGAACAGAAATACGAAAACAGTCCGCCGAATAGAGAAATCACGAACGAAGTCAAAAAAGACTTCGGGTTACTAGCGAAGTTTGATTCGACTCCATTTAAGTACTCCGTATGACAATAATAATCCATCTTACCAGAATCAGCACGCTCTCTCGAATAGAGTGCATAATCGAGAGTATACCCAGATTTCACAAACCCTCTAGACCACAAAGGCCCATTGTGGCAACCTAAACAACCGCAACTTTTTTCCTTTTACCGGTCTAACTGAATTATATGGAGAACCAGAACTTTCCAAACACACTCATTAAAACATTTTAATAAGACACCATAAAAGCTATCTACAATCGAATCAAGAGAACAAGAGTCATACCTCGGTAAGCAAATTAAAGGTGACCAATCTACAGAATAGAGTATTGATTTTAAGCGAATAAAATGAGTACGACTATAATCGAAATGACTCTTGAAATTCAATGAACGCTTTCTGCCCATAAATAAAGCAGTATCAAATTCAATACTGATACTGCGTATACAGATGTATACGGAATAAAACAAAAATACTTCAGCTTAATTTCTTTAATAACTTGCTTAACTTTGCTTAGATCTAAAGGAAATTTTCTTTATGACAAAATATTTTCTCTTGTCCCATGAATTTCGTCATTACCGAGTTTTATTCTACTTTAGATTATATATATAAAAAAATACACATATCGATGGTCACATCTAGAAAGACCCTAACTCACATAATTGTAACTTCACAGGTGGAGGTTTTTTTCTAATTTTTATCTATGCTATCTAGGGAGTACCAGTGACTCCACTTTCAGCAGGAGCATGATTATTAGGAATCGGCGTAGAATTATATTATAACCAAAGCTGTAAACAATGTTGAAAAGTTTAAAGGAGTCATCAAAGCCTGAAAAAGGCGAAGGTACTTTGCCAAAGTCCGACTTCTTAAGTTTACTGTGCAGATTTCCGTTAGATCTTAGTTAAATTTAATTAACAATTAATGATTAACAGTTTTAATTCGGTATAAGTGGGTGTTCGGTGTAATCTCTGTTAATATAAATTGCAGGCAACACTAATTATAACTTGTTTCATAGATTACTTTTAACAGCAAAAGTCTCTAAATTTGGCCCGAATAGATATTTAGTCAATGCAAATCATCACTCAAAAAATGGGTGAGATTAGACAAGTGGGCGTGGTACCTCCCATACAAACTAAATATTCGTGCCTTTAAATCTTGAGAACGGTTAAAACAAATGCCTCTAAATTTGGTCTGAATGTCTTCATAGTCAATACAAATCATCAGGCAAAAAAGGGCGGAATTGAACAAGTTGACGTAGTGTATATGTATATTGAGAACGGTAATAGCAGAAGTTTCTAAATTACGTTTAAATAACGCCGTGAACAATGCACTACATCAGTCTATAGCTGGGAGAGATTGATAAGTGGGCGTGGCACCTTCCATTCATACTAAATATTGGATTTTGTATATATAGAGAGCGACAACTATTAACGCTTCGTTACCTATCGTCATCAGCCAAAAAGCGGGAATTGCAGAATCACACTCTATAAAAGCTGTCTAAGTATATGCATATGTACGTATACTATGTAAAAATAAATGTCTGTTTGTTTGAAGGATGTGAACAAAATGGAGAAAAAGGTTAAAAATGTAACTAAGATAGCATTTAAGATAATAATTAAGGGGGGTAGCGAAGTAAACTCGGTTTTAACTAGTTTTAATTTTATAAATTAAAAATATATATAAAGGGTCCGCCATCTAACGTTTTTTTTCAACTAGTGCTTATTTCGTGAATGGTAACACTTAGCTCATGTCTGATTTGACAGATAATTAGTTTTATCCTTCCGCTGAAAAAATATGGTTATGTATACGCTTGAACAACGCTGTGAATCTGGGCCTGTAATCGACTTACAGAAGATGCCGATTTTGCCTAAAAAATCATCCTTTCAGATGAAGCTCATTTTGATCTTGGCGGGTATGTAAACAAGCAAAATTGTCGCATTTGGGGCACAGAAAACCCGCACGCATACATTGAAAAGCCGATACACCCAAGACGAGTCACTGTTTGGTGCGGATTTCGGTCCAGAGGCAAGGAGTGGCCGTTACAGTTAATGGCGATCGTTATCGGGCCATGTTGAACGAATTTTTGTTCACAAAATTGAAGAGGAGGATATTAGCAACATTTGGTTTCAACAGGACGGCGCTACGTGCCACACAGCCGAAGCTACACTCGATGCTATGCGCCCTGTTTTTGAAGATCGCATTATCAGCCGCAGAGCTGATGTCGTTTGGCCACTACGGAGCTGCGATTTGACACAAGGCAGAAACAATTGACGCTTTAAAGGACAATATTCGTGAAGCCATTGGTGAAATACAGCTGCACACAATCGTTATTTCCTTGAACGAATTTTTGTTCACAAAATTAAAGAGGAGGATATTAGCAACATTTGGTTTCAACAGGACGGCGCTACGTGCCACACAGCCGAAGCTACACTCGATGTTATGCGCCCTGTTTTTGAAGATCGCATTATCAGCCGCAGAGCTGATGTCGTTTGGCCACCACGGAGCTGCGATTTGACACAAGGCAGAAACAATTGACGCTTTAAAGGACAATATTCGTGAAGCCATTGGTGAAATACAACTGCACACAATCGATATTGTGCTTAAAAATTGGACCGATCATGGAGGCTACTCCATGGCCAGCCGAGGCAGCCATTTGCATGAAATTATTTTCCATTATTAACCGGAAGGATTGTTCTTTAAAATAAAAAAAGAAATTTGAGAAAATATTCAGTATCTTTTTTTATAGCATTTTCAAAAAAAAAATTATATGGCGGACGTTTAGGAATGAGTGAAAATTCGGAACATTACCGTCATATTTTGCTTTTCTATTATAAAAAAGGTAAGAAGATGTCACGATCTGCTAAGACGATTCTGTAACTGGAAAAACAACATTTAAATGGTTTGCTGGTTTTCAATCTGATAGTTTTGATGATAAAAATTAAATCAATGAAAAAATTAAGAAAGACCGGCGCATAAGCGGCGTGGACGTTGCTTAGGAGCTAGGCATTCATCACCAAACAGTCATCAACCATTTGAAGAAAGATGAATACACAAAGAAGCTCGATATTTGGGTGTCACATGAATTTATAGTGAAAAATTTAATCGATCGAGTTTTCATTTTCGATTCAAAGCTGAAACCGAATGAAATCAAACCATTTCTGAGTGAATGATAACAACCGATTAAAAGTGGATCATATAAAACAACAATGTTCGACGAATAATACGAACGAAGCAAAGTGACCAGGATAGACACCAAGTAAGGTAATGCTGTGTGTCTGGTGCGATTGGAATGAAATTGTTCATTATGAGTTTCTGCAGGCTGGTCAAATGATTGATTCTGATTTCTACTGTCAACAATTAACGAGATTAAGGCAAGCAATTCAACTGAAACGTACAGAATTTGTCAACAGAAAAGGTAACAACGCCAGACTGCAAACATCTTTGATGATTCGGAATTAATTGAGATAGCTTGGCTAGGAAGTGTGGATGCAGGCACCATATAGCGCGAACCTTAATGCATTAATGCCCGACCATAGATCCGCTATACGATTTTAACACAGTTTTTTAACATATATCTAGTGGCCCGTCGAATTTGTTTGGAGTGAAAATAAATGTTTACCTCCTTACACACCAGAGATAGGACATGGGCATTTAAATACCCAACAGACCTTAATTTAATATTTTTTAGTATTATTATTTTTTTATTTTTATTTATTTAGTAATTTCTATATACATATATTATATGGCCGTTAGAATGCGTAAAATTGTTTCGAACCGCCATTGTTGTTGTAAATAAATACCAAAATTAAAAGGTTTTTGGGTTATATCTTGCAACAAATACATTCTTATTAATCAAATCGATAATATTTGGGTTGTGAGATAATAAAACAATTTATGTCAAGAGACAGATTCAAACGGATCAAAAAATTCTTAGATGTTTGTGTTAACTCAGAATTGGATCCGAGCAACAAATTTGCCAAAGTCGCACCATTAAACAATTTTATAAACAAAAATTTTCTTCAGTTTGGAGTATTCTCTCACAAACTTTTCATTGGTAAGCAAATGATTTCCTGCTTTTTTTGTATGGAAACTGTACGTGATAATTGGACTAATCGTGCCCCTTGATGGACGTCAAAAAATGCGTAAGCGTGGGTTCGGGGAAAAAACGTGGTATTGGCCATTATTTACAAATGCTTTCGGCGCACTTACGGCATATGCATGATCTTTGTCACAAATGTGAGAAAAAGGATCAAATGCAAAAAAGCGATTTTCTAGTAGGGGTATGTGTGTCGAAATTAGTAAAACCAATCATCAAAATTTCGGGAAAATGCTTACTTCTGTGGCACACATTGAACTTAAGTGTGATCGAATTGATCATTTAATAGAAAAACTATCCACTCATTATCGTTGTCTACACTGCGGTAACAAATCCGAATACGGATGTTTGAAGTACCAGGTGAGTTTGCACCCAGTTTCATTGCTAGATAGATAAATCTAAAATTGCAAGAGCTAAATAATTAATAATTTCAATTAAATAAATAAGTGTAAATTCTCTTTTTATTGACAAAAAAAAAATTATTCGTCGTCATGGAAAATATAGTAATATTTGAAGCTCAATAAAGTACACTACGGCTATATTTACATTATGGGTATGTTTTTATTATAAACCGTGTATCGAACAAGCGCGTTTACAAACTACGTTCAACTTCCCCTTAATTGGTGTAAATTTTAATTTCATAGAGGCCTGAAAAACGTAATTGGAGCAGCTTTTCGCTCAAAAAACACAAAGGTGAGAGCCAGTTTTGCCATTTTTTTTTAGAAAAGCAAAAAACTTAATTTTCAATTGAAAAAACTGCACATACATAGAAAAGTCAATAATATACACATACACCAAATATTTTAAACTTTTGATAACCAAAAAAGTTACTTGAGAGGTAATAAGTGAATAAAAAAAAATATCAATAAAAAGCAATTTGAAGTTTCATTCGATTTCAATTTCATTCGATTTCGATGTACAGAAAGTTCCGGATAATAATGAACTTCTTATTAAAACATAACAGAACGAATTAAATGCGATATATATAAAGTATATCATATTGTGCTCCAATTTGACACTTTTTTCCGACGGCGTGTACGCCGGATTCAAGTGCGCTGAGTCCAGTGGCGCTAACCACTTTTTTAGGTTAGCTCTCGTTTTCGAGATGTACAATTATTTTAAAAATGAAAGCTGTTGCACAGCATATGTAACTTAAAAACGGTTTACTTTATTGAAAAAACTAAAAACACCGAAATTCCGCAATAAAATTAACTTTAAGGCTAAAACATTTTTAATATTTCATATCTTATTAGTGCAGCAGATATATCACTCATACATACATATGTATCTATGTAGTATGTAATGTTATGCCACTGTTCTATTGGCAACAAAAATTATATTACTAAACGCACGAATAACGCAACTTTCTTAGACCTAAATGTGAGTACAACAAACCGTGTTAATATTGCCTTTCTTTGTGATCAGTGGTCAAAAAAGGATAATTACACTGTCGCATTAAAGAAGGTACGAGTAAACATCACCAATAATAATTAAAATAACAAAACTAAAAGTAAAAAACTGCAAAATCTGTACAATTTACAGAAAAACTTACTTTTTTAACAAAAAACTTCAAAACTGCTCAATGCCTAAAAAAACTGCAAAATACAGATAAATCTGCACGTTTGGCAACGCTGGTTAGAACCTCTGATGAAATAATGGCTTAACCACAAAAATTACAAAAGGTTATCGATTTAAGACACATTTTTAATAAAGCTCATTTCGAGTATAAGAAAAAGGTGTTTTATTTTTGGCAATATGAACGAACTTTTGCAAACAACCAATACTTTAAAGTTTTACAAACATCAGTACAAAGTTAATATTCTACAGAATGTTTTGTAGGCACATAACAATATTTAATGCATGCCAACCTTGATTTTAATGCAACAGAATAAGTTGTTTTAAAATAATGGAATGTCAATTTGACACAGACGACAATAATGTGTTTTGTAAATGAGTTTGCAAGTAAATAGTAACTCAGCTTCCACTTACGACCTTCTTATATTATTTTTTGCTGTTAACATACGTGTCTACAATCTCACTAAAAACATTGAACTTAAAATCTATATAAGTATACAAGTATGTAGTTAACAAGTGTTCTATATTTTAAACTATTTTTGTTATATGAGATTTTACATACGACATCATTTACTAGTAAAAGCAACATAAATTCTTACTAAAATAGATGGCAAATTAAAATAAAAACTTTATTAAAGAAAAAAAGAAAAACAAATTTTATAGGTACAAGATAATGAATGATATGAAGAAAAGTTGAAAATGTTTAACATGCTCTGTGTGATATTTCTTTGTTCAAATATTTGTCTTTTAAAAAGTATAAAACGTAAAAGAAATTATTTAAAAAAGAAGGAAAAGTTGAAAAGAAAAGTAAGTAAAGAAAAAAAAAAAAACTAACATTTATGTACGAGTATTATTGTATAAAAAAAGATAAAAATGTATGGCAGTTCACAGGATATTTCGTTTATTATTTTGAAATTTTACCTTTCAAAAAGAAACTAAAACTGAACTGCAACTAAACTTTAATTTAATTTTTTCTTACAGAAACATTTGTTGTTTATTATTCTTTATTTTTTTTTTATAAATTTATTTCTTCTCTTTTTTTTTCTTTTTTTCTCAGCAAAAAGACTTCAAAGGTTTTTAAAATTGAATTTTAAAGAAAGTCAATATTTTGTACACAAATTGCAATCAAAACTGAAGCAAAGCAAAGTAAAATTTCAAATAACGTGCAAATACCTGAAGATAAACCACCTGTCTTCGTAGATCCGCCAACTCCTGTATGGGGTCATCGGTTGTTGATGATGTTAAACTTGCTAAATCAATATCATCTAATAGTTTGCTGTCTAGACCGCAGGTTGTGAATAGTTGTCCATTATCATTTTCAAATGGATTGAGAGTTTCGGTCTGTAATAAAAAGAGTAATTTAATTAAATAAATAGTAATTAAAAAGATAATATTTTATGGAAATCAAATTCAATATTTATATATAATTAAGAATGTTAACGCTACCCTAGTATTAATTGAATACAAAAATGTCAAGCTTCCTCTTTTATATTTTCCGTCATTCTATTTAAGTATTATTAAAAAAAGGGCTATAAAAATGCAATTACTTGCTTAATACATATGCTTGTTAATTATTATACTAGTTGTGGTAAGGAAATAGATAGAGCAGAAAATTTCTAAACCCTATTGATAGTCATATTTCGGCCTAATAAGATCATATGCCACAAAGCCCAACTTGTTTCTTTTTCATTTTTTTAAATAATCGTTTCCAAACAAGAAACAACACCTTGACCTTGTCAGTGAACTTTTCATTTCATTGCCTTTTTGCTTAAAACTTAATGTAAAGAGCGATACTCAGCATTCCTTTGATTAAATTTTCCTATGAGATGAACAGTGGGAAACAATTTGAGAGGGAACAATAGAGGGAACTCTAGAGTTTTGAAATAAAGGGTTGTCCAACCAACGATGTTAATTGTGAGTCACACATTTCTTTGTTTGAGTGTTTGACAAATTCAACCATGGATAGGTACACAATTATGCAGCGCGTTGAGATTGTTGAAGCGTCCTACAAAAATGGGCGTTCAAATCAAAATGTATTTTCTGATTTTTGGTCAGCATAACCGACCAAATGTGTCCACAATCGGGAAAACTGTGCGCAAATTTCAGCAAACCGGGTCTGTAGAAAATGTGGAAATACATATGCGTGCTCGCCCAGTTCGTTCTGCAGAAGATATTGCTGTTGTTCGTGATAGTGTGGCAGAAGAGCCATCGACTTCAACTCGTCCTCGTGCTCAACAATTGAACATCTCACGAACCTCACTGATGCGAATTTTGAATAATGATTTGAATTTACAGGCTGACAAGGTTCAAGAGCCGAAGCCTACTGACCATTTCAAGCGTCGTCAATAAGCCGAATGGTTAGTTGAACAAACAGAAGTGAATGGTGACTTTACAAAGAAAATCATCTTGATCTTCTTCTTTTACCTCAGTGGATTCGTTAACAAGAAAAATTGCTGCATTTAGGCAAATGAAAATTCACGAGTGACTGTTTGGTTTGGTGACATAATCGGGCTGTACTTCTTTGAAAATGACGTTGGCCATGCAATTAACGTAAATGGTGTTCGCTACCACGAGATTATAACGGACTTCTTGTGACCAGAAATTGGGTATGTGGACCTGGACGATATGTGGTTTCAACAAAATGGTGCCACTTGCCACGCAGCCAACGAAACAATGGCTCTTTCGCAACAGAAATTTCAATTGCCGTGTTATCTCATGTCGTGGTGATGTTAATTGGCCGCCACGATCATGTGATTTGACGCCGTTGGACTTCTTTCTTTGGGAATATTTAAAAGAAAAAGTGTACGGCAATAAGCCAAGAACAATTCATGAGCTAAAGGATAAGATAATTCGGCGCATTAATGACATTGAACTTCAATTATGTCACTGAGTCATTGAAAATATGGACCGACGGAAAAGGTCTGTCGCCTAAGCCATACCGAGCATTTGGCCGATATTTTGTTTCACACATAATTGTCATAGATCCTTCTATCATAATAAAAAAATATTAAGATAATTCTTTGAAAACTTTTTCTTTTGTTTCTTTGAAAACTTTTTTGTTTTATATTAACTTGCAACAGATAGTGTGGAGAATTTTAAGCAAGTATTCATATTTAGGAACATTTACGATGAGGTGTATTTTGTTATATCAACTTGCTTAACGTTTATTATGGTGCTCTAAAAACCCGACAGTATATATGCGTTTACCAACTTCCTTGAAGGCTCCTCAATATGAGACACCCGTGTTGCATTTTAGTATTACATTGATTGGGTACAGTACTTTCTTTGTCAGGGACTGGGATCTAATTAAACCCCTGCTGCAAAATTTCCAACACTGATTGTTAGGCTACACTACACCGAGTTTATAATAGCTTCTCCCTGAACCACCAGATATACATAGTTCACGAAGTACCGCTGCCAGTCACTAGGCAAGAATCAAAATCTCCGTGAGTACCCGTAGCCTTGGTTGGAGAATTACGTATCCATTCCGACACTAAAGGTAATATTCAAATATACAGGTAGCAGGGGCTTGTATTTTGTTCTCTCACTATGGATTATACCAGTAGTTCAACAAAGCCGCTGGAAATAATCCAGTTGTATTACAAAAGGTATAAGTAATGTTGGGGATGAAAAAAACACGCTTCTGTTGTTAAATTTGTACTTTGCACACCACTTCAAATTGCGAAGAACGATGCTTTAAAATGCTATGTTGGAGGTAATAAGAAAGAATAAAAAGAAGGTAGGAGTCTGTGGTAAAATGAACAGCAGCGGCAAGATTCTGAACCATCACTTCACCAAATATACAGTGGTATTGTTTTTAGTCAACAAAAGATGACAGCATCGAGATATATCCCAGATACCTGCCACAGTAGACTGATCAACTGATTAACTAGAAGTTAAAAAATTATTACACAGAAGCTGGAAGAAAGCAAAGATGTCTTATGGATTTTATAAGCTACCAAGAAGAGTTAAGAAAAAAATGTTGTGTCACATAAAAGTAATCGCAGTTTTTTGTCAATAGATAGTGTGGTTGAAGCCCATATATATGACAATACTAATTGAATTTTATCAAACAAAGATGCCTGTTGGCGTACTTGAGCGTTATTGTCACCATGATATTTTCATAGATGAATCATCGTCCGAATATCAGTATCAAATCGAAATTTGTATGAAATTATCGCAAACGAAAAACTCCATTGATGAAGCCTCGCGACAATGAAACCAAAAAAGGTGTTATGTGTAGAAATTTCGTTGTAATTTCTATACACTAAAGAAAGCTGAAATTTAGATATACTGTTTATTATTAGTCGACTATATGCTAAAATATAGCGACATTGTCTGTTATGAGGCGACTATATGCTGATTTATTTACGCAAAGAGAAAAATTATATTTTAAAATCGAAGTAGATTATTGTCTAATTAAACTTTTTCAACTTGATTTATTTAAGGTAATTCAATGTTGAACAACTTTGAATGTATGTAAAGTCATATACAACTAACGTATTCATTTTTTAAACAAAAATGTTTTTGTTAATTTTAAAATGTTCATCATTGAATTAAACATAATAATGTTGAAGTTCTGCATATTAATATCAAAGACGACAACCGCAAGTTGCAAATGTTTCAAATTCGATTTTAAAATGCCAAAACATAAATATAAAGGCATACGTTTTTAATTTAAAAAAGTTCATTTTCGATTAAATGTGAAAACAGTTTTGAAATTATTATGCACATTGTTGAATATATTTTAATGGTGAAACAACATTAAATTAACATTGGTCTATGCCTTAATTTAAAACTCATTGTTGATTTGAGGTTAACCAACTTTGATTTAATTTTGTAGTACTTCCATTTTAAAGTTGTGAGACCTTAAAATGTGCACCATGGAATAAAGTTACACAAACGAGAAGTCAAAATAAATACAAATTGAGAGCTGTCAAATAAGTATTTTAGCGAAAACAAATTAGTTCAACTAGTCCAATAAAAAAATTAACATATTTCATAAAATATATTAATTAAATATTTACTGCTGTTACTAAGATTAGAAGGTAAGTATGTAAATACGTTTGAATATATTTTTACTACACATGCAGTCTCTGGCAGCGGTAGGTAATATTCTCAATTGTCTCAAGTTTATCTCCAACTTACACATCCCGTTGAACTCCGGAGTACCGTTTTACGATAGGAAGGATTCAGTATAAAAATCACACTCCTGTTCAACTCCAGTTCTACAGTCTCTAATCAGTCTTAACCCTTCCGCCCCAAATACTTTCTACATAAAGAAATTTTGTTTGATGAAACGTTTGCATTTTGTATACCATATTTATGTATTTATGTCCTACCAAAAATGTTATTGTAAATTATTTATTTCGAATAAAATTTGTGAACCAAATTTATTTTAATAATAATTATATACTTATACATATATATATATATATATATATATATATATATATATATATATATATATATATATTTCTTCGATATACACATATATATATATATATATATATATATATATATATATATATATATATATATATATATACAAGCGTTTGTCACTATGATTCAATATGACGTTCGTCATCGGGCGTATTTGTTAGATAATACATATATATATATATATAAGGTAATATTTTTGGTGAGGCATTTATCGCTCTACAATGACGTTATTCTAAAGTTAAAGCCGCGGATACTTTTTATGCTTAAGACCTAATATTGTTATAAAATTACAAATATGTGATTCTTCTATGATCTCAAGAAAATAAATACGTAATTAAAATACATAAAAAAACATTTTTCTTAGTGTAATAGTTTTAATAAATAAATAATTTTTAATAAATAATAATAAATAATTTTTATTCTTCTAAAAACAAAATAAAAACATACCCTCGTCAAATAGTTTTCATTCTGTGGTCAAATAAAATCCAATAAATCAATCAAATTCATAACAACAAAAATTAAAATTCGGTAGAGGTAGAAAGTAAGAATGAGTAATGGTGCAATTGTTAATACAGTTGTTGTATAAAAAGTGCCAAGTTCAAAACAATGTACCAAAACGTGTATGTTTGATGTTAAAGAAAAAGAGAATTTTAAAATAAAAATTATTGAAAATAAAAGAAAAGGAAAACAATAGAACAGAAGTGAACTGAAAGAAGAAAGGAAATCAAAAAAAAAAACTTACCTCCTGCAGTATTTTACGTAAACGCAACAATTGCTTTTTAAATTGCAACACATCTTGAATCATCGCATTCCTAAATGATTTGTCATACAACATGAGATCGTCCGAAGAACTGTGCGTATCACGTTGATGGAAACTAACCGATGTTTGATGATGATGGTGATGATGATAATGATATTGATTCTGAACTTTACGTTGTAATGATGAACTTGCTGAATTATTATTTGAGTTGCTTGTATTGTTGTTGTTGTTATTTGTATTGGTAGACGATGATGCAGTTGAGGCGCGCGAAGAAGCAGTACGACGTCGAACCGTCAGTGGTGATTTAGTACTATCCGAATCGTCGTTATTTAAAGTACAGTGTTGCTGCATACGAGAACGATTCAACAAACGCGTAGCACGTGCTGGCAAATGTGCACTAAAATAAAATAGAATAGAAATCAAAAGATATTCTCGTTAATGTTGGAATTTTTAATCAAATTGTTACAAATATTTTTCTCTTTTTTTCTTATTTTGAATAATTGAATTTTAAATTAGTTTTTATATGCAAAATTAAAATAAAACAAATAGAAAACCTAAGATACGTTGAGCCCTCATGTGGTGCACTGGTCGAAAGTATACGTGAATCATCTACAACATGTTTGGCTGCGGTCAATATAAATTTACTACGTTTTATATATTTTCTGGTGTTTGCAACAGTTGAAGTTGGTGATGTTGTTGAAGTTGATGGCACTGTTGCCATCACTGGTATATTTGTACTTTTATTAGCAGTTCTTTTACTTCTACTACTGCTTCGACTACTACTACTCTGTTGAATAGTTGTTGCTTGTTTTGATTTAACACCACTGCCTTCGCTAAGCCTATCATGTGTATTAGAACGACCCTGCTGTAGGTATAAAGAGGAGTATTGCTGTTGCGGTGAACCAAACGGTGTGCCATGTTGTTGTGGTCTTAATTTAATATTTATGGGGGACGATGTTCTCGAACGTGTCGGTACACCACCACTAAATGCGGAAGCCAAATAAAGATTTTCGGAAGTTTTTAAATCTGTGCGTACACGTCTTGCACTATTTGGTGATATTTTGGCCGCAGTTGTAGTTACTGTTGGCGTTTGTAAATATGACATATTTGGTTAATTGTAAAAAAAAAAATTATAAATATTTGTTTTATCTCTTGTTGAATTTCACTTCATTTATTTTCATTTAAGACACTGAGTTTATTAAAGAAAAACTAAAATAAATACAACTTTTTACTATAAGCTTTTAAACGTTTTTACTCCTTTTCTACAGCTGTCCATTTTTAAAACTAAAAAGATTTTGTAGTCCTTCTTCAATAATATTTTTTTCCTTTTACAATTTTTGTAATGGTATGACACAATCAAGACTTGCGCACTACTGAATTTAGGTCTTAACAGTTTTTGTCTTATTATTGGTACAACTTCCTACATTGTGGCCAACAAACAGGTTGACAGAAATGGTAGCAATAACGAATTTGATATGTACTATAGATGCTTGGTAAGGAAAATAATCACTATCTTAATCTCTTCCACCAGAAAAGTTTGATACAGGTACAACTACGGTCTATGCTTCGGAAGCAGCATTTTTTATAAATATAAAGTTCAGGCCTTTAACGTCTTCTGACTTTAGTTCGCATTTTTTATAAATATAAAGTTCAGGCCTTTAACGTCTTCTGACTTTAGTTCGCATAACATCTGAATCCTCTGCTTTAACATAAATCCAAATTGTCTAATTTTAAAAAGTTAATTTTATAATAATTTGTAAAGTATGTGCCCAAGCATTTGTTCTTAAAAAACATCAAAAATAATACTGCTTTCTATAGGGTACATGCAAAGTGAATTAAAAAAAGAGTTGTAAAGCACGTTTTCTAAATGTCGTATTTGCAAAACTTTGGATTTAGAGGGTTGCCAAAGGACAAGAATTTGTTTAAAAGTTTTAATGACTAAACTCCAAATGATATGCGGTTTTTTATGCTACACAACTTTAGAAATTCGTTCTGAATTTATTTAAAATTTCAACGATAATAACATATTCAATATATGCCAAGCTCCATTGACTTTTTCCTAAATCGGTCTATTAAATTCGCCGGTATCTTTCTAACAACACGTTAATGAATTACGGCTTCAATGCTAACCATCCACAAGCACTTTTGAACTAAGTTACAAATTTGATAATAAGATGACCATATCGAACCATTATTGGCGAAACAGACATAAACGCCATCATTAACGATTTTTTTTTTTCTTGATAAAAATCGATGGTACTCAATCATTTGCACCATCAGATAAAATTTTATAACTGTAAAATGTACTAATATGATTTTACAGAAAAACCAAAAAGACTTGTAAGACTTGTTCATTAAAACGAAAAATATTTAAAAAAACCTTCTCCTGTAAAATTTGGTTTTCTGTCGCTTAAGTCCTTTTGGCAGTTATCGTTTAATATAAGACCTATGTTTATTGATATTTTGTCAAAGAGGCAAATTGGAGTTTGTTGCCAATAAATTTGTCATTAAAAGAATACATATCGCTTACAGTAGTATAACGAATTCAATAAAGATGGGTCTATATGTGCGCTGCTATGGCATGATAGGTAAAACACCCGCCTACCAACCAAGAGGTACTCGGTTCAATCTCAGGCCAGACCATCAGACAATTTTCAACAGCGCAATTTCATCTCATAACTTTGCAAGCAACTGGTTATGAAAAACTTCTCTAACTTATGCTTCTGGCGTTCGGAACTGGCGTTAAACTGTAGGTCCATTTAAATGAGTCCAAAAATAGAGTCAGGTGCAGCTCATTGATAAAAGAAGTTTCACCTTATTCCATTTGGAATGTCGCAGGAAATATGTATGTATATATGCGGATGCAACGCAAGCCGTATCCAAATACACTCATACCTCTTCATACACCCTTTTTTTACACCGCATTTCACAATTACACTTACCAAACCTCTCTGGGCTGTATAAAGAGGTATGAGTGCAATGACATTGAATCAGTCGACATGTTATTTTAATTTATTTTAAATATATTGTTATAACAACCTATGAGAATTATTATTAATAGTTTTAATAGAAAAAAAATTTATTTAAAAAAAATAGGAGAGGAAAATACGTAAATACCACTTATACTGCCTCTTATATACAAGTTCATTGCATATTTTTATATTTTTGTAAATTTGTAATAATATAGATGTTGCTTAATATTAAAGTATAACAATATATACGTATGTACAATATATTATCTTAAAATTCAATTAAAGTTTTAATTAAATTCATCGTCATTTTAATTGAATTGTAATTGGTTTTAAAATAGTCATATCGGTAGCACTTATTTCCTTCAGACTAAATATTTACTGCTATTTGTTAAAAGAACATTTTGAGAAAAATGACAAATTTAGTAAATGGGCATTATTGTTATCTTAAAAATAAAAATCTATTTTATTCGAACTAACCAGCAGTTGTCGAACGTATGTAATCAGGGAGGTTAATTGTCACCATTTGATGGCGATTTAGGGCAGCAGAGTAATTTTACTACGCAGTGATTTCTTTAAAAGCAGCCATGATTTGTAAAATAAATACCTCAGTTTTTGACAATTTAGTAAAAGTCTGGTAACTCTGTTCGTATTTTACAAAACAAATTTTTATAATTTATATACATGCCATTTGCAGTTTTTAATAAAACAAGGAGCTACTTTGTTATATACATATAAATATTTAAATGAGATCATACAAATGAAAATATTAATTTTAAGAAATTGATTTGTAGGAAGCCATTAATAAACATAAAATAATATGAAGTTAATGGTTTGAGCTGTAGTTATTAGTAGAAACATGTTTTTTTTGCAATCATAAGTGGCGCATTTAAATGTCATACAAATATATTATGGAGAATTTAGAAAAAAAAAAACAATCGCTTTTGAAAAAAAGTTTATTTAAGATTTTATTGGAGGGAGAATAGAAGAGTTTTAAAATAAGCTGTGACAAGTTCCAGTGTTATCATGTGGTCTGACCACCATTAAAGCAAAGTAATAATCAGTCGAATAAGACCAAATGATACACTATACTACAATATACTTACTTAAAAAATTAATTCGAACGATTCTGATAAGTTTCTGTTAGAATTAGCTTCCCCAAAATTTATTAATCGAAATTTATTTTAAAAACTATATAGTACATAGTGTATTCAAAGAACTTATAGAGTAAGTAATGAGGCTCTTTTTTAAGTGCAGAATTTAAGCAAAAATCAATCCAAAACAATTAAATGAGACTCATCACCGTCATCATTTCATATCTCTTTCGATATGAGATAGGAACTTTAGTTACAATCCATATATGTAAATGGAAGGAACTATACAAATTTTAAAAAATCCAATGGACGGTGCCACGCCTACACACAGTAAATATATATATGTCTATATTTTCAAAACAGAAACAGCAAGAGTCTTTTAATTAAGTTCAAATAGTTTCATAGTCAGTATAAATCATCAGTCAAAAAGTGGGTGTAATCAGATAAGAGTTTATGGCAACTCCTATACAAAGTAAAGCTAAAGCCTCAGAATTTAATCTGACTGACTTAATAGTCAATAAAATTCATTAGTCAAAAAATGGAGGTATTGGAAAAGTAGGCATGGTTTCTCCTACACAAACTAGATATTGATTTGTATATATCTTGAGAACGGTTAAAGCTAAAGTATCTGAATTTGGTCTAAATGACTTTATAGCCAATACATATCATCAGTCAAAAAGTGAGCGGAATTAGACATGTGGGTATAGTGCCCCGCATACATAGTAGACATTGATATAGAATAAGTGACTTTTCTTCTAAAATAACCTTTCTATTCTAAGCTTTTTTGTTCGGCAACATTCCGACTTTAATAAAATTTATGACGCAGATAGATCTAACAAGAGGTATGCTAGGTATTCTTTTTTTCAAATTTTTAACTGGGCTTACAGATATGTGGATCCAGCTAACGAATGTGTTATAGGCAATGGTTTTTTTCAAAGTTAGCCCTGTAAGATGTTATAATCGGGGGAAAATAGAAAAAATAACGTCATATGAGAAATAATTTTGCTTATGAGTCAATAACACGTAAATGACTGAAACGAGTTTAGTGAAATTTGGAATACAGGAAGCTCTAGCTCGAAATTGGACCCGGGAGAGATTAAAATTATGGTAAAACGGGCTAAATAATTTTGTTTATGGGTCAATCACGCGTACACTATTAAATCAATTGTGTTGAGATTTAAAGTACAGATATATTGATGGACATATGTTTTCAAATTTTGCCTTTGAAGGGCTAATAAAAGTTAAAAGGAGAAGTTTTGGTACATAGCCTATTTGTACGAAACACGTAATTATTACCGCATATTTTGGGGTCTTCAAACTTCCTGTATGCTATTCTATTATCAAATTGCACATTAAGAGCTAGTGTGCCTCTTTCCAAAGACAAAGACACAAGGGAATTTATTTTTTATTGATTTATTAAAAAGACACTTTAATTATAAAGGTATTTCAGAAAATGAACTGTTTCTTTCACCTTCAAATTTTTTGTAAATTTTCAACATTGAATTGAAACTTTTAAACAATTTGGGATGTTAAAAAATTGAACTGACAGTATACGCTTTGTCATTTATGGCATAGACTTTGCCATTAATGTTTGCAAAAAAGGTGCAGTTGTTAGGTAGTATCGGAAAGAAAAAAGCAAAGATCATTCATACATAAATTCCGCTACGTCCAAAGTGGAATAAGGGGGAACTTTTCCCACGATCTCGGGTATTTATTTTGAAAAGGCCAAGATCATCAAAATAAAAGCCTGGCATTGTGGAAGGTTAAGTCATTATATGGGTCAGAAATATATGAACATGGTAACTTCTCTCCGTCAATGAGCTGCACCCGATTCTATTTTTAGACTCATTGAAAGGGATCTACAGTTTAATGCTGGCTCCACACAGGAAATGCATTAGAGAAGCATTCAATAGTAGTAATACTCATAACCAGTTATTAGCTTATGTTATGAGGTGATACCGCTGTTGAAATTTTTTTTATTTTTTTAGATTATCTGGCCTGGTATTGAACAGAGGAACTTCTGTTTGGTAGGCGGATGTCTTACCTACCATACCATAGCGGTACACAGCACAGAGCCAATATTGGTATGAAAAATTACAATTAAAATTTGTAAAACAAGGACAGTGGAAATACTACTTCATCATTTGGCTGAATTGAAACAAATCTTAAACTATTGTAGCAAACTTAATCATAAGCCCAATATAACCCCTTTTCTAATATTTTTCTGTACTTCATTTTTTCCTTTACCAATAACATGCGGAATTACAGATCTATTCCTATACGGTAAGGTTGAGACAAAATATGCATATTATATGACCACATAGTAAATAAACGGTTTCTTGTGTTTTAAAGAAAATTGAAAATAAATATGAAAACTTGCAAAAAAAAAAATGATAAATAATTTTTTCAATGAAAGTTTACAAGTCATATTATGTGTTACTGGTGTTAAGTCAGCGCCTTTGCTTTTCGATAAATTTTAACCACAAAACCCAATAATATAAATATTTATAAAAAAATTATCATGGTTTATTTAGAAGGCGTTTTACATCACATTTTAAATACGACATATTTTATTTACACATTGACACAACCAATCACAAATATAAATTCAAATGTAAAATGATATCGAAACAGGAAACTAAATTAATTACCATGAAACTGCATTTCAAGCGATATTTTCAACATCAACGATTAAGATTATGAACCAAATCAAACAAAAAATTTATTTCGTTATAAAAAAAGACTGGAAAAAAAGAAGCCAATAACTACTCTTATTATTAACATTAGTTTCTTTAATTGGATTCTTTAATACTGGTTAAAAAAAAATAACTTTTTTTATTTTTAAATGAATGTTTGTCTGTCTGCTCATAAGGTATAGACAGATGACAGAGAGGTACATACCATCTCAGTTGAGTATCTTGCGAATGAATTTAATATCATGGCTGTAATGGTTGGATGATTTAATGCTTTAGTATGTTGGTAAACCGGCTTCAACTTGAGATCGTAATAATCAAGATCAATGTACTTTTATGGCTTTTATTAAAAAAAAAGAAGCAGATAGATATGCTGGTATCACACAGAAATAAATTTATTCTTCTGTAGATCTATGTAAGATGTAGAAAAAACTAAACTAAACTTAACTGACATGCTATTCAAACATGAAAATAAAATATTTAAAAATAAAAAATGCTTTTACCATATAAGTTGTAACGAATTGTTTGCGAGCACAAACGAATTCGTTAAACATTTCTGCGAATTATACAAAAAAAAAGAAAATGCTGTCAAATAGCATTTATATAAAAGCTATAACGCGCTAATAACGATCTCAATGGATATTCATAAATCAATACTGGTTAACTTCAAACAAAAAATTATTTGTAATTAATTAGTTAAAGCTACCATATGCCTAAAGATTAAAAAACTACAAGATTTTAACCGGTCAAGCTAGACTATATGATTTTGAAAAGCGATTTCGGCTTTGACAATTGCAATTTAATTTCTTTAATATAATTTTAGAGTGTAATTTACATGGCAGATCGGATCAATTTTGAAATCACCTGCAGAAAATTAAGCGCGGTGCACAGTGGTGCCACTTATAAGGAGTCGGCGCCCAAAAATGCTTACAGTTAGAATATCAACGTAAAGCATTGTTTATTGTATTATGAAATTTTGGAAAGTGTTATTAAAATAGGTGTGATCGATACCTAAATATACCCCTCTAACGCCAGCTTTTTTCCCTTGCGAACGTTAAAACGTGAGAAAATAATTTAAGAAATTTGCTCGATATAAAATTAAAAATAAATTTGAAAAAGATTAAAAAACTTAATAGACAATCTATTTACCGAAAAATCAAAAACAGATGACAATGTAATTATGTTTTGCTTGCATGGGTATTTTCGTTGCCCGGATATATAATGATCTGAAAAAGCAACAATAATGACCCCGCCATTTGCCAGCAGATTTCTAAAAACTAACCACACATACTTTTTCTATAAATTCATAAATATTTCGGTTACCACATAATATGTATGTAAAAACAACTCCTAACTTGAGAAATGTAGAAAAACATAGATAAAAATGTGTTTGCCTGGGAAATATACACAGATTCCTCAAAGTTACATAGATACAGTATATGTATATCATTCCAAAGATTCGTTGCCTTTTTAAATATGATAAGAAATGTAATATCGCTTAATATTCAAGGAAGTTATGTAAGTGCATGAAGGCCAAAAAAACAATTTTTACCCTCAACACAAGATTTTGGAGGTGTAGTGAAAACTTCAAAAGTAGATTCTTATTGAACTCGATGGTGCCTACAGAAGCATTATATATCTTTAGATTTCATTTTGTCGCAAAACTAAAGAAATCGCTTTGGTCTGTAGAAGATAACACAATGAATGGTACTAGTTGGAAGCTGAAATTAACACCTTAGAATCTTTTACTGAAGTTAAAATAAGTGTATTCAAAAGAAAAGCAGAATAATGGCACGGGGAAAAATTATTTTTTAAGTAAACATTTAACAAGTGGCAATAAAATTATTTTAAATAAGGTAACGCCTCCCTCTTTAAGAATATTTTTAATTCATATTATAACGGGATTTTAAACTTGTTTATATTGTACTCTATTATTATTTCGACCTTTTTACACTGCAAGCAGCAACTAATAATAAGCTCTCTTTTTTACAGCTATATATCTTTAACGGGAACTAATATACTTTTCTATTCGGAAAAAGTGATACCACATTAGAGGAAACAATTTTGACTTACGAGGGCGGCTTGATATTGAAAGTAGAAAAAAAAACATTTTATTTTTTTTCAAAAACCATTCATTTCTCAACATAGTCTCCTTTTAGCTCAATACACTTAGTAATACGATTTTCCAACTTTTTTATACCATCTGAATAATACGATTTTGGGAACTCCTCAAAATACGCATTAGTTTCGGTAATCACTTCTTCGTTTGAGATGAATCTCTTTCCTGCGAGCCATTTTTATAAGTTTGGAAACAGGAAAAAGTCACTAGAGGCTAAATCTGGACTATAAGTTGGATGTTGGTGGTGGTTGATCAACCAATTCGGAAGTGAATTTCTCGTAGTTTTAGCATCGTATCTAATGCTGTGTGAACCGGTGCGTTGTCTTGAAGAGATAGCACTTTTTTCTTGTTTAAATATGGTCGTTTTTCCTTGATTGCATCAACCAATTGATCCAATAATACACGATAATATTCTCCCGTGATTGTGGATCCCTTTTAAAGATAATCGATGAGCAACATTCCGTGTGCATCCCAAAATACAGTGGCCATAATCTTGCCAGCCGATTTCGCTTTCTTCGCCTTCTTCGGAGCGCTTCCACCAGCTTCCACCCATTGCTTCGATTGATTTTTGGTTTGAGGTGTGTAGTGTTGGACCCACGTTTCATCAGCAATTATTTATCTACGCCAAAAATCATTAGGATTATGCTCTATCATGTTCAAACACCGCAGTGAAGTGATCTGTCGAACTCGTTTTTGTTCAACACTGAGCAAACGCGGCACCCATTTTGCCGATAGCTTTTTCATTTCAGCAATCTCACGGATTTTGACCCGGCGATCATTCATAACGATATCGAGGATTTTCTTGATTTTTTATTCAGTAACCACCTCTTTTGGCCTTCATGTTGATGGTATTGTTGCAGTGCTTGTTCGGCCCCGCTTAAATTCAGCAATCCAATATTTTACCATATAATCTGACGAAGCAGATTCGCCGTAATGTTTATCAAGCTTTTCTTTTGTCTGTTTCGCCGTTTTGCCTTTCAAATAATACTGTTTAATCACTACACGAAATTCTCTTTTTTAAGTTTCCAAGAAACACAAAAGTTGCTTACTTCAAACGACTACAACAAATAAACTAATCGATGAATTTGGCTGAAATTTTAACAGCTAAGAAAAAAAAAGTTTTTGTGTTTGTGCTGCCATCTAGCGCTAGGTAGCTTCAATGTCAATCCACCGTCGTAGTTTTTTTATTTTTAGCCTAGGGCAGGATCCACTGAGCGTCGTAAGGATAACTTATAAGAAAAATTTTGAATTGTTTTTTAAGGTTTTTTGTCACTTTTGATTAAAAAATGTTGACTTTGCCTTTTTTATTTTTGGCCTATGGCAGTAAACACTGTGCGTTGGTACAAGCTTAATTTTATAGAAATTATTAATTAATAAAATTTTTCATTTGTAATAATAGCACACGAATTTCGACTTGATACTGTGACAATGTCACTTAAATATGTCATCGGTTTGTTTAAAGTCTGCATATGTCTGAAATTTAATCAATTATAAAATTGTCTAAAGTTAAATAAATTTACATATTGACCATTTCATGAGTTAGTCATATGCATTAAAAGTCATTTATTGTATTTAAATACAGTTTGTAAAAAAAGTCTTCTCAAAACAGAAAAAAAGTTAAAATTTTATTTTCCTTTGAGAATTCCAACAACAAATTCTTGGGATGTAATTTTTTATTATTTTTTTTTTTTGTACAGATCCCGTACTGTACCACTTAAGGACTTCGAGACGTCACATTGCAAAGCTAATAACAAAAAAAGATCTATACATGATTTTTTTCTGTAAAAAAAGTGTTTTCAAAAATAAAAATTTCTTGGAGTTTTGATCTCCTATGAAAAAATGTTGAGATTTTTATGAAAATAGAGATCGTTTTTTGTTATTAGCGTTGTAATTTGTGGGTCTAAGGTCTTAAGGAATATCAAGAAAGAGATATGATGTAAGCCCATCATGATTGAACAATTTGTTATTATTTTATGGGAATTTAAGTTATATATTTCTTAAGAATACAAACAAATATGGGAAATAAATATTGTAGTTGTAATCCCATGCAAAACAGTGTATGTGGTATACCTATGCTGTAGTAGTCTACAGATGTTAAGAACTTCAATCACAAATATGCAATATTTATAATTATCTCTTCCATTAATAATGGGAGTTAACCCTCTTGTAGCAAACAGTCTGTAATGCGTTAAGAAAAGTTATATTCTTTTTATCTTGTGCATTCTACTATTATGAACAACTAATATTTATTTGTACTTACTACACATTAGAGTGACCATATTTCAATTTTTTTTTTAATGGCTAGGAGTTCAATTTCTGAAGAAATCAAAAATTTATTTACACCCTCTTATAAAAGTACCCTTTAGTTCAAGTGGTTTCGATAAGGTAAAAATCTTAGTTCTTAGCTGTAATGTTTAATATGGTCACTCCTTTTTAATTATAAAAACAACCTTCTTATAGTGTCTGTTGTTTATCTAAGTTATGGCAGTAAGAATTTTCACAGAATATTCTCATCAAATTGAGGCACACAGGCAATTAAGACATTTTGTAATTTATGAAACAGAAAATGTAAGGAAAAAACCATTAATAACTAAAATAAACTAAAACAAAACAGTTGATACAGATCGTTCTTATAGATAAAAAACACTATGAAGTTCTTAACATCATGACTTTGCTTTATGTTATTATTTCGTTATGTTTTTATTTAATAAATAATTCATAAAACGTGGGAAAATTAATATCAAGTTCAGTGACTCGTCTGCATAGAAAATCAAAAAAAAACATATATAATTTTCACGCACGTTAACATGAAGTCGCCTATTCAGTGCATGTAATATATAATAACCATTGAAATATGTATGTATTCAATCATTAACTCAGTTTAGTTTATTACATGTTGTAATGTCATTGATTTTTATGATTTTTCAACAAAAATCATCAAAGCATATACAAGTAACATCAGTGCAAATGAATTGTAAAAAATAATAATAAATTTTTATGTGATTTTATAATTAAACATAAAATTGCTCTTCATAATAGAAAAGGTAGAAAAACAAAAAAAAAAAAAATAATAATAATAATAAAAAAAAGAAATTCATTTTATTAACACGCAACAATATCACTTTCACCGTCATCACTATTGATACTAAAATTCGTAGATCTTTTGAAGTCATCATCATTATCATTATCTTTTTAATAATTGTTTAATGAAGAAATTTTTTAACGATTTTTAATTAAGAGACTGGAAAAAGCAAAACTATAATTATATAATCATTTAACTTAGATTATCTAATGTGTCAATTAAATAAAATTGAATAATCCATTGACCTAAAATTTAAGAAAAAATTCTACCAAAAATTATTTGACTTGCAGTAAGTTATTACAGAGACCAGCTAGAGACTAATGTGGAAGAGAAATGCACAACTTGTATGACATCAAAAGCAAGAATACTAGTAATTTTAGTACCATGTAAATAACATTCAGCACATTAAATTTAATCTTTTTTGAACCAAGTAATTGAGGCCGTAATCTAAGTACAATTTAATGCATACTAAATCAAATTTAAAGGTCTTTTTTTCAATAAGAGAAATCGATGCTGAAAAAGAATAAAAAAATGTATTCGATTTCTGACATTTTTTTCTCTTTTAACTTTATCTACTACTATGATAGTACATTCTATGCACCAATCCTCAACAACAAATTTAAGAGTAACCCTCGAATTTCTCCTTACATAGATAAATTTGTTTAATATCCCATAAAACTTTGTATACAGCGTTGTATGTAAATGTTTATAAGACTTACTGTGGAATACCACTATAGTATGATAACTTTCTAGGCAGTCTGATACACTGCTGTTTTAAGAAGACTATAATTGTTTAGATATAATATAGTACGTAAGGTTTTGATAAAGTTGGTTGAGATTCATCAATATCACAATTTCGCAAAAACTTAGCGAAGATTGAACAAATTACAACTTGAGTTTAAGCTTACGGTACGATAGTGAAAATGTATGTCCATATATGCCCAGCTGAAGACAATCGAATGGGTCATAGATTGTAGGTATTAATTGTCTTTAGGTATAAGAGATAGCTGCATATGTGATTCTGTGTACAACCTCATTCTCAAGAACTTGGTGTTTATTTCAGTCTTTTAAAATATTTTTACCTTTTTAAAACCCTATTTAAAGTTTTAAAATTTCCTTCCGATTTTAAGGAATGAAGTACTGTACTATTTATTAAGTACTAAAAATACTAATATTATAAATCTAAAAATACAAAGGCTTTTATATAAAGTGTGTAAAAACCAGGGTTGGTAACCCACTGGATAGTCGGGTGGGTTTAATTTGGTATTATATTTTAAAAAACCCGGGTGGGTTTTTTATTTTAAGGTTTTCGTAGTTTACTTACAACAAAGATAGGTTAATTTACGTATTAGGACTAAACATTTATTTGTTCCGTTTTTTAACTCAAAAAGTTAATTAAATAACAAATTTATCAAATCACTGCTTACATCTTCTCTCCATCTCTGAGCCAATTCCCAACTCCCGTCTCAGAAAAACTTCTCGTCTTTTAAGGCGCTCCAACTTTGAAGCCGATTTTGTATTTTGTCAATGGAAATGATACGGTGACATGTTAAAAGATAAACTCATACCTCTTTATATGGCCTAGATAGTTTCTGAAAATGTAGGCCGTAAAACAAAGGCCTGTAAACGAGATCAATATGTGTTGCGTTTGTTTCTCTTACACTTTAAAAAAAAAAAACAGAAAATCAACGTTTTTTAACAGTAGGTGTGAGTATATTGCATCCGTCGCAACAGCCGACGATGCAATGTTCAGAGAACACGGTGGATGCGGCATTTGATCGTTTCTAATAATTCTTTTAAAACTTTTGCAACATGAAGTCGGGTATTATCATGCCAAACAATGACTTAATCGTGTCTGTCTGTATATTCCGCCCGTTTTTCTCATAATTCATGATTCAAATGAAGTAATCGCAGCGATCACTCAGTTTTAGCAGCTCATAGTACACAATGACGCCATGATCTCAGAGTGCAAAATTGCATTAAAAATACTAAAACAACGTGAATGTATAACAAACAAAAAATATTTCCAACTTGAACGAAATTTAGAAGCATTTATAAAACCTAATAAAACCATCAAAAAACCCAAAAAAATCCGGTGGGTTGGGTTTTTTAAACTCGTGTTTGTGTTAACAATGGTAAAAACGACTCTAAACTTGTAAAATTTGTAATGAATTAAACAAAGATGTGGTTGTTTAGGAAATACACAAAGATTCCGAAAGTTTTCTTAAGTAATGTATACACCACTTAATAGGTCCGCCATAATCTTGAAATCGGTTAATATTTAGTAAAGTTATTAACCTATAAGTGTATGAACTCATGATTTTGGAGGTGTTACGAAAAGTTCTAAATCAGATTCTTGTTGTACTCGGTAGCATCTGTTAAAACAATTTGATCGCTTCCCAGGTATTTTTAAGTAATTATTTTTTGTAGCATAGTTTTCTTCTTGTACACTTCTTTTTACGTGGAAAAAATTGAGTACATTACGTTTTCGTTGCAAGAATTTCCTTGTTGTTTGTTTTTTCAGAACTTTGTTAAGCTTTTTAGAGTTTTAAAAAAGTATAAAATATTTAAATATAACGTATTTTAAAAGACTGAACTTAATATTAAGTTCTAGAGAATAAGGTTGTACACTTTATTTTGACGCTCACAGTTTGCCATATTAGAAGAACTTGACAGTTTCGACACTCTTTTTATTGACAGATTAGTAGTAGAAGCTTTGGCAATTGTAACAATAAACTAAATATGGCCCAAAGATCACAACCCATTACGAAAATAGTAGATCTGCTAAAGCCCCATTTCTTAAAACTTGTTCTAAAACCGGTATTAAGAATGGAACAAAGTAAACTCAGGTTCGACTGGGTCGTTTATGTGAAAACATTGCAATTGTGAGCCGAAGAATGGAAAAAGATCAACTTGAGATGAATATCTCAAGTATTTGACTTTTATTCGCGATTCACTTGCCGTGTGTTTTATTGCGTTTTAAAAAATTACAATTTGGTCAAACACTTCATTCTGGGCTTAGAGTTCAGCAAGTAAGTTACAACATAACTGGCTTTCATTTTAATGCTTAAAATGTAAAATTTATATTCTAAGAATTTTTTTATAACTTTTTGGAAATACAAGAAAAAAAAAACTCACTAATTTTGCATTTAATTTTGATTAAAATCAGCAATAACCAATCGATTTTCATAATTTATAGCTTATTTTATTCTCAAGCTTCTGAAAAATTTTTTATGACTTTTTGAAAAAAAAGATCTAATTTTGCACGAAAAAATTTGGGCGATTTATAGGAAATTTTGTTCCTAAACATATGCTGGCACTTACGTACAAATCGTCCAAGTCGTTTTCAAGTTATGATGAAATATATTGGCATAACTACCTACAAAATTTGCCACGCCCATAAAAAATTTGAGCATGATGGAAAGAAACTGATAACGGATTTAGCGCATCGAAATCAATATATTCCATATAGTTTTATTTATAGCGTAATTGATCACTTCTCTGTACGATTTGGCTACAATATCCGAAAAGTGTAGCTCTAAATTGCAGCTAAGTTCAGGCAAATCTAATTAATTTTAAAGCTTCTATAACAACAAAATTGTAGATTCGTTAACTCTATGCGTAATATCTTAACTCTAACTTTTAATTAATGGCGATTATCTCAGAAATGTTTGTATCAAGTGAAGTATCGCATCACATATTTTGACTGTTAATAACTCCTTGCATTACACTTGAACTTGTCGGCATTAACATCAAATAAAATTGCACTATTATTACAAAATTGCTTTGAGGACGGGAGATGTCTCGAGAATTCCCATATTGAGGGCTGAGATAAGAAACCTGGATAGGATAATCCAGGGGGCAATTGCTGTGTTTGCTGTGTAATCAGGCCCCGATTATTGAATTTGGCCCGGATATTACGGCGGATGGTATTCGAGGTGGAGATTTCGCTGGAGGAGGTTTTTCTTTGCTGACTCCCTCTGATATTGGCAGAGCATTGTCCAGTAGACCTAACAAGAGATCCAGCGGGCCGGATGGCATACCGGACCTGATCCTGAGGAAGACGGACGCCACCACATGGAGGTGCTTGGCGTTGGTGCTTAACCACTGTTTCAACATTGGTTACTTCCCGAGAGCATGGAAGGGTGCGATCATTGTGCCTATACCCAAGCCGGGGTCTGACCCTGGGGGTGCTGGTGGCTACAGACCCATATCTCTGCTCTCTAGCCTGGGTAAGCTTATGGAGTGGTTTATTTTGGAGCGTATGAGAAGATTCATGTACGATAATGAGATATTGCTGGATTGCCATTGCGTCCCATGCACTGATGGCACTTGCGGACTATGTAGCAAGGGGACTGAATAGGAGATATCCGACGATTGCTGTGAGCCTGGACTTCGCAAAGGCTTTTGACAATGTTTGGCAGGAGGGTATAGTTCATAAGATGATGTCGTTCGGTTTCGACAGGCATCTCTGCGGAATTGTTGCGGAATTCCTGAGGGATCGCTCCCTCAGAGTGAGAGTGGGCGATACACTCTCTGATGAGAGAAATGTTGTTGCTGGAGTGCCGCAGGGGTCACTACTGGGACCTGTACTATTCAACATATTCATGTCGGATATACCTCGGCCACCTGACGGAGATTTACTCCTTCTGTATGCAGACGATGTGCTGGTTGCGGCATCTGGACCCAGAGCGGCAAGGGTGAATGAGAGACTCAGCGGATACCTGGGTAGACTGCACGGATACTTCTGCAAATGGGGTCGCTGCCTGAATATGGAAAAGACGGATTGCGTAATATTTAAGGGACGGCGTGGACGGCTGTGTCCCAACGCAAGGAAGTTCGTACCGGTGCTGAGGGTAGGTGGTGAAGTTGTAAGAGTCTCCGATAGGATTAAGTATCTCGGGGTGATTTTCCACGAGAGCTTTGAGTTTTATCGACATGTGGATTTCGTTTTGGATAGGATGAAGGGGATATACCACTCCTACTGTAGGTTATTGCGCCGAAGGGAAGGTTTGCGTAGGGAGGTAAAGCTGCTTATATACAGGCAGATCATCAGACCTCTGATGTCTTATGCCTTCCCTGTCTGGTTTGGGATTTCGTCCCATCAGATGGAGAGGCTTAGGATCTGGGAGAGACGTATTTTGTCGGCTTGCCTTGGATTAAGGGCTCGCCAGTTCCCCGATGGTTCGTTCCGGAGACCGTCTTGTCAGGTCATTTATGACCATGCGGGTTTCGAGAGGATCGACGTTTTTCTTATGAGGACTGCGCTGAAATTTTTGGAACGATCGTCCGTCCTGGAGAATGGGATGGTGACTGGCTGCTTCGAGGGGAGGAGTGATATGGAGACCCTAAGGGTGCACAGATATCTGTTGCCTGTGGATCTCCTAACGTTGAAGGACGATGGGCTGCTCTATGGCGACGAGGACCTGCTATTTTATCACAGGTGGGTTAATACGCTGGATTTGGACAGCCTGGTGTATAACACTGCACAGTGAGGTGGATGTCTGTGCCCTGTTGTTGTTAATTAGTTGTAAGTAGTGTTTTAAGTTAGTTTTAAGCATATGAGTGTTTCCGTTTTTCCATTTTTTGCGGAATATAGTATAAGAGTTGATTTGTTTTAGTGACGGATTGCGGCTATTCTGCATTATTTTAAGTTTTAGTTGATAAGTCTATGATAAGTATCATTTACGCAGAGAATAAGTATATACATGATTAATTAGTTTAAGATAAACTATGTAAAGAACGAAATATTTGGATGAATAAAGATAAAGATAAAAAGACAAAATTGCTTCAGTTTTTGGCTTATCCCTACACAACTACCATGTACAGCTGATTTTAAAATATGATTTTATTTTAAGAAAATTTAAAATTTTTAGATCATTTGTGTATTATTAAATTGTTAAAATTACCATTAAAAATAAAACAAAAAAATATTATTTTTTATTTATGTAAATTGTTTTTGCAGTATATTCTTATAATTTGCTTTTCCCATCTTAGCAATTGTTTTTATATTAATGTCATTGTTGTCTTATACATACAAATATTTGTATATGTACGAGTATATAGCGACATTAATTTCGATTCAAATAGATTTGGTTACTGCAGTAATATTTTGCTGTATTGTTTTCTACTGATGGGCTTGATGTGAGATTTAAATTATTATTTTTTATTACTTTAATAAGATTTATAACAAGCATATAATTTAATTTGACTTATATTGTTATTTAAAATTGTTATAATTTTCAAGACCCAAAATCATTAAACAAAAAGAAGACGTGCATTGCAAAAAAGCGACTTTAATGAGAAACAAATTATATTAAGGTATTGGAGTATACAGTTGGAAATGTCAGATAAATTGAATTCAACAATTCAAGCAGAATTAACGCAAATAAGAAAAGTTTTTTTTATGATTTTATGAAAATATTTTGTTATATATATATATATATATATATATATATATATATAACAAAATATTATATATATATATATATATATATATATATATATATATATATATATATAACAAAAGTTTTTTTTATGATTTTATGAAAATATTTTGTTATATATATATATATATATATATATATATATATATATAACAAAATATTATATATATATATATATATATATATATATATATATATATATATATATATATATAACAAAATATTTTCATAAAATCATAAAAAAAACTTTTCTTATTTGCGTTAATTCTGCTTGAATTGTTGAATTCAATTTATCTGACATTTCCAACTGTATACTCCAATACCTTAATATATATATATATATATATATATATATATATATAACAAAATATTATATATATATATATATATATATATATATATATATATATATATATATATATATATATTTTTTTAATTAAGTGACTGTTTTGTGTATTTTGTTCTTCTATACATATTTTGCTAAATGAGAAGCTATACTTATATGTTATATTTTAAAAATTTTTATTAATGTTTTATCATTATCTTAACCAATTAAATAAAAATGTTTTTTTTTATTATTTTGCCCTAATAATATTAAATTATGATACCGCACCTATTTCATATGAAAATTAGCTTTACATATCTGGCGTAGCCGAAAATTTAAATATATGTATATGTATATTATAAATGGGAGATAAATTCCCTTTATTCCCGATCTAGTTTGTTTTCTTGTCACCTTTATACTATGTTCAGACATAGATTTTAATTGAGTCAATAAATTTTTAAATTAAACTATCGAATTTGCTGTTCACATGTATCGCAATTAGTTGACCTAATTACCATTTGACAGCTCAAAATTCTAGGACAAATTTTATTAGTGAAATCATAAATTTATACAACTTTAAAAAGAGTGTAAAATTTAAAGACAAAACTCAAATTGAATACAAAAATTGTTGGTTTTTTCATTTCGATAATATCGATCCCTTTGCGCGAAATTATCGTATGTTAAATTTTTTACGAAATTGACTATTTGATGCAAATATATTCGAAATTCACAAACTCACATTAAAACATATCGATATTCACAATACCTAGAGAATTATAACATTTAAAAGTTTGTATTGATGTTACCTTCCAAAGTAAAAAATGTAGAAATAAAGCTCTTCTGTAAAATTTGTTTTCTTTTACACGCTATAATTTCGTCCAAAGGAGTCGATAAATATTTCGTTTGCTGGAATTTTAATATTTTTCTAAAAAGAAAACGCCATAATTTAAGTGCCGTTTTTTATTTGTTTTAAGTAGTGAAACCTCCTTATTTAAAACTGTAAAAAATATTATTATATAAATGTTAAATTTATTTTATTAAAAATTAATGATTTAAAAAAATGATTTTTAAAATTTGTATTAATACGGATTTTCCATACTGTATATAGTTGTCAGTTCTCACTGAACACACTTCATACAGAGTTACCACTACCTATTCAACATACATTCCACAGCGTTGCATTGTAAATTCGAATCCATTAATATTGCAATTAATTACTAATTGATCAATTTAATAATTGTGCCATTGTATGATAAATTGAGCATAATTAAGGCCTTAATTGCCTTATTCAATTAATTGCCAATTAAGGTTTGTGTGTGAACATGATATTATTAAGTAAAAAAAATCAAATGCTCCTTATAAAATCATAAAACAATTTTTAACGTATTCTGTGTATATATTTATTTAAACGTACTGTAATAAATATTATTTCTATGGTAGGTGTCATGCCCTCTTCCTGTAAAGGTATTTTTTAACTTAATGTGCAACTTGATAATGGAATCGACTATGAAATAAAAATTCTTCTTTTACTCCTTACTAGCCTCTCAAAGTGCAACTTTTGAAAATATACTTTTGTACAACCCAGTTTAGTTGGTGATAAATGTTAGCAAACAAAAAGCATTGCTTTAAGAAGAAAAAATGCGTGCCATTTTAGAAGAAAATTCATAATTTTGAACGTTTTCACCCGATTTTAAAGTCTCCGGGTTCCAATTTCGAAAAAGTAACATATTGAAGTTTCTTTATGTGTTCTTTAAATTTTAACAAAATCGATTTAGTCCTTTACGCGTGATTGACTCGTAAACAGACTGAATAAACAAACCGTATTTCAAAAATGAAATATCAGTTTATTTATTACATACCACTTTAATAAATGCAAAAATAGTACGGTTTTTATATAAAATAGTGTGTACAAACATCTATGAAAGAATGAATTCGATAAATTTGATGAATTTGTTTATTTGATAAATACTCCTTAGGTAAAATATACACCATTTAATAGGTCAGTTCCTTTTCTTTCCAAATCCGCCTAGAATCTCATAATCGGTAAACATTTAGTTTATAAGTGCATAGTGGTACGAAAAACCGGTTTTTTACCGGTGGTGGTATTTTGGAAATTTCAAAAACAGATTCCTGTTGTACTAGATAACACATAATGAAAGAAAAATGGTATCACTTTCCAGATATTTTTATTTCATTCTTTTTTATCGCATAGGTCTTTTCTCGTATACTTCATTTTGACGCGTAAAAAATAGAGTCACTTTCGTTTTTGTTGAATAACTTTAGTTGTTAAAAAAATTTTGTTAATGTTTAATATGGATTTTGTTAAGCCGTAAATACAGTCTTATATATAAACCGCTAAAATGCATAGTACATTAAAAGACTAAAATATAAGCTAACTTCTAGTGTTTACTTTATTTTGACGCTCAGAGTGGAGCTATCTAAGCTCCAAGTTCAATCAAAATCGGTGCAGTCGTTTACGCGTAATTGACCGACAAGCAAACTAATAAATTATAAAAATATTTATAAAATGTAGATATTCATAATATGTATACATACTCGTATATGTACTTATGTATGTATATTAGGGTTTCCCTTATTTTTCGATATTCATTTTTTTCCTAATACCCGCAAATTTTTTCTTAATGACCGAAAATAACACCACAAAAAATTTTGTTTTATCTAAGAATGACAACCCATGTCGACTTGCGTATTAGTTCAATCCTAATAACGTGTGCCACCAAGATCCACTTTGATATTTCTTTCAATAATACAATAGAATAATTGGGCTTATTAAAGTTCTCAACGTCGAAGTCGAATTCGAAAGTTTATTAAAAATTAAAGACAAAATTTTTCTGTTGCCCTTAATCTATTATAAATTTGCCGAATTCGACTACGAGAACCGTAATAAGTCTGAATGTTAACAACTGGAAAATAAGTTTGTGATATTTCGGCACACATTTATTTATATAAATTTTGTTAATCAATAATAACAGCTACCATATAATCGACTAGTTCTTGCTGTATTATTTAACAATATTCGCGAAGTCAAGCTATCTATTAGTGAAAGTGCATATCTTGCGATAAGAGAATGTGATATATTTTGGGAGAAGGAAAATATTCCAATAAAGGAAAAAATAAATTTTGGAAAGAGTTCCAAAAAACAGTAAGAAAAATATAAGTATTTATAGGATCCGCGAAAATGATTTTGAAAAACATCTAGATAACCTATTTTACATTGCACCTGCTGATTGCCCTTGGAAATCTAAAAATAGAACAAAATAAACTATTCTTGAAGCTACAGAGAGAGCTACCCGGCTCCAGGCTGCTTAGCTGATAGAGATCAAAAATTGGCAGAAAAAGACGAATGATCCAGAAAAAGATTATTAGACGAAGAGAAAAGAAAATAAAGGCAGAAAGAAATATCAACTGTTCTATCGATTTCTACATCTGATTCAGAACGCACACGAGTTTCTCACGAGGGTAAAATACTACATTATGATATAGAACATATACAAAATTCGCACGAAAACGAAATTCTTAATTCTGAACTCAGCTCTCCAGAAGCATGTCCTTCTCAGTGCGCAATAATTTCGAAAAGAACCTGATAACACCTCAAGTCGTCGCAGTTTTAGACAGGTGCCAGCTTAGTATCAACGGTTCTATTTATATAATTCTGGCGGTTGTAGAAGCACTAGGATAAAGCTCTGATGAATTTGCCATTAATAAATATTCAATTCAGCGAATTCGTACGAAGATGAGAAACTATTAAGGCTGATTTCAAGTACAACGTAATTAATGTTGTAACCGTTTATTGGGATGGAAAACTATTAGATGGGAAAAGCCGAAAAGAGGAGAGACTGCCAATTATAATTTCATATAACGAAGAGGCAAAACTTCTTGCAGTTCAAAAATTAGATCTTGTGATACAACATCAACGATTACAGGCCGATTTAATGGATTTTGTGCTCTACTGTAGCAGAGTTTAGAAAAACACTTGGTGCTTTTCGCTACGAATTTGTTCTTAAGACTTTATTTGAAGCCAAGATTAAGCAAATTATCAAATCGCCAGATATACCACTTTTTAAAAAGGTCAGAGACAATTGGAACCACATCGACTCATATAATATTGAACCATGCAACAATTTTGTTAAAAAACACATTTCTGGCGCTAAGATTCCATCTGTCTTAAAGTATAATAAATCGGCACTGGAAAAAACTTTTATCAGAGATGATTATCGTGAATTAATCGAACTATGCCTACTGTTTCTGGGTGGCGATCCAGAAAACAAAATCAAAAGCAAGCCCCCTAGTGCTCTGCATCCAGCAAGATGGATAGCCAGAGCGATTACCTCCTTAAAAATTTGTTCGCTTCAGTCTCAAATCAATATAGCTGCTAATGATAAAACTGTTCTAGGGTACATTTGTTTATTTGTTGCTTTAATTTACGTAAATTCATGACTCAAATATACAGATGCTTTAAAAGTACCTAATCAGGATTTGTGCTTCCTGAAAGTGTTAAAAGCCTTTAGTAAAGTAGATAAAACAATTTTAAAAGCTGTCATAAGTAAATTTAACAAACATTTATGGTACTTAACAGAAGAGGCAGTCATTTTATTTGACAACGAAGTTGATAATGAAACAAAAACAAATATTCTAATCAACTTAAACAGGAAAAAAATTTTGGATTTTAAAAAGCGATATATTCCATTAGCAGATGAAATGTCAAAAACTTTGTTTGGTGAGTTTTAATTATTCTTATAAGATATACTTTTTTTGTGAAAATTAAAATTTGATATTTATTCATAAAGCAATATTTAATTTTAAATTAATTTATTTTAGATAAAACACTAGATAATTTTGAATCAAACCAAAGCAAAGTATTTATAAATCGACTACGGAATAATGACAGTTTTCTTCACACAAATGTTGATAATAATAATACTGCTTTTCTAGAAGCTAAAAGAAAAGTAAGTCTTTTAAGAGTTGTAAGTGATACTGCTGAAAGACCTGTCAAATTAATATGAAGAGAAAAAGCAACTCTTGTTGTATTGTGTCGAGGAACATAGAAATTTGTATCCAGACTGTAGAAAAATGCCTTAATAATACCTGTTTTCATTTAAGTATTTTATTTTGCAAAACATTTTGTGTCACTCTGCACGAGTTGCAATCATGATAGAAAGACAAAATTTCATATTTAGCCATAGCATAATGCATGTAAAAAAACAAAGGGTATGCATTTCAAAATAAAAAAAATGTTTTTGCCATAAAAGTGACACCCTAATGTATATATGGATTATAAAATTCTATATATAAATCAAAGGAAATTAAAATATTTTTATAAGCCAGTAAATTCTTTTCATAAAAGTTTAATTTTACACTATTTCTTTAACTTATTTACAAAAACAAAATATATATAATAATAAAAATATTTTATAAATAAAAACCTTTACAGCCATGGAGGTCTTAGCCAACATTAAACTCATACCCACGTTATACTACAAATGGTCATAAATTTCATAAAAATGAAAAATTCCCATAAACTTAATTCATTATTTTAGTTTCATTAATAATAATAATACTTATGGATCATATTTTATTTTTAAATACCAAACAAACAAAAAAGTGAAGGGAACCCATAAAATCAACATGCCGTTAAACATAGAAAAACAAAACGAAAAAAAAATGAGAACAATAATACTCGAAATGTTACAAAAAACACACAAATACCAAAGGAATTAAATTTATGCAAATGTGAATACTTCCTCTTCTTAACAAAGCATTTTTCTTTTTAAAGGTTGTCTAGAGTTTAAGAAACACAATAAGCGATGTACCCATGCCACACTTAATAGCTAAACTAACTGCTGGCATAAGAAAGAAGTGTTTCCCTTATGACACAGTTTTGAAATTGAAAAGTAAACCAAAGACGAAAATAACTATTTTAAGTACAATGTTAGTAATTTGATCACAGGCTATTGAATTACTACCACCGATAAGCTGGTGGAAAAAATTTTTAAAACGAAATTGTTTTAATGCTTGTAGTGCCACGAAACGCTACATATAAAGACGTTTTTTGTGTGTGTTAGTCTGAATATGCTAAAGAAATAAACGGAAATTGTAACTTACCATTGAAAGAAATAAAAAGAAGAACAAAAGTATGCTGAACATACATAGAACAATAAACAGGTACAGCAGTTGAAAACTAAATAGAAGTGAATTCATCTGTGACTTGATAAGTAACTGATAATTTCTCATCTCATATAAAAAAAAACTTTTTCCATATTTCTTCTGAAATAAAGTAGAGGCCGGGGATTCTCAGACTTATTATAAAAAATCTATCAAATAAACATCAACAACAATTTGTAATATCAAGAATGCGATGATGAAGTTTAAAATACAGAAGTTGCCGAAAACTCTACTCCATACGCCATTATTAATCCATAGTGCATTTGAAATAAGGTAGGAGCTGTTGTTAAACGGAATGGTGTATCATGGATTCTCTATGAGTGCCTTTTCCCAAAAAATCAAGCAGATAAACATCAAGAACTTGTGCCATACATTTCATGAAAACATCGAAAAATTGAAACGTTATTTTGGTGTTTATGTTATTTGACGAAATGTGACTTTCTCTTGCCTACAAGATTGGCCATTAAATATTTAACTTTTTGTTTTATTTGCAAGGGATACCTTAAGTTCATTTGTTAAGCCAACATAATGGCCATAAACCCTATAAGATTTCTTACATTTTTCCACAGTTTTGTTTGTTATCTGATTTTTTGGCCTGGCTTTTTTATTTCGTGACAGTAGGGTTCATTTATCTATCGTTTAATCGCTGTGAGATACAGTTCCCACGATATCAGTTGGTCAAACTTCTCAATGGAAACTCGGATGTCTCTAATTGATCCTCAGTGATTCAAAGCGATACCTAATTGTGCAAATTTGTTACCCTCACGGTAAACGTCTACATGCTCATGACCAAGAATTAAGTTTGTTCTATTAAATATTAAATATCTTGTTACTATTGAATATCTTGCTATCTCCTCCAAACGCGGGAATTTATCCCTGTTGATGATCCAAATATAATTTCTGTCCGTAGAATAGTGCTGTAGACTGGTAGTCCTAGTTGGCTGTTAAGTAAGGTAGAAAAGGCGGTGCTTACGCACTTTACCCAAAGACCATAAAGAAGTCCATGGTGAAAGCCTTTCTAAAAAGGTCAAAGATGGAGTCAAAAAAGGAAAGCATAAAGACGAAATATGGTAAAAAAGTAGGAAGAGATAGACCATAATAAAAAAAAAACATCTGACTCCCTGATACCGGGTGTCTCTTCACCAATCAACTAATGCCCGAAAAAATCTCTCTAGCCTGGTGACCCTGCAATCTCTACTGCCCCTCCAGTTGTCTTCCACTCTGCGATGACCCATTTTACTACTAAGCCAACGAAGAATCCTAGCAGTAGTCTCACAGACCCACTCGCCAGTTCCACACACTGTGACGCACCCTTTTTCACCAGTTCATCAGCAGTCTCGTTTCCCGCCACATGCCAGTGTCAAGGAACCCACAATTTGACACTGCACACACCCATGAGGGACGAAATGGCTTTCCTACGCATCAACCACGTCGCCATGTGGACAGTAGAGACCTCAGCCCGAAGGACATTACACTCATCCGGAAGTCTAGTTGGATGTTAAATACAAAAGAATTTTTCTCTGATCACATAACAATTTTAATAATTTATTAAATTTTATTGCTCCATTTAAAATTAGAGTTCAGACGCTTCTTAATGCTATTTTACGAAAAACTTTAACTATATCTTATCATTGAACATAAAATACGTCTCATTATCGCATTAGGGCAGTAATAAAAAAAACATAAAAATATTTCATTTAAACACCGAATCAATCGACTTCCCATAAACGAAATTAACACAGATCAATTATGAAAATTATAAATTTTTATGTTTAAATTTAACAGTCAATAAAGCATATAATTAATTTTAATTATCAATAAAAATTGTTTAACACATGCATGGTATTTGCATATGTATAAAACTAATTAGCACGCTACTGCTGTATGCATACACTTGCTTTAAGACCAAGTGACTGAGTAATAACAAGTACTTTCGCATGTACAAACGTTTTCTTGTAAGACTGTCTGTAAAAATCATTGTGGCTGCTATGTTTCCTTCACTTTTTTTAAATTTTGTTTTTAACTAAAACAAAAGAAATGAAGAAACTACATCATCATACATGCAGGTAATATTCATTCACAACATTACAAAAAAAAAAACGCAAAAAATAACAAAAAATATGCAAATTAAATGTAAAATGATACACGTTGTTGGAATGGATGGATGGATGGATTGTTGTATTGCGCATGCGCTCATAGATGCAGAACAAGTTTCTTCCTCCGCTATAAATGTTGTATTTGGTAGTTGCTGTTGTTGCAGGTGTTATGAAAGCAAAAAAAAGCAATAACAACAACAAAAAGATAGTAATAAAAACACTTCCAATAACAAATGAGCTTCTGCTTAATTAACAAAAGCCATAACCAAATTTGGCAATGCCTTTGTTTTCGGTTTTGTCTATTCGTTGTTTTTTATTTTAGTTTTCCAGCTACTTTTTCTCTCTGGACATAATTTTGTTCACACTAGTAGTTGTGGTGGTGGTGATGGTGCTGATCGTATCAAAATTAACAAACAATAGCATTGCGGTTGAAGAGGTTTTAAAGAATTTATTCACGATAGAAGAAAATCCTTCTAAAATTTTAACCAAACATTTACTTCAATTTATTCAGACTATGTTCAATGGCAACTGAACCGTTATTAAATGCTAACTGATCAGTGAAAAATAATTAGTAAGAACATCAAATAAATAAATAAAGATTCAGCTAAAGTTCACTTTAAGTTCAAATATAACTCCTTTGCGTCATATGCTGATCTACATATCCAACTTGGAGCTCTCGTAAAGCCATGAACCGCCCTAGATATCCAAAAGATAGTATTGTACAATTATCGAACGATTTATAACCATAGAGTCTCTATTTAAAGCTTGGATAACACGTTTATCGCAAATGCCACAGTTTTTTTCTCCTTTAATGTTGCAATATATGAACATTTTCCCAACTTATTTTACGAAAATAAATTTAAAAAATTAAATATTGATTCGATTTTCGTACAAGAACACGATAAATATTTTTGTTGCCGCAGTCACACGATTGCTATTACTAATAATTGGTGCATTGCGACAATCGTGTTATTTAAGCTTCAGACTTTATGTCGGTCGATGACATAGATTATACTTCTATTTTTCGTCTTTGCAGTTCACAAAATAATCTTTAAACGAAATTTTTATTCTCCTGATATGTAAGCCGGTAGGCAAGATTACAGTATATGATACAATTAGCTTCAATAAAAGTGGCCTCAAAAGTGTAATAGTTATTCTCAACATCCATCATTTGGTACATTTCAGTCAAAGCTATCACATTATAAACAACATAAGTATCTAACAAAAGAAAATTGTTAAACGTCTTAACACCCAACTCCCTAGAAGAAAACTAAGTTTTCCAAGTCATTGTTTAAAAATTCAGTTTCAGTAACTAGTGGCCTAAATAATTTGCCAGAATTATATAGAGTTACATATAGATCATAGATCCGTCGCATTTAACACAAGCGGCCCAGATTCGATTCCTCAGCAAAGGACATGACAAAAATACCAAGTTGTGATTTCGAGTGTTTAATAGAGACTTCAACTTCCCTTCAGACAAATATATTTAAAAGAAGCCCCTTTCACCCTCCAGCTTACCTCTGGTGATGATGACAAATATCAGACTTGTGCTCAGAAGAAAACGCCACCTACTGGGGAAAAAACTACAATGCTAAGTAAGGATCACCACCAGCACTTAGCAAGGATTTTCACCACTACACAATCGTATGGAGGCGTGCTACAGTGGATTAATCATCTATGTACCTGGCTTAAGAAAAAATCAGCTGGATTAAGGAAACTGAAACAAAACAATAGATGCTTTGTGGAAAGCCAATATCCTCCCTAGAGGAGTGACGGAGAAAAAATAAAAAAAATTACAAACTTTTTGTAATTTTGGAATTTTTTATCAGCTTGGATACAGTGGTAAAAGGCTACAAAAGACGTACTTTAGCACTATTTATTGTATTTTTGAGACGAATTTATTTAAGTATCTACAGACCAATTTGTCTAAATTACTGAGCCTAGTTTTAGGGAGACCTATACTTTGATTACTAAATTACCATGGAAAGGTGAATACACATACTCCATTGGACCAAAACTAAGTTCCATGTTTAGGTTTAAATTAATAAGAATTTAGAGTCGTTGGTTTCAACGACTAAAAAGGGTCCAAAATACTGTGCCAAACCGTGCTTGTTGGTAACTAGAATTTCGAGATATTAGAAGAATTTCTTTATCATGGTACTGCTATATACAAAAGTAAATATTTTGAATTTCGAACTAACAGACAGCTCAAAAACAGTACTTTTTCTTAACAAACAATATTTTCTCCATATAAGGCGCTAATGCCTTGCTTGAGAGCTGTCGGTAAGTGCAAGCATCGAGTAATTCATAAACTGTATGGGCTTTTGTCGACTTAAATGGAGTAATTCGCATTAAAGTACAACGATTGTGTTCGCCAGGACATATGGTAAACTTGAAATGAGAAATTGATCAAGAAGCGAAAGCGATCGAAACGTCTGAAATTTGGTTTTAATTCTGAGTAATAACCAATAAGTTATAAGTGAAACTTACAACAAATTTTTGAAGTGATTATATGTCAAAATATTGTGTTTAAATAGGCGTTTAATTACCTAAATAATAGAAATTACGTCATATTGAGAGACATTATTAAAAGAGGTCTTTCCATTTTTCTTAAGAGTCCATATATCGATACAGGTATACTTACATACTAATATATATATATATATATATATATATATATATATATTAGTATGTAAGTATATATATATATATATATATATATATATATATATATACATATATATATATATATATATATATATATATATATATATATATATATATATAATACATATGTATATAATAAATTTCATTGTTAATTCATTTGTTTAGTTGTTTTTCCGTCAATCATGCGTATATGACTGAAACGATTTTGGTGAAATTTTAAACATACATAGATCTAGCTAAGGAAACTGTTATAAGCTATACACTTTTTAAAATTAGACCTGGAAGAGGTTAAAATCAGTGAAAAACGTATAAAATTAGGACAAATGTGCTTGACATCCTTTTTAGCTACTAATTAAAATGTTTTTAACATTGAAGTTTTATTGAAATTTGAAACACAGATACAGTCAGCGTTAAAAAAAGAGTACACCCTTTTTCTGCAAAATTATGTTTTTATTTCACTCTTTAAAAATGCGATGAATTTTACGTTTTTTAAAAACTATTCTTAATGCTTTACAAAATTCTTAAAAAACAACAACAACATTCTTACGACAGCTAAAGTTATACCAGAAAAAGTAAGGATACTCTATCCCTTATGCGCCAAAAATGCGTACATGATAAAAACTATGCGACAAAATAAATTGAAATAAAAATACTTGGAAGGTAATAATACTTTTCTGATAGGTGCTATCGAGTACTACAAGAATTGTTTTTGAAATTCTGAAAATACCTCCAAGATCTAGAGTTACGTGTAAAAAACCGAGTTTTCGTATCTATATGCACATATGTATAAACTAGTAACGTAGCTAAATGAAAACCGATGTTATGAGTTTTAGCAGATATATATGTAAGAAGAGGAAATGCCTTTTAAATAGTATATATTTTACTTAAGTAAACTTGTGGAATTTGTGTGCCTTGCCCAAGAAAGTATTTTTTTAGCAGTGCAAGTTTATGGTAAGCCTTTTTCACAATTAGACCTAGAGAGGTTAAAATCTGGGGAAAACGGCCTAAGTTAGGTAATATAGAAATAATTTTGTTTATTCAGTTCTTTTATGAGTCAATCACACGTAAACGATTTTTGATATTTGGAACACACATAACAAAAGTGCAATAGGGTGTTTTTTTACAAATAGGATCTTGGGGACGTTAAAATCGGGAAAAACGATTAAAATTAATAACTTTTCTTTTTTGATCTTCAAGCAAAGTTTATTGTTTGCTTACATTATCATCCAAATAAATACGTTGTGCAAAAGTAAATTTTCAAAAGTTGCAGTTTGAAGGGTTAGTAAGGAGTTAAAGAGAATTATTGGTTTATATTCCATTCTTACGAAACACCATATTAGTAGTAGTAAATGAAAGAGTCTTCAAACTCTCTACATGCTATTCTATTATCAAGTTGCTCATTAAGATAAAAATAATTATTTATTTTTTTATCAAAAATTATTTATTATTGTTCGTCTCAATTAATATATCAGCGGGAGACGTCAAAAGTCGTCTTAGCATTTTCCTAATAAAGTTATTAAAGTGGACATAAATCGGACAGGATCGGGAAAAAGGAAATTTTACAGTCAATTAATATTTTTTAAATGCATTTCAGGAATGATCAAAAAATTAACATTCATATTTCAAGTATATATTGTATTAATTTCCATAACATTCCATTAAGGAACATGGGGACTTCTCTCAGTCAATGAGCTGCACCCGATCCTATTTTTACATTAATTGAAAGGACCTACAGTTTTACGCAGGCTCCGAACGGCAATTTCATTCGAGATGTTTTCAATAGTAGTAATACTCATAACCAGTTACTAGCTAATGTTATGAGGTGATACCGCTGTTGAAAAGCTTTTTTTTCAGATGGTTTGGCCTGGTATTGCACCGAGCACCTTCTGGTAGGTAGGCAGGTATCTTACCTACCATACCACAGCGGCACACTCATAACTCAGGTACAATTAGTAAAATTAATATGCAATATTTAATATTATATTTTTGTTTCTAAATGCTTATAGATGTAGAGGAAATTGTTAGAACAACAAAATGACAAAAATTATTTTAGAGGCAAAATGTTCTAATATAGTCCCTCCAATTATTATTAATGTTAAAATATAGTTTTCTTATAACATAAATTCTAAATTTCCTCAATAAATAGGGCATTATTGAAAAGAATTGTAAGTAAATAAAAAACTGTAACACCAGCAACACATTTTCCAATGGTATTACAAAATGTTTTTTTTTTTCTAATTTTTAATTATTTTCCTTACTATACTGTCACTCAGAATTCTTAATGAACATAAATTGAATAAATTCTTTCAATTTCTATTGAATTTTAAGTATTTTTGAACTGTAAGCCACATTTTGGTTTTATGTTAAATTTTTTTTATTTTATTTCTTGAATAGCACACGAATTATTGACACCTTTTTTGATTTCCATAGGCGTTTCTTGTCGTTTTATTTGTTTGCTTTTCAAATGGTACAACATTCGCACAATTTATTTAGCGGTGCGTAACACAGAGTTACCGGTTACAAATAATTTACCATTAAGTTGGCTATTTTGTTCGAAATATTTAATTTTTCTAATGATTTTATTTAATTAACATATTCGTTTTTGTATATTTGTTTTGAATTAAATAGAAATATATTTTTATGTACTTAAGAGATTTTATTATTATTTTCAATACTAACATTTATTATTTTTATTGCCTTCTAATGTATCATATCACAGATATTTTAATTTTTTTATTTTATTTTTTACAAACTTGAACACGATTTTCTACAAAAATTTTGTTTTGAGCGGTTTTTATTCATTCACGTTTAAGGCACGTTTATACACAGTAAGATCTGTTGTTAAACTGACATATTTTGTTTGCATTCGTTAAACAATATAAGGCGAAACAGTGTGGCACTTGAAACACTACCTAGTGAGTACATCTAAAGATAACCCAATAAACAATAATAAGAGATAAAATATTACAGGTGTTCCTTATAGAAATATTAACCTTTGAAATCTTAAATGCTCAAGTTTTAATCAGTTGCCATTGATTTATAAGTAAATGTTTATAAACAAACCTTGTCTAGCTAAAGTTCTACAGTTCTTATCAATACAAAATATATACATACATACATACATACATACATACATATCGCTTATTTACTTCAATAGTGTCATAACTCATTAAACATGAAAAAAACATTGGTTAAGTATTCTAAAATTTGTGGAATATTGTGGTCTATATTGTGTACTAAATTCAATGTTTATTCCTATATGAATAGGATATTGGAAATTAAAAAAGCTCTTCTGAAGTATATATTTCTTTTTTAGTTATGAAACTATTGAAGTAAATGGGTGATATATACTATCCCAAAAGCAAAAGTCATATTGAATCATCGTGACAAAGCATCGATGACTGACGATGATTTTTCTTTGGTGTCATACATAAATTTTTGAAGTAGTTGTCAAAATTGTCATTGATAACAGAAGTTAATTTTGTCATGCAGGCGCCCATATATTACTTAGTCTTAACAGACAACATCATCAAAAATCATTGTCCTTTATCCGCTGTCGGGGAAGTGTAGCAGACAAAATCCTTGATCGTTCATCATATAGTGGAATCATAACAGACAATGTCGCAAAATTTCAGTATTAAGCCGACTCATAACAGCTAATGTCGCTAAATTCCAGCTTTACTTAGTATAGTGACATACCAATGACGTTGTCGTACATAATTCCATATGTTTGTGTTATTGTTACTAGAATTCATCAATTAAATTTATCATTTATGACAATTTTATACAAATTTTGATTTGATACTGTGACGATGATTCATCGATTAAAATATGACAGTGACAATGTCATTAAAATTCGCCACCGGAGTGTCTTAAAGTTTGTCTATATTGTTTTTACTCTGATGTATTTGTTTATTTATAGATTTCTTTTATCTTTATCGATCGACTTAGTCTTTAAAATTTAGCAAGTTTATAATAAATTTGTTCAAAGAAATTTAGTTTTTAGATATTTAATAGGCTGCTTCTCCACGGCCAAAAGGTGTGTTATATTGATTTTAATTCATTTCAAAAGTTTAAGTACCACGAATATGAATACATAACTGGAAAATTAGCTTATGTATCATCGAATTGAAAACTATCGTAAATATTTACCAAACGAACATCTGAGCTACATATAAGGTCCGCCATCTAACGTTTTTTTTTCAACTAGTGCTTTTTTCGTGAATTTTAACACTTACCTCATGTCTGATTTTGCCAAAAAAAATCATCTTTTCAGATGAAGCTCATTTTGATCTTGGCGGGTATGTAAACAAGCAAAATTGCTGCATTTGGGGCACAGAAACCCGCACGCATACACTAAAAAGCCGACACACCAAGACGAGTCACTGTTTGGTGCGGATTTTGGTCCAGAGGCATAATTGGGCCATTTTTCGTCGAAAATGACCTAGGAGTGGCCATTACAGTCAATGGCGATCGTTATAGGGCCATCTTGGACTAATTTTTGTTCACAAAAATTAAAGAGGAGGATATTAGCAACATTTGATTTCAACAGAACGGCGCTACGTCTCACACAGCCGACGCTACACTCGATGTTTTAAGCCTTGTTTTCGAAGATCACATTATCAGCCGCAGAGCCGAAGTTGTTTGGCCACATCGGAGCTGCGATTTGACACCGTTGGACTATTATTTGTGGGGTGCCGTCAAAGATAAGTGTTACGCCAACAAGCCAGAGACAATTGACGCTTTAAAAGACAATATTCGTGAAGCCATTGGTGAAATACTGCTGCACACAATCGATAATGTGCTTAAAAATTGAACCGATCGTGTAGGCTACTGCATGGCCAGCCGAGACAGCCATTTGAATGAAATTATTTTCCGTTATTAACCGGAAGAATTATACTTTCAAATAAAAAAAGAAATTTGAGAAAATATTCAGCAGTTTTTTTTATAGCTTTTTCAAAAAAAAAAAAAAAGAAATTTATTTGGCGGACCCTATATGAGAAAAGTGAAGAATCTTTGCAGTCCCTTTACAAAAGTCGATTATTGAAAAAAGTTAAGAACCTACTCCATAAAGCACCTCATGAAAAAATTAAGCGACTATTTATTTAATTTAATTAATAATTTTTCGAGGTTCAAAGTTACATAAAAAGCTATTTGAGAGGTCTTATATTTATTACGAAGTAGGTGCTTTAACTTACTCAATTTTCAACAGATCGTAAAAAGCCAAGTAACATTGTATTAGTAACTAAGCGTTCTTTTCTAATGAATTCATAAATAGTGCGGTGCCTGTATAAAACAGCGTTCAAAACCATCTCTAAGCTTTAACAGTTTGGAGTAAATTGTATGAAATATACGCTTTCTTAAGTCTCATCATATAAAAGAATTATTCTTCTTCTTTCCATATCTATTAAAAATCTCGAATCGGTTAATATTTAGCTAAGTTTAGCTAAGAGAATGAACTCAGGATTTTGGCAGTATTTTGAAAGGTTTAAGAGCAGATTGTTGTTGTATTCAACAGCATCTTTAAAAAAATGGTATCACTTTCCACTAGGGTTGCGAGATGGCCTTGATTTCGCTTAAATCGCAAGAATTTTTACAGCATGTCAATAATCAACTAAAAATATGGTCTGTCACATTTTTAAATGGTGCCTTACACAAAGTTTTATGATAAGCTATTACACATTTTAGTAAACTAATAACTTAAAGTGTTTTAAGTGTATTTGTTGCCTAGTTTGGTTTATCTAAAAAATTGATAATTAAATTTTTATTAAAAATCGAGCTTTATTAAATCAAATATGAGCGGTTTTGCAAGATAGCTTATTGGCATATTCTGGGTAAAGTCATTTTTTCATCAGTCTATAATTTCTGATCCAATTGCGTTTTGCAGACCCTTACGGAATTTAAAAGTACACCATTTAGAGAATCTGCAGAGATTGAAACAAAAGATAATCCGAATGTGCAATAATAACAATCAAAAAATCAACAAAAGACAATCCAAATGTGGGCGGATGCATCAAAACTTCCAGCGTAGCTCTTTGATTTGCTGCCGAGTCAACAAAACATTACTTTTCTTGGTTTCAATCCTGACTTTGCCAGCATCTACTAAGCTTTACCTTGCTTTGTCCATGATTTTTATCGCACATTATTGTCGTTCTACTTTTTATCGTCCGAAATCATTCTGACAAATGTCAAGAATTTTGCCATGTTGAATCTGGCAACCCTACTTCCCACGTATTTTTACTTTATTGTACATTGTTTTTGACAAGTAAAAAATGGAGTACCCTTCATTTTTGTTGTATTATGCGGGCCATTTAAAAGTTTAAATTTAAAAATGCAATAAAACAAAAACTACTTAAAATTTCGCCAAATTTATTTTTTTGTTGTGAAGTACAATTGTTCCGGTTAGAAATGAAATATTCTTTTATTCATTAGGCTGCCAGATGTCTGTTGAAACCATCAATACCATGAAGAAAGGGCACAAAAAATATATAGGTGTCTCCATTGGCCAATTATGCCACCGCTCCACAAGCCGCACAAAAAAGTTACTCGTAATGCGTGCATTGGCTTCTGTAAAACCACGTTTGGCCCCAAATACGGCAGTTTTGCTTGTTAACGTACTCATCAAGATGAAAATGAGCTTCATCCGAAAAGATGATGTTTTAAAAATAAATCTCCAATAAATCTTAACGTTGCTCAAGCGAACAGAATAGAATGACATAGGTAGTGACTGATTTGTAATTACCGCTGGTTTAAATTAACTTCAGTTGTTTTTTAAGACTTTTATAAAACGTTAAATATAATTTTAAGAAGACATAAAACGTTTAAATTTATCGCATAATGGTGTAGATTTTTTTTACCCTCACTGTATATACATAAGTATTTAATAGGGAGTTTAAAGAACCATGAAGATGTTATTAAATATTTGTTTTTGCAAAGTTTAAAAAAACCTTTTTGAAGCTGCTTTATTTTCGCTATTTTGCTTAGATTTCCGATATATTGTTTCATATAAGTAACTCATGTGACAAAAGTTGTCGTTTTTAAAAAGCTTTTATTTGTTTGTTGGTTTATTTAAATTTTAAGCACCAACTCTTCTCATTCCGAATAAATTTCCAAGCATTAATTCACGTGTTTGTTTCATTACTGCCATGTTTATATATTAAATACCGTATAACTTCACAAACTAAATTATGACGCATACCAAAAGAAGCAATTCAATATGACCTTTGAAGCTGTGGCTTGTTACTCTAGAATTTTGAGTATTTAAGCAGTGTGTGTGCTTGGTTTCTAAGAAACTAAATGTATTGAAACTTATTATACTAAAATATTACTTGAAATTTAATCTACCGCAGCACACACAAAGGCAAACACAAAATGACCTTTAAGTCCGATTAAAGAAAGAAGCAATAATACAAGTACTTTTGTATAAAAATATAAAATATATTTTTAAATTTTATTTTGAAAAATTTTTTCTCTTCTTTTTTGCTTTAATTCAAAGTATCGCAACAATTTCAAATACTTGCTTTCTATTGAAAATGTAGTCGATAATGCAGTTTTTAATAATTAACAAGAACTCTTTTATACAAACTTCTCTTGAATTCTCTCTTTATTATTTCAAACATTTGCTGTCTTAGCCATGTTTCATTACCATTTTATTACAAAATTCTATTCAAGAATATAACATGTTTCTGTCTTATTTGGTTAAGGAATGAATGAAGTTATACCTGCAGGTATATCAGATATGTTGTTTGTCTTTAAGTTTACAGCTGAATTTATTGGTATTGTTGTTGCTGTTTAATGTTTAATAAATATTTGAAAGAGGAATAAATATTAAATAAAACAAATAAATACAAAAGAAAAATAAAAAAGTAAAATACCAACATAAATAATAAACAGGTTCAGCAGTCGACAACTATGACTTCTGCACAAAAGAGTCGTTTTAGATATACCAACGACAATAAATGCCAAGCAATTGAGTCTCTTACCTTTACGTTTTTCCAAGAGACACATACAAGTCTTATACGAGTACCATCACCATTACTAATTCTGGTCAACAAACACTTTGGAGCGAAGTGTTTCCCTAGCTGGTAAATCTCATGCTTAGTTTTCTTTAGTTGGGTTAACTTTGTGAAACATGTTAATGAATGTTGTTGCTGTTGTTAACTAGTTGGTTGGTAACGAGGCAAAACAAACAAGCAACAACAACAAAATTATATAGTCCTCGCTTGAAGCAAACACAACGGTAAGAAAAATGTTGCTATGACGAAAAGAATGCGGCACTTGTACGAGTATTTTAAAACAGACAATAAAAATGAAATAAAAAAACTCAAAAATCAAACAACCCAGTCTTAGTGTTTGAATATACAATATCGGTATAAAAAAATCAAAATAAGAAACAAGAAAAGTAAATATATAAGAGACAGACTGCCGAACAGGGAAATATCAAAGTTGCTTTAAGTTAACCCTCAAAAACTAATGCGATAAGTTTGATATAATATTAGGAATAAAACTGTGAAGTTCAAATTGAAAACAAATAAAATTTTTATAATTAGTCAGGTCCTGTAGAGTATTTCTCACCATAATAAAATTATTCATAACGACAAAGCGCATGTAGTTTTATACAAGTAAGGAAGTAATCTTCGAGACTGACTAAAACTTTTTCGAATAATAAAATTCTTACAATTTTTAATTTGTCGACTTCTTGCAGCACAATTTCTTACTTTATTCTCCCGCTAAATTTTAGCGTCATAGATTGACATTTGCATTTTTTATATTCAGTTTTCAGTATGTCCATCAGTGCTTCCTGCGAAACCCGTTTTCCGGTTTTTTAACTCGATTGAACAGAAAGAAGTCACAGGTAGCCAAATTAGGTGAATTCGGTGGCTGTTGGATAGTACTTGTTGCATTTTTGTCAAAATATTTCAAATAATGATGGCCCACAATTCCGATCTCTTTCCGCGAATCGCGGAATTGCGAATTGCCCAAATAATACTCTTTATTTACTGTCTGGCCTTCTGGTAAAAATTCATGATGTACCACACCGTTGTAATCCATCAAAACCGTGAGCATTGCCTTCTTTTTTGAATGAAAACGACGTGGTTTTTTGGTCTCGGCTCATTTTGTTGCACGTTATTCACTTTTCTGATGCCTGGATAGCGTTTCGTACTCATAAACCCACGTCTCGACTCCATTAATGATCCTTTTGCTTAATGTGGGATCGGATTAAGCCTCGTAAATTATGTATTTGCGACCTCAACACTGTCAAAATTTTAAAAAACCGACAACACATATAGAGATAGATGTACTCTTGGCTACGTAGCCTTTGTAAACATCAAAGACAGATGTACCAACTATACCAAAAAACTCAAATTGGAACGATGCGACCGCTACACGGTAGTTATTCCAGAAACCTTTTGGTCAACGTAGCAAAAAATATATCTGAGTTACATTTCTCACTAGTTCAAGAACGGAATATAAATGATGTTTCATAGAGATGAGCTGAGAACAATCCCAGAATAGGTTCGTGTAATCTGAATCGTTTTTAATATACGCAAGGCTCCTTATTGTTTATTACCTATTGGTATAGGAAAGGATACCGAAGCTTCTATGGTTCCGTGATCATATTTTTCGAGTGGAAAAGAGCGCAACCAAGTGACTTGATTGAACAAAATTTCACACCATCTTAACTCCTTTTTATTTACAAAACCTAAATCCCAAAGAAATTATATCGGGTGTTTTTTTTACAGTTAGATAAGCTTAAATCGTAATAAATCAAAGAAATATATTTTTTATGTCAATAAAACGGGCTTTGTTGAATACAAAATTTTATGACATTAATGTCTATATATAATTTAGGCTATGCGGCTGCCACGACTCGCGCGTACAAGGCGCAATCTGAAACACCAATTTTCACAAACTATTCACAGCGTATTATGCCAATAACTCTTATATTGTTGATTTCCAGGTGTACAGTTATCTCTGGTTTATCGACGTAGACAACTGAATTAAGCCGAAAGAAAATACACACGATCTTGGTAACAAATTAATTGGACCATTAAGTGAAGTTACTCTTTCATCAAAAGCTTCTTTGAGTTTGTCTGTCCTATTGGAACCATATGTGGAAAAGGATAATGTCAGCTAAATGAGGTATGAAAAAATTTCTAGTCATCTCCCTATACCGTTTACCATTAGCAGTAACATTCTGACCAAAATCATTTTCGTAGACATATGGGTCAATAACTCCGCCAGCCATTAAAACATACCAAACAGTGATTTTCTGTGGATGTAATAGTGCTTCGATAAAAGATTGTGGATTATTTTCACTCCAAATGCGACAATTCTGCTTATTTACGTACCCATTCAACCAAAAATAGGCTTTTTGGTAGAACAAAATATTGAATGGAAACCAAAATCGAGTGAAACTGAAATCGAATTAAATTTGGCAAGATTTTGAAATTGTTTTTTATTAATTCGCTTAATTGCCTTTAAAAAAACGTATTTAATTGTCAAAACTTCAAAGTAATTGTCGCAAATAGATTTTATTAAGAAAACGGATTAAGTACTTTCCATTTTCCGAAGAGCAGATTTCTATAATGAATTACAGATTTGCGTTTAGATGACCCGTATATATCTTTGGTCCATGCAGATATAAAGGAGATCATAGAATCCATTAACGGTCTTAAGACAAATTCATCATATGCGGATAGAATCTCTGCCGAAATATTAAGGGCGAACTCTTCTACAAGCGCTAGGATAATCCACCCTTAGGGAGGATCAAAGTATGTTATGCCTGTGGAAGTGCTGAAAAGCATAGTCATAAATATTCCAAAAAAGAGTGATCTTACAAACACGAATAATTGGGGTGGCAGATTACCTTGCTGTACATGGCCCAAATAATCGTCAGGCGAATATCTTTTAAGGTGTCGCAGTCACTAAGGCAGGAACGGACTGGACTTAGATCCCACAAGACTATCATCCACCATACAAACAGTCTTCATGTTATAGTCGAGCAATCTGTTGAATGGCGATCTGCACTCTACATGTGACTTGTCGTTTTTGAAGAAGCTTCTGAAAGATTGAATCAAAGCATGATTTGGAGGGCACTGCACTGTAAAAACATCTCGCTTAAACTTATATCCGTTGTTAGGTGCCTCTATCAGAATGCCAGCAGTATAATTAATAATGGTGGAAAGTTAAGTAGGACGGTGAAGTAGAAATCGGTGCTCACCAAGGCTGCGTCTTTTAACCACTCTTATTAAATGTAGTCCTCGATACGGTTCTTTAAATGTCTCGCAAAATGGAAGAGGATTTACATGCGGAATTCAAGGTCGTCTAACTGATTGACTACACAGATAATGTTTGCCTTTTGGTTCTCAGCTTCTCGGATTTTGCATCAGACATGCAGAGATGAGAATTGCATACTTTGGGCGCTTAATACCCATCTGAAATTTCTCTTCTCTCTTTCAGCGCACGAAGCTGGCAATCTTTAATACTAATGTTAAGTCCACTCTTCTATATGGTTGCAAGACGTGGAACGATGCCTAGCGAGATATACAGAATAAAATAAAAATAAAAGAACGTAAGTGGCGGTTGAATTGCCACAGCTTAAAATGGTGGTGGGACTACAATACTGGAACCCACAGAGTCGCCAAAGAAGGGGACGTCCAGCTGATACATGGCAAATTTATATGTAACTGGCAAAAATTGGCAGAAGTAGGGGCGTAATGTGAGCGTTGACACTAGACAGGAACCTGTTCAACAGATTAATTAAGGCCCTATGCTCCTTATAGGACCGAAGGCAATATATATAAGCCTTCTTTTCGTTCCAAATGCTACAGCATGGATACCATGTATGTACTTATTTTAGAAGATTTGCAAATTTAGCTTACCGACCAAAAAGTGTTAAAATTCTTCTATTGTATTAGAAACATTTAATACATATTTTAAATTCTTTTTTTTTTCATCTTCATTATACCCACTCTCTTTCTCCTTATTTTGTCCATCTGCCTGTCTTTTCTTTGTTGACGTTGGAAAGTTTTGCACGTTCTTGTTAAAATGGAATTTTGTTGCAGTAGATAGATATGAAGAAAAAAAACAACAACAAAAAACGTCTATATCTGATTGTTTGTTGCCTGAACCATGACAACCACATGAACTTATACTCTGCAATAGTTTGTGGTAAAACTATTTTAACGGCACATTTTCTTTACAAGTCTATGCAATTATTATCTCAATAAGATCTAAGAAACGAAAACAAAAAATATTACATTCATAAGTATAGCTGGGGGAAACGAAAGTGCAACACCAACTTGTACTTATAAGTCAGTACGTGCAACGAATATGTTTTGCAAATTTTAAGTGTAAATTGTTCTCTCTAAAACGGCAAGTAGTTTAAGTTGATATTCTACTTATTTAAATTGGTCTTTTATGAATTTTCGCAGAAAAATCAAAATTTTTCTTGAATAATCTTAATTTAATCTTAGACTAGGAAGTTAGTTTTTCTCTTTTACAAATTTTAATAAATTATAACAGACTATAAAATCCATTGGTCATTTTTTTTTCTAAAATCAGTTAAAAATAATGAATGTAAATAAAAAAATATTTATCATACCTTATCCAAATTTCAATGTCAAAAAATCATAGAATTTTTAATTTCCGGCACTTTAGCAATATATTACTAAGAAACCTATTTTTACTAAATTTGGTTTTATTACACCATTTGTGACCGCTTCTGACTTTTCTTATATTTTTGGTAAATTTTTTTTATGTACAATGGCAACCTTGTAAGGCTCAATTTTAAGTCTAAAGTAATTACCTACCGATCCTTGTTCAGGCGAGAATTAAGAGGTTGGTTAAGAATGAATGACTGTAGAGAGTAGAGTTTGCCCATACAACACGAGCAGCCCAGGTCGATTCCCCAGCAGAGCACATGACGAACAAATTAATTTGCGGTTTCGAATGTTTAATTAAGTCGTTTTAACCACCCTTAAGACAAAACTATCTAAAGGAAGCTTACCTGATATACCAGCTAACCGGTTACGTCAACAAGCACCACATGAATAATCAGGAGAAAATTCCATCTACCACGGAAAGCACCACCACTACTTAGTAATAATTTTCACCACTACACAATCACAAGGAGGCGAGCTACAGTAGACCAATCATTTACTTAGCTAGAAAATCAACTGACTAGTTAAACTAAAACAAGGAAATGGATGCTTCGTAGAATGCCATATGCTTCTGAAAGGAGTGACGGAGAAAAAAAAATTACATACAGAAAAGCTCCGACTCAGACTCCGACTCAGACCGAAAGATGATTTGCAGCTTTTTAACTCTGAGCGAACCGCTGACGTGCACCAAAGAAAACAGAAGTGGGTCTATTTGCCAAAGACGTCAAGGTCACGGTTATAAACACACGAAATGTCGTTAAGACACTTGCGAAAATTATACTTACCACTTTTCCTATTGCTAAATTCGTCCTTATTCCGTTATTTCATCGCTTTAACAATACAATAAGTAGCCATAAGACTCTCCAGAAGACGATCAAAAATTATCATATGCGCTCTCAAAAAACAAACGCCATGAAATAGCCTGCAGATGGATCCATCTCCTCTTCTTTTGGACACCATTCTCACAATCCGTTTTACTGCTTTCATTGTTACTTTGTTTCAGGTGTGAAGTGGTAAACCACGTCGCATCTAAGGTAATGAATCGACGTAAAAAAGTGACTTTATCGTGTTAAAATATCGCCAAACACTTTACTAAAATATCTTTACGACGAAATTTTCGGTCAATATGCCATGGATAACACTAATTTAGTTCGCATAATTTCAGCCGATAATTGGATAACCAAGATTTTGTAGATTTTCTTAGCCGTTTCTTGTGTAGATATCTCAATTAGTCGACCACTACGGTTTTCGTCTTAGTAGCTCGTGCGGCATTGATTTAAATATGCTCTGCTCTGAATGACTGTGTTGTTGGTAGTGATCATGAATCCAACCGAGACTTGTCGATTCCAATGTGGAAATCGCAGAATGTATTTCAAGCTGATATCATAACCATTGCCATATGTGCGTTGATTAACCTAAGCAGTGAGCTCAACGGTTAAACCATTAATGTATTGTCTGACAGCCAATCTACGTTGAAGGCACTCGGCTCAAATTGTATGAGATCTAGACTGGTTTAAATATTACCCCGATACGTTTCAAAGGCTTTCGCTTAGAAATAGTGTCCAGTTGTTTTGGGTACCTGGACTCTCAATCTAATCAAGGTTTGAGAAACTGTCAGATGCTTTGAACACTGGCATACTCAAAGGGTACTTCGTCATTCTATGACCGCGATCAATTTGCAATTTGATTGAGTATCGCTCTGAGGTTCTCAAGTATGGCAGGATGAATTTGAAACTACTTACGGATTTTCTTACAGTCCGTTGTGGACTGAGAGAGCTCATTTGAAAAAGATGGCGATCACGGATATGGATGTTTGTAGACTTTGTTCACAGGCATCAAAAACATCGGAACACATATTGTGAATGTGAAATTCTTGATAGGATTAGATGGAAATGTTTAGGAAAGGGACGCAAAATATCCTACATAAGTGTCGCAGTATCCTACAAGAGTACCTGGACAGAATGATAATGCTAATGCTCTGCAATAATTTATATTTTTATATTCTAATATATAGATGGCTGCAGATCTATATATAATTGCTTAAAAAGGTGATTAAACGGTTGAAAGAAGCATTAGCATACATGTGTTTATTTTAAGGGGAATATAAATCTTTTTTTTCAATTATATTTTCTGTAATTATTAGCTCAACATATAAGTTAAATGAATATTAATTTTACATATGTAGGTCAAGTTGAAATTATTATAGGAATTATTCGTCTCTTCTGAACAGCTCAATATATTATATATTTTTTCATAAAAACGCAGCAGTACTTTAAAATTTATTTTACTGAAACTAATATCTTTATATAAAATATGTAAAAATTTTAAAATATTTTCTTTATTTCGTTACCCTATAACCTTTTGCACCATTTCTCAAAATAACAATCTTCCCACATAATAAAAAAATATATAAAAAAGAAAGAAGACTTAAAATTATACGATAATTTCACTTACAGCCGAAAAGCTTCAAAAACGTAATCAAACAAAACAAAAAAAAAAAAAAACAGAAACCAACTAAAAATATCAAATTAAATTAAACTAAAAAATCCGTATATAGCTAAACTACAAAGTAATGTAACAAAACTTTAGAGCTGTAAAAAGGAAAAAATACAATATTGGATTACCGAAAAAAAAAACAGAAAAAAATCAAACAAACAAATAGTGACCTTTCACTAACAACAATACCAACAACATCTATACATAAATTGCTGTTGCTTTTGAAAACTATAAAAAAATCTAAACAACAGACAGTACAATCAATAAGTCGACACTATCATCATCATCATGTTTAAAATAATAATTACCAAACATTTATTATTGGCAGACGGTGAAGCAGTTAAAAATGCCTTGAATTGTACATTTACAACAGCATTTATTAACCACTGCCAACACTACCACAATCATGGCCACAGAGACACAATTTCATTTTATTTTAATTTTCTTATTTTTTGGCAATAAAAATTTGCTGCAATTCTCTCTGTGCATAGCAAGCAAGAGCAAGTGCCGGTATGCAAAAGTTCAGCATAAGCCAACCGACCAGAGCCGGCCGGCTTATTGCACTTATTTTTTCTCTTATTGAGATTTTACTTTTCCTTCTTCGTTTATACAGTTAAATGGCAATTAATTGCCAAACATATTAATGGTTAAAATGAAAATATGTATGTCGTTCGAACATATCTACGATGTACTTACTACAGAGACATACGAGTTCATATTCAAACAAGTGAATCTAAACGTTTAGAAAGGCGACTTAATATTGTATTGCCAGAAGAAAAATATATACAACTTCGAACTTAAAAGAAAATTGTGCAAATTTGAAAGTTTTTCTAATGAATTTCCAATGCAACAACACACATGCAAATGCAATTTATTTTTCTTTTTTAACTTCCAGACAAAAAGTAATTTGAGTTTGAAAGAAAAAAAGAAAAAAAAACATAGAATTAGTAGTTGAAGAATGTGAGTCTAATCGGTCTGTAACAAAATTGCATGAAATTAACAATTTAAAATTAAGTGCATGAAAAGCTAGGACTAATCTACTTAGATATTTATGTTAAGATGGATTTTTTAGTTAAATTTTACCTTTTTGTTAAATAAAGCATAAATCAAATATCAATAGACTCTACTCTCTGTAATAACTTTTTTCTAATTAAGTTATCCGTTAAATTTTTCAGTTTTAGATCGTTATCTAAATTTAGTAGAAAAGCAATATTTGGATGATGAAACTCGTATTTGGATTGTACGCCGCTAGCACACACACGGGTCAATAATTTTCGTTCAATGAAAGTTTTGGCTCACTTCTGGAGACACATGGGAGTCGTATCTCCGGAAGTGGACAATAATGATATTTTTTAACTCTTGACTCCATTCCACAAATTCTTCAAGAGAAAGAATTACACCCAGCTCGACTTAGAGTGTGGTGTGCAGTATCATCAAACTGTGTTGTCGGGCCATACTTCTTTGAATAAGGCGGTCGCACTGTAACTGTAACTGCATATCGTCATAGAAAAATGTTGCAGGAATTTTTCTTTTATGAAATGTTCCAAAAGATAATTCTTTTCAGTTTTGCAGTTTTTTGTGGTTACAACAAGATGGAGCAGTTCACACCTTGCCAGGAGTTGCATCGAAAATTTTCAAATAAAATTATTTTAAAAAACATAACAATTCTGTGGCTTTCCTGGTCCCTAGATCTAAGTGCAGCAGATTTTTCTTGTGGGGTTACTGTAAACAGAAAGCTTATTAATCGAAACCATTCAATTTAAATTATTAAAAGCAGTTATCGAACGTGTAGAGCAAAGTATTAACAAAACACCAGAAACATTTACCAGAAGACGTTCTGCTCAGCTAGGAATAGCTCAGCTCGTATGTCACTGTTTTGCATTTTAAGAAGAGGTTCATTGTTATTCCCATATAGGGTGCAATTGGTGTAATATTAAAACCAGCGTTGGTAACCCACTGGGTAACCTAATTAAACCCACTCGGGTTTTATAGGGTATTATATTTAAAAAAACCCTAGTGAGTTTTTATTTAAATGTTTTCGTAGTTCATTTACAACAAAAATATGTATAATTTATGTATTGGGAGTACAAATTAATTCGGTCCGTTATTTTTAGCTCAAAAACGATAATGAAGTAACAAATTAATCAAAATAAAAATTTGTCAAATCACTGTTTACATCATTTCCCCACTTCTGAGCCAATTTCAAGATCCCGTTTTAGAAAAACTTATCATCTTTCGAGGTGATCTAACTTAGAGGTCGATTTTACAGTGATTCGGCGAAATGCTAAGCCAATAGTAAGAGGAATAAATGTGCGGAGAATAAGGTAGGTGCAGCATTTGGGCGTTTCTAACAATCGTTTGCCAACTTTGGCGATATGAGGCATATAAGCGTTGTCATGCAAAAGAATAACTTAATCCATCCCGTCTATCTTTGTATTTCGGCCTTTATTCTCATTATGCACGATTCAAACGAAGTAATTGCAGTCCGCCTTAGCAGCCCATAGTATCCAACACCTCCTTGATCCGACCAAGAGTGTAAAATCGTATTATAAATACTAAAGTAAAGTAATTTTATTAACAAACAGAAAATATTGCCGAATTGAACGAAATTAGGAAGCACTTACAAAACCTATAAAAACCCATCAAAAAACCAAACAAAACCCCACGGGCTGGAATTTTTTATTTAAAAACCTGAGTTTTTGCCAACCCCGATTAAAACCTACAGATCATCGGCAACGTCCAAGTTTTGCAGTTAAATTTCAAATTAGGTGTACAGTATGGTGTAGCATTACATCTGAAAATATCGTTGGGCCTTACTTCTACAAAAATGAAGATGGAAGCGCCGCAACCGTAAATGGAGAACGGTATCGGTGTATGATAGAATATTTGTTACGTCCTGCTCTTAAAAACAGACCTGGGACACGGTTTCAGCTGGATAGAACCACTTTTAAGTTAAATTTTTTCAGAGCGTAGCACCCGACTATTTTCTTTGGGGTTATTTGAAGGAGCAAATATATGTCAACAAGCCCGAGAAAATCATGGATCTCAAGAATAACATTTTTACAGAAATTAGAGCACTACAGTCCCAAATTTTGAAAGATATTATGGAAAATGCTCTAAACGAGCTCGTCATTGCGAAACTGGAATCCTAATTTGGTGTAACAAATTTTATATTTTGTATAAAAAAAGCTATAAACGAAAAAGTGACAAATTTTAGACAATTTGCAATCAAAAATGTAAGTATTGTAATTGAAATTTTAATAAAAAAAACAAAAAATTTACCTTAAAACTAAAACTGGCCGTGAAATTGAACACAAAACTTATGCCGTCAAAATCAACACGATTTGAGACAGAGACTGATAAGAAGGCAACAGTACATTTCAATATTTATATCAGTTTCTAGGAACGTAAGTAAGTAGATATTTGAACTTTTCAAATTGAGGATAGCTCACTCAGTTTATTCAATAGGCTTGACATTATTCATATCACTATTTTGTTTCACAATAAAAATGTTAACTTAATTCACTATCATATTATGGGAAAATTCTCTAAATATTATCTTGTCCAAAACTTACGTGATATCCTTTTCAGTGTTCTTTTGAGAGCGTGTCCTTAAAATGGAATTTAATTCTTTCATAATGCCACTGCCCTTACGATCGTACTCTGAAAATAATTCATTATCATCAATGTTATTTAAATCGGAACCACTGCGACTTTTAATTGAAGCTGATCTGTAAAAAGTATTTACAAAAATAAAAATATTGAATGCGTCACTCCAAAAAAATAATGTACACAGTGCTACAAAAGCGTAATATGAAGTATAAACTAAAATACAAATTTATAAAAATGCCTTTTGAAAACAAGACTTAAATAATTTATGTAGCTTACCTATCAATTGAGTCCATACTACTGGCTACATCGAAATTCATCATTAGATCATCAGAACAAATAGACTCGCAGGGCGATAGAGTGTCCAAAGATTCAGCCCTTTCCATTACGGCTTTGCGCAAAGACAATGGTGTCCTCAAACTTAGTTCCATGGCCTGATGTAGAGCACTGCGTGATTTATTGATAGAAGCACGCATTGAACCCATACTCTCCATTAAGGTAGGAGTATCTGTTTTATCTCTACGCGATGTACCACTTTCTGCTCCACCATCTTGTGAATCCTGATTGAATATTAAAGCTGGCTGATCGGCTATTTCATCGTCGATTAAATTACCACAATCGGAAAGTGAAAGCGAATGTGAAGCATGTGTAGGAGTACCAGGCGACACAGGGCTAGCCACTTCCAATTCTGGTGAAATTTCATCAATATCTTTCTCTTGGAGTTCTTCATTCATTTTATGTTTCTTTTGCTTGCAAGCAGCCTCTTCCGACTCTGTACTACTCACCAGGCTATCTGTGGGTGAGGTTTCATCATCTAACAGGAATGTACTACCCTCTAAAGCCATTTCGGCAAATTTGGTTTCATTTAAAGCATTACACAGAGACTTGGGACGTTCAAATTTATCATTATCCAAGTCGTAGATAGTCAGCGAGCTATTAAGTTTTTCATTATTATCAGTTTCGTCATTTAGATTGAGCGCTACAGGTTCAGTTAGTGAGGCTTTTGAAAATAAATAAAATGTCTAAGATTTGATATAAAGTATTACAGAATTTATAACTTACATATTGTACTTATGGGTACATCAGTGTTTAAAGTGATCAAATCTTCATCATTCAAATCAAACGATAATTTGTTATTCTCTTTCAGATTTTCTAACATTTTATTGTCCTGCCTATTGCTGTCTTCACTACTACTCAGACTCAAGTTGCTGAAATCGTTTGCAGCCAAAGATTCACCAGCATTACACCAAGATGATATAACTGAACTGCCAGGCGAAGATGTCTTGCTGGAGCAAGTGTTAATATCCTTAAACTGACGTTCCTGCAAATGCAAAATTTATTTTTTTTCAATATTTTTTTTTTTTTTTTAATCAAGTATCTTTACTTTTAAGCCTTTTTCGGTAGCTGACCGATCCAAATGTAATTTTTCTTCATCTACCGATTCACTATCCTCTTCTGATGGCTGTCGATTTAATAGATTTGTAATCGTTTGAGGCTGTGGCCTTGCACTATCTGTAATTTCAAAATATTTTCTTATTTTTAATCCAAATTTTCGAAATAAACTTTTCCTTCCGTATCTTACCCATTTCCTTATTCTCTTTATGTTTGGCAACTGAATTCCGCAGCTCATACGATTCTCTGCTGAGCACGGTATTGGAACGTATTAAACCGCTCAAGGGCAAGGGTACTGTTTGATTTTCTGCTGGTAGTTTTGGCAAAGCCAGAGGCTCTACAATCGAGCTACTTTCACTAGAGAGTGAATCGTCTAAATCTTTAACATCGAAACGATGCGGCCCTTTCATAACCATTTTCAAAGTCCTGGGTCGACCGCGGCAGAGCTTGGGAGAAGCAGTACGTTTAACCGAACCATTACCACCGCTTGATGTTGAACTGTCTAAAGCCATATCTAAACTAGCTATACCAGAATCAGCAGATATCTCTCGACTGCCGCTAAACGTACGTCTTGTGCTATTCGTCATATGTTTTGCCTGCTTGGCATCTATGCGCTGCGACGAGGTGTGTTGTGTCGACTGTGCCACCGTCAATGGATGACGTCCCAATGAGTGATCTCTTGTACGCATACCCGCACCCAATGCCGGCGATGACATATATGAATTGCTGGCTGGTGTTGTAGGTGTGGTAGCATTAATACTAATGGCCACAGCAAATTCAGGCTTTGGCAAGCTGACTGTTTGTAAAGTAAATTTCGAATATGCTGTTGCCATTGATGTTGCAGCTACTCTGGGTGTTGGACGTAATCTACATAAATGAGAAAAAAATAAATTGAATTTTTAAGTGTTGTCTACAGAAGATGTATGTATGTTTCTATTTATAAAAGCACTTACATGACATTATTATGGTATAGACCTGTTGGTGCCACATTATGATTGGCACGGGCATTTATGTTATTGCCAGTTGCTGTATGTGCATGTGGCGGCTGTTCAAAGAACTGACGTCTATCGTATTCGATAGTGCTATTTTGTTTTAAATTGAATGTTATCGTTTTTGTTTGAGTGTTTTTTGGTGCTGCACCCGATTCCGTATCGCTTTCATTTGAAGATGATGTTGTTCTGCCAGCGTGTGCACTCTTTGAACGACGTTTTACTTAAAATTAAAAAAAAAAATAAATAGAGAAAAACAATTAATAAGAAATATATGTATATGTTCAAAATTAATAATTAAAATGTAGTTTTTCTTTAATAAAGTTTGTTTACTATAAAGGGAACGTTACAAAGTAATGGTTTGGTCGAATGAGAAATTTGCTACACTTTTTTATTCAACAAGTACTACGTCAATTAATACTAGTTACTCAATAAAAATAGAAAGTTTTAAGTATAATTTATTGCTACACTAGAGAATTTAAATATGTAAGTATGTAGTAAGAAATATAAGTATTACGCCCTACATTACAAGTGTTTATACGCGTTTTGATGCGTTTAAAGCTCTTAAAATGCACATGATATGCATAGAGATGCTTAAATCAGAATATCACACATCGCGTCCGTCAGATTACGATGGAGACTTGCAGCTCCAATGTGTGATAAAATTTGGCAGTATCGTGTGTGCAGCTCTAATATCGATTTCTTGACTCCATGTATGTACAGGACTCCCTATTCTAACGGTTACTTTTCGAGTTCTTCTCCATGGTATTTATTGTAATTTCTTTTGATGGACTCCATAAAATATTGTCACCTTTTTAAAACATTTGAGTTCCTTTAAATTGTGTAAAATAAAATAATGCAGCGAATTTGTTCTTTTATGCAGTTCTTTTATTTATACACTTTGCCATAATACAGCAACTTAATCTTGCACTTAATATTCGTTTATACAACACTTTTATTTACGCCTAAGCACGACTTTACGTTATGATTGCAAAACGATAACTATATCGCCGTAGGCAAAACAGCCTCCTTATATAGCTAATTGCTTACAGTTTGGAAAGTTCCAGATATGTCTCAAACGCTCTCATATCCTCTTTTTTATATCCGTTAATTTTAAATATGTAAGATTGTGCTACCCAATGATGGTCGAATTGGCAATGCCGTCAAATACACAAATTAGTACGGTAATAGCGTCAAATACACAAATCAGTACGGCAACACATTATAAACCTTCACACAAACCAAAAGACAAAATACGGTCTTAATATACCCACAATACAGTCCCAAAGGCACTAATGTGTGTATTTTTACTTTCGTTACAATATGTTGCGTCCGATTTGATTGGCAGCTGTTCTGTGCTAGGCCATAAACCAATGTTGGTGATAAAATATACCCAAAAAATACATTATTGGCATTGGTCAGAAAACAACTGCAATTTATGGTTATTTTCAGGTGCGTCGTTCTAAATTTCGTAGCTATAGAATATAATTGAATTTACGTCTGTTGTACTCAGTGAGAAAGTGTTCATTAGCTTCAACAGAAATTCAGTTTTTGATGTGGAATTTTTCCTGATCTGCTCCAATAACTATTGTTACTTTTTGTACTTTCGTCTTCCCACGGTCAAACTGTATTTTTACCAACTATATCAGCTTGGCTGTTATATTCCTAGTTATGTCTCATAATACAGATATCGACAGTAGTATTTTTTACCAAATCTGGGCCACTTTTCCATATAAACCAATGTCTATACTTTAGTTTTTATCAGTCAGTATGTTAAGTTTATATTAAAAGTAGATGGCTGTTATATTCCTAGCTATGTCTCATAATACAGATATCGACAGTAGTATTTTTTACCAAATCAAAGCCACTTTTCCATATAAACCAGTACTTTAGTTTTTATCAGACAGTATGTTAAGTTTATATTAAAAGAATGATGAAAATCAGAACTGATTAGAAAAGCATATAAATAGCAGATCTGATTACAAAGTAGTTTAGAATCGGTAATAATATCATCTGAGTAATATGGGTCACTAAAGTAACCATGCACGCTTTTAAGCACCCCCAGCCATGACAATGTTGAAAAAAAGTGAGGATATAACACAACCTTAGCATACTCCAATTTACATGCTTTGCTTTCTCTTATTCCAAACTGGGCAGGTTGCCTGATGGTATAAGTTTAGTTCGACGTCTTTATCAATTACAACAATCCATATAGGTGTCAAATACTTTTTCAAAATCGTAGTTGACAGCTGGCCTACTCGTTTTTCAGCGCTGGTGAAATTATTTTATAAGCCAAAAAACCGCGACGAGAAGATAGCAAGATAGTCAGTGCACTAATATTTCAATCGCTTCTATCAGTAATGGTGAAATGTCATCTAAGCATGGCGTTCTATTACTATGTAAACTTAGTGCGAAAACGATGCCGGTAGGCATTATTTTTAACCAGAAAGGGAGAAGGTTTTAACCCTAACCTTCCTAAAACGGTGCTTCATGAACAAACCAAATTACAGATTCGAAGTTCCTCAAGTTGATATACCTAAACATCTTTTAAAGTTTTTTTTTTCAATCTTTGTTTTTTTGATTTGTGTGGGTTGGCTGTATACCCACCTTTATTTATTTATTCCATATTGTCTGCTGTTAGATGTGTTACACAAAACAGAGAATACGTTCAGTAAAACTGGTTCAGCTTTTAAATGAAAACAACACTATCATATTATCATCTGGACAATAGCTTTTGGACAAGCTGGAATAAGATAGGCTTTTTTTGTTTGTTTGCTTCCTGATCATGTAAACGTATTAGCAAAACGTCTATCGCGTCTTAATGATGCTTTGTAATTTTCACAGAGAGCTCAAGGAGGATAATCGCTGGCACCATTACACCCATGCCTAGTGAAATTTCAATAAACACGTTAAGTTCTTCCAATATTTTTCAGATTTAATTTTTAATACTGCAATATACGCTGCAAACACACCCGGTTCCACTGAGTACTTCAGTACCGCCTTTCTCATCTACCTACCCATTGCTACTAAAATAAAAATATCTAAAAAGAAAATATGCCTTTAAAACTGTATTCTGAAATTATGGTATATTTGGTAATTATGTGTCACGCTGCCAATGCCGTATTTACTGGCGTATCTGGTAGCACTGCCAATTCGACCAATTTTGTGTGTTACATTTACATTAACGGATATAAAATAGAGGATATGAGACATTTCCGGAACCTTCCAAACTGTGGGCAATTAGGTATATAAAGTGGCTTCTTTACCTACGTCACAGTTATATATCGTTTTGCTGTCACAAAATAAAGTCGTGTTTAAGCGGAAATGGAAGTGTTGCATAAACGAATGTTAAGCTGTTGTATTATGATAAACTGTATAAAAGTTATAGTGTAATAAATAATAAAACTGTAAACAATATCAATATGGTGTTTATTTTATTTGAATGCAATTTAAATGAAATCAAACGTTTTAATAAGGTTAAAATCTAACAATATAATTTCAAGTTGTATACAAATCTTAAATAAATGAGAAAAAAATAATAGTTTAAAATTCGTTAAGAGAGATGAAAAGTATTGTGAATTATTTCAAACAAAAAAGTTTCTGAAATATTCTCACATAACTTCTACTACTTCGAAAAACGATTCTGGTATATGGTGCCATATTCGACCTTCATCAATAATAAATTTATCTTTTGTGTTGTGTTTTATTTTTAATTAATTTCGACAAATGGCGCAGTTTATTTATTAGAACCGTTCTAATTTTTCAAAAATACCACTGTAGCTATATTGACTGTTGTTGCACGCACCTATTTTAGACACCAAGAATCACCTTTTTAATTCCTTTTTGCGATATAAATGTTTTACTCAGAATCTATTTTTATTTAAAGCTTTAATTTTCTACCTTTTTAATTGCTTATCTATAAACGTTGCAATTCTTTTCTATTTAGTTTTCTAATAAATTTTCAATCTGAATCACTTACAATTGCTAACCAACACTCCTTTAGTATTATTTCCATTACCAGTGTAATTATTATTTTCCATATTATCATGGGTTTCTCTCTGTTGACGTGAGGTTATATCCGTCGAAGATGGCCTGTAGGTGCCTCGAAAACCAAAACGATTTCCAGCCCCTGGTAAACGAACATTTGTTGTTGTGCCAATACCAGTACTTTGATTTCTTTGTATGTTGGCGGCAGCAGCTGCTCCCATTTTTTCAAAATGCACATTGTTTAGCAAATCTAATTAAATAAAATAATTGTTATAATAATTTAATAATACGTAAAAAATAAAACTAAACCACAGACAATAGCGTAAAATAAAAAAATAACAATAATAACAACATATGAACAAAGAATAACTACAATACATACACATATTGGGTCACGTACACTCGTTTAACTCACCTGCATTACCGTTATCATCCCTAGTGACTAGTGTATCTGTGCAATTTTTATTGTTTGTATCTATCACAGTATCTGTTTTATAACTACCATCACCATCCCCTTTGTCGTACCCAACACTAACACCGCCACCGCCACCATCAAGAATGATTTTTCCTGTGCTCTCACTATCGTTGGCATTACATTTATCCTGTTTCTTAGAATTTTTGCTATTTTCGCCTTTCTTCAATTTTTTTAATTTCTTTGGCGTCGTTATCAGGTTCTTGCGAAAGCCAAACGACATAGCAGTGCCCTTTGTTTGTATTTCCCCAGCATTACTTTTCTTGGAGTTCTTTTTACTTTCGGCTTGACCCTAAAAAGAAAATGATGAAAGAGGTTGCAAATAATAAAACAAATAATGAAAAATAATTTAATAAAATTTAATATTGAAAATTATTTGATTTGATAAGGAAAACTACGAATGACAAAAATATCTCAATGCGAAAATAATTTGTATATCCTCTTTGTGCTTATAGCATCTTAAAAAATTTACATAGACCTATATATATTTTATACACTCATGCCTCTTTTTACGGCCTAGATAGGTTCTAAAAATATGGACCGTAAAACGAAGTACCATTAAATGAGTTGCTTTTGCTTTCCTTACAATTTTTCCTAAAAATCTGTGAATTATCGACTTTTTTGCCGTATAACAAGGTAATTTGTGATCGATACCTAAACGGCTGAACCTAATTTTTTGAAATTTTTACAGTATCTTCTGTAATTTTTAAAATTCGAACTGGACGATACCACGCCCACACGAAGTGTATATTTATTTGTCTGTATCTTCAAAATAATAACTGAAAGATTCTCTTAATTTAACCCAAATAAATTCAAAGTCAAGGCAAGTCATCAGTCAAAAAATTGGCGAAATTGGACAAGTGGGCATGGTACTTACCATACAAGCTAAATATTGATTTTTGTATATCTTGAGAACGGTTTAAGCTAAAGTTTCAGAATTTCGTCTAAGCTTTTCATTATATCTCGAGAACGACAGTAATGGAAGTTTCTAAATTAGGTTTACACAACGTCGTGAACAATACACATCATCAGTCAATAACTGGGCTAGATTTGATAAGTGAGCGTGGCACCTTTCATTCATACTAAATATGGTAAAAATTGTAATTAAAATAGCATTTAAAATAATAAGATGGGGGTAGCAAAGCGCACCTGGTTTTCAGTACATAACTGAACCTAGATTAGGTTAGGTTTAAACCAGCAGCCGATCCTAGGACTAGCCCATTTAGGCCAAAAATGGGAAACGAGAATAGAGATTATGTGATCATCGAGTTCAAGTCGGCTTCGATAACGAAGCATAAGCATACCCACCACTGCCGAAATCTTCCATTTAGGCAGGTTCACTAGCTGACTAGTCTTCTACAGTTCTCTCGCCTGCTTACAGAAAGAAATCTGTCTCAATTTTCTGGAGAAGTTATTGCTGGCCCAGTACTAAAGATACAGATGACAATAGTAGTAGTAGTAGTAGTAGTAGTAGTAGTAGTAGTAGTAGTAGTAGTAGTAGTAGTAGGCATATCAACACTTTACTTTGCCTGAAAAACCTGTTGTGCCCCGCGTAGCCGGTTTGTCTGTCACGCAATTTATCGGAATATCACTGTATTTCTGTACCCATATATTAAATATTCTGCCATCACCATTAATGACGAGTGACATTTCCACACCGACCGAAAATTGGCGACATATATTTGACGACCGGTACATAGGTGTCTATGACCGTCTAACGATTACACGAACATAAGCGCAAACGCGTTATCACTTTAAAGTAGTAATTAGCAATTTTCAAGCGCAGTCGGAACAATTGAACGTTATTGAAGATAAAAAGAATCATTCCATATACCAAAGAACAATCTAAACCGACCACGTGCAGACCACGAAAATCATGGTCGCAGTTGGTTAGAATGCTCGCTGTAACATAAATATTAATTACCTTGAAAAAGATTAGACGATTACCTCCGAACGAAAGTCAGAGATTTAGTAAAAAAAAAATAAGTAAACAATTACAGCGGAGTGAAAGTCAGAAGTTTTGAAATACCACCTTGATCAAAAAGTTTCCGGAATAACCCCCGTTGTTGATATTCCCACTAAATCTTAGCGTCACAGCTTGACATGTGAGCAAGCTACATAGTCAAAAGTACATCTATCACTATATGTGTTGGCGACTTTTAAAATTTTAGAAAAGGCTGCTAATACTCATTCCCCGTACGGGTTTTTAACTCGATTGAACAGAAAGAAGTCACAGGGAGCCAAATCAGGTGAATTCGGTGCCTGTTGGATGGTATTTGTTGCATTTTTCGTCGAAAAAATTTTGAATAATGATGGCACTGTCCGACGGTGCGTTATCATGGCGCAAAATCCACGAGTTTTCTCATAACGCCCAAATAATACTCTTTGTTTACTGTCTGGCCTTCTGGAAAAAATTCATCATGTCTGACCTTCTGGAAAAAACTCATGGTGAGCATGGCCTTCTTTGTTTCTACTAAAAACCACTTTTTTGGTCTTGGCTCATTTGGTGAAAGCCATTCACTTGCCTGATGTCTGGATTACGTGTCGTACACATAAATCCACGTCTCGTCTCCAATAATGATTCTTTTGATGAATGTGGGATCGGATTCATCCTAACAAATCATGGCGGGAATATCAACAATAGATGTATCAACTTAAAAAAAAAAATCAAATTGGAACGATGGGACCGCCAAAGGGGAGTTATTCTGAAAACTTTTTGATTAAGGTATGTAGTAAAAAAATTGTTTCACTAAAGGGATAGAAAAAAGTTTATGTAGAGAAATCAAATTATGCAGAAGCAATGTATTATTTTTCCTATCAAGTTATGTAATTACAGAACTTTATTCGTAATTATCCAATAGCTTTCTCCATTTTCCTGATAACTGTACATCAAATTGTAAAGCAGTTAAGACCAATTTTTAATCGAATTTATTTATTTCATTATATGGAGCGATAACAAAAAAGGCACCAAAACCTAGAAACTGATACTAAGCAAACTAAGTTTAATGTTTGACAGCAAAGATTCATAAATATTTCGTAAGCACGACCAACTACGGCTGCTACATTTCTGGACAAGGAAAGTTTATTATCAAATATGACACCCAACTGAATAATATTATCATATATTTTTATCTCAACGTCGCTGCTATGGATTCTGTTGTTTCAATTCAGAAAAATGCCTTTCGATTTAGCGGGTATGATGCATTGCCCATCCGTCTATCCTTGCTAAATCGGAGTTAATGTTGTGAACATACTCAAAAATCATATTCAATTCGCAACTAGCGTAAATCTAACTTCAGCAGCATACTATACATTTGTATACCATAATGCTCAATTACACTCTGCAAGTCATTTAATAGATACAAAAAAGATGAGACACAAGAATTGATCTCTGCGTAGTACCTCGGTTTACATTAAGAACGCTGAAGATTTGCCATTGTGTAAAAGTGAGAATTGAGATCGTCCTGTAAGATATGTGTGAATAAGTTTACAGGATGTTGAGGAAAAATAAAATAGTTTTCGCAGTTATAAGGTGGTCTATCGTGTCGAATGCCTTGTTGTGATCCAGTAGTATTAAAAATGATACCATGGTTTTGTGAAAAATAAAACTTAAATCCTTGCCCACGTCCGTTAGAGTAGTGATACAGGATCTGCCCTTCACAAATCCTGATAAAATTTATTAATTGTGTTGCCTAAGATACTCATTAATCTGTTTGCTCATTATATTCTTTAACACAATTTTTTATTAATAGTTTTTGTGAATTGAAATTTCGTGACTTTTATTAAAATTAGATCAACTTTCACTTAAAAGCTACACTATTTTATTGTAGTGTTCTTAACACAAATAAATAGCACATCTACCACGAAAGACTGATAGGAGTCACTTAAACTTTTTGCATATTTGGCCTCGAATATTACATTTATCACCTACGCTTCTGAGTTTTGTACCAGTATGAAATAAACATTCTTGCGACAATAAAACACTAATTTGTAATTGAAAAAAAAATATTTTATTCAAGGTATTGGCCATTGCTCGCTACATATCTCTCCCATCTTTCAGACAATTTCCAATAAAACTGTTCTTCGTTTGAAGCAAACCAATTAGTCAAACAATTTTTGACTTCCTCGTAGAAATTGAAGTGCTGCTCAGCCAATGCGTATCCCATCGATGAAAACAAGAAAGGAGCCATGTGTAGCGGTTCGCAGCCTAATGCTTATATTGTATCCTGAACTGGTTTTGGTTTGTGCGCATTGTCATGTTGCAAAATAACCTTGCCGTGTCTTGTGTCCCATTTTGGTCGTTTTTGGATTATTGCATGGTTACAATTTTTAATTTGTGTTCGATAGCGATCTGTATTAACGATTTCACCATGTTTTAGAAGATTGCGATACACCACACCCTTCTGGTCCCACTAGACACACAGCTTTGTCTTTCTGCCGAATCGATCTGGCTTTGCAGCTAAATTTGATAGTTATCCCGGATTAACACATGATTTTTGAGCATGATCACCATATGTTTCGACAATCATCTCGCAGCACTTTTCTTCAAATGAAAACAAAAAATGAATGCTTTCCGCAAATCATCATTTTCTGGTATCAAATTCGATATCTTTAACATTGAAAAAATATGATGTTGTTTGTTCACTGATTTCATGTATACAGAATAATTTTGACAGATATCATTGCCAACACAAAAACAAAATAAAGCTCGTTCACAGTAAATGTTCCCTATGGAGACATTTGTGTCTTGACGCTCACTTCATACCGGTACACTTGGTATATCTTGTCTCCTATGGTTTCTAGGCGGAACAAAGGATTGCAATAAACTCTTTTCATTAAGTACTGTTTGGGGCATTATCTGCGATTTTTTTTCCAACTTCGTCTGGTTTTGTTTATTTAGATTATAAATAAATTGTCGCCTCCAAATATACAGTGTACAACCACGCGTTATTCCCCGTTTATGGCAGTTCTTGATACGTCTTAATGTGATCGAGAATCTACATACGAATTGAACGTTGGTTCGACTGCTTACACTGGCTTCTATTCGAGATGGTGTTTGGCCAAAAAATTCCAATAACCTTCAAATTCAACGATTGTAAATACCTGGATAGCGTTGGCATTGCGTGATGTTATATTTCAGAACTAACATCTATAGTGGCGATTTAATGCTAGTAGATATATGACAATAACGATAAGAAGCAAACAAAATTGGAGTACTCCAAACTCTCTTACTGTTGGTTAAGCCCCCACCATATGAACCTCTTAATCGTTGCACATTGCGAACGATAACATCAAGAACTATATATATGTCGGATTGCAGTTGTTACACAAAAGCTATTACTCTCTGCACCATCAAGATTGACTCGGCATTTGTTTGTGAGCGTGTACGCAATTTTATTACATGATGCGCCGATTTCATCTAAAACAGTTAAAGCGGTTTCTCCCAATACTTTACTTTTTTTGGAAAGTAACTACCACATCATGAAAAGTGTGTTTCCGTTCCAATTTATTTTTCATTAATTTTTGTGATATTTTTAAAATGAATATACAATTTTTAATTCAAATAATATCGTGTGGGCCATCTATCGGTTTAAATTTGAACCAGCGGTTATTTCACATTTGGCAATACTTATTCTATTCTATCACAAAATTCAGTATATCATCTCCACTAAACGAAATGAATCGATTTACGCTGGAGCAACGTTGGGATTTATTAGAAATTTTTTTCCAAAACAAAGACAATTGGTCGGAAATTGCAAAAAAATTGCAAAAATTATCTTTTTGGATGAAGCTCATTTTGCAAAAAAACATAATTGCCGTATTTAGGGCTCAGAAAACCCAAACGTTGTCTTACAAAAACCAAAGCACGAGTGTTCGGCTTGTGGTACTGAGGCATCATTGGCCCCTGATAACCGATTTTTCTGCGCCCCCTCTGTTACGTAAATGTAACATTATTTTGTAACATAACGTAAAATAAAATACCACACTGCCATCGCCATTGCACTTTAATACAACGCTGCACATTGTTATAACCTTATTCTTTTTTATATTTACGTATTGAACACCGCACAAGGTTGAACTATATTTTTGAAATGACTTGCTTACCTGTTGGCTTAAATTTGATAAAAACACAAGTGTACGAGTATGTATTATATTAGAAAATTAAAAATTGTAACCTGAATTATAATATATAAATAAATTTATAGATTTTAGCTGCTATTGAATAAATCAGCTCATATTACGTGTTTGATTTGAATATTTTAAATATTAAACCAAGCGACCGAACATCTTGTTCATGGTATTGATGTGAACGATGTTTGGTTTCAACAGGATGGTGCAACTTTCCACATATCTCGTGCCACAATCGATTTATTGCGTCAAACGTTTGATGGCCGTTTGATTAGCTAAAACGATGATGTCAGTTGGCCGCCAAGAAGCTGCGATTTGACACCGTTGGACTATTTTCTGTGGGGCACCGTTAAAGACAAGTATTATGCCGACAAACCAGAGACAGTTGAGTATTTGAAGGCCAACATGCGTGTTGCCATTGCCTACATACAACTCAATACACTCGAAAAAGTTCTTGAAAATTAGTCCGATGGAATGGGGTCCTATGTGCCCAGCCGGGGCAGGCCATAATATTTAATTTATAACCAGAATAATTGTACTTCACAACAAGAAAACAAATTTGGCAAAATTTCACGCCGTTTTTTTTTGCATTTTTAAATTTAAACTTTTAAAATGCCCACTCTATACATTTTTTTCCACTAAAATTAATTGAAAATTGGTTCACACCGTCTTTCTAGGTATGAATGTCAATTTTCCCTTCTTTCTAGTGTTAAGATTTAGGGATAAAATAATACGGAAGCTTTTTGAAATTTAATTTATATCGGTTAAGGAATTAATGAATACATCAGACTATTGAGTGAATGATTTTGTAGGTGCCTGGGTTAATACTTTTCTTCTATATGTGTTCAGTTATTAGAGCATGTAAAGATGTTTTATAGAACAAGTTTCCAGCATAAAGACCTTTTTTTAATTCTAAGTTTGTTTGATATTATGGTAAAAAATTAGTTTCAACTTATCAGTTTTAATAAAATAATAAATCCTCTCCAGCTATTATTGTACAGAAGGCAAAAAGGTGAAATTGAAAAAAAAATATATAAAAAAGGGCTACTTGACGATTTACATTTCAAAATTGTGTTACATATGATTACATCAATGCAATAATATTATAATAGTTTAGGAATAAATTTGAAATTAGTAAAACTATTGATAAATTTTTGGTTAAGTTTTTACTTAAGTATTTTTAGTAATGGTAACAAGTTACCTGTAAGAATATCTTTATAGATTAAAATACATACCACCATTTTCACGTTGTACTGTAGTTTAGACGTTATTTATTTAAGTCTTTAAACAACACTGTGATTTATTTCAATTTTTGAAAATTTGTTTTCATTAGTCCGTGAACTTACATGTGCCAACTGAAGCCAACACAGTGTGAGAAAATTATAAAATAGCCTTCACCTTCGTCTTGTTGCATTTACGTTGACCTGCGAAATTAAGATTATACCAACAAGAAGAGACTTATAATGCCGATGGTAATTTTCTAAAATTTCATTCACAAAATCAGTCAACCGAAGTTAATGTACAAGAAATCTTCAAAACCTCAAATATAATGCGCGTATTGGTTGGGAAGTGAGAAATCAATACTGCAATACGTAAGTTTTTTATAAGGCAACTGTTTTTTTTTTCCTATTTTTTGGTAATAATGTTATAAAATCTTTATGTAACAATAATAATAACAATAAATTTATCTCTATTCTATTTTATTATTTATTTATAATAAATAGAAGACGTCAATGTGGCGACAATAGACGTCAAACTAGTTCACTGCAAAACAACTGATGACTAAGACATCTATTCTACACTTATTTTGTGAGGTGAACAGATGGTGGAATCCATTTTCATACTACCAGTCGTATGAATTTCAGAATAAAAACAAAACCAACAATAACAAAGAAAATAAGAACAAAAACAAATACGTTTGTTTATACATACATATACCAGTATATAGACGCATATAAAAAAAACTTATTGGAAAGCGAGTTTAAGGGATAAAATGCACTTGTCACACAATCCACACAGAGGATACGGAAAACCAAAAAAAAAGGAAATAGAAAAGTGTCTATAAAACTTTACTCTCAATGTACATATGTATGTATACTATGGATAGGCAAATATTATAAGCTTTTATTTTTCTTTTAAATGCCTTTAAGCCGGATATTTGACAAAAAAAGTGTTTGCTTTAATATTTAAACAAAAGTGTAGAAAAGGGAATCATTTACCATTTCGTCTTCTGTGTCAGGTGGTGATGATCCTGTTACTGCTTCTGCTTCTGCTTTTGTTATTTCAAGAATTTCAACGTCGTTATCATTTAATAAATGGTGCTGCTGCTGTTGCTGCTGCTTAATATTAAGCGCCTCGTATTCTTCTAGATCGATGACGAGGTTTTCACATACATCCATCTTGTAGGTAGATTTTACACTTGCAGACCCCCGTGTAGGCGGGCCTTGTTATATTGAATTTTCAACCCTAAAGCCGTTTTTAACAATTTTTCTTAGTTTTTCTTTAATTTAGTTAGAAGAACTTTTCTTTCTTTTTAGAACTTTAACAAAATTTTATATAAAATTTTCCGCTTAATTATAAAAAACAAATAAAAAACAATTGAGCTGTTTGTGCTTTTATTTTAGAAGTCTAATACAACATTTTCTTTTCCGTATAATCTGCTGGGTGAAAAACACAAGTCCTTGACTTAAGTTATCTTTTATTAGTATTTTATGTATAAGAATATTTTTACATATTTTTCTACAAATTTTAACAATTTCTGCACTTTTTCTTCAGCTTTTCAATTTACATATAAAATGTATTAATTTCTGAAAAATTTTCTTTCCACAATTTTACTTATATTTTCTTTACACAAAAAACTAAAATTTAACATCGACCGTATTAACGTATTATATCTTCTGTATATAAAATGTCTGTGACATTGGAAATTCTGGGATTTTCTTGGCACAGCAATGTTTGCCTGTGTGGACTGTAAAATTTTCCACAAAAAACATGCGCATTTGAAAGGAATATGAAGTAAAAGAGTAACGTTGACGTTTTAATTTAGGGGTGATTAAAAATATCCTGTATTTTTAAAGCGACATCTGTGGCAAATAATAAAAAGTCTGCAGAGGTTCTTGCCGCAAATTTGTTGCAAACCTCAAAGTTTTTGGAATTTTAAATAAAATATTAAAAACGCAGCTTCTTAGCAATAATTTTGTGAATTTGTTAAAGGCCATTGGCAAAGGTAAGTCATGCAATCGTGAATGATTGATTAAGTAAAGTAAATAGTTCAACCATTCTTTTACAATAGTTAAAAAAACTTAATAAGCTATTTGATTTTTATTGAATTCAAATGTCATTACATATCGCACTTGTACCCCTCAAGTGAGTCAACGGAAAATTAAAAATTCTTAGTAAAGGCAAAAACTTTTCTGCTTTATATGAAACTATAGTAACCTTTCCCGCTTCGCTGGGAGACTTTGTAAAGTATTCCCATAAAGAACAATTTAAAGGAATCCATTCAAATTAATGACCCAGTTCTGAAACTGTCATTCTAACTCAAGATATACAAAAATCAATATTTACTTTGTATGGGAGGCGACTGATGATGTTTATTGATTACGAATTTATTTAGACCTTCCACTACATCGCTCCAAAGATATAAAAAAATGAATATTTTTTTATGGGAGGTACCACACCCACTTATTCAATTTCGCCCATATTTCAATTGATGATGTAGATTGACTACGTTGTTATTTAGACCAAATTCAAAACCTTCCACTCTTACCGTCCCAAAGATATACAAAAATCAGTATATTCTTTTTGTGGTATTATACACTTCCCACTACATTTTTGACAGATGACTTGTATTGACTACAAAGTTATTTGGGCCAAATGTAGAAACTCTTGCTATTACCGTTTTAAAGATATGGACATTTAATATATAATTTTATATGGACGTGGCACCGCCAAATTATTAAGTCAGTGAAAGTATACCTTTCCAACGCATGTATTAGTCTTTAAATCGTTTAAGTGCACAAAGGATAACTTATATCTATATATATTACAAAAACCGCATATACATAAAAACGCGCTTCCAAAAGCGGTTGGCGAATTTCAGAGAACATAAATTACAACGCATTTTATAGTTCGCTTTTATATACTATCTTGATCAAAAAGTTTTGGGAATAACTCCAGTGTGGAGGTCTCATCGTTCCGAATTGATTATTTTTATCTTGTTAAGTTTGTACATCTGTTGCCCATATTCCCGCTAAATCTTAACGTTGAATTGAGGGCAAAAAACTCAAAGATTTTGCTCCATGATAACGCACAGTGCTATTATTATTCGAAATTTTTTGACGAAAAATGTACAAATACCATCCACCAGCTACCGATTTGGTTCCCTGTGACATCTTTCTGTTCAATCGAGCTGAAAAACCATTACAGGGCATTTCAGCAGCCGTTTATAAAATTAGAAAAATCGCCAACACACATAGACATAGATGTACTCTTGGCTACATTTTACAAATGTAGAGTTAACAAAAAAAAACTCTAATCGGAACGATGGGACTGCCACAATGAGGTTATTTACGGAAGGTAGTATGTAGACTAGCTGACGCCCAGCACACAGTGCGTCGATCTCATAGATCATCGTAGATAAATGAAATTTAGTGCACATATATAGTGGAGCTAAATAAAGATATAAGCGAAATTCTCCAAAATTAAAACAAAACCAAATTATCTTAAGGTTTTTTGTTTTTAATTAAATTTTGTAATAAGAAAAGGTTCTCTGTAGCCCAGGGTTGTGTTAATTACTAATATAAATATGTAAATTCCAAATAATAATAAGTTTTTAACATTCAATTTTGTTGAAAAAAATTAAAAATGTATTCCAATCTGACAAAAATTATAAAGTGATAGATTATCCAAACTATTTTTAATTTATTACTTGCCCCAAGCAAATTTGTAAAATTTTTGAAAAATTCTCTTAATTAAATATATTTAAAATTTCAAAAATTTTTAAGTTGTAGAACAAATTTGGTTCTAATTTTTGTTTATTTGATGGCTCAAATAAAAAATATCTATTTTTATATATCTTTTTAATAATCCCTAAAAATTTCGTAAACTTTAACTTTTTATTGAAATAAGTGCGATTTTCAAAAGAAAAAATAAAAGTAAGAATAATAAACAAAATGTAATCAAAAAACCACACTTTGAAAAATTTCTTTAACAAATAGAATTATTACAGTTATTTCGTTGAAGCTTCTAAAATAAATTTTATTACACAGTATTTTTTATTATAAATTGGTTGACTTTAGCGCCCTCTTGCAACAATATTGAGAAGTAGCCGAAAAAATATATTCAATATTGTATTCAGCGGACTATTCAGCGGACCCTTCAAAAAATATATATTTGATCAAAATCCGTGATGACTGATTTTTTTTTCATTTTTGTCTATGAGATAACACACTGTGTGGCGTGCTTTACTACCCCTATCTTAATAATTATTTTAACTAATATCTTAGCTATCATACTTTACCTCTTTTCCCATTTAGTCTGTAAGATACACTAGTCAGAAAAAGTTAGGTACAGAACTTTTTATTTCAATCAAGAGTCTGTATTTCTAAGAACTTACAAATAAAGCTTAAACTTTTTGGTCTTGTAATATGTCTTATATTCCTGTAATAGATTATAACCAAAATTTGTATTTGAAACAAAGGTAGTTTCATTGCTAGGCATCATAATTAAAAAAGTTAATTATTTTAATTTTTTTATTAATCGTTGTGTTTTAATTCATGGCCAGGGTTGTCAGTTCTTTTTTAAGCTTTTTCGCCAAATTTAATTTCAAAAATCGCCTTATCATCTTTTTCTACGTTTTTGGCAATAAAATGTATATTTTTTAAATTAATGAAAAATAATTTGTTCCGAATTCTTAAATTTCATCAAAAATGAAAAAAATCGCCATACTTCGCTAATTTCATTAATCAAAAATATTAGCAAAAAAAAGTGTACAATGCTTACTATAACATAGTTTATAGTTTACTGATAGCTAGAAAACTATACAAAATAATTTTTATGGTTAACATAAAATACATTTTGGATATAGATATGTACTCTCGTTATTGTTATATATCTAAAACTTTATACAATTTTTCTTCGACACATTTCACATTGCCTTGTATTGAATTAAATTACACTATGTGACAAAAAAGAACGAAGATAAAATACTTGAAATGTTATACTATATTTCTAATAAACGCTATCTAGTACAATAAGATTCAGTTTTTGACATTTTCTAAAAATCTATAAAATCTTTAATTACGGGTAAAAAATACAGTTTTTCGTACCTTCATAAACTTATAGACTTATAATTTAGCGAAATACTAACCGATTTTTCTTTTTTCGTAACATTTATGAACTTAAATATTTCGTTGCCAGTTGTAGAAAATAGCATTACATAAGTAAACTGAAGCCAAAAAATGTATTAGTATTATATCTATAGGCAACTACAAATTTTTCGTTGCCGAGGACACAATTGAAGTTCGACTGCCATCAATAATCTATAAAAAATGACCATGGTCATTTTCGTATTTAATATTTTCGTATTTATTTTTCGTATTTAATATTTCGTATCAAAAATAGCCGACAAAATCGCCAATTAATTTACAAAGTGGCTGAAAGCATTAATTTAAAAATGGACAGGAGTATATGTGGTGATTATTTCAGAAATATCTTGAATTGAAACGGTTTTCATACTCTTAAGTAGCCCTTAATTTCATTAAAAAGAGTCGAAGAAGAATGTTGTTCGGTAGAGATCTCTTAAATAAACCATTAGGATTCAGGTAAAAGGTTATATTTTTGAATGAGAGAAAGTATTGAATTTTAATAATAAAAAGTTGTCGATTCGTGTGGAGAAAATCCGGTACCACGCTACATACAGCTAGTTTCTGCGACACGGTTATGCACGGTGGTGGAAGTGTAATGGTTAGGGAATATATGCCGGCTAACGGGGTATACAATTTGCAAGTCATTGTTTAAGTACAAGGACATTCTAAGGGTCAACTGAAAGCAAAATTGTTTGTAAAGCTTTAGATGCTTTATAATGTTCCAAAACAATCCTTTTTATCGTTTATGGGATCTGTTGAAGCAAACAATTCTCCATTATGTTAGAAGTATCTGTCGAGCAATTGTTGTTATTAACAAAATTGTCAACAGAGCGAGTAATTAAAAATAGAAATTGTAATTGTTTGTAAAAGGGTTACGAACAGTGGAACAGAAAACTGTGGATTTTAATTAAAAGTTTTTATAATTTTTAAAAGGATTTTAATTAAAAGGATTTTAATTAAAAACTAAAGACAAGATTTATTTTATTTTAACTGCAATATACGAACTCAAAAACATACGTTTTTAAAAAAGGTAAAAACGTAACAATATCAAAAATTATATTCTGACTATGTCCACCATATTTGTAGATATGTAGCTTTTACTCTGTGTGCTTTGTGCAATACAGATAACACAGCATTAATTCCTGTTTTTCACATATAAAAAGTTTCATATTTAATATGAATGGAAGGTATCACGCCAAGTTATTCAACCTCACCCAGGTATTGACTGATGGTGTATTGTCCACGACATTGTCTGAACCAAGTTCAGAAACTCAAGATATACAAAATTAATATTTACTATGGATAGGTGATGCCACGCTCACTTATCGAATTTTTTGACTGATGATTTGTATTGACTAAGAAGTCATTTAGACTAAATTCAAGATATACTAAATAAGAGCCACCATGACGACTTATCCGATTCCACTTACTTGCGGGCTTATAATTTTTATTGACTATGCAAATTTTTTGGCTAAATTTAGAGAATGTTACTGTTAAGCTACGGTCACATTTGTCAAATATTTGACAAATATTTCATTTATTATTTGTTTTTATAAATTAAGTAATTTAAAAATCTAATTATTATTTTGGGTTCTAGTTAGTTTTTAAGTAATTTTTGAAGAAACGTTTCTATAAAACAGTGGTTACGTTCTTTTCCTCAAATAGTTGAGGATATATTGTCACGTTTTAACTAGGGAGATCAATTATTCGACTTTAAAAAACCGGTTTTCGAATATTTCGAAAAGTAGCACTTTTTAAAAAACCGGTTTTCAGTTAATAGTAATTAAAATAACTGGTTAACTGGTTCTTTTATTTAAATAAAATTGTTCCCAATTCTTGAAGCGCAGAGCTGGACCAGGTTGTTTTAAAAATAAGCAGAAGCTGATGGAGAGCTTAAAATTACGGCGGCAATCAATACTAACAATAATCTCATAAGGCCTATACCAAAACGGTGTGCGGAGGCCATAAAAAACAAAGTTTATTACACAAAGTACAGAAAAGTGCTTAAGTTTCGAACAGCTATCAAGCAGCTAATTTCGTTTTCGTTGTACTACTTGGTAGAGAATGGAGTTAAAGGTTTGTTATTATAGTTATAATTAAGGTGCCTAAGATAACAAAAATTAAATGTTTTACTTTGAATAAATCTATTAGTGATATACGAGGGCGGATTGATATTGAAGCTACCTAAGTAGGAAAAAAATATTTTTTTTTCAAAAACCATTCATTTCTCAACATAGTCTCTTTTTAGCTCAATACACTTAGTAAGACGATTTTCCAACTTTTTTATACCATCTGAATAATACGATTTTGGAAACTCCTCAAAATACGCATTAGTTTCGGTAATCACTTCTTCGTTTGAGATGAATCTTTTTCCTGCGAGCCATTTTTTGAAGTTTGAAAACAGGAAAAAGTCACTAGGGGCTAAATCTGGAATATAAAATGGAAGTGAATTTCTCGTAGTTTTAGCATCGTATCTAATGCTGTGTGAACCGGTGCGTTGTCTTGAAGAAAGAGCACTTTTTTCTTGTTAATCCAATAATGCACGATAAAACTCTCCTGTGATTGTGGATCCCTTTTCAAGATAATCGATGAGCAATATTCCGTGTGCATCCCAAAATACAGTGGCCATAACCTTGCCAGCCGATTTCGCTGTCTTCGCCTTCTTCGGAGCGCTTCCACCAGCTTCCACCCATTGCTTCGATTGATTTTTGGTTTGAGGTTTGTAGTGGTGAACCCACGTTTCATCAGCAGTTATTTATCTACGCCAAAAATCATTAGGATTATGCTTTATCATGTACAAACACCGCTGTGAAGTGATCTGTCGAACTCGTTTTTGTTCAACACTGAGCAAACGCGGCACCCATTTTGCCGATAGCTTTTTCATATGCAAAAGTTCATGCAAAATGTTGAATACACGTTCATATGATATGTTTACCATTTCAGCAATCTCACGGATTTTGACCCGGCGATCATTCATAACGATATCGAGGATTTGATATTTTCTTCAGTAACCACCTATTTTGGCCTTCCTGTTGATGGTATTGTTGCAGTGCTTGTTCGGCCCAGCTTAAATTCAGCAATCCAATATTTTACCATATAATCTGACGAAGCAGATTCGCCATAATGTTTATCAAGCTCTTCCTTTGTCTCTTTCGCCGTTTTGCCTCTCAAATAATAGTGTTTAATCACTACACGAAATTCATTTTTTCCACTTTCCAGGAAACACAAAAGTTGCTTACTTCAAACGACTACAACAAAAAAACTAATCGATGAATTTGGCTAAAATTTTAACAGCTGACGTTTGACAGATCGTAATTTTTAAGAAAGTAACAGTTTTTGTGTTTTTGCTGCCACCTAACGCTAGGTAGCTTCAATATCAATCCGCCCTCGTAATAATATTAAATAATAAATCTATTAGTAATAGTCCTTAATTGCGTCGACAAGAAAATTTAATAGTGTGTGTGTCACTGTGGTATGTTTGGCAAGAACCCACCCTCCAACCAAGAAGTCGTCAATGCAATCCCAGACCACACCATCTGCGACTGGTTATGTGTATTTACGCTGTAAAAAATATTACTAACTAATAAATCTGCCTTTCGGAGCCGGCGTTTGTGGGTTTGCTGGCTTTTAATGAGTCTAGTTGATCATTCTTGATATATAAAAATCAATATTTATTTACAGAAGATGAGAAAAGGTTATTGTTACTCAAGAGGTTTTCACGTTCCTTGTGAGATTTTCAATGTTGTCATATATACAAAAGTAATTAAATTTATACAAATAGTTAAACGATGAGCATATTTTCAATAAAAAAGTATACAAACGTATAAAAATTATACTTATTTAAATTAACCGGTTATTCGTGTTAAATTAACCGGTTTATTCGATATTCGAAAAAAAAAAGATTTTGAACAAACCGTATTCAAAAAAACCAAAAAAAACCGGTTAAAACCGGTCGAATTATAACCGTCCGATCTCCATAGTTTTAACCTTTTAAAAACGTTTGAGTTCTTTTAAATTCCATAAAATAAAATAAATGCAGCGAATTTAATGTTTCATTCTGTTGTCTTTTATTTAACTTCCACTATAAAATTATAACTATATGGTTTGCAACTTATTTAATATCCGCTTAATATAGCAAATTACTCAATAAACGACTCTTAGTAGCTTCACACTATGACTGTCAGATTAAAATTGAACTGAAAAGCGTGATGTGCTACATTTTATAGCAAATCATTATCAATATCGAATATTCTTGTAATTACTACAAATTTATATTTACATTAAATTCAAAAGGTAATAAAATCATAATACACAAAAAGTTCTCAAACTGGTAACACCGTTAACATGCAAGTGATAGCACTCTTAATAGCATAGACAATTAAGGCAGTGACAGATACAGAAGAGCCTTGACATAAACCAATAAATTCCATAATAAAGTTTATAGCTAAGACTACCACTTTTCTAATTTAGTGTATCTTTCTTAAAGCATTGTTGACTTTCGTAACAATATATATATATATATACAGTGCACTTGCGATTATATGAACATCCTAATACTCTTATATATATATATATATATATATATATATATATATATATATATATATATATTTTTTTTTTTTTTTTTGCAAAAGCTTTTAATTGTTACTTGTTGATATTTTAAAACTGTTGCACTAAGCAAACGAAAATTACAGATTTTTTCGTATAACTTCAAGTCTATTTATTTTTTAGATGCTTTTTTAAATGCAATAAACCATAGATAAAAAATATAATAAAAACAACTTTTATTTTTATGAGGAAAACGTTTGTAAAGAGGAATAAGATGTCATTCACAAATGTGAACATTCTTGCAAAAGTGCACTGGCTTGTTTTTAATTAGTTCATATTTCGCGAGTGCACTGTATATGTATATGTATGGGGGTGGCATCACCCAATCGGAATTTTTAAAATTTATATAGCCCATAGTTCCTTCTAGCCATACAGTACAGACTTCTAGCAGCCATACATACATACGAACACACATTCATTTATCTGTGCCACATGTAAGAGTAGCTTAAGTCGACAGAAGCACAAATTGAGTTATTGCGTTAGGAGCTTCATAGAAGTCAAGGCGCATAAATGTATTTAATAAATTTTTTAAAATCTTTCTTGTTGCCAATTTTATGCGCGTTTATTTTTTAGCTTAAGTTTCTTGAAACGATATTGAGCTTGTCAGAACATCTTATGTGCATATAGTATTGCTTTTATTATTCCCATTTGCCACTCTTTTTATAATTATAAAACATGAATTGACTTAAACATAATAATTTTACCGTATTATTCTTTTATAAGTTTCAACAAATATTCATGTTTACTTAAAACTATGAAATGCATACGTAGATCAATAAAAAAAAACTTAAGTATACTTAGGTTCAGTAAAACGTAATACTCAGTATCAATAAATCCCTTAATTTATAAAATGTGTTCTATGCTCTCTGTTTACCAATAAATATATATATTTTTTGACTTTTACATGTGTACATATTTGGTTTAATAAGGTATTCCCAATATGTTAAGTTACATTTTGTTGTCAAAGACAATTAAGATAAAAATTACGCAAAATTGGTAATATCTCAAAACTTCATTTTTCGACTTAAGATATTCTTCCAGATACAGATTTGCATTAGTCAACAATAAATTATCATTTAACTCCAATTAAATTGAATTACATATGTAATAGTAAAAAATAATTAATATAAACTGGATTTATAATGAAACTGTTATACTTATTATCATTGACGTTGCATTGAAAATAATTGTCATTCAATTTATATTGAAATTAATTGAAATTGAATTGAAATTGAGTTATCATTAAATTTACAATAAGCCTTTGCCTCATAGCAATATTTTTATATTTGCGAAAAGCATAGTGGTTATAGAATCTCTAGAGAGTGTATGCAGCATATCGAAAATTAGTTTGGAGTGTCGGATGTCTCTGGAAGAGATTTCGACAAATTTGACGATTACGCTTAAAATATTCGCGGACAGTTCATTTTCGCTTTTTTCATTTTCTAAACATCTATAAACATATTTACTGAATATAATTAATTCCGGATTAGAGGAAAATTATTAGAATTAAGTATGAAATTATATTACAGGAAGTTTCTAAATAATTCAATATTACGGTTATTGCCCTCACGTCCCATCCATAATTCCAAATTAATAAAACAGGATATAAGGGTATATAAGAGCTGCAAAACTATCGATAGTCGGCCCACTCGATAGTATCAATAGTTTTTTTGCAAGCTATACTATAGTATATACTATACTAACGGATTCTTTTAAGTACTACTAGTGGCGGCAATATTAAAATTTAAGTGTTGAAACAAAAAATAGGGACACTTTATTTTTTCCATGATGTAATAAAATTGTACGTATTAAAGTTTCTTGATGGAAGATTAATGCTTATATATAGCGAAAATTGCTCAGACCATGAAGTGCTCCAAGACTAAAGTAATTAATAAGATCCAGTGAAAGAAAGTTGCAGAGACTATGGAAGGAAAGCGTAGAACAATTGTAAACTTTTAATTCCTACTTCAAATATTAATCTCTTCAACTCATCAAAAAGTCTCAAAAATGAACTTATTCTACTGTGTGAAGTCGCGCAATAAGAAAAAAACTTATGGAAGCTAGACTTACGGTAAGAGTCCTCGAAATTTATCATTCCGCAGCAAACGGAGCAACACCTCCAATAATTAGAATAATTAGAACAAAATTATATGGTCTGACGAAACGAAGATTAATTTGTTTGGGTCAAAGGCAAAATCCTACGTACGAACATATTTTAGTTACAATTCATACTTTATTTGCGTTTTATAAATAAAAATTTAAGAAACTGGTAAACTGTGTCCCTATGTAGCTATAAAAGTTTACAGACGGCTAACAACTTGCGTCTAACATTTTTTGCAAATGTGAATTTGACTAGACTTAGTGACCTCCGTATTTATTCTTAGAACTTGACGATAGTATCGCTAGTGAAAAAAAACTATCGATGGTCAGCCAAAAGCAAAACTTCGATGGCACTATCGATTGTTTTACAGCTCTAGGGTATATGCCATCTTGTCCCAACATTTTTCTCTAAACTTAACGGCACTTGCTGTTTTGTCCGTGAATGTTTTAAAGTAGGTCCTGGACATGAGGATGTAAAAAGTAAATGCATTGCTAATAAACTTTTATAAATCTTTGTGAATTGTTAAGAATCTCTTAGAGTCATCGGCCTTTCTCTTCACACGTATAAACAAGTGATATCGCTTGTATTTTTTATTAGAATAAACAGGTTAATGAAGTCATATGTTGCGATACCAGAAATATTTGATAAGATTTGTTAAGGAAAGTATTGAAACTACTTAGATAGCATGTAAAGAACCTAATAGAGACTATAACTGACCATTGGCCTTTTGATAAAAATGCTAAACCGAAAATCATATATTTTGATTCTGCTGCCAACTGCAATAATGAAGAGGAGGAGTTCTAGTTGTTAATGCCGTGCAATGGACGACTTAAGGTTAATCTTGCTTGGTCAAAAAAGTTTCTACGACAAGTACAGTCTTACTAGAGGTGGTGTTCACAAATTCTGAGCTTTTTTGAACTCAATTGGCTGGCAGAAAGTAGCCAAGAGATGTTATCACTTTGGAATATACTGAGATCGCTTACAATAGCGTATAGTCCAAAATGAAAAAAAAAAATAAAATAATAGGTTTGACCAGGTGAATTTCTCTTTCTCGTCAAAATAGACCTTAGTTTCAGCATTTACTTCATCATTGGACTTAAGTTTCTGTTCAGCAAGCATTCTCTTGAGATCTAAAAACAGTAAATATTCGCTGGGGGCTAAATCTGGCGAATACGGTGGATGGGTTAGCAATTCGAAGCCCAACTCATTCAATTTCGCCATCGCTTTATCGATTTGTGCATGCCCATATCGAGCCATAACCGCCAAAAAGACGTAAGCGCCATGTTTATCGATTTTCGTTTTTTGATAAAAATCGATAGTATTCGATCATTCCCACCAGCATACAAAATATTGGAGCTCGAAAATGTACCTTTGTGATTTTACAGCAAAAACAAAAGAGTCTTATGTACTACTCTAGAAAAAAATATCGAAAAAACCTTCTCCTGAAAATTTGTTTTTTGTCGCTTACGTCCTTTTGGCGGTTATGGCTCGATATATTCGTGTAAAGCGGTAAAAACACTACCACCTGATGTCTTTACAATGTCAGCTAGCAGCTTATGCACCTTCCATTTGCGATCGGTTATAAAAAAATCTTGATTTTTTTGATGTTTTCTGGAATAACAGCCTCATTTAGGCGTCGACTGCGCTCTGCATCATTTGTGCTGGTACAACCACGTTTAAATTCAGCAAACCACTTCCCTACCATTTATCTCGATAAAGCAGAGTCCGGATAATGTATGTCAAGCCATTATTTGATTTTCGCTGATTTTTTTTTTAATTAAAAAGCAATGCTTTACCAAAACTCGAAACTCACTTAAAAAAAAAAAATTTTTTTTCAATAACAAAAGTTATTTCACACAAAATGCTATAACTCACGAATTGCTGAAAAATTCATACACGTATCGTTTGAAGGTTAGTACTAAACAAAAATCATGTGGAAAAAATTCTAGTAATTCCGTCTATATGTCATCCTACGAACTTATTGTTTTATAACAAAAGCGTTTAAGTATAGAAGATGAGAATTGGGGTCATATTATAGACCAATTTCTTCTTATCGATAGTATCGTGCATTGACTTAAAAAATGCTTTAAGGAATTTTTTCGTTTGTCTACTGTGATACTCGTATAATTGATACTCGTATATCTTCAATATTTTAAAACCAGGGACCTACTTCTCTACAACATGAAATAAAATGTGAAATGTAGTACAAACATTTGGAAATTAGGCTAATAATAGTTTTAAATAGTTCAGGAAAGTTGTTTAACCTTAACCAAACTGATAGCATTTGCACAAGTAGACTTCTAACAGGAGTACCCGTGTGTGTTTGTAACGTATATTGCAGTTTTAAAGGTGAAATCTCACAAACTTTTTTAAATTTCGGTGGAAAAATTTGACTGGTTAAGGGTATTAACGGTACAAGCGATTATTTTCCTTAAGTTCTTTGTGGAAATTACAGTCTTCTATTATAGAAAGCATCGTTAAGTTGCTATTAATTTCAGCAAATATTGTATTACGCGCAGTATGCTCTGATAATGCCTTTTCCAATTTCCGATATTTGAAGTTTGTCTACACGATGAAAATGTGAAATTGAAGAAACAGTTATTTCCTTTTAATGGTCGAACCAGTTTTACTGAATATTGTATTTACTGTTGTGTAAGACAGCCAATAGCCAATAGGCAATATGGAATAAATATGAAAACAGATAAAAACTACTACGGCAAACGAATGATATAAGTATACCTCGAAGTCGTTTCAACAAAAACGAAACTCTTTTGTCTGTCGTGACTAAGAAGATTAAGAATGTGTATTTCCTATTAAAAATGCATTATACTTAAGGGGGCCAGTTTTTAATACTGAAAAGGAGGAGGTAAATGACTTCTAGAATAAAACAAAAGACGGAGAAGATGATGTGCAAATACAGCACCAAACACAAACAAATACAGGGTGCGCAAATTTAAGGTTAGGAAGTAAATTGATTGACAAATGGTGAAATGTCAAGGATTGAGCTATCAACCTGACAAAAATTGCGAAATTTTAACTATGGGACGCTGCACTCTTGAACAAAGAATTTTAGTTGTGAAAATTTACTATCAAAATGGTGAAAATTTTACTGTATCACTTCTTAAAATTCGAGCAGCTTTTCCTCGTAATCAGCCTCATTCCGAGACCGCTGGGCCTAAATTAATCGCTAAATTCGAGGCTCATATTACTGTTGCTGACAATAAATCAAAACCGATAGATCAAACTAGTGGCCGTAGTGATGCAAACATAAGCGCTCTACAGCAAAGTGTTGAGAATTAGTCTGGAACATTAACTCGTCGACGCTTGCAACAATTGGGCATCACCAGAGGAACTTTGCGAAACATTTTGCATAAAGATTATAAACTTAAACTCGTTCAGGAATTAAAGCCAGACGACCATTGTTTGCGTCGAACGTTTGTGAATTGGCTGCTTGAAAAACTAAACGAAAACAACGCATTTTCCAACAAAATCATCTGTTGTGATGAGGTTCATTTTCAATTAGGCGGTTATGTAAGCAAACAAAATTGTTGCATATGGAGCTCACAAAATTCACGCAGTCTTTAAAAACCATTACGTCCAAAGAAAGTGACCGTATGGTGCGGTTTGTGGTTAGGCGGCATCATCGGTCCGTATTTTTTGCGAAAATGAGCAAGTAAACGCCGCCAAACCATAATAACAATTTTTTTGTGGTCATAATTAGCTTAGCGACCTTTGGTTCTTGTTCTTGTATCTTAACACCGCTGGATTATTTTCTCTGTGGCCATTTAAAGGCCGGGCTTACGTGAACAAGCCACAAACAACTGACACTCTGTAAGACAAAACTCGGCGCTGTATTGACGAGATAAGAGAAGTTTTGTTGCAAAATGTTATTCAAAATTTAATGAAAAGAGTGGACGTCTGCCGACTTACTAGAGGTGGACATTTACCCGACATCATATTCCATTATTAATTCCCATATTTCTATTTTATTGGTATGAATAAATCTGATCTGAAAATCTGAATTTGTCAAAAGATATATGTCAGTTTACTTCCTAACCTCAAATTTGCTCACCCTTTATTATTCTAAGTTACCCGGGTACCCTTATCAGGAGGGTAAGGAATATTTGACTTTAGGTGGCTATACCGTCAGGAGGGTTAGGGTTAAAAGAGAAGTAATTTTTAATCTAATGCCATACATGTTATGGATCTTATTTATAGGAACTGATCAGAAAAAAAAAATTAGATTTTATCACAATAACGAAAATGAAAACAAAGCACGCGTTTGAAAATTTAAAAATATTTAGGGTAAGAAAATGTAAAAACTGGCTTTTAAGTACACTTTAAGTTTTAGGATCATTTAATCCTAAATATTAGAACTTAAGAGTATACATACCTCTTCATCAAAATCCATTACGTTTTCACCTGGTACGGCATATTTCTTATATTTTTTCTTATTGTTTAGACAGGAATCAATTAACGAAGTACCTTCTTTTGCTGCACTATCTGCTGATGAGTGTTGTTCTATGTGCAATTCTTGTAGCCTTGTACGTTTACGTTCTCTTTCGCGTTTCCTTTTGTTTTGATGATACAATAAGAGTTGAGTTAAATAGGAGGGTAATTCAGCATAAAAATTATTATTATTATGGTTTTTACTATTACTATTACTAGTGGCAGATTTACAATTGGCAAGATTGATATCAGCATAGATGATATTTTCTTTATTAATTTTATGACTGTGATTGTTGTTATTTGTTTTATCATTACATACTTTGGAACATTGAATAAATGTTATATATTTGTCAGTATCACCGTCACCATTACCATCACCATCATCATCAACAGCAATAGCAACATTTTTATTCAAGTCGTTATTTTCATCGTTAGCAGGGTTGTCATTAGCTGAAGTAGACTCAACGACGACAATACCATCATAGTTATGGTTAACGTTGGTGTTGTTGCTGTTGTGATTTCTGTTATTGTCATTGTTGTTGGTGTTTTGTTGTACTACATCATCAACTGCATCATTGCCTTTGTCATCATTGTTAACAATCTGTTTTTGTTTTTTGTTTTTTCCACTTTTTGTAACTGTCCAATGGTCCAATGAATGTAAACAAGTGTTTTCTTGGTTAAAGTCCTCATAATCATCATCATCGTCATCATGATTGTCGTCATTTTCTTGCTCTTGAGAATATTGTTCCTTTTGTGGTTGCTCCATCGTCTTTTGGCTGCCATTACTACTGCTACTACTACGACTGATGACAACAATGTCGTCACCATTTGTTGTACTGCCATCACCACCACCACCACTCTTCTTGATGGCATAGTACTCGCATAATTGATTTCTATGCTCATCCTTAAGAGCAATATACTCCGAAGAACTCTCAGTGATTTGATTTAAAATATGGTTGGCTGTTGCCAAATCTTTTTCAGATATTGCAATCGTTAAACTTGTAGGATTTTTCGAAATACACTTGCCCATTAGATTTTACACTTTATGACGATGCTTCTCCTCGGGCCACGGTACGGTGTGTGCCAAACTAATGATAATGTTAAAAAGGTGTCGCCCTTTTTACCAAAGGTACTAAATTGCCTGCTATATAAAAATGCTTAGTAAAGAATTTATTTTTATCTCTATTTCTCAATGCAATCAGCCTCGTCTTTTTGTTCACTTGTTTGCTTAAGAACTGATTTCGAATTGCCATAAATGATTGTTGCATTTGATTGTTGTTGTTGTTGTTGTTTCTGTTGTCTACTCATGTGTTATATGTTGGCGTTATTTGTAATGTGGTTGAGACTTAAAAAGATTTTTGGTGACTAATAAACTCTTGTTTTATAGAGATTCTGTGATGCCTGTGATGATTATGTTGTTGTTCCTGTTGTTGCTGTTGATATTACACAGCCAAAACTGATGTTTTAAAGACTTTTTGCTGAAATTTTATTTGTTCAACTAAAATAAAGATAAAAAAGATAAGAGAAACAAAAAATTAATTCTGAAATTATTATAAAAACTTGTAAGAAAATTACAGATAATATCGGAATCTGTGGCACCCTACATTAAAAATGGAATAAAGTTGCCTGTCATAGAATTTTATTAATTTTTAACGATTTTTAGCTCAAAAATAATAATATTTCCAATAGTTTTGCGTGATTGATTAAGGTTTTAATACCGCGTTTTGTAACAAAAACTTTGTTTTTCAATAAGGGTATATTTTAACAAAATATAGGGAATTTTTTAAAAGCTTAAGAACTTAAAATAATACAAGACAGAATAATTGTTGGAATTAAATTTTACTATAATCTAATAGATAATTTCTTGGCACTTTTTTTTAAATATAATTTCTGGAATATGTTTGCCGCGGCTTAAAGTTACATGGTTCATCGTATCAGTCAAATTTTTGACTAACTTCTCTAACTTCACTAAATCTGCACGTATGGGGGCAATGGAGGTTTTAAGTTTGACTCCAACGCTTGAAAAAGGTTATTTTGACGGCATAAACCAATGACTTAACGAAGCTTTATAAAAAGTAATCTAGAGGCGTTAAATCGTACGTACGAGGAGGCCAGTAAACAGGACCACTACTGGAAAGAAAGTTGTCACCAAACTAAATTTGCAATAAATCGTTTGTGTAGTGCACTGTGTGATTGTAAGTTGCGCCGTCTCGTTGAAACCATATGTCGTTGCTGTTTAGCTGATTTTCAGTAACTAAAACCCAGTCAGCATGGCTTGATAGCATTTGTAATTCACCACAAAGGTAACTCCTTCCTTATATCAAAAAAATAAAGACTAATGGTGCCGCCAGCATGTAAGCCGGACCAAACAGTCAATATTAATGGATTACATCCAAGGTAATTCATCAACGGCTTGAGGATTGTCCTCAAGAAATGAGAGTCATCCCTAAGCAAGAAGTGCTCTATGTACTTCTTGAACAGATTTACATTCTTAGCTGCCAAACAACCACAGTTATCGATATCGATAGCTCTGACGCAACTAAAAACACCCAAAATTATTTTTCACAATTACGATGTTCAGCAGTAAATTATGCATCAGTAGTAAAAGCTTTAGAATTTAGAATTTCTTATAATGAGCAATTCACTTCCAATCTTACCAGACACACAGCATTATCTTTCTTAGTGTCAGTCTTGGCTTTGCCGCCATATTCTAAGCTTCACCTGGCTTTGTTCAAGATCTTTATTAAGATTCATCCATAGATTCCGTAATCCCATAATCATTTACTTCAGAATTGGTTTGATTTCCTTTTGTTTTAGCACTGAGTCGAAAAAAGAAATTTGGTTCATTAAATTGTTTAATGTTAATTCGTGTGGCTTTATTCAAATAGTTTGTAATTGAATGCATACGATAGTTCTCTAGCAACGTTTAAGCTGCTTATGTGCCAATCATACTAATTTTTTTCGATGATTTCATGTCGTTCAGTTTTTATTGATTGGGCTACCAGAGTGAGGTGTTTTTTTAATATCAAAATTATCAGATCAAATAAGAAAAACCATTTTTCTGATGTTTGTCATATTGCAGCATCGTTTCCCAAAATTTTAGAAATTTTTTTATCAGTCAGCTACATATTCTTATTTTTTCACCCATTTTTAAACACGTAGATAACTTTTCACAGAATAATAGAATTCTAGTATTGTCCGACAGTCGTTTTTGAGTGCACTAATCTCACACCTCGCTTAGAGTAATCCTTCTGAGGTCGCACAAATTGCTCTAATATTTAAGATGGACCGTCATAACAAGGTTTTCAACCACAATAAAGATAGTACTTCAGTCCGGGGGCACCCTTTTGACGCCTTCACAGCAAATTTCTTTTCGTCAAGACGGTGATCCTTCCACTAAGAATAAAGTAATCCAAATTATAATTGACTTTCACGCTCCTTTTCGTTTCAATGAACTAGTAATAAGGTCAAGGCCTGTATTGCCAAAAGCACCCTCGATTTCCAAGAAGGAAAAAAGAGTAAAATATCGTCATCAGTGGACCCCCTTTCATGTACTCAGATTAACTCCGGTGTTAGTACAATTACTTATCATCAAGAAGTTTTTCAAGTAACGCTGCTTCTGAGTCAGACACTAGAAAGTTAATGTCTAAATCTCACATTTAGTGTTCATTAAGCGAAAAAATGTAGTATTTTTAGTTTAATCAAAAGGAATAACACATGAGCCGAAAAGTCCAAGTTCTAATATATAGATGACGCTAATTTTATTGGATTCACCTTTTTTTCAGTTAGTGCTAACCTTCAAAAGACAGCTGTTAAAATTTCATGATATTCTAATCAGTTTGTGAGTTACTGTGCTAAGAGGGACGCTACTTTTGTTATTTTCAGAACAATGGATTAAAAACAATTTCGTGTTTTAATTCTACACTGCTTCTTGATGAGAAAAAATACCGTTCAAGCGAAGTAATGGCTTGAGAAGTGTAATGAGCACTCCGCTTCATCAGATACAACAATAAAACGTTGGTTTGCTGACTTCAAACGTGGTCGTATGGACACCGATGATGCAGAACGTAGTTGACGTGCAAATGAGACGGTAACACCAGAAAACATAAAAAACTGACATCGTAAAGATATCAAAAAACGTGTTGCCTTATATTGCATGAGCATCTGTTTAAGAGAGTGGGAGCCGCGTTTGCTCACTGTAACCAAGAACGTGTTGATGATTCTGAAAAAATGGGCTATATGAATTGAACTTTGAATTTCTCTCACATCCGCCTTATTCGCCAGATTTGACTCCCAGTGGCTACATGCTATTCGCAGACTTCAAGAAAATGCTCGCCGGTAAGAAATTTCGTACGAATGAAGAGTTTATCGCTGAAACTGTGGCCTATTTTGAGGTCAAATATACAAAAGTGTCACTGAAATATTAGAGGGGCGCTGGAATGATTGCGTTGCTCTTGATGGAGATCAAGTTGATGAATTAATCTTATTTGGAACCAAAAAAAGTGTTCTCTTTTATATACTGGGACAAATGGCCCGAAATCTTAAATTAATAGGTTCGTAAATTTTTTCCGTACATCTTTATGTCTGACACTTGAGTTGAAAACTCAAAGCAATATATAGTATATATTACGTAAATGCTTGGGTCAAGGCCACCTTGGTAATGCTATACTTAATTTTTGTTATTAAGAGTGCGTATTGAACGGTGCTACCGTTTGGTTACATTTGAAATTAACAGAATCGAATGTTGTGGTAACAACAAGAACATTCGGAAGTAATATCAATTGTATATAAAAAGTAATATCAATTGTATATAAAAAGCGGCGCCTTATGCATTAGTTAGTTCAGTTATAGTTTTGCAGTCATAAAGGAAAGTGTTTGTGTATTAAGCGAATATTAAGTGCAAGATTGAAGTTGGAGATTGTAAAGGTAGTATTTTTTTGATTTTTTAATAATAAGTTAAGTTTAATTAGAGACTAATCTTTAGAAAATTAAAACAATAGATGTTTTTGAGTGCAGAATATTCAATTTTATCGAATTACTTTTTGTTTTAGAAAATGAATTCTAAATCGATCGGGGTTACAAACAACATAACAAATAAAATATATTCCCAACCCATGTAGTAGTACCGTTGAGAGTATAAAAATGTATAAAAACGTTATTTCATTTACGATTGTAACTATTTTGTTGGGTATTGTTCTTAAAATTTTTGTGTTCTGTTATTGTTGTTGTTGTTGCTGTGTTCTTGTAAATAAAATAACTTGTATTCCAATATCGGCGCCTTGCAACACACTCTATCACACAAACACACACACACGAATAGAGAGAGTAGCAAGCAATAAATGTGTTTTATATTATAGACTCGTAGTTGCATAAAATTGTTTGCTTATGGTAAATTGATAAGAAATATATGAACTTTGCAACACATTTAGACAAAATCACATACGTATAGTAGTGTGGTAGTCTTTATCCCAAATTTATCGATATTTATTTATTTAATGTTGGTTGATATTGCATTTTATTTTCAAGTATTTTTTGGTTTATTGTTATTTACCAAATACTTGGATTTGTACAATTTTAAAATTTTAAACACACACATCCATACACGTACACAGACGTACAGGGAAAGATTGAAGTAAAAGGAATACTGTTTTGGGTTGCTTTTAAGATAAGAATTGTTTCTTTATTTTTCGTTTATTTTAATTTATTGACCAATTTCTTTAAAAACCAAAAAAAAGTAAAAATAGTTTTAAAATTAATATCAGTTATAAAGAAACTGTTGAAAACTTATTTAACCACCAAGAATCAATCTACATACATATTGAAATAGCATTTAAAAATATAATTACAAATAATTTGTCATAATTATTACGAGCCGAAACTTATACTCTAAGATAGAAAGGAGTCTCTGGTGGGAATCGGAACCATAACACTCGTACCTGTAGACTGTCACACTGCACACTAGTAAAAACTCGGATCGTGAGCAGAATTTTCGTTGGTTCGCACGTGTTATGACTCGTGCTCGTGAGTTTTATTTTTTAATTCGTGAGCACGAATTTTATACTGCGAACGAATAAAAAATAAACAAAAAAGAATAGAAAACGAGCAAATCATTTCAATGAATGTTGTTTGTGTAAGGCTAAATGCGTAATACCATGTATTGGTATATGTATGTATATTTTTTTGTGTTGAGCAGAGATCAATAAGTATCACACACATGCATTTTTTATATTACAAAAAACAAATTTTACCAAAAATAATTGCTCGTTTCAACTTATTTTTATGCTTTTGGACTCGGTTTGCGTTACGAATTTAATTTTTAAATTCTCTTGTTTTTGGTTCTTCTCACGAGCCCTATTTTAAATTCTTTTAAAATTCTGCTCTCAAGAAGAATCGGTCTTTACAAACGAATTCAATTCGAGCACTCTTCCTATTCTGGTTGATAGTTTTCTTTCTATGAAGACAGTTTAAGAATTTTAATTCATGGGTTCACTTCGCTGAGGGGCATTGCAAGTAAACATAACTTTTGATTTTCAGAGAGACTAGCTCCCTTCTTTCCATAAACCGATATCTCTTGCTATTGGCTCAATGCAGCAGAATAGGGAATCTAATTGTGGATTAGAAAGAAGTGTCTGTCATTGTGAGATTAGGTACAGAACGGCGCAACATTAAGCTTTCCAGTGGCGAATGTGAGTGAGCTAGATGCAACTTTAAGAAGCCCTGCCGATGGAATGAGTTTTCATTTCAAGGACTTTTGGTGTAGTGGTCGTAATGCAGAGGAAGAGAAGACAACTTAACACATAGGCCGAAAAGTCCCGGTTTTAACAAAGAAAACACTTTTTGTTGTTCTTCAAAATTAGCTTTACTCATCAACGTAATCTAAATCAAAAGCAATGCATTCAATCCAGCGCTGCTCTAAAATTTGAATACCACTTTTGTATAATGATTTATATTTTGCCACAAAATAGACTCCACAAAATAATCGCTGGGAGCGAAGTCTAGATAATACGGTGGATGCAATTCGAAGTACCATTCGTGAAGCTTTGCCATTGTTTCAGAATCATCAACACGTTCTTGTTTTTTGGCCAACAGTGAGCAAACGCGGTACCCACTTTGAACAGAGCATTCTCATTCATACTCATGCAATATATAGCCAACAAGTTCCTTTAATATCTTTACGATATCAAACAATTTCAATTATCGACCATTCAAAACTATTTTATAGATTTTTTTATGTTTTCTGCTGTTACCACCTCATTTGGTCGTTTACTGCGTTCTGCATCATCAGTGTCTCTACGACCACGTTTGAAGTCAGCTAACCAACGTTTTATTGTTGTTTCCGATCCCCATAACACTTTTCAAGAAATTGCTTCGTTTGAACGGTATATTTCCCATCAAGAAGCAGTTGTGAATTAAAACATGAAATTATTTTTGATCCATTTTTCTGAAAATAACAAAAGTAGCGTCACTCTTAGCACAATAACTCACAAACTGATTATTAATAGAATATCATGAAATTTTAACAGCTGTCTTTTGAAGGTTAGCACTAACTAACTAAAAGATGTGAATGCAATGAAACTAGCGCCATCTGTGTTTTATCCGGGACTAAGTGTTATGTATCACAGTCACATTCTGGGGGAAGACCAAGATCAAAAAATCGGGGAATATGGTATTCTCTCTAGGGACTAGTTTAAGAAGCCAGCTTTATTTTGATTTTGTGTTGACATGAAAGAAAAGGACCATGCTAATTATGACAAAAATAGGATATAGAGTGGCTGAATTTAATAACCGCTCAACTGAATAATATAGGGTGGGCCATTTGAAAGTTTAAATTTAAAAATGCAATAAAACAAAAACGGTTTGAAATTTTGCAAAATTTATTTTTTTGTTGTGAAGTAAAATTGTTACGGTTAGAAATGAAATATTATTTCAATCATATGCTGCCGCAGCTGGCCTCACAGTACCACATTCGATCGGACCAATTTTCGAGAATTTTTTCGAGTGTATGGGGTCTTATCTCAGCACTGGCATCACGAGTTCTGGCCTTCAAATATTCAATTGTCTCTGGGTCGTAGGCATAACACTTATCTTTAACGGCGCCCCACAGAAAATAGTCCGACCATGTCTAATCGCACCTTCTTTGCGGCCAACTGACATTAGCATTTCGGCTATTTAAACAGTCGTCAAACGTTTGACACATTAAATCGATTGTGGCATAAGATGTGCTGCCAGTTGCACCATCCTATGGAAACCAAACATCGGTCACATCAATATCATGATGTCTCCGCTCCACACGCCGCACCAAAAGTCACTCGTAATGCGTGCATTGGCTTCTGTAAGACAACGTTTGAGTTTTCTGAGCCCCAAATACGACAATTTTGTTTATTAACGTACCTACCAAGATGTAAATGAGCTTTATTCAAATAGATGATAGTTTTTTATTTTTTTTTATTTTTTTGCAATTTCAGAACAATTGTCTTTGCTTTGGAAATAAATTTCCAATAAATCCCAACGTTGCTCAAGCGCAAATCGATTAATTTCGTTCAGTGGAGATAATATACTGAATTTTGTGACACAATAGAATGACATAAGTATTCGAAATAACAAATTTAAGCCGATATATATTTTCCGCCAAAAAAGAAGAAAAAAACATTTTTCTACTACACCAAAAAATTTTTTTTATGTATTTTATTTATTTACATAGCACTGATTATAAAAATGTTTATAAAGAATGAAAAAATTTCTATACAAAAAGCAACAACATAAAATTCATAATAAGAGAAAAAAAAGATCAAATTAATAATCTGACACTTCAAAATTTCCAAGTTTAAGTCAGCGTTGTTTTTAATTTAGTATTTGGTGACCAGTTTTTTATTCTTGAGAACAGCCTCTAGCCTCTTTGGAATTGGTTCCACTAACTTATTGCAATAAAAAGGGTCAATTTGTTCCCATTCCTATTTAAAGGCGATTTTTAACTCAGTGATGTTAGATATGAACCGATATCTTAATTTTTTTTTTTTTTTGAGATATGCTCACAAATTCTCTATAACGTTGATATCAGGAGCTTGTGGCGGCGTTTCCATAACACGGTGGCAGTTCTTGTGCCGCTGTGGTATGGTAGGTAAGACACCCGCCTACAAACCAGAAGGTCCTCGACCTTCTAAAAAAAAAGTTTTCCAACAGCGGTATCACCTCATAACATTAGCTAGTAACTGTTTATGTGTATTACCACTATTGAAAACTTTTCTAATGCATTTGCCGTTCGGAGCCGACGTAAAACCGTAGGTCCCTTTCAATGAGTCTAAAAAGGTATAAAGGCATGGTCAACAGTCCGGGATTTAACGTCCGTAGCCATCAATAAATGGGTCCAATAGTGAAGCGATTAAAGCGAAGCTGATTGCTTTATTTCCCGGGAGAACTGGGAATTAGTGCGGAAGAAGCTGATGGGAGTGTTTTGGAGAGCCCTCAGGGATAACCCTCAGTGTGATGATGTTGGATGGTATCGCGGGCGCGTTAAGCTTATGGCCTGCTCAAACGAGCGATCGGTTTTGCTTTTAAAGCAGGCGATCGTCATTTTAGGAAGCCTATGGGAGGAGTTTGATGAGATTTCACGTCGGCCTAGTGCCATTGCCCGAATTCCCGACTAAGCATCCGATAAGAAGAACATCCTGGATCTCATAGGTTGCGGTAACCCTGAGATCCCTTCACATCTTGGAGATCTCTCTGCAGCAGTGTAAAAGGACACTCCGAGACGAGCCAGTTGCGGAAAATCTTGGCATTATCAACGGCGATCCCTGGTTTTATTCAAAAGCCATGTGAAAGCTGGACCAAGAGCGGACAGGAGACCTTGAATGTCTTGCTGGACGTGTACTTTCCGGACAGTTTTCTTATGGGGGAGCGTCACGTGGATAACTCATACGATCATACCAAGTCCCACGACAGTGATATCCGAATCTGTAGGGATAGTCAGGCTGCAATCGGGGCGCTCTCCAGTGTTTACTCCACATCGCGACTGGTGTGTGAATGTCGGGCATCTCTGAACTAGATGGCGAGACATTCAGACCTGGAGATTATCCGGGTAAGGGGTCAATCGGACAACCTGCGAAACTTATAGCAGACGGACTTGCGAGGGTGGGATTTCTCTTCAGAAATGAGGAGATGGACAACTCAGTTGAGATGCCACTCTCCTCTTGCAGATTTATGGTTCAGCGGTACAAGTTGCGCAGGGCACAGCTACGGTGGGATGATGAACCCACGTGCTCTGTATCAAGGCAAATCTTGCCACTGTATGATCGGGCTCGCTTGGAGTCTATTATGGAGATGCCGCGACTTAGGTTGCGAACTCTCTTGGCTGTGATTACCGGGCACTGAGTGACTGATGCGCACGCTAGGAAATTGTATCTGCCGTTCAATGACTACTGTAGGAGTTGTCAGAATGAGGAAGAGGAGGAGACTGTCAAACACTTCATGTGCCAGTGCCCGATTCTTTCGGATATTAGAACTGCTTTTCTTGGCAGTCCGTTTCTGAATACCTTATCGGATTTGGCTGATGTGAATATCGGCTAGATCTCTTCTTTTGTGCATGCGTCTGATTTGTTCAGATCGGACCGGAACGCGGACATGTAGGTTGTTCTTTTTCTGGATTACTGATAGGTATCACAGTGGGATCAACATTTGACCCAGGTGGGCTGGATCGTTGTCTGGCTACCCGTCTAACTAACTAACCAACTAAGATTCTAGAGACTAAAACACAATCAAAACAGCGAATTGATTCGACGAAACGTACACCACAGAAGTCCACCCAAAAATATGATAACAAAACGATTAGTGGTGATTATTATTTAGAACCTTTTGATAGACTTAGTTACACTGCAACCGTAGTCGTAAAAAATCTTATTGGTCGATTGGAGAAAAAAAGCTAAAAAATAATGTTTTAAGGAGATTATATTGTGCAATAGAATGCATTATAACGGGTCCGCCATCTAACGTTTTTTTTCAACTAGTGCTTATTTCGTGAATGGTAACACTTAGCTCATGTCTGATTTGATAGATAACTAGTTTTATCCTTCCGCTGAACGAATATGGTTGTGTATACGCTTGTTTCGCTTCGCTGAGTGGGCCTGCGATCGACTTACAGAAGATGCCGATTTTGCCAAAAAAAATCATCTTTTCAGGTGAGGCTCATTTTGATCTTGGCGGGTATGTAAACAAGCAAAATTGTCGCATTTGGGGCACAGAAAACCCGCACGCATACATTGAAAAGCCGATACACCCAAGACGAGTTACTGTTTGGTGTGGATTTTGGTCCAGAGGCATAATTGGGCCATTTTTCTTCGAAAATGATCAAGAAGTGGCCGTTATAGTCAATGGCGATCGTTATCGGGCCATGTTGAATGAATTTTTGTTCACAAAAATTGAAGAGGAGGCTATTAGCAACATTTGGTTTCAACAGGACGGCGAAGCTACACTAAAAGCTACACCTGATGTTTTGCGCCCTTTTTTTGAAGATTGCATTATCAGCCATGCTATTGCATGGCCAGCCGAGGCAGCCATTTGAATGAAATTATTTTCCATTATTAACCAGAAGGTTGTACTTTCCAATAAAAAAAGAAATTTGAGAAAATATTCATTATTTTTTTTTATAGCATTTTCAAAAGAAAAAAAAAATTATTTGGCGGACCCAGCAAAGAAAATATTTCGTTTATCAAAAAAATTACAGATTTATTAAGCTTGCCCCATATCTACTCAAAACCAAGACTTGTACTTACGTCTAGAACTTAAACGGTTTTTTTAATATAATTTTGATTAGTTTTTTTTTCAGTGTATTTTTCAATTATTTGTTAATAACGAAATAACTTTGAAACAGTTAAAATCATCTTCTTGATATTGTTCACTATACAACCATATCCACATAATGGCTTATTGCGATACCAATCACACTTACACATGTTCTTCTGTAAAAAGTACTTGTATGTTTAAAAAAGTTGTTGCGAATTTTTTATTTTCATTTTATAATGACAACCTGGGAAATCATTGCTGTCCTAATGTATATAAATACCCCAAAGACATAAAATGACAAGTCGTCTTGGAATATAAACCATAACGGAGTGTATTTTTTAAATCGAGTAAAATATTTTCTTTTAGCAAAAAAAGAAGATTCACAAAAACAACTCTGCATTTACACTATATGAGTATGTGTTTACGAGAAACGCTGTGATAACTGACTAACTGATAATATTGTTATTCTACTACTACCACAACTACTGCTCCACCACTCCAGTAAGAGGAAATAAGAAATAACTAATAAAGAAAAGCTAAAATACGGAAAAATAAACATACTCGTATATACGCACTTACTGGACAAAACAAATCTAACTAATCGTGCAAAGGAGAAAAAAATTCTACAAAATTCAATCACATATACTCATAAACACGTGCGTAAAGAGTATAGAGATACAAAAAGAGAAAAAACAAAAGATTTTATCAGAGTGCCTAAGAAGCATGTATAAGAACTTTAGACAGAACAATGCATTAGTAGTTGTAAACTTCCTTAGTTTTTTGTGTTGTTGTTAGGAAATTCTAAAAAAAAACTACATATTTACACATTCATGTAAAATATGTACTTAAAGGGTAAAATAGGCAAAAAGAAAAAATTATTCACATGCATGGACACTCACACATACGTACCATATTTAGATAGAAATAAGGACAAAGTGATAATGTAGGCCCAGTAAAAGGAAAAATGATGCCCCACAATATTTCTCTGACACGAGTGCCGTAATAAAAGTTTTCCTACCTGTGTTCAAAAATATTGAATTATTTTACTTGCGATTTTATGCAAAACTCTCGAAAAAATATTGAGTGATTCTGAAAAGACTTCTTTTGAAGCGTATTATAGTCTTACTCATAAACAACAAGTACATTTCCACTTTCGACTATCGCAAGATTATAAATATAATTTAAGTTAGTTTCCATCATTCCTATAAGCAGCAAAAATTCTCATGTCTTTTGCAATAAAATTGTGAGTTTGTAGACTCAGCATGAGCGAAGCTTAAAAATTCTGCACCTTTTGGGCAGAAATAATTTTTTTTGAGATTTTATTTTCAAACATCTTCGCTTCATCTAGTCCATAAGCATATGTATCAATGATGGCCAACCCATTGTTAGACTTATATCTTTTACTGCGCAGTAATTCCTTTAAATTTGGAAACAAAAAGAATTCTGAAGGAAGTTAACGTAATTTTGACATAGTGACTACACAAAGTGCATCCATAGCTTGTGGTGATAGTTAGTTAGTTCCAATGAGACACGTATTCACCTGACTTAAGTCCTTATACTGACCCACTGTGATACCCGGAGAGAGGTGCATGAAGTATCCAGATCGACCTTCATGTCCGTGCTCGGCTTGAAACAAACCACTCAGATGCATGAACAAAAGAAGACAGTCCGCTAAGATTTATATCAGTCAGGTTCGGTATGGTAAGCAGAAACGGACTGCAAAGGAAAACAGTCCCTATGTATGCGAAAGATATGGACATTGACATAGGAAATGCTCCACAGTCTCCTCCTCTTCGTTATTCTAACAACTCCTACAGTAGTCATTGAAAGGCACACTAAGCTTTCTCGACCGATCATAGGTTAGAGACAGATTTGCCTCGTTACAGAGCAGGTGCTGTGTCCTGCCCGACAAGTGTCACAGAATCAGAAGTCTGCAAGAGGTAAGTAGCATCATGACCTGGTAGTCAATTTCCTCGTCGTCGAAGAAGAAAGCCATACCCAGTCATTCTATCCGCCACACAATTCCTCCGGATGTCAGAGTAATCATTCACCCAGAAAATCTCCAGGTCTGTATTTCTCCATACCAACAACGATTTTGAGTAGACACCCGATTGCGTCTTAATCGCAGCCCGGCTGTCCGTGCACCAGATATTATCACTATCTAAAGGAAATGCACTTTCCGTTCTCTCGATCTGTTTTTGTACAGACCCAGGCGTAATACACGGTTCAGGTGAGATGTTTGCAGAAGGGTTTGGGTGTACACTAATCTACCACGTCAGGGTCCATGTCCAAATTTCGCATGCCTTTGTCCTCAGTAAAACTATGCTCCTGGCGTCTTCAACATTATCGCAGATATATCTTAGCTATTAGATCCACCGGAATCCAGTTCTGCAATACAAACAAAACCGTGTGAGAGGTGAACCTAAGCGCATCCGTAATCATCAGTACCTCCTTACGTAGAACCTTGCCAGAGATTATACTTTATGGTAATGGAGCAACACTTTTTTTTTACAAATTGTGTTTTTATATAAATTAATACTGAATTTTCCCAGAAATTATTATTCAGAGCCAGCAATTGTTTTAGCTTTTTCAATGGAATTGATATTAAAAACTCCGCGTACGTCTCAATAAAAATATCGAGTATATTTTGCAGCTATCAAATATGAACGGTCTGAGTGAATTTGTAAACATGGAAAAAATTAGTTCCCGTAGCGAAATTCAATACTTTCGTACGAGTTGATAGTGCTCTATCAATTAAGATTTCCACGCCACAAACGATTACAAAAAATTGACAAAATGGAATTGTCGGTTAAAGGTGCGTGTGCTAGAGAGTAGTGAGAAGCAGTGCGCAAGGTACGTTCCGCATTTACTCAAAAAAGAACAAAAACGTTGTGGAGATATTTTAATCGAGTGTTTGGCGATGCTTGAGAGCAATAAAGCCGAGTTTTTGCATTTATACGTAATAATGGAAGAGACGTGGGTATATAATTTTACACCTAAAATAAGAGAAAGTTCAAGGTAAAATAAAGGTTGGGCTAATCATATCAAATGAAGATGCAGACAATTTGTCTGCAATCAATGAAATAAGATTCTAATTGCTTCATCATGCACCTTATTCATTAGATTTTGCTCCTTAGAATTATTTGATATTTCTAAACCTGTAAAAATGACGCGAAATAAAGGATGATGGTATCGAAACAAAGTAAATTTTTCTCAAATTTGTTGTATTTTCTTAGCTTTTTAACACCATAATGCAGCTTAGTTAACTTCTTTTTTAAAGAATTAGAATTTTTTAAACCTTGTTTTGGTTTTATATGGACATCTCCAGTCCCTTTGAGATGTATGTACTTAAAATTATGATTTTTTCTTTCAGAGCCAAGCCTGTATTATAATAATAATAATAGTTCCCATAACATTCAATGAAGGAACACTGAGACTTCTCTGAGTCACTGAACTGCATCCGATTCTATTTTTAAGCTCAGCGAAAGCGACCTACAGTTTAACGCCGACTGTGAACGTTAAATGTATTAGAGAAGTTTTCCCGTAGTAGTAATACAGGTATCCCTCGTATAACGCGCTGAAATTTCGACTTGTATAACGTGAAATTTCAATGAAATTTAATGAAAAAATGAAATCGTTTCTTCAGATAATCATCCATCGATAGAGAGATCCAGCAAATTTAAAAGACAAAGAGATATAAGGCTAGCGCCTTATTATGAAATCAAAAAATAACTTGAGGAAAAAAGCAAACAAGGTCTCATAACAGATTTCACAGTAGTAATACCAGTGAATGAAGCGCAAAATAAACAATAATGATGATTTTGAATGAAAAATAATTGTTTTCTGATTGTTTTTTTATTTTGTTTTTTTTCAAATAAAATTTAATTTTGAGCTGCAATATATATCTTTAAATATTTTATTTATATAACCCCAAATCTATAGAAAGCTAAGTCTTCTCTAACGCGATTTATATAATGCGGAATTCCCCTGGAACGTAACTACCGCATTATACGAGGAATAAGTATACTTAAAACCAGTAACTAGCTTATGTTATGGGATGATACTGCTGTAGAAAATTTATATTTCTATCTCTTCAGATGGTGTGGCCTGCCGAAGAAATTTTTGGTTGGTAGGCGAATGTCTTACCTACAATACTACATCAGCACACAAAACCTGTATTTTAGTTTTAAATTTTTAGCAATTCATATGATACGATACAAAAAATGCTTTAGAATCGATAGTTAAAGTAAAAACTATCGAGTGTTTTTTATGGGTTCATATCTTTGAGTTGGCAACACTGCTTTATTTGGCAAACGATTTAACAGCTGATAGTTGCTTTTGTTAATTTGACATTTCATAATGGATAGACCCACACCAGAGCAACGCTTGCAAATTGTTGAAATTTTTTTTTTATCAAAAGAATGGTTCGTTTAGATTGAATTTCCATTTAAAATTTTGTTCTCCGTTGGAACCCATAATGAAATAAGGATAATTCATAAGCTTTTGTCCACAGAAATTAACACTTTGATGCGTTTTATGAGCTGGCAGAGGCATTTAAAAAACTTCTGTTACCAATTTTCAGTAGATGGGTCTAAAATGTAATATACACTATAGCTTGCTTAATAGGTCCGAAGTCCGAATGATTACAAGCGATGAAAAGTAGATCATTTATGACAATAGCGTGACAATAATCATGGAGAAAGCAATCTGAAGCTTCGTAGATGGTAACAAAGGCAGGATTGCCACCAATGCTGTAATGCTGTGTGTCTGGTAGAATTGGATAGTAATTGTTCGTTACGAAATTTTATAATTTGGTTAAAGGACTGATTCTAACTTCTACCATCAACAAATAATGAAATACAAGCAAGCAATTCAAATAAAACGGTCGGTTAGTGAACCGGCGGAAACTCGGAGAATTTGGTTGAGAAGTTTCAATACAAAACGCAATTGGATCGGTTTTCAGGTCAAACCAAAAAATGGCGAAAAATTAGCGATCAAAACGACATATAATTGCTTTTAAAAAATCTAAGACAAAGTATTTAATTTTTGGACAAATTTGTAAACGAACTTTTTAGAACACCTTTTATAAAAATGTAATTATACATTTTTTAGATAAACGAAACTAAGACAAAATACGCTTCAAACGCTTTACGTTATCAATCCGCTAAAATGTTTAATAGCTATTTAAAAAAGGTAGTGTAAGGAGACTTTAAAAAATCTTGGAGAACTATATTTTTCTTGATTCTTGACAAGCTGTAAAAAATTCTTGTAAATCAAACGAAATCAAGGCCATCTGGTAGGCGTAGGTTGACGGTTTTAGAACATGATTAGAAATTTTTTCGTACCTCAATTAGCTGGCATGTGGCTGCGTCTACAATTGATTTACTCGAAGAATCTTTTAATGAAAGAGTAAATTCACATAATGGTTCAATTGATTGGCCACCAAGATAGTGTGATTTAAGTGCCTTATATTATTTTCTTTGGGTTTATGTAAAGTCACTTGTCTAGGTCGATAGAACAGACACAATTAAACCTGGAAATCAACATTCGAAGAGTTATTGGCAAAATATATTCTACAAAAAGTTTCTGAAAATTAGTGTTCCAGATAGCGCCAGTCATGGTGGCCACATGTCCGATATCATATTTAAACATTAATCTCATAAAATTTTTTATCCAAAAATCCTGTTTCATTGATATTAAAAATATATTTTTTTGATTTATTGATTTTAAAGTGCGTAACATCCGATAGGTGTTGTTTTTATATCTCAAAAACGTAACAAATATCAGTAAAAACTAAATATACTGCAATAGCGATTGTGTTTTTTATGGTGTTAACCTGCTGTTTGTTATACAGAATATATGCTTATATGTCTAAACCGCCTTATCTTAAATGGAAAGGAACGTCTTTAATATTTTACTAAAAAATATGGTGCATATGAAAACATTTTGCACTTTGAATAAGGGACTTCGAATTATAGTCGATCTGTTAACTTATTATTCAATTTAAATACGTGAGAAAATCAGAACTTATTTTTTTTAAGTAAGTAAACATGTTTTGTTTGAATTCATAACGAATTATTAAAACTTCATATGCATAACACATGGGCTGAAAAGTTCCTAGACAAACAGATAGATCGTGCGAGTTTTATTGCATTCTCTTCTATTCTATATTCTAATAATTTTTATTTTTCTCCACCACTCCTCTAGGTAGTATATTGGCTTTCCACAAAACATGTATTGTTTTGTTTTAGTTTCATTCATCACGTTTTCAAGCTAAGTAAGTGATTAATCCACTGTAGCCCCCTCCATATCGACTATGTAGTGGTGGTAAATATTCTTGCTAATTTAGTGGTGATCTTTACTATAGCACCGTAATATGTTTTTTTCAATAGGTGGCGTTTTTTTCTGATCATTCATCTGATGTTTGTCATCATTGCCAGAGGAAAGCTGGAAAGGTCAGGGGGCCTGCTTCTTCTTTATTTTTTAGATAGAGTTGTCTGGAGGGACAGTTGAAGCCTCTTTTTTTAAACACTCCAACCGAAATTATATATAAATTATTCCGTCATGTCATGTCCTCTGCTGAGGCTCGAACCTGGCTCGCTTGTGTTGTTATGAGTGCGCTCTAATCACTACACTATGCCACCCCATTCTATTAATTAGCTTGTAAGTTATTGTGCTAAAAGTGACTGTACTTTCTTTCTTGTTTTCAGAACAATGTATCAAAAACAATTTCGTGTCTTAATTCTGCATTGCTTCTTGATGGAAACAAATACCATTCAAGCGAAGCAATGGCCTGAGAAGTGTTTTGTTGACTTCAGACGTGGTCGTAGAGACACCGATGATGCAGAACGCAGTGGACATCAAAATAAGGCGGTAATACCAGAAAACATCAAGAGAAATCCCCAAAAGCATTTTGAATGATCGAAAAGTGGAGTTGCATGAGTAAGCTGACATCGTAAAGATATCAAAAGAGCATGTTGGCTTTATATTGCATAAGCATTTGACTATGAAAAAGCTCTGTTCAAAGTGGGTTCCACGTCTGCTCACTGTAGACCAAAAACAAAAACGTGTCGATGAGTGAAAAACTACATGAACTTAACTTCGAATTGCTGTCATATCCACCGATTTCGCCAGATTTGGTTCACAGCGTCTACTGGCTGCTCGCAGACCTTAAAAAAATACTTGGGGTAAAAGATAAATCGTTCTACATAAATAGTATTGAAATGTTAGTATTGTAATGATGGCATTGCTCCTGATGGAGACTAAGTTGATGAATAAAGTTAATTTTGAACAAAAAAAAACGTATATTCTTTGTTAAGACCGGGACTTTTCAGACCATGTATTAAGATATTTCTACTCTACTGTGTTATCATTTTCTACATCTTTGCGGTTAATGGTGTTGTGGTTTGTAATAAAAAAATAGAGTTATAAACGTATATGTATATAAAATACAAAAATAAAACACAACAAAAAATTGTATTGAAAATGAAAAATGAAATGATATTTATGAGCTGCTATTCACATTTCTACATCCTACATTACATAAGTACATACATATCGTATATTTATCGGTGAAAGTGTATATCTATATGAAGGTGTTTAATAGTACTTGTTTGATGATGTTGGTTGTTCGGTGTCAATAATTTTACATTCTTTAAGCTTTAGAATTACACTTATTTTCTCTTCTTTTTATTTTGCTTTGTTTTTAAGAAAAATTAAATGTGTGTTTACACAGCAACAGTCTGAAAGGCATAAAAGGACACTCTTTATGTAGGTGTGTAAGTGCATGTAAATATGCATTTGCGTGTATGTATGTGTATGTGCTTGTATTCCTTTCGTTAAAAATTTTTTTGTATTGCTTGAAAGGACAACGAAGAAGACGATGGTGATGATAATAATGACGACCGACGATGGTAGTGGTTGTTTACTTATTTGGTGCCAAAGGCATACACACCAATTTTACTTTCTTCATTCAAGCATAGAAGCGTAAAAAAACGAAATAACGCATACGAACATTAACGTTTACGTAAATGTATACAATTTTACATCTACATACAGACATACATATGTAGTCTACATTCGAGTATACACATGTATAGTAAGTAGTAAATATATATAAAGAAAAAATGCAGGAATCCTTTGGGTATTGTGTTTGTCAGTTTAAGTGAGTGCTATGATGCAAAAAATAAAATACAAAAATTCGCAAACATGTATACACATATACACTCAAAATAATAGTATGTTGTAAATGTATTATTATGTATTAAGAAAATAAAACAAAAAACAAAACAAAAACCATAAATGTTGATGACTTTTCAATTAGGTTTTATGACCTTTCTTTTATTTAACGTAATGGATACACAGTACTGTAGTAAAAAAAAACACATTTGCAATCTTATATATAAAAATGAATGTACTTGTAGGTATGGATATATAGTATGTATGTATGTTTCCGTAAAGTTTATAGCTAGCTAAACGGCTGAACCGATTTTCTTGTAATATTTACATTTTTTCTCTATATGTTTGGAAGGAACTATAGGACATATAAATTTCAAAAATTCCAACTGGGCGGTATTACGCCCATGCAAAGCAAACATATATGTATTTGTCTATATCTTTGAAATGGTAACAGTAAAAGTCTCTAAATTTTGTCTAAACAGCTTCATTGTCAACAAACATCATCAGTAAAAAATTGGGCGGAATGGGATACGTAGGCATGGCACCTCTCATACAAACTTTGTATTGATTTTTGTATATTTTAAGAACGGATAAAGCTTAAGTGTCTGAATTACATAAGTCCAATTGTCTTCATAGTCAATACATCAGTAAACAATGGTCGAAGTTGAATAATAGGGTGTGGCATCATCCATACATAGTAAACATAAATGTTTGTATACTTGAGAGCGCTAAAAGTAGAAGTTTCTAAATTTGGTTCAATACACATCAACAATCAATAACTTGGCGAGATTGGTTAAGTAAATATGAATTTTTTATGTGGAGCAAAACAATTAAAAATCTTCGGTATCTATTTACATCAGCCAAAAAGCGGAAAAGATTTGATTATTGGGTATTCCACAAAGCACACCGGGTAAAAGCTATATATATATATATATATATATATATATATATATATATATATATATATATATATGTACATACATATAGCGCGTGTTTTTTTACACTTACACAAGTTTAAATCATAATAAAACAAAGAAATATATTTTTAATATCCATTAAACAGGCTTTTCTGACAGTAACTCTAAAATATGATTTGGCCATATGGAATACCAATTTTCACAAACTCTTTGCTGCATATGCGACCGTATTTCGCCAATAACTATTAGAATTTTGACTTCGAGGTGTTCAATTTCTCAATGCTTTATCGACGTAGAAAAGTGACTTTACAGAACTCCAAAGAAAACAATTCAATGCAGTGAAATAACACGATCATGGTCACCAATTAATTTGATCATTACGTGAAATTACTCTTTCAACAATTTTCCTTAAGTAAATCAACCGCAGCGCACTCTGTGTGGCATGTGGCTCCATCCTGTTCGAATCACATGACAGCAAGATTAATTTTAGATAATTGAGGTATGATCAAATTTCCAATCATGCCCCTATACCCTTCACGATTGACAGTAATATTCTAACCATCATCGTTTTTGAAGACATGTGGACCAATGACTCTGCCAGCCCATAAAACTCACCAAACAGTTATTTTCTGTGGATGTAATGGTGTTTCGACAAAAGCTTGTGGATTGTCTACGCTCCATCAGAGAAGAAAACTTTGAATGGAAATTCAACATCAATATCAACTTGTGCTTTAACCCATTCGTCGAATTGGTGAAGCATATGACGGTTGCTTGGCTGTAAACCCCGCACAAGTTGAATCTTGCAAGCTTTTATGCCAAGTTTTTTTCGTAAAATCTATCTACCGTATATATATATTATTTTTATATTCTGTATAGAGCTAAAAGCAGATTCTACAGTGTCTTTCTGGAAGAATCTAAAGACTAACTTAAATGTTTGGAGTTGAAGCGGAAGTGGAAATAATTATTAAGAGAGGGGTAACGAAGCACGCCGGGTTTAAGATAGTATTTATATAAACATATATGTACGTATTTATTCACATAAACAAATATTTACTTGTATGAGTATGTAGGTAAATTTATCCGAGCTTTTGTTGACTTTATGTAATGAATAGGCTGACCATAACCTTAAAAACTATAGCTACAAAACCGAACCAGCAACAATATTAGTTAAAAATTATTTTATAATATTTTTTTAAAATCACAAGTTAGGTAGCCGAAAAGCAATAACCACACTTCTTCGATTGATTACTAGGTTTCATTCAAAATCACTTCTAATATCGAATGGACCATGTTCATCCAAGTGGTTCTCGTTCTGTGTGTTAAGGAATTTTTGTAAGTAAAGTAAACAGCATTCTAACTTTAGATAAAAATAATGAATTAAAATTTATAATCTGCTTGCAATCCAATTGTCCTGTTAATCTAATTTTTCAAGAACTTTTGATATTCTTTCGTTAATGTTATGCTGATTTCCAATTGCTCAAAAGTTATTTGGTTGTTAGCACAATACAGGTAATTAATGTGCCACCAAAGAAAATACTTCAGAGGCGCGTAATTGCATGATCTTATCGCGAAATAACATCATATCAAAATGAATATAGAACGTAGCACATTACCTGCCATTGTAATAAATTAGTTTAAATTTTTTGCACCGTGCTCCCACATGGTTTCTATAAAGCATCTCCGTCTTATACGTTCCACCGCCCTTGTTTTTGCTTTTTGCCATTTTAGATTGTTCTGTCTGGATCTACATTATCGTGATACTGACGGAACTTCTTCGGATAGAGTGACCGATCCACACCCATTTTCTATTTTTTTTCCTACTCTATGTGGTATGAGTTCCTCTTTGGATACGTTCTGCAGTTCTATTACTTATGGTCTTAGGCCAGAATATTTTGCATTTGCTGATGAATACTTGATCTTGAAGCATGATGCTATCCCTGATAGTATTATTGTTTCTCAAGGCTTTAATTTTCTTAATATTTATCTCAAGCCCAATATTGCAAGCCAATCTTTCTACGTTCTCCAATATAGTTTTAACGGCTTACTGGAGATCTTATGCAAAAGTAAAAAAACCACATCTGCATAAACCAAATCATCGGCTCCTAGTTATTTCTTTACCTTTTTAACAGACTTTGCTCATTATGTCATCAAGCGCGATGGGTGAATAGCTGAGGTGATAGTGGGTATCCTTGTTTTACTCCTGTATTGGCGTGGAATGTTAATGGGGTTCTCCATTTAATTTTAGTGCTTTCCATATGGCATTCTGTCTGAAGGTATCAAATGCTTTCATGAAAGTAGATAATCATCTATATTTTTCTATGGGAATTATAGGACATTGGTTTTAACGTGATAGCCATATATATTTGTGATTTTTCATCGTTTATGACACTTCATAGCAGAATTATTATTATTATCATCATTCAATAATTTCTTAGAGATGATCATGCAAAAGCTCAACTATAATATGAGTCGGCTAGCTTAAAGGACTGTGTGAACACACAATCAAATGTTTATAACTATAATGTACTTAACAAACTTTTCGTCGAGATTCGTTCAGTTTCATTTGTTTTACATACGTAAACAGCTGTATGTATGCATATAATATAACAATAACAAAATAAACACGTTATGCAATGGATACTCGCTTTTATTCGTCACTGAAACAGCGACGATTAAACATGTGTTGCGGGTGTATGCATATTTTTTTAATTTTTAAACTGTGTTATTTTTCTGATTAAACTAAAATTTGTACACAAAATATTAACATTTTTATATTTTTAATAAAAAATAAATTCATCCAGACGCGAAGAATGCTAATTACCCATTCAATTTGTTTCTCAGATAGCAATTGTCATGTTCTCACTAACATAACTATTCAAACAGTACATTGTAGCCACCAAAAAGCTTATTAGGTATTTGACAGATTTTTCGTTGAGTTTTTATCAGTGGTTTAAGTAAACAAAAGTATATTATAGTTGGGCCTTAAGAGGTTTTAATTTCAAACTTTGACGACAGAAAATTCACGCTTAAGTATTGTTCGGCAGAGGCTAACAAATTCTTGATATTGCGGTAGTGTTGGCTTAACTTAACTCTTTCATTGAGGTGGTCGCGATTCGGTTTTGACGTCATAACTATATACTTATTCGTGATTTATGAAAATAAGAACTATAACTGACATAATTAAACAGTTCCAAAGCGGTGCTCAAGCGGTGCAGTTTTTCTAGTCAAGAATTTGCTATAAATAATTGCTCAGTAGTAGCAAACCAATGTGCCTGGTGAACAGCAACTCTTCTGGTGTTGATTTGGCGATTCTTCAACATTTTGCTTTTCTCCTCATAAATATTTTTATCAGCACTTTGAAGTCCCAGCTTCTAAGAGAATCTTATGTTATCTCGCTGTGCAAAGAACAAATTATACAGGCAACAGAATAACTATTGTACTCCATAAAATCGGATAAAAATAATAACTATCAAATGCTTGATTTGCAGAGTTTTTATTTTTACAGATTCTAGTAATCTAGTAAGGTCACGTTTAACATAAGTATTACTTGACACACAAATAAAACCTTAAATATCCCTTTCCCTCTCTTTTTATTGTTTGCAAATTCCTTCGGGTAAAATTTTTGTTTTTTTTTTTGCAAAATTTTAAAATTGCAAAATGTTTCTTTTTTTCTTCTTACAAGCCATTGAATTTTATTTAAAAATAAAAATGGTCACCCCATGCCATTACACACTCATTATGTGTTTATGATTATGTTTATAATGTAACCCATGGAGTATTGGTTTTTAAAGTATTTTTAAGAAACCGAAGAAAGACAAAAAATCGAAACTTAAAATTGTTTTTTAACGCAATGAAAGAATTCGCCAACGTGATTATTGACAGACTTAGCACTTGCAAACCCTCTTTGTAGGCTTTATGGAGGCATGTAACCCAAATTTTAATGTTTTATAGAAATGTTTTTATTACTCGAATATTTTTTCATTCAAAAGACCTTGGTAAAGTTATAAAGTTTAATTTAGTGAAATTTTTGTTTCTTTGAACTCCACCTAATGGTCGTAATGGGTTCTGTTTTTTTACTCTGGTTCTTTTTTTCAGAAAATTACTGCAATTTTCCATTTAATGACTTTTTAAAATATAGAAAATAATGAAAGGAAATTATGGACTTATCTTAAGCTACCCACTTTCTTAGGTCTTAGACTAAATGGGGGTTAAATTAAATGCATTAATGTCGTAAACAAAAATCTTTAAGTTTATTTCTAACAAAATTTGAAAAGGGTTTCAATTAAAAATAGGAAATTAACTTTTAAGTACAACTAAAATAAAGCAATTATTAAAGTTAGTTTCTATAATATAATAAAAGGTAGTCCATATCATTGTAAATTTATATTATATCGGATTTCTCTTTGATAGAGATTCATAACTTTAAGTCAGCAATACTACTTTATTTGATAACTGATTTAACAGCTAATAGTTGCTTTTTGTTTAGTTTGTTTTATCAAAATAATGGTTTTGTTCGTCAAACTTTTTTTGTTTTAAATTAATGGGTATGTAACTAAGCAAAATTGTCGCATTTGGAGTAAGAATAATTCATAAGCGTTTATCAAAACATCATTACATCCACAGATTATTACCGTTTCGTACGCTCTACGGGCTGGCGGAGACATTGGCCCATATGCGTTCGAAAACGATGACATGATTAGAAATTTTTCCGTACCTCAATTAGCGATCATTAAGCTTACGGACATGTGGTTTCAACAGGACGAAGCAACATGCATACAGTGAGCGCTACAATTGACTTACTCGGTAAACCAGATAATATTAAACTTGAAAACCAACATTCGAAGAATTATTTGCAAAAGTTTTTTGGTGTTCCAGACGCATGGTCGAAGTCATATTTATACATTAATGTCACAAAGTTTTCTAGCTAACTAAGCCCGTTTCATTAATATTAAAATTATACTTCTTTCGCATGTACGTCATAATAGAATAAAATTGTCTTTATTATACGAAATTTTAATGCAAATTGGAAGAAAAGGATAATATGTACTTTTTTCAATGTAACATATAAAAAAAGTATTTAAAATTGTTAAATAAAATAGTATTTATTAAAACTAAATTATTAAACCCATGTTTATGTAAAATAAAATATAATTGAAATACGTTTTATGAAATTGTTTGCATTAAAAATTTAATATAAATACACTTCAAAATCATTTTAGGGTTTATTAATATGTGGTTTATTTAAAATTACGTTATCGTTGATTAATTAATATAGGCGGCCAAACATGCTTGACCAACGTTTTGTTTGTGGGAGTTTAACGATAGAAAAATGTCACACACACAACTTTTTACCTTTTAATTGACTCAAACAAAATTTTGGTCAAACAAGTTTGGCCGTCTATCGTCGACTTAAACAAAATAGCCGCATATGGAGTTAAGCCAATTAACAACAGACCGTACAAACTCCATTACATTCGGAAAGCAAAATGGTGCGGTTTACGTACTGGTGACCACATTGGACATTATTTCCTCAAAAATAAAGCCGAAGCTGACGTTTCAGTAAATGGAGATAATAACTGTACCCTCCGCAATGTTATTTTGTTTCAAAATATGGATAAATTTGATACAGGCCAGTTGTAGTTTCAACAGTAGGGCGCTTTGCGCTATGTAAATGTCTACCACAACCACCAACCAACTTATCGATAGAAAGATTTGCGAAGGAATCAATAGGCATCCACAGTCGTGCTATTATTTTCTGTGGAGCCACGTTAGTCACTGGTTTATGTTGATAAGCCACCAACAATTGACTACTTAGAGGCCAATATTATTTGTGTTTTTCGTAACATATTACTCAAAAAAAACCTAAAATTGGATTTTAACAAGGGCGTAAAAACAACCAGTATTTACCAAAAATGCAGTCCGCATATAACAAATTTAGACGAGACTTGGAATGCTAGAAATCAGTGCAAAAGTTTTTGTAACGCACCGCTCAAATAAAATGAATAATATCCGTCAAATGGCACAAACTTGCAGCCCAAAGAAGAGTGTAATGATGCAATTGTTAGCACAATATTCTCCGGTAACAAATTGTATTAGCTTGCAATTGGTGTAATTATTTTTGTATGGATGCAAACGGAGACCTCTATGCATCGTTCGTACTTTGCTGAGGACGGCAACATAATGACATGTCAGAATTAACATCGGCAATGAACATTTCGTTGTCTCGTTGGTAGCTGACTGAGTTGCACTGCCTTCAATCAATGAGCAGCAACTAATTCCCGCTAGCAATGGTATGAGGTGATACCGTTGTTGAAAATTATCAGATGGTCTGGCCTGTAATTGAATTCAGGACCTCTTGTTTGGTAGGCCAATATCTTACCCACCATACACAGCGGCACAAACTAAAGCATCTACACAACTTTGAAAACTTTATTAAGCTTAATATTTGTTTTGGTATATTGTCAAAACTACTGAAAAGAATCGTAAAAACTAGCTACAGATTAAAGCTTGACACACTTAAAGCTCTTTTCATAGATTTAAGATAAAGATTTGAGTTATTGAAGATACATTATACCAGCCTACAATTGCTTAAGGCTTTCATACACTACAAACTTAAATAACAATTACATTTTATTTTTAAAAACTTAGCCATGCACAGTTTGGAACTATAGAATCTGTATTTATTATTGGGTATATAAGTTAATAATATCGACTTTTGTGCTTGAAAAATGCATTCATTATAAAAACAAAATTAACTAATATATTACTCAAAGTATTGTCCGTCGTTAGCCACTACTTTTTCCCATTTTTCTTGTAGCATATGGATTCAACGCCAAAAAAACTGCTGCTGTTTTGAGGTAAAGAATGAATCAAGCCAATTTCTGATACCCTGTTCTGAAGTGAAGCATATTTCAGTAAGGGCGTTCTGCATCGAAAGCGTTCAACAAATGGTAGTCAGAATGGGCAAGGTCTTGCTTATAAGTCAGGTGAGCCAAAACTTCCATCCACTGTTTTCCAAATAGTTTTTGACCGATCTTGCAATATGTGGCCGAGCGTTGTCGTGGTGGAAGATTATGGCCTCATGACTGGTCAAGGGTGAATTATGGCCGTTTTTCGTTGATTGCTGTCTTCAAAAAATCAATTTTGTTTGGTACAGGTCCCCTGTGATCGTCTGACCCAATTTCAACAGCTCATAATACAAATCACTCTTCTGCTCTCACCAAATACAGAGCATTACTTTGGATATTCGGCGTCGGCGTTGATTTGGCCGTTAGGCCGGGCTTAACATATGAGTTTTTGCACTTGGGGTTATCGCATTGTACCCATTTTTCATCACCAGTAACAATACATTGCAAAAATGACTTCTTTTTGTAGCGTTCAAGCATCATTTCCGACATGCAAAACCAACTTTCAACGTCTCTCGGCTTCAGTTCATATAGGACCAATTTCCTTACTTTTAAATGAATCTCAATGCTTTTAAACGTAGGCAAATGGCTTGTTGTGTGGCTGCCAATGATAATGAAAGTTCTTCTTGCGTTCGACAACAATTTTCATCTATAAATGCTTCCATTTCCTCAACTTCATCTCATCTTCGGCTGACCAGGTCTATCCTTGTCTTCTGTGTTGAAATCACCAGTTTTGAATCGGGCAAACCATCGTCCACAAGTTTTTTGAGTTGATGTATGTTGACCTTAACCATCGTTGCCAAGCCTGAAATTGATTTCCTATCAAATATTTTCTAAAATTCTACCAAAAATTCAAGTAAAAGATTTAAAAATTCATTTGTTAACTAAAAACGAAAATTTATTCAGTTACCCAGTCTTGACACACGAGAGTACTTTTTTGAAAGTACCAATACATTATACACTGCATACTTTACCCTAAGATTGTTTTGAGCGAGTAAAGTACGTTTATGAGTGTGACGGAAACCAAAAGGTTTGGCCCAACAACAAAGTATTCTTACATAAAAACTTAATACTAACGATAATGCATGGCTGTAGGCGATTTCGTTACAATTTGGACGGCTGAGGTTGGCATTTATGTTTTTATTGATAAGAGTAGGTCGCTGCACATATTTGAATGAACTTGAAGATAATTCGAGACAATCTCTAAATGGGCCTTTTGGAATCTGATACAAAGGTCGGGTTGACTGTCTCTGAGCAGAAGAACATAGAGTTATTACAGTTGGAAATTTTCAAGAAGTGTTAACATGAGTGAAACTTGTTGTTTATCAAATCAAAGCTACATTTTTTTTTAATTTATGTGCGGAATTTTCGATAGCAAAAACCTACCAAAAATGTAAGAAACTTGCAACAAACCAACCAAACTACCAAATTGTTTTTAAACAACGATATATTACAAATTTTGGTCCGATTAAACCACAACAGCAATGCTGACCGAAAGCTTCTACCAACAATCGATAACTTTCAGCAACCATTGTCTTCAAATGAAAGAACGTTATCAGTCTTCCCCGCAAAACATATTTTTGTAGACACAAAATTCGACATTATTATAGCGATTGAAAAAAATGTGTGTTTTCTCTTTGGCGTCTACCGAATACTGAATTATAATAACAGATGCTTACCCACCAAAAACCATATTTGTTATTATTGACACAAACCATATGTGATCGTTATGCCATATGTTGTCTAAATCGACATTATTAACTAGTATACCCAACACATTATTTTTTATTAATAAAATTTGTCTCTTCTATGTACATACGTATTCCCTTTAGTAATATTTGTTCTAATTTTGTCAATTCGAAGACTTTTTGTATAACATTTGATAAATTATAAATAAACCGAATTGTCAAAATAGTTTAAAATTTTTCTTTGACAACGATTTCTGTGTATGTATGTATATATGTACAACATACATACATATGCAAATATAGTATGTCGTACTAGTGTTCGTAAGCAATTTTGGTATAAAATCATATCATTTATCACAATATTTCTATCTCAAATATATTTCTTTCTTCTTTTTTAACGTCTTTATTGACATTATCGTTTTCATATTCAATTAAAAGTTGGCATTATCAAAAAATTTGTAAAAAGAGATATTTTACATGTTGCCTTAGTAAATAAATATATATACGCACGCATGTATGTGTATGTATTTGTGTTATCACATACACATGTATATGTACATATAAAGATATAAATATATTATACACCAACACAAATGACATTTTAGATTTCATATACAAACTTTATGTAAATCTTCAAATTATGCACATAAATAACAAGGATTAATGCATGCAACTCATACATACGCATACATATACGATCATACACATACATACATTAGTATAATGTATAGCTATTGTATTTGTATTGTAAATTTATATTACACTTTAGTAAAATACATGCATGCCTTCTACTCTTACATCTTATATACAATATGCCAGCCTGCATTTTATTAAAACTCATTCCTACGTGGTTGGGCTGATCAGTTTTTTCCGAGAGCGAAAAAATCTTATGAAAATTTTTGAAAATGCATATTTTTTTATTTTTTGTTAAAAGGTGCGAATAATTTCAATTCTAAAGCTTTATGAGTGCAAATAATATTTTTCAAATTTTCTATCTAGAATTTGATAAAAATATTTATAAAATTACTGAAAGTTGGCTATAAAGTGGATAATAACTCAACAAAGTCTAGTTGTGAGAACCGAGAAAAGGGAAAGTACTAGAAATAAAAATATGTACCCTGACAGGCTAGTAGTAGTGTCTCACTAAGGATTCCCATCAGGGACACAGGTCACCACGCCGAACATAATATGATCTTAATTACTATGTTCAGTCACTCCTCTAGGAAGCATATTGGCTTTTCATAAAATATCCATTACTTTGTTTCAGTTTCAGTAATCAAGTTGATTTTTAAGCTAAGTAGATGACTAATCTACTATAGCTCGCCCCAATATGCTTGCTAAGTGGTGATGATCCTTACTTAGCATTAGAATTTTTTCCCAGTAGGTGGCGTTTTCTTCCCAGCTGGGATTCGAATCTGGGCTATTCGTGGTGTATGACTGAGCTCTAACTACTAAATGAAGAAATTTAAAAAAAATACAAAATACAAAAGTTGCGAGGTCACCTTTATAATCAATTCCTGGGCTCAACTATGAAAATTGTAGTTCTTACATATGCACGTAATCTAAAACTCTGAAATTTTACTTTAAATTTAAGACATTTTTTTTTTACCAATTTCGGTCTTAATTCGAATCAAAGATGCATAGGTGAATTACAGCATATTTCTCGCTCGGAAGATAAATATTTGTATTCTAAAAAGCTCAATAGGCACTTACGTGTCCATATGAGGTCAAAGATATATTGCCGTGTCTAAGACTGTGCGTACACTAGCTCATAAAACACATACAATTGCAACTCATACGGCTGGTCTAATTTCTGGATAATTCGTGTCCATGCGGTTTATACCAGCCGAAGGAAACTTACTGCCCACCATTGCTGACTTGTTTCTGTACTCACATAACTTCTAGCAAGATATTCTTATCGCCGAGTTTTATAGAATTCATTGGAGGCCTAATCTACTGAAGTTGCAGTTCAAAGCTACACCCTTAGGGTGAAGTACTGCCTGTTGGCTCAGAAATGATATCATATCAAGAGCGTTAGCAAGTCTGTAGGATGGATAAGCCACGATCTGGATATTTTTGTTTGCATTATTCCGGATTTTAAAATAACATCGCGCTATGCTCTTTTCCATAGTAACACTCGAGTCAAACCTCTTTGTTACTTCTAAATGCTTCTTGCGACACAGCGCTGTGAAAAGTGTAATCTTTGTCATCAAATACTTTGAGTGCTCTTTGAACAGCCTTTGATTTCCTGGTGTTCTCATAATGTTTCAATAATAATTACATTTTAGCTAGGTTGATATTAGACCACTTGAGTGTACTAAAAGAACAGATAGACCCTTGGTGACCTACAACCTCTTGGGTTTAAGTCACCAAAGGTGTTTTTGGGCTGCCTACCCATGGATAATCTACTGATGAAATGCATTGAAAATGTCTTTTGAGGTCTGTGGTAGTTGTGGAAGTGTTTTTTTAAGAAATTCGTCTAATAATGCAGCAAATGCTTAGATAATACAAATAGATATATAGTTATGTGAAAAATAATAGGGACACATTGAGATTTTTCCTAAAACCTTAAGAGAAAAATTAGCAACAACTGAGAAACGGCACAAAATTTGTTTGACAAAAAATGGTTCTTTACGTCATCGAAATTCAAGCAGACAATTGAATTTATAAAATCTTGTTGACAAATATTTCAATATAAAAACAAAGCTGGATTTTCAACTATTTTGATATAAGTATCCCTATTATTTTTTACAGGAATAATAACATATGTATACATATATTATATGTGTTGTTATGAATCCAATAAGCACAATAATCTTATGACACATAACTCCACAAATCTTAACGAATATCAACTAAAGCTTTTTGGATAATTTATTTAGATATCGTCACTCCTCTAGGGATAATATTGGCTTTTCATTGCTTTGTTTCAGTTTGATTAATCAAGTTGATTTTCAAACCAAGTAGATGATTAATCCACTGTAGCTCCACTCATATGATTGTGTAGTGGTGAAGATCCTGGCTAAGTGGCGCTGGTGATCTTTACTTAGCATTGTAATTTTTTCCCAGTGATGTTTATCATCATCGCCAGAGGTAAAAGCTGGAAGTTGTCTAGATAGAAGTTGAAGCCTTTTTATTCAACACTCAAAAAACCACAATTAAATTATTTCGTCATGTGTACTGTTGTGGCTCGAACCTACGTCGCTTGTGTTGTTATTCGTGCACTCTAATCACTACACCACGCCACCTTTAGCTGATTCAGATAAATTCCTTATTAAGCATATTACTCTGGGGTGTATAAATATGAATTCATTTAATTAAAAACTCAATTTCGCCCGTTTCATCGTTTCCCACTTAACTCAATGAGTACCCATGTCACGGTCATCTCTAAGAATGTATTTAATTTGTCTTTCAATTTATATCCTAAATAGAATAATCCCTCCCGCGTTGCTGGAAGCCTTTGTGTTGTGCCTACTTTTTTTACTGATGTGGATAGATAGCTGCGCTTTAACTGTTACCGTTCTCTATGCTTGCAAAATTCCATATTCTTTTTAATGATGGTTTCTATTGACTGTCAAGTTATTTAAACCAAATTTGGAAACTTCAACTCTAACCATTTTTAAGATAAACAAAAATTATTATTTAATTTGTTTGTATGGGTACCATGTCCACTTATCCGATTCCGTCCACTTTTTAACTGAGTGTTTGTATCGAATAAGTCATTTAGACCAAATTCAGAATCTTACCTTCCATTCTAAACGTTCTCTAGATATACAAAAATCAATATTTAATTTGTATGGGAAATGCCACACCCACTTATTGAATTTCGCCCATATTTCGACAGATAATATGTATTATTATTCTTACTACTACCGTTTTAAAGATATCTGTATATGTATATAAAAGAGGACTATAAAATGCGTTGTAATTGATATACTCTGAAATGCGTCAACCAATTTCGTTTCTTTACGAAATGACATAGCAAAATACATTTCAAATTCTTATGAATTCACCCACTCTAAGAATTTAAATCTTAACACAGCTCTTGATATGAGTTAACTGAGGTTTTGTGATGGCATCTAGACATCCTCAGCTGTAATGAATGCATATTGCTGTGCATATGAAGCAAATGCTTCGTTTTGTAGCCAAAAAAAAAAAAAAAAAAATATATATATATATATATGATTATTATGCACCTTCTGAAAACGCATTTAATTTATTAATAATTTTGAATTGAATCTCTTCTATTTATATGATTTACAAAGATTTACTTAAAAACTGCACAAAAGCCTTATTAGAGACTGACTGTCTATTTTGCCAATAGATTTTGATTTCAATTACAATTTCATTTTGAATTAAAAATTTATGAAATAAAATTAATTAGAATATTAAATAATAACACAAGGGTTTTAGTATTTATTTGCTAAAATAAGACAAACGAAACTTTAACACATAGTTCTTAGTCTTCTAAGATTTCATGAGGTAAACCTTTATAATTTTATCAAAATTATTTCAGATTTAATTTACAACACAAGGCGTCTATGATTAATGATGATAGAGAGCGAGGAGTGTGAGGCACATACAAAATATTCTGGGAAACGATGAATATGGTATTGGAAATTCTTATAAGTTTTCCTTATGAAAAAGTTGTAAAAAAATTTTGTATTCATATGTGGAAATCGTGGCTTAGAAAGATTTCCTTTTTTTTGTTATATAGGAAAAAGCTCTAACATAGCTGTGTATAGAAGAACTTTGAACTTGAGTCATTTGCTTAATGTTATTTATCATTTATGTATAATGCATTAACTCTTAACAGTACACAGTAATACAATGGCTATCTTCCTCAACGAATGTCCGGAGCCAAATGTTATATGTAAAGTAAAGTATGGTTAACCCTGCTGTTAGGTTCGGATCACTTTGGTTAAATTGGTTTTTTTTTCTTTGTTACAACTAGGAACGGTTTAATCAACTAAGCACGTCAGCCCAGTTGGTATTTTTATATTTTACTAGCTGATACCCAATTAATTATTATTATTTTAACTACTATCTTAGTTATCGTTTCTTAACTATTTCATTCTCTTCTGGTTCAAATCCAAATATTTAAGATATCCTATGATTCCTTTCGGAGGAACATTGTAGTATACGTACGTATATATACATACAGTGGTGGAACATAGTAAGAACACAGTTTAAAAGTTTATATTTCGAGGACTCTTACTTATAAGCCTAGCTTCCATAAGTTCTTTTTCTTATTGTGCGATTTGAAACAGGAGCAATAAGTTCATTTTTGAGGCTTTTTGATGACTTGAAGGGATTAATCATTGAATTACGAATTAAAAGTTTATCAAAACTCACAGTTGTTCCAAGCTTTCTTCCCATAGTCTCTGCGGATTTCTTTCATCGGATCGCAGTAATTTCTTTAGTTTTGGAGCACTTCATGGTCTGGACAAGTTTCGCTATATTCAGGGTGGGCAATTTTGAGGTTAGGAAGTAAATTTGCTGTCAAATGATGAAATGTCAAGAATTTAGCTGTTTTAACTACGGAACGCTACACTCTTGCACAAAGAATTTTAGTTGTGAAAATTTACTATCAAAACAAATCGTGGTGATGCAAACATAACTGCTCTACAGCAAAGTATTGAGAATGAGCCTGGAACATCAATTCAACGACGTTCGCAACAATTGGGCATCACCAGAGGAACTTTGCATAAAGGTCTTTATCTTCACGCTTATAAAGTTTAACTCGTTTAGGAATTAAAGCCAGCCGACCATTGCTTGCGTCGAAGGTTTGTGTATTGGCTGTTTGAAAAACCGAGCGAAAACCACGGTTTTTTCAACAAAATAATCTTTAGTGATAAGGCTTATTTCCAATTAGGGAGTTATGTAAACAAACTAAGTTGTCGCATATGAGGCTCACAAAATTCACAAACAGTTCGTGAAATACCATTATATCCAAAGAATGTGACCGTATATTGCGGTTTGTGGTTAGGCGGCATCGGACCGTAAATTTTCGAAAATGAGCAAGGAAATGCCATCACCGTGAATTATCTGCGCTACCAAGCCATGATAATTAATTTGTTGTGGCCAAAATTGGCTAATGTTGACATCAGTGACTTTTGGTTTCAGCAGGACGACGCCTCAAGCCACACAGCCAGCCAAACAATTCAGTTATTGCATTAGAAAGATTCTGGTCGCGTAATTTCTCGATTTGGCGGTGTCAATTGGCTGCCTCGTTCTTGTTATTTAATGCCGCTGGATTATTTTTTCTGGAGCATTTTGAAAGATGGGATTACGTGAACAAGCCACAAACATCTGACAATATGAATGGTTAAATTTGGCGCTGCATTGAAGAGATAAGCAAAGCTTTGTTGCAAAATGTAGTTCAAAAGAAAAAGAATTTGAGTTTGTCAAAAAAATAAATAAATAAATAAATGTGTTTTTAAACCAATTACTTCCTAACCTCAAATATGCAAACCATTTATAAGGATAACACTTCCATCAAAAAACTTAAATACATTAAATTTTATGACATATTGGAAAAAAATAACGTGTCTCTATTATTTGCTCCAACACTGTATATCGCTTTTACCAGGTATATTTTTTTTATTACCCGTTTATCCAATATTTCCCGCTTTCTGCCTGATATTGATAGATAGCGGAGCATTCATTGTTGTTCATATAAAAAATTCCATATCTAGCATGAATAGAAGACAAATAAACATTTAGCCAGTTGGAATTTTTGAAATTTATGTAGCCTATGTCCTTCCAGACATAGAGAGAGATACTGTAAAAATTTCGAAAAAATCGATTCAACCGTTTAGCTGTCTTTAAAACACAAACAAACAGACATTAGTAACATCGGGTAGCCAGATATCGGGCCAGCCTCCTTGGGTCCAATATTGATCCCACTGTGATACCCATATCATTAATCCAGAAAAGGAAACCTACGTGTTCGCATCCCAGTCCGAACCGAACCAACCAGACGCTTGCACAAAAGAATAGATCCTGCTGACATTCACATCAGCCAGATCCGACAAGGCATGCAGAAACGGACTGCCAAGGAAATTAGTCCTTATATCCGAAAGACTTGGACACTGACACAAGAAATGCTCGACAGTTTCATCCTCCTCCTCATCTTGACAAACCATACAGTAGTCATTGAACGGCAGACCCAATCTCCTAGTGTGCGCACCAGCCACCCAATGCCCAGTAATCATAGCCACAAGAATTCGTAGCCTACGTCGAGGCATACCCATAATAAACTCCGAGCAAGCCCGACCTGCCAGATTTGCCTTGATACAGATCACGTGGGTTCATCATCCCACCGTAGCTGTGCCCTGCCCAACATATACCGCAGGAACAAAAGTCTGCAAGAGGAGAGTTGCATCCCAACTAAGTGGTCAATCTCTTCATTTCTGAGGAGAGAGCCCACCCTTGCAAGTTCGTATGCCACACAGTTCCCCGGGTGTCCGAGTGACCACTTACCCAGATAATCTCAAGTCTGAATGTCTCGCCATCTCGTTCAGATATGTCCGGCATTCACACACCAGTCAAGATCTCGAGTAGACACCGGAGAGAGCTCTGATCGCAGCCTGACAGTCCGTTCAGATTCGGATATCACAATCATATACTATGTAGTACATAAAGCAGTCCGCTGCCATCTTTATCGCCGATACCTCCGCCTGTAAGATACTGCAGTGGTCCGGCAGTTTAAAGGATTTTCTCACCGCGTATACAGGAATAAATATACCGCCCTCAACCCATTCTGAGGATTTTGATTCATCCGTGCATATCTCAACAGAACCGGGTCCAATTACAGGCTCTGGTAAGATGCACCCGGAGAACATTCTATCCATGAAGGGTTTGGGCGTGCAGTAATCTATCCCATCAGGGATCGTATCCAGATACCTAAAGATGGCCGCATACCCGTAGACCCTATCCGTCCATGCCTCTGTCACCTTCAACCTTATCGCAGACATAGTCGCCATCTGCCTAGCCATCAGGTTCACTGAAAGCAAACAAAGCCATGAAGAATTGGACCTAAACGCACCTGTAATCATCAGTGCCGCAGAACTCTATCAATGATCCTGTGATATGTGGATTTCTCGGAGACATCCACCATACAACCGCACCATACATAAATATAGGCTTAACACGGTGGTGTTAAATATCCAATTGGAATTCCCAGGGCTTAAACCCCTGGACTTTCCAATGGCCCTACGACAAGTGTACACCGCAACATTCGCCCTTGCCGCCCTCGCACGTGTATTCTGTAGCCAAGATAACTTGGAATCCAGGATTATCCCCAGGTACACAGTTCAATACCGTGCAGACGCGGTAAGGAAATGGACGGAACTTTGTACCTGCGCATGAATAGTACCAATTTCGTCTTTCCCGGGTTAATGCTCAGCTCACTGTCAGTACTACTGACCAGAGATGTTTGATGCTTGCTATATTATGTCGAAAAATTTTCCTGACACAGCCACAGCAACATCATCCGCACACGCCACAGTCTTGGATCGATTAGAATCAAGTCTCACGAGCAAAGTGTCAACGGTCAAATTCCACAGGGAAGGGGAAGGAACCCCTCCCCTGTCGAGTGCCCCTTTCAGCCACCCTGTTGACGGTAGCTGATCCCATAGTGTAGACAACGATCCTGTTGATCAGGAGTCTCCCAATGAATCTTATCACAGACCAATGAACATTCAGTGCCACCAGAGACGACCTAATCGCATTCGGTGTCACATTGTTAAAGGACCCCTCTATATCCGGGAATGCCACAAGAGCATACTTCCTGTTCTTGAGGGCATTTTCAATATACCCCGCGAGTGAAGCACAGTCTCAACAGATCTGCCACTAATGTAGGCATGTTAGGACACAGATAATAGGTCAGGTTCTATCGTACTGCTAAGATGCAAGTCGACCAACCTTTCCAAAGTCTTCAAAAGAAGAGAAGATAGGCTGATGGGTCTGAAGTCCTTTGGACCCGCATGAGAGGTTTTACTCCCCTCTGGAATCAATACCACCCTGCACACGGTTCAAGACTCAGAGACATTACTTTTACGAAATTTTTAATTTTCTATGATGTAAAGGAAGATAACAAAATAAAAAGTTATACACTTTTTTAATTTTTATGATTTAAGCTTACAGAACAAGCGCAGATCATTTTTGTTGTCTTTTGCACATAAATTTTTCTGCGTGTGTTGCTTGATAATATTCTTGGTACACTGTTCGCATATGAAACCAATGTATGTTAGCATATTCATTTAAAGCAGTTATAGACTTGTATGAAAGAACTTTTTGAAAATAAACATATTGACAGAATAAACGTATTCTTTTTTCGAACTGAATCGATCAATATCAGTTTTCAATCAACCAGCTTTTTTTTTATTCAAAATCTTTAACTTACAAGCTCTTCAGTGAGATCCAAAACGACTCGCTCTATCTGATTTTTTCAGGCTGTTAATTTTTGATTTTCACGATATAGTTGAACTTTTCACACCTATCCTGATTTGGAATCAACAACCAGACAAACTTTTAGGTCTTACTTCGTTCGACCTGGAAAAGCCACCAACTGTCTTCGTAATAGTAGTAAAGTATTGAAAGATAAATATTCCAGCGATTGAAATCATGTTAAATTTATCTTTGTTCATTATTTATCTGAACATAGGGTGACCAAAACGTACATCGAATAAACTATTTTACACAATAAACACCTGTAAGAATTAGTATAGAAATGTATGAGCGCAGAGTTAATGTTTCTACATCTTTCGACGTTTGGCCGAATTGTTCATATCTTTCTAGTGATGGGGGAAAAAATACAAAACAGAACATAATATACCATGGCATCTGGAAACGGCAAAATTTGTCGGTCGACAGATTGTACTCCATTTTTGACTCCATAAATCTCCAATTGATCCATCATTCATTTTCTAAAGAAATGTGGTGTTTTGATTTCATATTAACTATTTTCATCTAAAGCCATACATATTGATATATTGGAGTGAAAGAAGAAAAGTCGTATGATAAACTAGATTACGAAAATTACAAATATAATTTAAAGTAACCCTGCAAACTGGGTGAATCACAAATAATATTTAGTATAACAGGTTTAAAGTTCATTTATTGTTTATATGCCTTTACCTAACATTAGTAAATTTTTTACTTAACAGTAGGGTTAAAAGAAGAAAAAACAGGCTTGTTCGATTCGTTAAAGTCATAAACTACTAACATACTACATGGAGTACAATGACAAATGATTTTTTGCAAAAGTTGCATATACAAAACAAGCAGATACTTTTCTTGGTTTTACTACAAGTTTTTATTAAAACAAAAAAAAAAGAATAATAAAATAATAATAAATAATAAAAACAACTAGAAAATATAAATGAAAATAAAAGTTAAACTATAACCAAAAGAAAATCTTGAGTTAATCGTAAAGAAGTTTTAAATGCGGATATCCGTTCATGAAGTTTTTTTCCTTTGCATAACTTTAACACAAAAAAAGCTGAAAAGAAATAGCTGTTGGTGAATACTATACATATGAATACGAGTGTGTGCTCAAGACCATATAAGCAAAAGTTTTGCTAAAAATAGTTGAACATTTTTCAAGTCATAGTTCTATTTAACTACTTACGAGTATGCGAAGAAGTTCATTAATCTTCTAAAGTAGTCATAGCTAAAGGTGGCCAATGAAATTAAGTTCAAGAATAAATTGCCTTAGAATACAAAGTGAAAACGTTTTTTTTTAACTACCTAAACCAACAAACAGGCCTGTACTATATTGTTATACGATAACTAATATATAATGTGATGAACTGAAAAAGTAGTGATCATAAAAATTCCGTAGAAAATTGACTTGACACAGTGCAAAAATTGGAGTGGAATAACCCACATCAACATCAACAATAAAGCAATGACTTTATTTGAAATGAAATAAGCATCTCTTGGAAACTTTTAATACGATGCTATGCAATGAAAGGGAAGAGTTTCGTCTACACAGCCATTGACACCTTTCGTTGCTTTTATTGATTGCCATTAGGTTTTCGAAACGCTTGCATACTCAGCTATTTTCAACACATTGTTATGCACTGGGACTTCTGGGAAAATTATCGACATAATCAAAGCACCACGATGTCACGTTTGAGCGACATTGTCACAATGATATTTTCATAGGTGAATAATAATCGTCGCAATATCAGTATGAAGTCGAAATTTGTATGAAAGTATCATAAATGCAATCTTCATGATGAATCTTCGATTTGTGAGTTGTGTATGACAACTTCATTGCAATGTCACTATACTAAAAAAAGCTGAAATTTAGGTACATTGTTTGTTATGAGTCAACTATATGCTGAAAGTTTGCGACATTGTCTGCTATAAGTCGATTAAAAGCTGAACGATGAAGGATTTTGTCTACTATTCTTCTGTAATCTCTAACCTAGAGAAGTGTTTCTGAGCGCTGCCTCTAATTGCTGTGAACTTAACACAAGGCTGAAAGGCCTCAACAAAAATAGTCTCATAGCTCACAGACATTGTAACTTGCAGAGGAAGCTAGACTCTATACCGTCAGAGGCATACAGAACGGCTTTACAAATAAATAAACGAAAACAAAAAATTATCCGACTCAACCTGTAAATTTGGGAGAACTTTTGCTATTTCGGAAACATCTTTATAGGGTCCGGCAGATCCAGTGCTAACAAGTGAAAGATATTAAAGCGTCTAAGCGTCTAATTTTTTGACCGACTAAGCCCCATAAAGCGGTCGATAAAAATAAATGTCTTAAAATCCACACTTTTGTAAGGCTACAAGTGGTGGAACACACCAGCCAAAGATGACATTTATTCTGGAAAGATACAATATTTTACGAAGTTTCAATACTACAGTTAGTGTTGAGTGCATTAGGCATCGTTAACTTATGTAACTAAAGTGGCCATATAATGGAATCCACCTGGAGTCAAAGAATTGAAAGACCAGCATATATTGGAAAATAAAGGTAGCAAAAAGCTGATTTGTACATAACCCTTAAGAGACAAAAAGTATCAACTAGCTTTAAATATGTGCAGATGAAAGAATGGCCATATGATTTGTTTTAAATTAAGCAGAGCTTTTTGATATCCTATATTTACATTGAACATTTTACAATTATCTCATAAAATTACTCTGTGAAATGTAATATAAATTGTAAATTAAAGACATGTATATGATGGGCCACTTAAAAGTTTGTATATAAAATGCAATAAAACACAAACTGTTTAAAACTTTGTCAAATTTATTTTTTGTTGTGAAGTAAAATTGCTCTGGTTAGAAATGAAATATTATTTCGTTCATATGTCTGCCCCGGCTAGTTCACAGCAACCCATTCGATCGGACCAATTTTCACAAATTTTTTCGAGTGTATAGGGTCGTATCTCGGCAATAGCATCACGAATGTTGTCCTTCAAATGCTCAATTTTCTCTGGTTTGTCGGCATACCACTTGTCTTCAACGGCGCCCTACAGAAAATAGTTCAACGGTGTCAAATCGCAGCATCTTGGCGGCCAACTGACATCATCATTTCGGCTAATTAAACCTTTGACGCAATAAATCGATTGTGGCATGAGATGAGTGCCAAGTTGCAACATCCTGTTGAAATCAAACATCGTTCACATCAATATCATTAAGAGCGGGCACAAAAAATTAATTGTCATATCTCCATTGACCGTAATAGTTGCAAAATATGAAATATGGGTCAATAACGCCTCTGCTCTACAAGCCGCACCAAACAGTCACTCGTAACTGCTGCATTGGCTTCTGTAAGACCACGTGTGGGTTTTCTAAGCCTCAAATATGGCAATTTTGCTTATTAATGTACCCACCAAAATGAAAATGATAAGATAAGGATAAATGATGGTAAATTTCCAATAAATCCCAACATTACTCAAGCGTAAATCAATTCATTTCGTTCAGTGGAGATAATATACTGAATTTTGTGACAGAATAGAATGACATAAGTATTGCCAGATTGGAGATAACCGCTGGTTCAAATTCAAGTCGATAGATGGCCCACTAGATATTTATATTACATGGCCTGCCAGGATTTCTATGGCCCTACGGATTTCAGTCGAGCACTTGTTTCTCAATATTACCAGATGACCTTCTCAATACATGGTCAGTCTATGTCCACTGATGACTGCCGATTTCATATTTATTTGGTCTACGGTAAGCTAACGAAAGTAGTTGGTCATTTGTGACACAGCACTCATTGTAGCACTTATTGTAGAATGTTTGCATCTTTCTTCTGGAATTTTGAGTAGAGATCCAGGTGGCATAACCATACAAAAGTATTGACTTGACGCTGCTTTTAAAGATCATCAGTTTTGTATCCGTCGACACGTTGTTTGCACGCTTATTCTGTGCAGATATTGAAATGCATTTCGGGCTTTGCTTATAAAGACCACAATATCCACATTAGAACAAACGTCTTTAATATGGTACTGCCCAGATATAAGAAAACTTCTACATTCTAGATTGTCTGCCTCTCAAGTATCTGTGGTGACTTTTCTTGCATTGATTTTCAACACGACTTACTTAAGAAAAAAGATGAGCGAACATACAGAAGTTATTTCATATTCCATCGGATGCCATATGGAGCAGTAAAAATAGTGTAGAAGATGAAACACAATTCTTTAATTTCTGTGCTCGTCTCGAGGGACGCATTCATCTTATCTGTATCGTACTTTGTTCTTTGCGTCCGTATTTAATTCTCTTATTAGGATTATAATTTTCAGCGTCAAACCATGTGATTCCCAGCCCATATTGTAGAAGACAGATAGAGAACGAAGTTGTTTTTCACAAGACCTTTAAGCGCTAGAACACTAGCTTTTAACATATACAAATAGAAAAATGGCTTTATGATCCCATGTGGATCGTTAAAGAAATAAGTAAGAATTCCAATTTCAATTTTTTCTTTTGAATTATTTCTCTTTTTTCAGAATTTTTCAAATCAATTTTTGTTATTAAATAATAACTATAAGAAATTAATTCCCAAGGTTAAGTCCATAGAAAACTATAAATTGGCTGTTAAGCAATTTAATATCTAACAAATTGACAAGAAGAGGACAATTTGAAACTAAATCAAGGCCGTCCATGCTAAACCACTAACAAACTTAATACCCAACTTAAGTATGTGACTGGACCAAGGGAATTTAGGTTTCAAATAAAGTAAAAAAATATAAAAAAATTTGATGTGACTATTATACCCACAACAGAACATACATCACAAGCAGAAATAAACAACACGGTTATCTTAACAAAAAAAATCAAAACTTTTGTTTTTCAGTTTTGCAAAAAAAAAAAAATATATATATTCAAACCCAAAACAGTCGCATAATCAGAGTTTGGGCAATTTGTAATTCAGATATTCTCAACAAAGACCAAAAATATTATAAAGTTTTTTAACAAATTGTGTTTTTTTTTCGTTTATTTCTTTTTTTCAAATATGTATTTCACATTTATAAGACACATACAGTGTATTGTAGAAATTATTAAATTTGAGTGACATTTTAAGTTCATTTAAAAGTTGCTTTTTAAAAGCCCAACCAAGCCTTCAGTTTAAGAAATAAACGACAATCTTGTTGGATTAAGTGCAAGTATAAGTTTCAAACATATTTTGTTGCTGTTGAATCCATTAAAAGCATTAACCACTAGACAAGTTAATATATGAGTATTGACTCTTTTCCTTTTTTTACTTCCTTTTGATGTAAATAAATGGAGTAGTAGCAGTAAGTCAATTCAATGCAAATAGTTTTAAGGTACTGACAAGTACAACAGTTTTAGCTTGTTTAGGCTTTAAGAAAGAAAATGAAAAACTACTTTATTTCAAAATCTTTGTTTTCATCAAAACTACAAGAACAAATTACAATATTTCTTTAATTGCACTATGCAAAAATTTTATTACACGAGCAAAAATACCTTGGATAGCCACTCTACTTTTTTGGTGCGCTATGGTCGCCTAACTATTTATCAAATACACTCTAATGCAATTGAGTTTGTACAAAAACAATTTTTGATGTTTTGTCTACGTGGACTTCATTTTGATCCGAGAAAGATGCATCCTTATTCTGCCTGAGTAGCTCTCATGAAACTACCATCGTTGAAAAGTTGTAGAATTTTGTTAAATGTGTCATTTATAAATGTTATCAGAGGCGATATATGCTCCGGAATTTTAATTAACGAAATATCTTTTAATATACCGCATCGAATATCACGTTATTTCTTACCATTCTCCATTACATTTTTGAGAGCCAATTATCCTGATGCTGATCCACTTAGAATGATGTGCAATGAATTCAACAATTATTACAGAGTTATTGATTCTTCGTTAAGTCCTAATATAGTTAAGAAATTATTAATTGTTTATCCTGATTCATAATTTATCATTCCATGTTTAATATAATTTGCCACTTTAACTGCAATTATAACTTTATTTTGTTAGTTTTAATATTAAAAAAAAAATTGGTCTTATTTCATGCATTATTTTAAATGTCTGTAAGGACTAGATTAAAAATAAAAAATAAATAAATAAAAAACTTCAAAAATCATCAGCATTTCAGATTCTATCGATAAGTTTTTTTTATAATTTTTTTTCTAAAATGTGAGATTTTTGTAGAGGCTGCTTCATACGTCTTATGATAACTTTGAAATGACTTATTTGATTTCGTTAAGCTTACAAGATTCTAAGTTATACCAAATTACAACAACAAAAATTTTATTTTCAAAACTAGGTACTCTCACTTTATTGGGAATAAGATATGATGTTTTTTACGATTTTCGTGAATTATGGTTTACTTTATTTTTATTATATACAAGATTGCGAATAAATAGTGAAACTGTTAAATATTTGCTGCTTTCTATTTTTTGTAAAATTTTAGAAATCAAAAATATCATAATTTTTTTCCAGACAAAAAAAAATAAAATTTGATTTTTTTTGTCAAAAACTCTAAAAATACGGGTTATATTAAAAATGATATTAGAAAGGCGTAGTCATAGTGATTCGTAGTAGTTTTTTTATTTAAGATACTTGCTTGTCATTAATTTGTAGCAAAGCGTGCGCTTGTGCTATACTAGTTTGCCTGCTGACGCATTTTGCTCTAGATCGTTGATTTGCTGATATATACACAAGTGCATCGCAAAGTGCATGAGGCAAAATTTGCAAATAAATGCAATTTTTTGTAAATATTTTACATAAACGAAAGATGTGAAAATTAAAGCGCATAAGGATATATTTTTGCGAAAAATGTAAGAAAACGCACTGCTTAGAGCACAAATCACAAAAATGCTACCAATGTAATATAAAAAAGTTGGTGAGAAAACCACAAATTTTACATTGACCTGCACACTCTTTTATGTTATAAGCCAAATATTATTTTTTATATGCTAACTACGTCTGAGACCTATAAGACACAGTAGTTTCTTCTCCCAAACGGTTTTAAAATTGATTTTTATTCGTTTTTGCTTTTTGTGTGAGATATCTTCATACTAAAGACTTAACCACATTTTGTATGAAGATCGTGGTTATATTCGTACAAAATTAAGATTTTTAAGAAATTGAGCCCAAGATTTCTCTAATACATGAAACAAAAATAGTTTTAAAATGTATGATTTTGTTGTTAAGAATCCGTAATATCAAGTTCACATTTATGCCATTGAAATAGGTATGACAATATAAATCCTATTTTAATGTATTTAAATTATCATATAATCATCTGAATATTTAAATTTTATTTCTTAGTTTTTTTTTAGTTTTAAATAAAATAAAAAACTCAATTCAATTATTATTAAAAGCCAAGCAACGGAAAAAACTTTCGACAATATTTTATTATTTGCGGAAGTTCCAATTACACAACAAAAAGGACAAATGACTTCCTATGGCTTTAATTGAGGTACTTTTTTTTCTATTTCTACTTTCATTTCTCTGTAAATACTCGTATAAAACAATTTTTAGCAAATGCTGAATTCTCTTGTTTTTTTTTCATATTCACTTCTATTATATTACAATGACATCTGACTGGTACTTGTGTATCGTAGAAATGATGAAGCGAATGTTAAAAATGATGTCGCTGATGACGACGACGACAACGACGATGATACAAAACAATGTTGACTGTCATTTTTAGAGTGAATTGTTAAAAAACAAAGATAGAAAGAAGTTGCTGTTAAAGTTATAAAATATGACTATAAAATAAAAGTAGAAAAAAAGTGCACCAAAAAGAAATATTTTTTACATTAATTTGCAAACGGAATGAATTATGTATTTGTTAAAGAAATAAAAAAATGTATCTTTTACTAACTTTAACATCTAGTTAAAAAACCAAAAATGAATTGAATAATTATTCGATAAAAGGAAATTTTTCATTGGATATACAGTGCCGCTTTGCACATATTGCCAGACAAGCTAGAGACATGATTATAAAAGTTGCTCTGTGCTGATGATGTGTTCAGTCGAATGAAAAAAAGTCTGTTGACGAAGATCTTAGCTGGATACAAATCAAGGCATTATCTAGAGATCATAGTTCATTTTTTACGGATTAATGGGCCTCTTATTCGGTGACGTGGTGTAGTGGTTAAAGCGCACGCATAACAATACAAACAACCAAGGTTCGAGCCCCAGCAAAGGACATGACGAAGAAAAAATTTAATTGTGGTTTCGAATGTTTAAAAATAAACAAAGGTTTCAACTTCTTCCCTCCAGTCAACTCCATCTAAAAAATAAAAATAAAAAATAAAAAAGCCCCCCTGACCCTTCTCGCATACCTCTGGCGATGACGACAATCATCAGACGAATGATCAGGAAAAACACGCCACCCCACCTACTGGAAAAAAATTACAATGCTAAAGTAAAGATCACCACCAATTAGCAACGATATTCATCACTACACTTTGTGGAAAGCCAATATGCTCCCTAGAGGAGTGACGGAGAAAAAAAATAATTAAAAAATCGGCGACACAGTAACAAGTGGTACGCTCGTATAGTTTTTCAAAATATGAAGTCAATTAGTTTTATTAAGCTTTTAAATGACAAAATTTTACATTATGTATTCTTATTACAATTGAAACAATAACACTAGTTTACACGATTTTTGTACATAAGTTAAAACATGAATAGGGGTGTTAATTTAGACCCTCTAACTATGGGAAAAATACTAAGAAATTTGGTGTTTTTAGAGGTAAATGTAGAGATGGAACTTATAAGTGGACTGTATAATAAACCTGTTCTACCCTGCTGTAGTTGAATACTTGTCAATGAATCCATAAAGCTTTTAATATCTTCAGTGGTTTGTAGATTCTCTTCAAATCATTGGATTACCAAGCCTCAGAGTATCAGTGTATAATCAGTATCAGCCTATAATTTGTACAAATAACATGAGAAATCCACTTTCTATCTTGATACTATACCGAAAATAAGCACTTCGAACATCTTTTGTGATAGGGCGCAAACAACTTTACCGATTTGGGAAAGTTCTAGACGATATTTTATGGCATTAAGTAAATTTTAGTTTTATACAATAACAAAACTAAATATTATTGCAAAATTATATTGATTAAAATATTTTTAAAGCAGCAAGTATATTTTGCTTATGTAAAATACAATTGGTTTAACAACAAAAATTTCATCTCTGAAAGCATTAAATAACTAATTGTAATTTTTCTGTGTACCAAAAACTCGATTCGAATTCGAATTTACTTGATATCAACTACTTAAGTAATACTATACTACAGCATGTAGGTTAAAATTGAAAATATAAAATGAAAATACGTATATGTGAACAAACAAAAAGTGGTAATTAACTACCCTTAATATGCTTGACAAGAGGTTTGTTCATATATTCGACCTCACCGGCCAATATGGTGGCGATATTGTTCATTTTGCAGAAGTTTTCAAATTCGGAACTAACATACTCTTGACCATTATCTGTTCGTATAGACTTGGGCAACCCAAGTCTACAAACTATTTCCTCCATCGCTTTAATTATTTTCCCAAAGGATATGTTTTTTAGGAACACAACTTCTTAGTATCGTGAGTAGTAGTCCATTAAAACCAGAACATACTAATTATTTGGCAGTGGTCCAAGTAAATCCGTTGTCACACATTGCCATGGACCATTTAAAAACACATGCCTCTGCATAGGGGGTGGATTAGATACTTGTGAAACAAGCAAGCAATAACGACAACTCTTTACAAAATTTTCGGCTTCCTTATCTTGAACACCAGACTTTAGCCATTAGGCTACGTTTCATGGCTGACTCTCTTGGGTGTCCCTCATGGAACACCTGAAGTACTCTTACACGCAACGCCTTAAGTATGTTACCAATAGACGAAAGCTCGGATCGGAACGGATAAAAATTACTTATTTTTTCCGAATCCCACGACTCATTTTAGATATGTGTTATTACATTTGGAATTTATTCACCTTCAGCACTTTACTTAGATCTGTCAGTGATTCCCAAAGACGAAATATCAAATATGTTATCTTCACAATTTCCCTCAAATGAACTCGTATTAGAAATTTTTCACAGCCTAGATACAGAATCCGCGATGTTCTCCTTTCCGGCTCGGTAAATTACTCTAAACTTAAATGCTTTTAAACGCAGCAACCACCTTTCTATTCTGGCTGGGGGCTTAGATGTTGGTTTCAAATTGCCTCTAATGGCTTGTGGTCTGTGACCAATTCCAATTCCAAACCAGCTAGATAGTAGTAGAACTTTTCCACTGACCAGATCAAAGCCAAACTATCCTTCGCAGTTTGTGAGTATGTTTTCTAAACGTCTGACAAACTCTTGCTGTTAAAAACTTATTATTTTTGGATCATCCTTAGAATCAAATTGTATAAGGACTGCGCCTAATGCAACCGGGCTAACATCAGCTACTACCCGGGTTCTCTTCTTTGGGTCAAATTACGATAAATTTGGAATTTGCGACAGATGTGTTTTAAGGTGTTGAAAAGCCGTTTCCTGATTTGGACCCCATACAAATTTTGTGTCCACTTTTAACAACATCCTTAGTGGTTCGGTGACGTCTGCCAAATCAGTTATAAATTTGTCAATATATGTAATCAGAACCAAAAAAATTTTGACTTCTTCCCTAGTGTTTGGAGCTCGAAACTCTGTAATGACTTTAATTTTTTCTGGATCTGCTGTGAAGCCCTTATCAGGAAGAATGCGTCCCAAAAATTTTATTTTTTGAGTTTTCCAGACGTACTTGTCTTCGTTAAGGATAAGATTGTTTTTCTTTAATACTTGGGAAAGATATAATTAAGACAATTATCACAGTTTAGTGGGTTTTGAAAAATTTCAGGGGCAGAATTTACAGCAAACATCAATCTTTTATATCTAAATAATCCTTTGTGTGTAATAAGAGTGGTAATTTCACGATTACTTTCGTGTAGTTCGAGCTGATGGTACGCACTTTTAAGATCTAACCTTGATAAGAAATTTGCATCTCTTAATTTTGTCATGAGAGAGTAGGCGTAGGATAATTTTCCCTCAAAACCGCTTTATGTCAGACTTTGTTGTTATTTAACGCTTCCTATATTATGCCTGAGAAATAAGCAGAACAAACAAAACATTTTATACCCAGGCACAACTTAATGTACCGCCAACTTCAAAAGCTTTTTTCTTTTTATTTTAATGTGCGTCAGTTCCACAATTGAAAGTGCGCCCAATTTCACAATTTAATGCGACTTTAGTTCCACAATTTAATGTGGTGTCGCTTCACAATTTAATGTGACTTTGGTTTTTCAATTTAATGTAAACCTCTTCCTAATCGATTTACTGATCTCTTTTGCACTTCAATTATTATTATTTTTTTGTTATTATTATTATTATTTCTTTGCTACGCCACTCAGATAGAAACAAACAATAATATAAAACACTTGCTCAAATTTTTTATATATAATATTTACCACTCGTCGCCATTGTAATACCCCTTTAATATATGGGCGAACACAGATATTCGGGGGTGTCATAGAATCCAAGTCAGTTTTATTTTTTGTCGTTTTTGAAAACCAATATTGAATTCATTTGGTGTCAGCAAGGTGAATTTAATAAGATGGTATTAAATTGAAAACGAATACAACACTGTAAAACAAAATTTCGGTGTGTCAATATAATGCAACACCGTAGTAAGGAAAAGTTATCAACAAAATACAGAAAGTTTGTGTTTTTTGACATACACGAATGTATCAGCTGTTGCTTACGTAGTAAATTAGGGCCACTTTATTAAATTCGCCTTTGGTGTCAGAAAAGCAAGTCGGTTTTGTTATTTTCGAAATTAAATAAATCCAATGTTGGAAACAGCTGTTGTTTACATTTGCGCATTTGTTTACAATTTTTATTAAATTTTTTTTGAAAAATATAAAATTTATTTATTGAAAATATTGAAAATTGCTATGTGTAAAAAAAAAATTAAGAAAAAAAAAATACGCATTTGTTGTGGTGTTGGACACAACAAAAAACACATTCTCCATTGTAAAATTCAATTTTTTTAACCTGCCGCAAGTTGCTGATATTTTTATTTTGCAATCTTTAACAGCTCGTCCACATTTTCAATCAATTCCAGTTTTCTCCTGCAGTCTTTATCAAAAAACGTGGCACCCATTGTTATCTGATTTCTGCGCCTTTTTAGTGTGTTCCTATTAAAAATAGATACATTTTGACGAAGTTGATAGTTATTCGCTTTTAGCACCTGCATCTTTAATTAATTGATTTTTTGTTTCCAGCTACCATACGAAGTACAATTTTCTGTAACTCGCAAAGCAACTAAAGTTCAGTTGCCAATCATAATGGAGCCATTATGGCGTTTTCTTTTCTGAAATAAAATGTTGATTTTTGATGCCCTAACTTTTTTTGCGTTACTTTTCTAAAAAATTTAATGCAAGAAAAGGGTGCTGTGTCTATCTCAAACTATGATGCCTTTTAAAAAATTTTGATATGTCTAAATTTTTGGCTACATTTTATGGCAAAGAACAAACGAAGTGCAACATTTTTATCGGAAAAGAAAACGCCATTAGATGTGATTACATTTATCTAAAACGCACTACAATTTAACAACAAAATACAAATTTATTTCTGATACACGTTTTGTTTCTTTATTCATTTACATCCTTATGAGGATTGTTTCATAATTTGGATACTGTACATGATTATGTTTATCCTTTATTCTATAATATAAACATATATAAATTTGAAAACCGATAGCTTTTAGCTGCTTGATTTATTTCCAATATCAAAACCAATAACAAGACATTCTGTGACACCTAAAACCGATACTTATTCAAGTTCGAAAACAAAACCGATAATCTTGAATTTCATGACACCAAATTATATTTTGCGTCGTTTTCGTTTTTTCGTTATTGGATTCTATGACACCCCTGATTATATTTAATAAGTGTTTTATTAAATTATATTTATTAACAAACATACTATATTTCATAAACATGGAACTTTGTTAATCCACGCACCACACTTACATATTCAACCACAACGTTGCCACCGGTGCCCGAAGAACACAAGATGTAAATCTGTGTTGTCACATTATCTAATGTCGTGATCAAGCGGAATCGGTTGGCAGAGAGAAAAGAATAAAAATGTGAATGTAATGATGAGAAACATCTTCTTGTGTGCGGTATAAAATTCATTAAAAAAAAACAAGCCACAAAAACTTACTTCACAGGAAGCTGACATGCAACTGAATGAATTTATTAGTCTCTTATTTGAATTTTGCTGACATTCATGAATACGTGTGAGTATTTCGAAGATGTTCGGCTCCCTAGAGCAGTTTTACGTACCATATGCTTACGTCCTCTTTTAAATAAAATTCATATAGATAAGCAAAAATATATGCATCTAATCAAGTGAGGGGATGTGTATTGGCTCTCCAGAGGTTTTACATAAGAAGGCATTTTTCTTAATAAAGGGAAAAAAATTAAATAGGTACCTAAATAAAATGAACCTAAGATACAATTTGATTAAGAAGAACTGTTTGTAAATCTTTACTACTGCGGCATAATTTTTTTTTACAAAGTTTATCTAATTTACTAATTATGCTCTTCTTACTACTTCTGAGCAAAAACAATATCTTTGCCATTAACCAAAAAAATACATTTAATTTAAAATTTCTATACTCGTACACACAATATACATACATATGTTTTAAACAACTCAAGCAAAACTACGCTGGTGTTGAAAATAACTAAAACTAGACGCACAAAAAGATTAATAAAAAGATTTGTCAAAAACTATCAACTACCCACCCCTATATGGCATTGAAATGAATTATTGAGTCAATACAAGTACCATATAGTTTTGTAAATATTTTTTTAGTTCAATGACTTGTCCTATTACAAGTATTGTAAAAAGAAATGTTAAAAAAGTATTATTATTATTATGCAACAAACGTTTTGAGTCGTATTTAATATGTAATTTTAAGACATCAATATGTTGTACAGCAAAATAATTGTAACATATGACGTGCGAATTTTTAATATATGTATCTATTTGACATCATAATATCCACTACATTGGTTGATTGGTTGATTTTATAACATAATTTTTTATTGAAAATATTAAATATACGTAAGGCTTTTAAATAAATTTAGATATGCGAGAGCGGGTCAATAAGACCGTGACTTTTTGAATAAACACAGATTTTTTGAAAAAAGAAAGCAAACTTTTCCCAACATCGCTAAGCTCTGTACGCATTATCCAATGTTTTTCCAATTTTTTTATCTCTTCCGGAAAATAATATTTGTTGACGTCATGAAAACAGGTATTTATTACTGAGATGATTTAATCGACGCCGACTCATTTCTTCAGGTCTGTAAACACAAAATAGCAACTCGAGGCTAATTATGGAGGAAAGGGGCAGATTAAGCTGCAATTAATAGGCTAATTTATAGATTTTTGCCACAGAAACCGCACTTGTCTGCACCCTTTCATTGTCCTGATGAAATAGAACTTTTGAAGGTAGTCAATATAGACTATACCGAGTGCATTTCTAAAAACTGACACTATGAATTTATTGGCTGACAAACCCACCTTGGCCTTCTTTGGCGCTGGTGTGTTGTGCTGCTTATCCATATTGCGGTTGGACAAATACTCCATCGAAGTTGCTACATGATTGCGTTTGTGGTCAATTGCGAACAAAGGCTGTACCTATCTCATACCCAAGTAACTTTTCAAAATTAAAACTACTGAGCCATGTAAATGCCTCTGGATGGTCTCGAGGAAACAACACTTTTTGTTTTTCTATATGAGGTCGTTTTTGCTTCAAATTCGATCGAAGAAAAACATTTTTTTTCGCTGAAACTTAGTGTTGCCGCCAACAGCTTTATGGCTTTCACACAACCGGCATCAAAACTACACTTAAAAGGAAAATTTCGCACAGGGTTCTGGATTGACAACTATTATAACGGGTGATTTTACAACAGTTTGGGTTTCGAAAATCAAAAAAAAAAATAAATTAAACAAATAAATAAATTGAACATTTTGCAAAGTGAATGAAATATTTATTTATGGCGATAAATGAATGCCTGACATTTGCTTTTTAAAAATTATTTAACGTAAATGTCTCCAGCGGCTACGCTGTACGTAGTCCATTTATGACTCCAATTTGGGCATAATTTTTCCAGTATTTTGACAAGTATCTCAATATAATATTTTCCTCCTCTGCTAAATTTGTGACTGGCATGTCTCTGTACACGAGAGACTACACGTATCCCCACAAAACATAGTATAGTGATGATAATTCATATGTAACACCGCCTTGTTGAAACCACCTGCAAGCCAAATCAAAATTTTCAATTTTGGGCAACAAAAAGTTAATACACTGACCGATACAGTAGCTCCTCTTCGGTACGTGCTCTTCGCATACGTGATGATGGATTAATGATTAATAAAGTGAAGCCGGTGCGAAATTTTATCACAAGAGTTTGAATAGATTGATTATTGCGACCATAAAATGGAACACAGTACGAATTCTTATAATAGAATTCAATGACAAAAGTTACTGAGCCTTTTGGGCATTGCCACCACACTTAATAAACCTTTTTTTAAACTAAAAAGCCAAATAACAAAAAAAAATTACCCGTTGTTAGAACAAAAAATAAGATTACACACTAACTACATATAGAGCTACACACGCTGCCAATGCACACAATATGTGTAACTGCACACATGGTGGTAACACTGCTGGGAGTATACCAAACGCTCGTTTTATATGCTTAGAAGTTTGAGACACCTTTAGCGCTAGTTTTTCCACGCACCGTTATTTCGCGATCAGATTTGATTGAATACATCCAGATAGAAAACTTCTTTTACTTTTGGCGTTATTTGTACTAATACGACTGCAAGCAGTAGTTGAGCAGTGTCGCATTGATAGTACTAAGCTCAATTTGCTCCCGTATTATAAAAAGTAGGTGCTGTAGTGGCTTATTATATTTATATTATGAAATTATCAATTTTGCTTAAACAACAATCATCTTCAAGAAAAAAATTATATATTTGTAATGCTACGTTCGCTTGATGCTTTGAATTACCTTGTTCGCTGTTTGAATTACATAGATGAATTACTCTATTCGTACGACAACTTTCTAAACGGTTTTGACATTTCTTCTTTTTCTATGACTATTTTTATTTATTGCTAAGTTGTGTAAAATGCTTGAAGAACTAAAAAATATTTTATATACGAGTATATAATATAAGGAATAATGTATCGAGTTGCTATTGTTTTGTTTGTTTATTTTATTCTAATTAAGTTATTATTATTATTTCTTTTATACTGGACAGCTGATAATGATAAAAATAAGAAATCCCATTGATGTTCTTATTAATTCACAATGAATTACAGAATTACTCACAATTCCATCGTAGAATTTTATATGATGATGAATGTAATTAGGTTCATAAATGGGGGTTGAATAAAAAAACTTTGTCGTGCGGAAATAGCATGAGGGCCCAATAGTTAATTTTAAACTTAAGCTTTTGTGTATTACAAATTTGAACTACTCCTTCTTTTAATACTTTAAAATAAAAGATGGCGTTAGTTCCTTAACGCAATTCATTAATTATGCAATTAAAATCACAACCCCTCTTCTTGCCATCAACAATTTTTTCTTATTATTTTTAAAAACATAACATTTTATAAATTTATTTAAATGTAAGTTTGTACACATTGCAAGTAATTTTATATAATTTAGGAAACGTTTTATTATTTTGTAAGTATTAAAGAGATTATGTGAGTACTAGCACACTAGACAAAATATTACAGATTATTAAGCACAAATTCATTAACGCGTCAAAAAAATATATATTTTTAACACTTATTAAATGTTTCCTAGTATTTAGTGTGTATTGAGAAAGGACTCATTGCAAGTCCTTCACATATTCACCTCCTTTGTGCAGCTGTACAATGCACACAATATGGATGGTAGTGGCTGGCGTTAATATCTTCTTCCTCCTGAATATGCATGTTGTTTGATGCAATATTGAAAGATGTGATTATTGGATATGAGTGATGTTACAAATTAAATTTAAAATTTGAATTTTTATTTATCGTTTGGATTTTAATGTCCTTTATAACCTTTTCTTAACAACTGTTGTAATTTTTAGAGCACGTTACTCTTTTACATGCTTGTTTAGTTACTTTATTGTTCAAAAAGTAAAATGACTCAGATATGTATACATATGCAAATGCATATACATACATACTTATTGGTGTACATCTTAAGAATTACATACATATATGTATTTTGTATGTTTTCATCTATTATTACTTCATTAAAATTGCACAAAAAAAAAAACAGAAAAAACAAAATTAAAAAGCGTTTTTAAAAGAAATTTCACTTGAACTGTATTCTAAGCGTAAACCTATAGTAACTTGCAAAAAAAATATTAAGTATGGAGAAGTTGTATGTAAAAGCAAGGGGGCGGGGGTTGTTTGCTCATACAAGTTAATTGAATAAAAACTGAAGAAGCTTTGCTTTACACCATTAAGTATAGAAACTCGTACTTAAGTCTCACATTATTCCTTTTCTACTCTTTTTGTTGTCTACATAAATAAGAAAAGTAAGAAAAAGCGTAATCATGGGTTAAAGCGGACTATATAATACCTTAAATTACAATATATTCTAAAATAATACTTGTAATTTCTACGACTTTGAATTTTATTTTAATATAAATTGAGATGAATCCTAACCAAATAAAAAAAAAAAAAAATAATAAAATTGAGACGAATCAGACTTTAACATGCACTTTACAATATTTTACAAACACCATTATAAATGCACAATAGTATAATCACTTATGATGGTGTAGGGTGTATATAAATTTACTTAAAACTAGTACATACTAAGAAACTGGCAACATATGTATGCCTTCCTATCGCGTAATTAAATTCTTTCTCTCTATCTCTTCAAAAGTTGCAAGTTACTTATAATTTTGTTGCAAACAAGCCATATGCCGCGTCGTTATTCATACTAATTACATAACATTTTACCCTTTATTTTATGCAAAAAAAAAAAAAAAAAAAATTGTATGATTTTATTGAAGAACAAACGATACAAAATATTGAGTACAATGTTCGTTGTATGGTATTACGAATAAATGGTGTAATAACGTCTGTAAATATGCTTTAAGTAGAACATAATTCTTAAGGTTTAAAAAAACGCGCCATAATTATGTGTTTAATTAATTTTTTTATCCGCTTGTGTTCATCCATAAAAATAGATACGTACTCTCGTTAGAAAAAAAGTAATAATGGAGATTATGTTTGCATAATATTTCTTGTTTAGAAAATAATTCATTAAAAATGTTGTGTTTTAAAATATTCGATTTTATATTGAAACAACTTTCAACAGTCTTCATCGATATAAATAGGAGTACTACATCAAAATTAAATCAACGTTAACAAATCTTCTGAGCTGAATAGTATTGCTTGATTGGTTCTAAAGCAATGCTCTTCGACGATTGCGGATACATTGGCTAATTACTGCAGTACGTCTTACGTACCGTTATTTTTCTATCTTGCTGGAAGGTTGCTAATGTAATGCTATATCTCTAAAATGGTTGAGACTATTAACCCTGAATATTGCCACCCAATGGCAGTTTGTTTACCACACTCCAGAACTATGAAGTGTACGGTTTCCGTTGGAATCGTTTTACTGTTGACTCTCCGAAGGGGAGAAAAGCTAGCTTTCTCAGAGATCGCACTATAAGAGTGATTATAAATGGGATCTATCTCTTAATGCCTTTTTCGTTCTTCTTTCGCATCCTATCTACACTTTCGCAGATGACAGCAATATTTTTCCTTCATATTCTTTTGATCATATGCCGAGTCTCTTGCAGATTAAGGTGAGAAGTCGAAATATTAACGACACCCGAAAAAGGTTGATTAAATACTCGTAAGTTTTTTTTAAAACACATAGACGTGGTGGTGATGATGATGTCGAGTCATCTGTGACAATGAGAACCAGAAAAATTTAAATTTTTTAAAATAATTTGATCAAAAAATATGATTCGTGCTCAGGAATTAAAAAATAAGACTCACGAGCACGAGCCATAAAACGAGTGAACCAAAGAAAATTCTTCTCACGAGCCGAGCCGTACTATGGCTTTAATGACAATGGCTACAATGTTCTTGATTGGCTGCCTTAGTCACCCGTTCTTAAAACCATCGAAAACTAATGTGTAGTTCTCAAAAAGACTATTGTTGTTACGCTTCGAAATGTTGACTAATGTGCAAGCTGTGCGAAATGATATTGACTCAAGTAATTGCGTTTATACGCTGTTATTACTTACTACAATATACTTGTGGTATTGTAGTTTTCTCTTGTACTCATACACGTTAGAATTAAAACATTGGAGCACTTGGTTAAGTCACAGCAAAATCAATGAATTAACAACAATTTAAATTTATAAACATTGAATAATCAGTTCTTTATGGTATACTATTAAAACTAGCAGAGTTCTTTAAATACAGAGTTCAATAAATTTACATAATAACCTAATATTATTAGTCACATTCCCTAAATGTGGTTAAGTTTTATATTTTCAGTTTTGGTTTTATATTTCATTATATAATATGAATACAAATATTCTTTTCTGTTGTTCTTTGTAAGACATTTTGGTTTTTAACCCTAATCAAGTAAGGAAAACGTTGTAGTGATGCTGTGATGAACTGGGCTGATTAGAGAAGTCGCCATCGCGTAGTATAAATTGTAAAAGTGCACGAGGATCCAACGACTTGTTTTTCGTTTTGCCGAATATCTATGCACCATTTGACCAAGCTTCTGTCGTTAGGGCGTGTCTTTGCTGCAACTCTATGAAGAGGATATCGAGTTTCTACATCACAAACCCAAAAAATTTTGAAACCGTCTTTGTCTGACTTTGATGAAATGTACTGTCGAAATTACACTTGCACTCTGAACGCCACCAAATTGTTGTCAATTGTTAAGTTAGCTCTGGGTATGAGATCGTAAATAGGTGCAAACTTGTTCTTTGTTTGGCATAGCGACATAGTAGACTTGTCGTCGAAACGTATGTATGTGTCGCAGTATTTTAACAAATCTCAGTTTTGGCATGCAGTCTCGGAAAATATTGCAATCAAATTATGGGTATCAGAAGTCTTCGCAACTCTTTATACCTTGCTTATTTAGACCAGAATTCAGCAATAGGCCATTAAAAACTTTTATTTCAATTTTGTCTACTGGCTGTTATTTCGTTTCCTCTGTCATGGGGATTAGTGGTCTTAACAATTATGTTGGCAACCTCTTCAACAAATATGTGATGAAGCAGATTTCCGGGTGGTAAAACTACTTTATAAGTTGATCCATAAATAATGTTTTTTCTGCAATACTTTTCGATTTCTGCATTTATGGACAGTTCCGTCTTGTTCGATATAATCAGTTTTAGTTTTCTATTCTAGCTCCATATCGATATCATCATCACCTTCGAATTTTGTAAAACTCATCTCAAATTCTAAAACAAAGCCCGCATCTCGTTACACTCATCACTAATATCTTCCTGATTTAGAGCTTGTTCTGAATAAATTTATGCAATTATGCTTTTATTTTTCACTAGTCGAACTTAAGGATGGTCCAACGAAAACGCACTATTTTAGTTGAAAATAAAACAAAAAGTTTTCAGAGAATTATCTGCATATTTTTTATTATGATAGAAGGATTTATGAAAATTATGTGTAAAACAAAATATCGGCCAAATATTCGCCACGGCTTCGGTGGCATACATCTATCCGTCGGTTTTGTAACAATGACCTTGAGGCATAATTGAGGTTCAATGTCGTAAATAGGTCTTGGCTTATTGACGTAATTTTTTCTTTTCAATATCCCAAAAAAAAAGTCGCATGATCGTGTCGACCAATTAACATCGTCATGATATTAGATAACATGGCATTGAATATCTCACGTAAAAAAGCCATTATTTCGTTGGCTGTGTGGAAATGTTACCATCCTGTTGAAATCATATTTCGTGCAGGTCCATATTCTCAATTTCTGGCCACAAGAAGTCCATTATCAGCGCTACACTGTTTTCCGCAGAACGAACTGGGCGAGCATGCACAGGTGTTTGCTGAAATTTACGCACAATTCTCCCGATTGTGAATACATTTGACTGATTATCAATTGTGTACCTCGCCATGGTTGAATTTGTCAAACATTGAAGCAAAGAAATGTCAAATTAACTTGGGCAAATAACTTGAAGTTAAGGTGTGATTCACAATTAACATCATGCAGTATGGTTGGACTACCCTTTATCTATAATTGCAACATTGTATCGGGTGTTTTTTTACAATTACACAAGTATGAAGCATAATAAAATAAAGACATACATACGTATATTTTTAATACCAAAGAAATGGGCTATGTGGGATAGAGAATTTTATGAAATTAATGTTTAAATATGATTTCGGTCATGTAGATGCCACGGCTGGCGCGTACAGTGTACAGTCCGAAACTTAAATTTTTACAAGCTTTTCACAACATATGCGTCCTTATTACGCCAATAACTCTTAGAATGTTGATTTCCAGGTCTTCAATTTTCTCTTGTTTATCGAAGTCGACAAGCGATTTTACATAACCCCCAAGAAAATAGCGTAAAATCGCACCATGTTGGTGGCCAATTAATGGAACCATTACGTGAAGTTACTCTTTCATCAAAAGGTTCTTTGAATAATTCAACTGAAGCGCGCGTTGTGTGTGATGTGACTCCGTCATGTTGGAACTGCAGATCAACAAGATTATTGCCAGCTAATTGAGGTACAAAAAAATTTCTAATCATGTTTCTATACCGTTCACTTGTGGATAATCCGCATTCCCAATGTAACAATTCTGCATATTGAAGAACAAAATTTTAAGTGGAAATTCAATATCAATTTGTGCTTTACAATAAAATGTTAAATCAAACAGAACAAAAATCAATTATTAGCTGTTAAATCGGTTGTCAAATAAAGTAAAGTCGACAACTCAAAGCTATAGTATAATAATAGTATTCTCTACTTTCTTATTAAAAATTAGACAAAAACTGAATATTAGCTTTTATTTTGTTATAGCATTTTTAATTTTTGTTAAAAAATCAAAATGAATAATAATAACAATTATAACTAACACTTTGTTATATTTAAACAAGACAATTGAAAGTAGGAATTCAAGGGGTGGAAAGAGCTATAGCTTAAATTTAAGGAAGTTATATACTTTTCAAAATAAATATTTGGCTGAGAGGCATATTTTGACTAGACTAGGGTTAAATTTAATAATGTGTTTTTCAAACGTAAAACAAGCATTTTGTTTTTTAAATATGACATTTGATTTGGCTTTAAAACCGAAAAGAAACAATTGAATGATACCATACTGTAGACAAAACCCACCTACACTTTTTGTAAAAGATACCACTAAAATTTGATCACTTCATCATTGACAAAACTTAAAATTTACCATTCGTATTAAAAGGAATAACAATAAGAATAAGAAAAAAATTAAATTTGTCGAAAACATATTGGAAATTATTCAAGTGTTAAAAATAAAGTAACAATGTGTTAACATATCTTCAATACATATCGAACAAATGAAATTAAATATTATTTTTGGTGTGAATGGCAGTCATGAGGTAAATAATTTTTTATGTAGAAATCATAAGCCAATGGACGACTGAAATGTTGAAATTGATGGCTTAATATAGAGAAGCAGTAGAAGTTTATAAAGTTATTGATAAACATATAGTGTATCATTTATAAATATGTAGATCACATTGCTTGAATCTTAAAATCTAACGTAGCTATTTAAAATAATAAGAATGTAAAACCATTGAATTGCCAAATACTATGATTTAACAAATTTGCCGTTTCCAGATGCCATGATATATTGCGTTCTGTTTCGTTATTTTTTCCCCCAACACTAGAAAAATAAACCAAAATCGAGTGAAATGGAAATCGAATGAAACTTCATATTGGTATAATTATTAAATCAGACAAGATTTTGATATGTTTTTTTATTAATTCACTTAATGGTCTTTCAAATAACCTCTTTGATTATGAAAAGCTTAAAATAATTGGCGCATTTAAGTTTCATTTGTCTTTGAAAATGTACTCGACTCCACTTTCACTCATTTTCGGTTTACAGAATATACCCGAATAATTGAAAATACATACACGTATGGGAGAGAAAAATTCGGGAAAAATTTGAAAGATGCAGAAAATTCTACTTTGCGCTCATACATTTCTATACTAATTATTACAGGTTGTTCTTCATGCAAAATTATTTACCTAATGCACGTCCTGGTCAACCTACTTTCCGAAAAATAATGAACGAGGACAATTTCAACTTGATTTCAAATGCTCCTCACTTCTACGAGACTATCGCTAGAAGGCAGAGGCAATACAAAAATAAGATCGCTTCTTTTCTAGACATCCCACATGTCTGTCGCTGGGAAGTAAATCGTTCAATGTTTTACAACTGTTAGAAAGATATAACTACACGGTGTGTTAAAAAAAAACTACCTGGCAAGTGATACTTTTTTTCTGTTTGCGGTGCCGTGCAGAACAAGTATCTGTTTTTGAAATTTTCTAAAAACCTCGAGTATGCATCAAGGTTAAAAAAAACCGGTGTTTTACCAGTAACTCGAGATTTTGTGGATGTTTTTAGAATTCAAAAAACAGATCCTGGTTCTACTCGATAGCGGTATCAGAAAAGTAATATCATTTCCCAGATATTTCAACTTCGTTCATTTTTGTCGCGCTGTGCAATTAATGGCTTTTTGAGTCGTTGATTTCTCGGCATTGTATGCCCTCAAAACATGCGAAGTATGGTCTAAAATTTTGACTGGGTATCGGTTTAAAATTAGGATAGGTGTTCAACCATAACCTTTAAAAAATCAAGTGAAAATAACGTTTTTTATCTCAATGAAGGCTTTAAAGGTCAAAGAGGGAGAAAGCGGTTAAAATTTGAGCTTCTGAATTTGGTTTTTAAAAGTGGGCGAGACTGGATAAATGGGCGTGGCAACTCATGTAAGTTTCTATATGTGAAGAACAAAAATTAAAGGTTACCTATCTATCGACATCATATATATATATATATATATATATATATATATATATATATATATATATAACTTTTATATATATATATATATATATATATATAACTTTTATATATATATATATAACTTTTATTCGGTGAGCTTTGTTCAATATACGTTTATCCAATCTTTCCCCCTTATGGCTGATGTGGTTAGATAGGGAACCTTTAATTTTTGTATATATATGTATATACATATAAAATCAATGTGTGTTTATTGGCATACTGTATACAGCTAAACAGCTGATTCTGTTGTGTTTTTCTGGAAGGAATTATAGACTATCTTAATTGTTTGGATTCGAACCGTAAGGGAATAAAATGAGATAAAATGATAAAAAGTGACAATAAGGATAGTAAGTTAAAATAATTAGTTAAGTTAATTAGTTAGGTTAATATAGTGGTTACACACTACATAAAAAAAAACATTGATCAATGAAAGCAGTATCGAATATATTCGATTTAAGCCCTAAGGCTGATAACCATTAAATTAAAATATTTCATTTACAAAAAAATCTGTCAATTACGTACATTTAAAAAATGAATTTTTTTTAAATAATATCGTGTATTGTAACAGATATGATACTATTCAAGTACTTAAAATACTTCTTTTTTTTTCTACACAAAAACATTAAGAGTCAGCGAAGCGTTCCACAACAACTTAAAATATGCACCAACAAAACTAGAATTCTATAAAATGATGAATGCAAATATTTGTATACCTGTTTTTCATGTAAATTCTTACATAGAAATAACAGTAAAATAATTATTCCGCTATATCAGGTAGAAGAACGCTGCTGGTAATTCTCATTGTTGGGCCATATTAAGTTCAAAATAAGAAAACTGAGTTACACATATGAATTACCATCATTTCATTATGAACGCTGTTGAAGTAATGTCAGATTGTATATTTGCTTACATCTTAAAATCTTTGGCTCGATTGTTCTCATTTTCCTATTTCTACTATACTGAATATGGTAACTAAGTAGCATTATATTCAGTAAAAAAAAATAGGAGCAAAAAATGCCTGGAAAATGTTACCATACTTCTTATAGACGCTATCGAGTACATCAATAATTTTTTTTCTAAAATTCAAGAAATACCTTCAAAATCTAACCGTGTACACTAATAAGTTAACAATTTAGCTAATATGAGCAGATTTAAAGTTTCTTACTAGATTTAAAAATAAGAGAAATAGGACTTCTAAAATATGTTCCTTTGAAGTTGACCTGTGGAATACAAGCAAGCACATTTTTCATACAATATTTTCCAAATTTTGTGAAACTGTACCATTTATGAATTAATTGAAGAAGTATGTTTAGTTATGAATAAAATGAGACCTCGTTTTCAGAAATCTATTGGAAATTGACAGAAAACGAACACAATTCACTTAGACTAAAACTAATGTTTCAGTATAAGATTACACTATCTAAGTATAGTACCCTATTCTTGTTAAGGGTGTGAGAACTGTTTAAGCTACTGTTTCAGCATTAGTTTGAATTTTTCGAAATGCCACGTTACACCAAGTCAATACTCTCTCACTGCGATTAAGTTTTACACTACAATCACCAAGTGTACTACTTAAGTACAGGGCTATGTTAATCACAAAGTGTGATTACAAAATGCTAGCTTTTGGAGTTATTCATTTAAAATCTCTTTGCAATTGATGCAGCATGACGGGTTTAAAATAATTTTAAAAATTTACTCCGTTATACGTCGGCTAACCTAATTAATTAATTTATTTGTCACTGTTTCATCTATAACTGAGTTAATAGCGTAGACAGACGACAGCGTTAATTTGCGTTAAAAACTCAATAAAGCAAGTTAAAATTTTACCTTGACTGACGACACATTGTACATTAAGCATACAGCTGTTTTTGGGACTTATACCTAGATCAAATGGGTAGAAGACATAAAGTACGATTAGCAGCAAAGCTGTTGGTGAAAAGTCACTATTTATTTGAGGAAAAAGCTAAAATTACTTTTGCAGAAACTGTTCCATTAACCGTTTCAGTTTTTGCAATTAAACATTAATTCACAATAATAAACATTTTGTCAGCAGTTGGTTGAGTGTCCACAGTGTTGCCAAATTGAAAACGCTAAATGCAGTTTGGTCAGTGCACACTAAAGAAGGTACTTGCGAGTCTACATATGTATATTTTTTGCTCATGCACATGGCACAATAAATAAGGTAAATGCATATCTACAACAATTTACACAATAACAAGAACAACAGTCAATTTGTTTTTTTTTTTTTTTTTTTTTCAACCAGTTCGAACGTGTCAACGACAGCTGATAAAGTATAGGGCTGCAAGACGTTTTGTTTTATCAGTAAGTACAGATTTTATCTTAAATGTTTTGAATCGATGTATCAAATAAAGGTAATATGTAAAAATGTAAAGCTGGAAACTGAAAACATGCATAAGCAAAAAAATTACAGAGGGCACACTAAAGAAGGTACTTGCGTGTCTACATATGTATATTTTTTGCTTATGCATGTTTTTAGTTTCCAGCTGTCAAAGTTTGTTTACTTTTTCTTCTTTTGTTTGCATTTTTACATTCGCCATTTTAAAAATTCAAATCAGGGTTGCCAGATTTAAAATTACAGAAATCAGAATCATTACATTTGTGAGACAACAGTACGTATCTAATTAAAAACTATATTAAATACGTAACGACAAATAAAATTTTAGAACAGTTTAAATAAATTTTTTAAATTAATAATTGCAAATGTTTCAAAAGATACCGTTATTTAAATGACGATTTTACTAAAAAAATATAAACAATATACAATGCATATATATTTCAATATATATAGAAATATGTTTATAGCTTTCTTCTCCTTTGTGTATAATTTTTCGTTTATTTTTTATTTTTATTTTTTTAACTCAAAAACATTTAGTCTAAAAAATAAATCAGTTAAACGTCAAATAACCGGTTCTTTTATTTAAATAAAAAAAATTCCTAATTCTTGAAGCGCAGAGCTGGACCACGTCGTTTTAGAAACAAGCAGAAGCTGATGGAGAGCTTAAAATTAAAGTGGCAATCAATACTAACAACAATTCTAACAAATCTCATAAAAACTATGCCAAAACGATATGGGGAGGCCATAAAAAACAAAGTTTATTATACAAAGTACTGAAAAATGCTGAAGTTTCGAACAGCTACTCAATGAGCTAATTTCGTTTTTATTATATTATTGGGTGAGAATGGAATTAAAGGTTTGTTATTATACTTATAATCTAGATGCCTAAAATAACAAAAAATAAATGTTTTACTTTGAATAAATCTATTAGTAATATACGAGTGCTTAGTTTGCTTAGATTTAGAGGAGCACTGTATGTAAATTTATGCATTACGTATTTAATAGTGTGTGTGTCACTGTGGTATGTTAGGTAAGAACCCACCTTCTAACCAAGAAGTCATCGGTTCAACCCTAGGTCACACCATCTGATAATTTTCAACAACGATATCACCTCACAACATTACTAGCGATTGGTTATGTGTATTTACGCTGTGAAAAACTTCACTAACTAATATATCTGCCATTCGGAACCGGCGTTTGTGGATTTTTTGGCTTTCAATGAGTCTAGTTGATCATTCTTCAGATATATAAAAATCAATATTTATTTACAGAAGATGAGAAGAGGTTATTTATGCTCAAGAGTGCATATCTTTTTCTATCTACCTTGGTTTGAACGTTTTTTGTGAGACGTATATATACAAAAATAATTAAATTTATACAAATAGTTAAACGATGAGCATATTTTCAATAAAAAATTATACAAACGTATAAAAATTATACTTATTTATTCGTGTTAAATTAAGGGGCTTATTCGGTATTCGAATAATGAAGATTTTGAAAAAATCGTATTCGACAAAACCAAAAAACCGGTTAAAACTGGTCGAATAATAACCGTCCGATTTCCCTAGTATATACCTATCAATAAGAATATTCACATCAATAATTTTAATTGAGAACATCTTGGCTATATAAGGGGAATCAATAAATGAAATATGAAAACCTAATTTGAATATACTCAGTTTTTCGAATTTATTAACCTTCATTTTAAAATACTCTTCGGTATAAGATCCTAATGATATTTTATGTCTATGTAAAACTGAGTACTACCTTTATTTGATACATCGATTCAAAAAATTTATATAAAATCTGTATTTACTGATAAAAGAACCCGTCTTGCAACCCTATGCTTTATCAGCAATCATTGACACATTCAAACTAGTTGAAAAAAAGAAACCAAAAACAAATAACCTGTTGTTTTTGTTATTGTTTAAATTCTTGTAGATCTGCATTTACCTTATTTATTGTGCCATGAGTTTGTTTTTGAAAATGAATGCACATTAAGATGTGGACAATTCACAAGTTAATTTGCATTAAGACTACTAATTCAAATTAACGCTGTCGTCTGTCTACGCTATAAGTTTCAATAAATTCTTATACTATATTCATATTATTAAAATATTTTTTTTCGGAACTCGGACGATTTTGGTCAATTTTGTTTTCCTTTTTCCTTTAACTACGGAATGGTTCAGCATATTATCTTAATCATTTTAAAACAATAAATATCTTATTTTTTCAAACTGTACCGATGTATGTAATTCAATATAAAAAAAAACTATCAAAAGTGATATTTTAGCCTTTTGAGCCCTTAACGAACCACTTCACCTGATTTTTTGGTTTTCCCATTTTTATATATATATATTGCGTAAAAAACAACATATTTTAAAAGCCATCAACTGTTCGTCAACAATTACATTTTCGTAACAGTTCTAAAACATTAGAAATTTAACTTCCCAGTGAACCCATATGTCCAGAAGAAGTAGTGAACTTATTATTGCTTTGTCTCTGCCTTCGGGCCATAGTATAGTCGAAGCGAGAAGCTCCATAGATCAAAATGGTCCTTTACCTAAGATTCGTAGGTTTTTTTTTGCAATATTTAACTCAGAATGGTAGGGTTTCTTTGAATTGAGTCTTACTAAGTGTAATTTGCTTTGTCTTGTGACAAATATCAATAAAATCCCAATAGTTTTTTTTTATTATTTTTCAATGAAAATTGTCACATGAGCTATCAAAAATCAAGTTTTTAATTTCAATTAATGGAAAAATGCAAGTTATGGTGCAATTCCCTTCCGCATATACTTATTAATGTTTCTCAAAGTTTTATATTAAACCGGATTTAAAATTGTAAGTAAATATTATTACTATGCATTTCAGTTTGACTTTTAGTGTAGGGTATTGTATACATTTTTTTTACAAAAGCGTATTATACATATGTACGAATAACATCCATAAAAGTAAACAAGTTTTATTTATTTTGCATCAGCGGCGGAATCATCTCTATCTTTTGGGACGGAAAATTTTTTGAGTATTAAGCACTGAACTCTTAAAAGTTTTTTCTGCAAAATAGAACAATTAAAATACATGAAACCGATCAAATCAGGTATAAGATACTTTACACTACAGCTTATTTTACAGTTTACACGAACTCACAGACATAGGAACGGAAGGAAGGAAGTGATATATTTTACACAATAACAAAAGTGATTGTGATTCGATTTTTATATTTATGTGTTGCAATCATTACCAAGCTACTTAGTGTACCTCAACCAAGCACATCAAATCCCCCTGTATCTACACCTAATTATTACACGGTGCAACAAAACAAAAATATTTCGGAAGTGATACTACTTTTTTGGTAGGCGCTGTCGCTTTTTTTCTTACCTTCGTGCTCTTATAAGCTAATAAATTTTGCAGATTTGGAAAGAAGAAACTTAAAATCGGCTAAGTTGTTACCTTATAAGTGCATGAAGGTACGGTTTTCCACCCGTAACTTACGATTTTTGGGGTGTTTGGAAAATTACAATAACAGGCTATTATTGTACTCGACAACTTTTATCAGGATAGTAATATTACTTCCCAGGTATTTGTACTTCCTTCTTTTGTCGCTTTATGTCATATACTACGAAAGTCTTTCATGGATTTTTTATACGTTCAAAAATGAATCGAATACAATGCTTAATAGTATAAATGTAAAACCAAAACTTAAGAAAATAATTATAACACAATTTTTGTTATGTATTTAACCACTTACCTATTATTGTACAGTACTTGAAAGAGCAAAATGTTAATTTTTTATCTAATCAGTAGCAAAAAAAATATATATATATATATTGCATAATTAGATAAATATGATCCATACGTGATAAATGCGGTAAAATATTTTATTTTTTCTATATTTTTTCTATTTTTTTTAATTTTCTCAAATAGGCTTTCAATAGATATTATATTTTACACACGTATTTTATAACAATGTATTTTTGTTTTTTATATCAAGTTTTAAAACTTTTTTCACTTCAATTTATTATTACTTTTATTTATTTCTTACTTTATTTACTATTTATTCATTTTATTTTTTTCATTTGTCTTTTCTATTAATCTATTCTATTTCTATTTATCTTTTTAATATTTCTAAACAAACTATACACAATATCTATATTTTGTTGTTGTTTTAAACGTTTATTGAATAGAAAAACAATTATAATCACAATTACTTTAACCAACAAAATAACGTCAACTGACTCATGAGTTTATGGCTAAACATCGATCAACTTTGAATCGCACTCATACTACTTATATTTTTGCTATTTTTTGCTATTTTAGTTTTTAGTCTCTGCCGCAGAGTATCTTATGGTGTAGCTCGTTATTACCACTAAATGTTGTTTTCTGTCGTTCATTGTTGTCATATATATATTTTTTTTTTTTTCAAAGTGATCGTTTCTCAGTTTGCCTTGTATTTAGCTGTTATTGTCATTAAGTTAAGACAATTAAGAGAGTCACCTACCTACCTTATCAGTTTTACGCAATCAAAGAGTATCTTATATTGTATAAAGTAGAAGTACTAATGATCTCTCCCTCTCTTTTAATTAGAGTACTTTTTTGTTGAAATTATCTACTCATATAATTTGTTAGTAGTCAAAGGCGTATTGTTGACATTATAACATATTAACCCATTGTAAAATCTAGAGATAACAGCCAAAATTATTTAAGAGATATTTTATAAATCTGAACTTAGATATTTTATAAATCTGCTTAGTCTGAAACAAAGAAATACACTATTGGACAAAATAAAGTGCTCCCTGCATTTCTGCGGTTATCATCCAAGATTTAGCATTTGCACTTTATTTTGTCCAACCGTTGGGAGGGAGCATTTTAATATATGTTGTTTTGCTACAAAAGTTTAATTAAATTATACAAGCCTTTATGTTTTTTACACTGAAATGTAAACGAAATTAATAAATTCAATTAATTTTTTAACAACAATATGGAGTTTGCCCTTTTTATCTCTGACGAAATATAACAAATGGAATTTACGCTCTATTTTATCCAATAGACTTTTTAGGATAGACAATTTTATGACATTAATATTTAAATACGATTTCGAGGCGCCATCGCGAACACCAATTTTCGAAAAATTTTTTCAGCATATGCGTCCGTATTTCGCCAACAACTTTTCGAATGTTGATTTCCAGGTCTTCAATTGTCTCTGCTTTGTTGACGTAAACAAGTGACTTTGCATAACCCCCAAGAAAATAATCCAATGAGGTTAAATCCAATGAGGCCAATTAAATAAACCGTTACGTGAAATTACTCTTTCATCAAAGGTTTCTTTGAGTAAATCAATTGTAATGAGCGTGGAGTGGCATTCGGCTCCATTATTAAAAAATTTTATAAAAACATTCAACAATTTGAAAGCGTTGCTCTGGTGTAAGTCAATGCATAATGAAATGTCAAACGAAACTAAACAAAAAGCAACTATCAAGATGATAAGTCGTTTGAGAAATAAAACAGTGTTACAAACTCAAAAAAAAAAAAAAAAACACCGGATATAAACAGTTTTCAGCATGTAACGTCTCGATTCTTTCTATGTAAAACTAGAGTAACCCTTCCCGCGTTGCTGGAAGCCTCTGTCTTGTATTCCTAAAAAATATATCTCTCATAAGAAAAATTTAAAGAAGTGCACACATTATATTGGCTGCTTCGGTGGAGTGGTTCTCGAGCTACATAAAAAATGACAAACAAAAAGCGCTTACCAGTCAAATACCCGCTTATTCAATCTCTTTCGACTTTCGGCTGATGTTAATACTTAACGAAGCTGTTAACATTATTTTCACATGTGTACTTCCATATGCTACGTCCACTTATCCAATACCGACCATTTTTTAAATTGTATTGACTAAAAAGTCATTTAGACCAAATTTGGAAATCAAAAATCAGTATTTACTTTGTATTGAAGGTACCATGACTACTTGTCCAATCACGTTCATATTTGCTGCAGAACTTAGTATATATGGACTGCATTTTCGTGACAAATCTTATTCATGTACCTTTAACAGAAGCAGAGATAGAGGAATGACCGCCTACAGCACTGCCTGTTGAGAATTTTTCGGCTTTTCTGTTTTTCTGAACCTTCGCATAGCAATTACGAACAAAAGGGAGTATCGAATTTGGTCCAGTAGTTTTCAAGTTTTAGGCAGCCGAACAAACTACAATTCATTTTTATATAATTACATTGTCATTCTGGAAAAAAGGAAGGTTTTCATAGAAATAAATAAAAATAACTACTATTGAATTTGAAAAGTTACGAAAAAATAAAAATAAAAAACTTTTAATAAAAACTTACCCAATTTCTTGTAATATAAATTTTATGATTACATTTTGTGAAAGTTTAAATATTTTCCTTTCAAAAAATTTTTAAAATTTTTAAGTCGGTATAAAAATGTGCGAGTTAGATGTACTGCAGCAGTACGACCTACCCCAAAATTATTTTTTTTTTTTCAAAATAAATCAAAAATTTTGAGGGCGTTTCAAAATCTTTTAAAGCGGTTTTGGTATTTCTTAACCTATTTGTTTATAGCAGAGTGTATGAGTTTTTTCTTTTCTCCGTCACACATCTAGGGAACATATTGACTTTCAACAAAGTTTAAGTTTCTTTAATCAATTTGATCTTTCAAACTAAGTAGATTATTAATCCACTGTAGCTTCCTCCATATGATTTTGCGTAGTGGTGAAGATCCTTGATAATTGGTGCTGATCTTTACTTTAGCATTGTAATTTTTTATGAGATATATTATGAGTTAATAGTAACTAAATTTTAAGCGCTTTCAAAAAGCTTTATATACTGAAAAACTTACAAGAACCAGTCGATAAGTCCGTGACTTTTCGAATAAAACAGAGGTTTTATTTTTTAAAATTTTCTTTTAACATAATCTCTTGAGAGTTCTATACCCTTTCTTCAACATTTCTCCAATTTTTATTCCTTTCAGGTTATTAAAAAAAGTATTTGTTTGTCAGATGATTTCACTGTTGAGGTTAAATCTCTTTACGCATAGTCAACCTGGAAAGGTTCGGAAACAAAGAATAGCCTCACGCAACTAAATGCGGAGGTTTGGATGGATGATTAAGCATAATTCCACAAAAGTTATACACAAATGCTGTCGTTTTTTTTTAAATCTTCATTAACTCGACACAAAGTTGGCATAATATTCGCCATTCACTGTTTTACAAGATAATACAGCTTAAATCTCGCGTACATGGCTGACAAACCCATCTTCGTCTTCTTTAGGGCCGATTCGCCACGAGAAGCCGACTACTGTGACTGTTATTTGTAATCTTGTGGGTTGTATTGAATACACGAACATATGTTGAGGTAAACTATATATAGGATCCGCCATCTAACGTTTTTTTTTTTAATAGTGCTTATTTTGTAAATGGTTTTATTCTCTCGCTGAACGAATATGGTTGTGTATACGCTTGAACAACGCTTGGAATCTGGGCCTGCGATCGACTTACAGAAGATGCCGATTTTGCCAAAAAAAAAATCATCTTTTCAGATGAAGCTCATTTTGATCTTGGCGGGTATGTAAACAAGCAAAATTGCCGCATTTGGGCCACAGAAAACCCGCACGCATACATTGAAAAGCCGATACACCCAAGACGAGTCACTGTTTGGTGCGGATTTTGGTCTAGAGGCATAATTGGGCCATTTTTCTTCGAAATTGAGCAAAGAGTGGCCGTTGCAGTCAATGGCGATCGTTATCGGGCCATGTTGAATGAATTTTTGTTCACAAAAATTGAAGAGGAGATATTAGCAACATTTGAAAATTCAAATTCAACAGGACGTCGCTACGTGCCACACAGCCGAAGCTACACTCGATGTTTTGCGTCCTGTTTTTGAAAATCGCATTATCAGCCGCAGAGCTGATGTCGTTTGGCCACCTCGGAGCTGCGATTTGACACCGTTGGACTGTTATTTGTAGGGTGCCGTCAAAGATAAGTGTTACGCCAACAAGCCAGAGACAATTGACGCTTTAAAGGACAATACTCGTTAAGCCATTGGTGAAATACAGCTGCACACAATCGATAATAGCCGATCTTGTAGGCTACTGCATGGCCAGCCGGGGCAGCCATTTGAATGAAATTATTTTCTATTATTAAAAGGAAGGATTGTACTTTCAAATAAAAAAAGAAGTTTGAGAAAATATTCAGTAGTTTTTTTATAGCATTTAAAAAAAATTTATTTTGCGGACCCTATATAAAACAAAAACACAGAAAACGCTAACACGTTAATATAAGTTTATAGTTTAATAAATTAAGTAAAACTTTTTATTGAATAAAGTATGAATATAAAATTATTTATTCTAATACATTCGTATTATTCATTACAAGCAGAAGCCATTTTTTATACTATTTATAGTTATAGTTGTATAGTTATTATACTATTTTTAGTTCATACTATTTACTCTTGTCCTAAAAGTTTAATATTTAATATTAATTAATTGTATTTTAAATTCAAAACTTATTTTCCGCAACTTTTCGTTGAATTAGATTTTAATAAAACATATTTTATTTGGTTACGATAGTTATTTTACTATCGAACAACGCTTACGAGATTTGACTCAATCAATCAATTATCAATTCAATCTTTGATTTTGTTTGTTCCTTGCATTTGGCCATACTATAATTCGATAAGTATTTTGGTACTTTTCATTTTGCATTGCCTAAAATGATCAACTTCAAAAGTAGTTCGATTTACAAATTATTACAAATTATTTTATACTCTCAAGATCCAAAAAAAGAAGTCTCCCAGAAATATTTAAGTTTTCTTTTTTTAAAGTTACGTACGCATAAAACAAATAAAAATCTTTGCTATTACAGAAATCACGCCTTATATCCTATCCAATTTTTAAAATTGCTATAAATAATATCATTTTAAAACAATTTTTACTTTATATGTCTCAATATTGTATACAAGTCGTAATTTTTTATTTTTTATTTTATTGTTGATGAATAGAATTTTAATTAATGTGAAGCCATTTAATTAAATACATTCATATGAATGATGATAGTCAGTAAATGTCTTTATATTCATATACTCGTAGAACAGTGCACGTACATATGTAGATATAGAGGAGCTAAGTATACGTTTATCTACCACAAAGTATAAATAATTGTGTAATATTTGAAGTACACTTATATGGAATTTTAAGTACGAGTATAAGTTAAAAAAAAACTGACAGCATACAAAAATATTTTTTAAAAGCTTCTGAATTCTGGCAACATGTATCTTATGTATGTACAGTGGCGAACACTTGTGGATACATGTATCTCATTTATTATTTAAAAAAGCAATAAATCCTACTCAAATATGTAAAAGTCAATCTGCTTTTCTACTAAAACTATTTATTATGATCCAATCAGAGGCCAGAAAAATATTTTCTTTATATTAAGTTAAGCCAAAGTTTTGTCCAATTTTGTCAAAAAAGTCAATGTGTCCACTTTTGTCCGTTTAAGTTTTTGTTGTCTGGCAGGACAATAATTAGGAAAATACCAGTTATTTTTCCATTATTACAGTTCATTGTCAGATAAATTAAACAGTATCTTACGTTAGCAGCAAATTTTTTTAATTGTCATTAGTTTTTCAAAAAATTTCAACTTCTAATAGAAATGTGAAAGATTTCCGAAAAAATTCGCGACGAAGTTTGCTTACCGAGAGATATGCTCGGGCTATAGAACATTTATTGATTACAAAACAGGCAAAAACACCTAAAGAGACAGCAAATACCATTAACAAGCCAGTTAGTGATTGAACAACACGTAGGGCGCTTAGAAGAATCTTAAAAAAAAAAAAAATCAGCACTGTCGAGAAAAAATTTAAAAGCATGGCTAAATTTCTGCAAAGAGCACAAAAGCTAGAGCAGAGAGGACTGGAAACTAATAATATGGTCAGAAGGCTTCAAAATAAATCGTTTTCAGTCGGATGGCAAAGAATACCACTGACACCGTTCTTATGAACCCTTAAAAACACCAAATAAAAGAAACTGGGAAGCATGAATGTGGAAAGTTAATGGCTTGGATCTGTTTTACTTGGTAGCAACTTGGTACAGTGGTAAAAATTTAGGCAATAATGAAAAAAAATATTATCTTCGTATTTTAAGTGATAATTTAGCCGATTTTGTGGACCAAAGAGCTTTCCCGGAATAAGAAAAGTTTTTAAACATTATGGGTATACCAAACATACGCTCAAAACCTTGAAGATTAGCCGTTAAATCAAAATTTTCAAGCAATGCAATGGTAAGCGCAAAGCCCAGATCTCAAATCAGCAAAAACTTATCGGCTTTGCTGAAGAAATGTCCACGATACGACAATGTGGCAACAAATCAAAATTAACTTTAGTCCCGAGTCCAAACAAAGTGCTTAAATATTACGAAGCATATCGTTGAAAGCAGAGTCGAAAGTATACAAAAGGGCTCTAGACAAAATATTGAAAATTATAGGAAAAATATTTTGTTTTTAAACGTGCAGAAGTGGATACTTGAGGCTTATTCATAAAATGTCATTAATCTTTAGTTTATCCTTAAATATTATTGAATTTCATTCAATTTTCTTAATAGCTTTACCCATCCAGCTTTGCACGGGAATCTATATATGTACAGTAGTGGGCAGCTATTTAAGGACAACAGTTTTTTGTTTTCTTTCTCAGAGTGATTATTTATTGACTTAAATAAAACAGAACAACTTTTTATTATGTATGAAAGATGCCACGACCACTTATCCAATTCCGTCCACTTTTAAACTGATGGTTTGTATTGACTACCAAGTCATTTGGACTGAAATTTCCAATTAAGATATAAAAAAATAAAAAATATTTTTTGTATCGGAGGAACCATGACCAACTACGTGATTCTGCACACATATTGGCTGATGATTTGTATTAACTACGAAGTAATTTTTACCAAAATTCAGATATATATATATATATATATATATATATATATATATCTATATATATATATAGATATAAATGGGTTGTGGTTTGTTCGAATGCCTAAAACTTGAAAACGACTGGACCAAATTAAATATTTCCTTCTGCGATTTGGTTTGTAAGGTTTAGGAAAAAATAAAAGTCGAAAATTATTAACAAATGGCGCTATCGGTGGTCATTTCTATATCTCGCTCCTGTTAATGGTATTTGAAAAAGATTTGACAGGTCGCTTCAGATCATACATTATAATTTGTGCAGCAAATTTAAACGGGATTAGATAAGTGAGTATGGAAAGTGGAAGTTTCTGAATTTTATATACTCGTATATATAAGTATATATACTCGTATATAAGTATAAATTAAGTATAAATTATTTTATTGAATAGTTTAAATAAAAATTTGAAATGGCTTTCCTTTATTTTATATTTTTTATTTCGGTTTTAAATCTTTCTAAACAAACATGTATACACAAGTGCTCTTCACTGTATGTATATAGGGGTGCTTAAAACAAGAAGTAAATTAAAAAGTCATCATATCTTAAAAAAAAGAATTGTAAAATATTAATTTTTATTTGAGGGAGGGAGTATGAGACAAGCTAAGTTACAAAAAAACGATTTATAAACTCACAACCAGAATAAGTATAGAAATAAACTTCAAATGTAAATTTATTGTGTATGTTTTGTTTAGAGCGTAGAGCTTTAATTTTAATTATAAAAGAGCAGCCACCAACAAAGGAGTAAATTTTGATCCATAAAATGATACCATTGTCGTACCCATAGCCTCATATTGTAACCTTCTCAAAGACTCTCATCTACAAAGTCAACCCTTCAAACATTCGAAAGTGTTTATTGTAACAAAAGTACTTAGAAAAATGTCACTACAAAATTACAGCATAGAGAATCATTATAGGCATTATGTCGTGTGGTTCGGGTAATGCACAATTTCGTATATTGAGATCCGTTGTGTTACTCTTAACTAAAAACCCCGCAACACTGTTTCAGATCCACAAAGTCAAACAAACGATTTTAAAAAGTTGTTTATTGTACTAAGATTCTCAGAGAAGAGACCTGATTTACTAACCAGCACTTAGTGACCAAAGAACTTCAAGATCACCACACATCGATGAACGTATTATGTCAACCAGTTCTATCATTTATCATTCCATCACTTACACTCCCTACATAGTAATCGTTTCGTCTAGTATTATAATGGTTCTGGTCTAATAATGTTTCTCTCTCCCTGTTCATTAGCTGTATCCAGATTTTTCTCATTTCACTACATGTGGGGAACTTTTTCCACCAATTATTAGCTAAGACGCTTAGCAGTCATAAATTATTTGCTGAATAATAAAATTATTCTTAACACTTTCATGACCACCTTTTTGTTACCACTAATCAAAATATTTGTACCAAATGAGCCATACTTTTAAAACCTCCGGATTATTAAGCCTTTAGCATATGTGCTTGGATAAACACTTGGTGACTTAACATATAAGACTTTCGGTTCCTACCACCAAAGTTAAAATTGGAGCTACCTACCCCTGAATAAGGCGAAAAAGATTTCGAATCTAACCAGATATTTATCTACGGTGCTACAGGTACTGCAATCCCAAGTGACGGCTATTAAAAAGCAGAGGAAGCTATTGACTTGGCGTTAAGTTGTAATGACGCTAGTGGTGCAGCTAATTTTTAGATAGTCTTAGAGACTAGAGAATTTTCGATTATATAGGCTTAAAGGGCACCCAAAGATCGATCGCATTCACGTTTGTTATGAAAGTAAACAACCTTTCAGATCTGTCAAGAGATTTTTTTCTGGTGCGGCCCTTCGTGGAGTACATATAGTAGTTGTGGTTTAAACCTACATCTGTTGAGAAAGGAAGAAAGTATTATATCCAGACAGTGTAGTTCTAAATTGTTTTGATAGAGGCCTTATGGGCACTAACTGGGGCATTGAAATGAAAGCACATTAATATTTTAAAACATGTTACTACAGATACTGAAACTCACAATAGTACGGGTTCATAAAATCATTGCTTAGTACCTTAGGCAGCATTACGGTAGATCGGTAACCAAAAGTCAAATTCACCTGGCCTAGACTTCGCTTCACCCGTATTTTCTTAGCTACAGCAAGGAAATTGTTCACTGGGCTTGCTCCTAACAATTAGCTCGCGGTCTTTGTTCTGCTTTAAATTAGCAACAAATCTCTTACATTTTCAGCAAAATAACCCATTTTTTCCAATAAATCTATGAAACACAATTAAATTATTTGGCTTTTAGCTATTCTTGTTTATTTGACGACATATATGCATATCAACTTAACTTAATAATTTTCAGATATTCACATGTGTACTAAATTTATTTTTTCCCCCTATTTTTTAATAAAAAATGCACTCAAAATATTCATTTGCTTTTAAAAGTGTTTTCATTTAACGCTTATAAAATTGATTTTTGTTCTACTTTCATACCTTTACCAAACAACACATATTGCAAATTGTGCACATAATATTAGAAAAAAAAATATATAAAAAATATTTTCAATAGGATACAATTACATACACTGATGCATACAATTCTGAGGAATAAGATGAACTAATTCAAAATTGGCTTCATGTTGCACTTTATATTTTCCTGTATCTATCCTAAAGGCAAGTTTATAAAGAGAAACAAACACTCCCACAAGTCTAAACACCTACACTTCCTTCTGTTTATGGTTGATTTTTCTAAAAGAGAGACACAATATCATCATCAAATTCTAAAAACAGGAACAAATTCATTTTTATTACTGACTGTCTTAATACCCTGCATTAGCAAATCATTTAAAAATAATTTAATGCCTGCACTACAACGGGTTGAGAGTGTTATTAGGTTAAAACTAGGAATTGTAGCACATTGAAGTATTAATCTAAACTCAACCGTAATTAGAACCCTCAGCATGAAATAGAATGGAGTATATTCCTCAGCCACCTCCATTAGAATATAGTATTTAATTAATTTATCAGTGGATAGATATTATGATCTAGGAAGAGATGCAAACAAAAAAATTTCAAAAAGATTTGTAATACTTAAGGGAAACATATTTTAGGATAGTTAGGTAGAATAACAAAAGCCAAGTGTAGATGTAGAGTCCCAAAAGGCAAAGAAGTATAGGAGAAGAATAAAGAAAGAAAGAGATCCTAGAAAGCGCGAAAAAGCGCCATATATTACAGGAAGAACAAAAGCAGGCACCATGCCAAATTAAACTTACAATAAGCAAGGCTGCAAGAACCGGTTGCTGTCCCTAATGAAGGAATCTATTCCATCAATCATTTGACAGAGATCTCTAAACAAGCCAGTTTTTTGGTGTTAGTAATCATAATAGAAATTAAATTTACTTACTATATTTATTGTTGTATTGTAGGGTGTATGTAGTAATAAGTATACATATATTACATTAAGGTTAGGGGGAATATATTTCGATTGCTTATTTTAAATTTAAGAGCAACAATATTGCAGCAAAATAAGTAAATAATGCATTCTTTTTAACAGGAAATGTTGCCTTAAACATGTCAGGATCTTCTTATTTTTATCTTTTTTTTAACATTAAAAGTTTTATTAAAAGAAAGGTATTATGGAGATTAAACACTTCGGATTGCTATCCTCTAAAGTCAGCAATACGAAATTATTTGTAGTTTTTAATGCTAAAGCGTTACTTTGTCCTACTAAAATTAGCAAAACTCATTTTATTTAAAAACAAGCTAAAAATAGGCGTACTTCGCTACCTCTATTTTAATTATTATCTTAACTATTATCTTAATTTTCATTTTTACCCTGTTTAGTTCATTTTACATCCTTCCGATTCATACACGAACTGTAAAATCTGTTATTTAGCTGCATACAGTCTTCAAACAATCTTTACCAATTTTTTTCGCTTTTTGGCTGGTGTAGGTAGATAACGAAATTTTAATTATTGTTTTTCACATATAAAAAAATAAAATGAGTATTTTATTTATAATAATTTGATCTAAAATTAAATTGGACAAGCAAACATAATTTTGTATGATCTGTAACTAAAAACTTAACGGAGAGTAAGCGTGACCTTTTATGGTAAAAATGTTCATATACACATATTTTTCATTTGTCAGTACAATATAAATAAAATAGAGCAAACAGAAAAATTATGAATATTCTTTGCTTATCCAATAGCACTGAATAAATTCTTAATAAATTTTTTAAAGGTCTATCGATGCCATTATATAAAAAAGGGTCTTACTTGGTCAGATTACGTGATCTTGGTGACCAGTTCACATTATATCTTCTTGAAAAGACCATGCCCTCATATCGTTCGTGCAGAATGTCTAATGTGACCTGAGCTGTGTGGTCCTGTTTGTACCATACATCGCAGAGTGAGATGTCCAGTAGACAAAAATTAAAAATCACTCATTACGGATATTAATAAAACATGTATATACTTTTTGAAAGCTAATAACCGGTTGAGTATAATACCAGCGATTTTTTTTCGATTACTTCTCTATATTATCGAAAGAGAGCGCTAACTCAACTAATTTATAATAAAAAATACTATGTAAAAAATTGGATTTTAGGTACTTAAGAAAAATAGCTATAAAACTGGACTTTTCAAGAAATTTGTAATGGTTAGATTTTTTAATTACTTTACAAGATTGTTACGAAAATAAAAATACAACACTGCATTGTGGAATTTTGGTATATTTTGTGTCACCATATCAATTTGACAGCACTGCAACATCGACTATGTTTATGTTACATTTGAATTAACGGATATGGAAATAGAAGACGGTCGATATTTCCTGAACCTTCCAAACTATAGGCAATCAGTTAGTTATCCTTTGGCTGTCAATAAACAAAGTTGTGTTAAAGCGAAATAAAAATGTTGTATTAAGACAAACAGTATATAAGTTATAGTAAAGTAAATAATGCAAGTGTGAAACAATAAAAATGGCGGTGTTTATTTTAACGCATTTTAAACGAACCAAACGTTTTACAAAGGTTAAAACGTAACAATATTAAAACAAAATAGGAGAAACAAAATTTTAAATTTTGTTTATTGTTTTTATTTTTTTATTGCTTTAAAAACGCACTTATTTCATAAATTTTATATTTACCAAGCTTTGAAGGAGTATAAAAAATATGAAAACATACATTTTGTATTGCTTTTTTAAACTATGTAATATGTATTATAAAATAAAAAAAGTAAAACCAACTTTGTCCTACAGCTTAAAATATTTTGACATTTTAAAAATGTACAATTTAGAGAATTTTTCATAAATTTTGCAAATAAAAAATTAAAAGTAATTTGGATTATCAATTTATATATAACATATTAACCCAGATATAATTAAAATTATTATTCAAATTCAAAATACGAAGTATAACATTGAATTTTCGCCAGATTACAATACATTTTTATTTTTTTGTTGATGCAAAACCCACAATATTCAGAAATTGTTATTTGTTATTGTTATGATAAAAACAATTTTTTTTTTTAAATTAAATATAAAGAATTATCTTAAGATAAGCTTGATAAGCTTGTTTGATTTAAATGTATGTGGGAGATGGGCGTATCCGTTACCCGTAGCTTTATAAATATGGCCGCTATCAGCTGTCAATGTTCATTGTAGTCATACCAGTAAAGAGCTCTTGGTGCCAAAAGTATTTTATAAAATCCATGATGTATAAGAATAAGGAGAATTAAAGTGCATTATGTGAATAAGGCTGTAGACATCTCAACTGAGTTGCCTATTCACATTTGACATGAATATTCGAATATGCAAAACCAATTACGAGCAGTGGATGTATAAACTGCTAAACTTTAAACGCAACCGTGTAATCTTTTTAATGGAGTGTTGTGCGATGTTCAGACAAGTTTTTGAACACGTTTGTTTACAACACACTAGAAATTAAAGAATAATCAAAGTACTAGGGTTTTTATAACATGGTAATGTCTTAAGTTTTTGGCCATCATTGAAATAAGCGCCTATTTTAAATAACTTGAGAAATAAAAAATTCTGAACTGAAGGTGTATATTTTCAAAAATAAATTGCTGTTTTGCAGAAAATATGTTTTTTAGCAAAAAGCATTTCATAAGCTTTATGAATTTTCACCTAAAAATCGCTCAAAGATCCTAAAATAAAAAATTCCTAAAACTTTACAAATTTAAATTATATACAATTTTCATCTTAAATGTGTTTTTGCTTTACTAGAAAAAAATCTTAGTAAGCATTTCATTAAAAATTCATAGAACTTTTGTCACAATTATTTTACCATTAACACAAACAAAAAAGAAAATTCCTATTTCAATACCTTATTAATGGATAGAAAAAGATTACCCTGTGTTTAAATGTGTCCACTTATATGTGTTCATAATTTCAATTTCTTGCTGTTTTATTTCTCCTAGATTTTTATCACGTTGCAATGTGTTTATATGGCATACATTCATACAAACATATATTCATATTGTTTGCACGTATAAATTTATTTGTAAGCAACTCTTTTATATATTTTTTTTGCTGTATAATGAAGCTGAAAATGTATTGCAGGCTCTGCTCTTAATAAATATGTATGTGCAAACATTCTATTAATAAAAGTTGAGAGCCCAGCTTATGAAAAGATTGAAAATGCATTCATATTTCGAGTGCGATATATTGTAATTTTCAACACTGTAACCAACAAAGAAATATAATGAAAATTTTGTTGACTATTGCTAGAGGGGAGATTAGGATGTGAGGTATTCAGTAAAGGAATATCTCATCATAATACCTTAAGAAACTGATTTATGATGGCAAGGAAAGCAATACATTAAAAAAAAGAAATTATTTTTTGCTTAAGCATAAATGTGCACAAAATAGGTAAATATGTATATATCAGTGCTTAAAACAATGTTTTTTTTTTAATTTTTATTTTAATTCCTTTCTGTGTAGCATACTTCTTTACCAATATAAACATATTAAAATTATTCTTTTCTATTAATATCAAACACAAGGTCGACTAGAGGTACAATTTTACTTTACGAGTGATCAAGGTTTTCACAACCGTTTGATATTGCAGAATAGTACTTCGAATTAACCCTACTGTTAAATAAAAAAAAAATATGAATCTTGGGTAAGGGACCATTTTCGAACATATTGTTTTTTAAAACAATAAATGAAATAAAATGTGTTTCTATACTTTTTATTATAAAATTTATTTATAACTCAACCATATATTGGGTTCCATTTCTGCAATTTCTATCGGGCGAGCCATTTAAAAGTTTAAATCAATAAAACAAAAACTGTTTGAAATTTTGCTAAATTAATTTTTTTGCTGTGAACTACAATTGTTCCGGTTAGAAATGATATATTATTTTATTCATATGGCTGCCGCGGCTAGCCTCACAGTACCCCACTCGAACGGACCAATTTTCGAGAACTTTTTCGAGTGCAATGGCATCACGAATATTGGCCTCTAAATGCTCAATTGTCTCTGGTTTGCCGGCATTACGCTTGTTTTTTAAGGCGCCCCACAGAAAGTAGTTCAGCGGTGTTAAGTCGCAGCTTCTTGACTGCCAACTGACATTACCATTTCGGCTAATTAAATAGCCATCTAATCAAATAGCCAAGTTGCACCATCCTGTTGAAACCAAACATCGTTAACATCAATACCATGAAGAGCGGGAACAAAATATTGGTTATCATGGAGCGATAGGTGTCTCTATTTACTGTAATGGTTTCGCCGTCCTCATTTTCAAAGAAATATGGGCCAATGGTGCCTCCGCTCCACAAGCCGCACCATATATTCACTCGTAATCGGTGCATTGACTTCTGTAAAAACACGTTTGGCTTTTCTGAGCCCCAAATATGGAAAATTTACGTATTGACGTACCCACGAAGATGAAAATGATCTTCATTCGAAAAGATAAATTTTTTTTTGCAAAATCGACATCAACATGTTGTTTCTCGTTTACCCATCTAACGAAACGAAATGCGGCTTCAACTCTTGAACCAATTGAACTTTGTCAAGCGTCATATCGAGATGTTTTCGGCGTAAAATGGTGCGTTAAATGCTTAATTATTGAGAACGATGATGAGTCTTATGTCTTGGTTCATCAGTAATAATAAACTTGGGTATACCGGGCACTGTACGTCCTTCTCTGCGACCAAATTTTGTACGACATTTTCGGCAATTTCCGACCAATTGTCTTTGGTTTGGCAATAAATTTCTAATAAATCCCAACGTTGCTTATATGTAAATCGATTCATTTCATTCAGTGGAGATAATATACTGAATTCTGTGACCGAATAGAATGACATGAGTATTGCCAGATTCGAAATAACAGCTGGTTCAAATTTAAACCGATCAGTAAATCCGATATTTCAATTTGTAGGGCTTTGGATGAAAATAGTAAAAGTGACATTATTACAACAAATTTCTTTAGAAAATGAAAAAAAAGGGAATGCAATGGTGTTTATCTCCTTTACACCGCGTCGTAAGAACTTCAGGCGAGAATATAATATCCACATATCTTGGCGCCAACACAACATGTCGTTTCTAGATGCCTTGATATATTGAGTTTTGTTTTAATATTTCCACCAACACGTATTTCCTCCAATACTAAAAAAATAATAATTAAAAATAAAAACAAGTATGGCACAAAAAATTTCGATAAAAAGTGGAAAGCTGTAAAAACTTCCACTTTGCGCTCATACGTTTCTATACTAATTTTTTGCAGGTGTTTATCGCGGTAAAGATGAAGATTTGTATGGTTTGTTTAATAAAAATTTTAGTCGCTTTATTTTCCGACCAATAATGAACGGGGATTATTTCATACATAATTTCAAAAGCTCCTCGCTTTGATGAGAGTTTTCCTTTTCCAAATATGTATGTGGGATCGCTGGAAAGGTAAGCTCAAATATCACTGCTAATAATTTTTTTCAAATTTAAATTTGGAAAAAAGTTTGTGGAATGGAAGATACCATACGTTGGTGCAGTTCGGAAAAATAATACATTTAATTCTCCTAAAGTGGTTATTTTCAAAAAAAAAAAAAAACACCCTTATACACTTCAAAATATATTTCAACGAAAGTGCTACATACTTTCCATTGTACAGCATCTACAAGCGGTGTACTAAAAACGTCATCTACTAGAAAACGAGGAGCATACAGCTGCTACAAATCTAATGTCAACAGTTATTGTATCATATGCAGCAAATTTTTACGCAAAATACAAAGAAAAATAATTCGATCTGATAATTTGTGCTGATTATAATGTCAAGAACAGTGCAATTTAATTTCTTGTGGGAATCATTATGTATGATATCTCTCACTAGAAATTATATGCAATAGAAGATAGGTGGCTGGGATAGAGTGTTAAGCAATATCTTACTGTGAGTTTCAGTTTTATAATAGTGTATGAATGCGGAGAACTAGAATAGTGTTTTGAAAACGACTTTTCCCTACTTTCAAAACTTATTTGAAAATCTAAAATATTCTAGTACGATTGAATGACCACCTTAATTGTCCGACCTAAATCTAATCAAGAACGTCTGGAGATGGGTGGCTAGAAAGTGTGCGAGTCCAGAGAACAATACTACACAAAAATGGAATTAATGGAAGGAGTCAAACACACTTGGTCACCATTATGTGTATTGATTGCAAAGTCATTTAGGCCAAATTCTAGCTTTCACCGTTCTCAAGATATACAAAAATAAATTTTTACTTTGTATGGCAAGTAACACGCCCATTTATCCGATTCCGTTTCTTTTTTGACTGATGTGTATTGACTACGAACCTTTTTAGACCATATTTCGAGTGACTCACTGTTACCGCTTAAAAGATATAGACAAATAAATAATCCTGTGATTCAATCAGTGAAAGTAGACCCTTTCAATGTATGTATTGGTTTATAAATCGGTTCTCGAGTTATTAAAACACGAACATAGGACAACTTATTTCTCTATACATAGATATGGATTAAAAACTAAGTATAAACGAGTATGTAAACAATTCTAATATAAATTATTGTTTTGAATTGAAATTGTTTTAACTGCTTTGTTATCAATTGCAAAGTCTATTTTGGCTTCACTTCTATATATAATTTGGTGCTTTTAATATCGTAAAGTTTTTATCAATTATGTCAACCCATTTAAAATCTTCTAAAGCCCTTAAATATTCACTGACATTTCAAATTGACTACATAATCACTAAAAGTGACCTTACCAAGACTGTAGTCTTTACGTTATACTGCCTTTCATATATGGAAATACACTGCGTTTTGTTAAATTGCATTCAAATTAAAATTTGTTTTTATCTCTTATAAACATTAATCTGTTATGAATTTTAAAGAAAAAAGTATTTTGAATTGAGTTTCTTTCAAGGTTTCATTCTTCCTCTTACAATGGTAAGAACTTTAGTGAAGTTAATCTAAAAGATTCTTAAGTAAAATGTCTATTTAAAATCATCAAAGCTATAAGTGTGTATTAAACGAAATATTTATATTTATTTATTTATTTTTTTGAATATAAAATACACAACAAGAAAAGAAAGAAAGACGCATAATTGTGGCAACAAATGGTATTTGCATGTGGTGGTACAACTAAAATATGTTGTACGTACAAGGACATCTATGGCATTGCCAATATGTCTGTGAATGCATTTGTGTACTTTGTGGGCATACATACATACAATGTATGTATATTTGATGCATTTATGTACATACTCTATGTATATATACATAAAAATTAAGAAATATTTTATGTTGCAACAGGAAAAAACAAAAACAAAATCTTACACATATTATTTATGAAACTTTTAATATTCTTCGTTGGCATATTTACACTATAGAGTGCAACTATACCCTATAAATATGAATGGTGGTGTGGTGCTAGCAATCAGGAAATTCATGTATCATCGCTTTTTTCGATATACTAAGGACACGTAAGCGGTACTAATAGACTAAAGGTGCAATAGTCCTAAATTTTTTGTAAAAATCTTCGAAATATCCTTCTCTTTAAATAAAAACTTTCTCTTAAATTTCACGACAGTTTAATCTCTTTTTACGAAGGCAATTTTATAATTACTTGATCTTGCAAAAGATATATTGTCTTTTCAAATTTTAAACAAGAAATAATCGCGACCAAAATTTGAAAAGAATGCTGGATTGGATGATGAATTTGTTCAGTGCTGAAAGAGATCATTTTTGCTGTAATTCACATCATCGTGAATAATGAAAAACTGTCACCAAGACCTTGTCCTTTCAATAGACTAAACTTACACTCATTGGCATACAGTGGTCGACAAAAGTCTACGTAACTATAAATTAAAAATAATGATACAGTTTTATTTTAAATATATTTTTATTGATACAAGCTTTAGGAGTAAATTGACCAATGAGCTGGCACCAAGATCAGCCACTAACAAATGAAAAAAGCGTAAACTTAATTTGGAATTTGCCCAAATACATATTGATGAAAATGGAATTGATTTCTGTAACAGAGTTTTGTTTACTAACGAATCTAAATATAACATATTTAGGATTTTCGGTTTAAATTGTTAAGGACTGATCTTCACCTGCTTTAAAGCCCTGGCCGGAATATTGTTGAGCATGTGTGAGAGATTTAGCAAAATAAAACTCTATCACTACTTTTTTATTTAATGATTTTGATTTTGAAAAATTGTAGCTATACGTAGATTTTTGCCGGTCACTGTATATTCACCCTGAAAAACCTACGATTTTGATCTCGGGTGTATTGTAATGGTTACGAGCTTCGTCCGTAATTACTAAACAACACAAAATCTTATTTATAATGCGCCTCAACTATTTTGAATTTGCTATTGCTTTTTGTATCCAATTATTCATGTAAAACCTAATACCATGTTTACACAATAACTTTTCTTCGTTAATCGATATATCATCTATAACTAAATTGGGAAACGAAATATGTTATTCGATTTACAAAAAGTTAAGAGCGAATTACCCAAATTGTAATTAATTAAGTTTTTATTTCACGTTGGTTTACTGAAAAATCAATGTAATCTTTAGTCTTTTCGGGAGCTTGTTCACGCTAAATTGATTTATTACTTATTAACTTTTTTTTCTATTTTTAAAACACAATTTAGCGGCAAATAATAAAACAATAACAAGAAAAAAAGAATCATCAAAACGAATTATAACGATGCCATGTGAATGAGGTAATTTGTATGAGTAATTCAAAGTTTATAGTGAATATAATGTGATGTAACATGCAATATTTAAAAATAACAAGAAAAAGAAGAACTATCAAAACGAATTACAACAATGTCATGTGAACGGAGTAATAAAGAAAACAAAGTAATTCACAGTTTGCTGTGAATGTCCTACTTACGCAATTTTGCTCTGAAACGTTCAATAATAATCCATGGAATTTTTAACTATTTCTAGAGTGACAACTACTTTTAGGCCACTTGAACGTTTGAATTAATTGATGCTGATACAACCACACAGAAACGCAGTTATAATTTTATTTTTACAGAGTACAGAAAAGTACTCGTGATTCTGATAAGCTTTTTTGGGCTTAGAAGATCACTTTTCAAACAATACCTAGGTTAGTTTCTCAATTCTGTTGGTCTTCTATAGCTTCCAGATGTGATAAAAGGAAAAAAATCACAAGAGACCGTTTAGTATTATGGCGTGGTATGATCTGGTGTTAAATTTGGCAATTAGGAGCAGTAATATACTATATGTGCAAGTATACAATCGATTAGATCCATTTCCACACTTACAAATAATTCCTCTTGAATTAATTGATATTTATTTTCAGTTTTTCGTCTTCTGAGGTCTTACATAGGACATAGAGTCATAACATACAGGATTCTTTAATTAAATATATACTCTATAGTATGTCTCTTGGCACCAAGGCTTGCTAAAAATGTTTACTTCATCTTAACTATTTTACAGTTCCTTTAAAATTGCCTATATACTGTAGGGTATAATACAAATAAGGATGCATTAAAATAAAATACAAAATACCCCTATTTATGCAACAGCATTTGATGCATTGCAGTTTTTACTTAACACTTTACTTATAAATTTTTTTTTTGCTTATTCTGGTTAAAGCAGTAGCTGGCAATAGCAGCTACTGGGCTGCAACTTGGCAATGGAGGAAATATGCATTAAAAATTGGTAGAAAAATTTACAACTTTTGGTTATTTGTTGCCTCAATATACGCATAACTTACATATGCAAGTAAATACGTTCTTGTTTTTCTCTTTAGGTTGGACCACAACTATTATTGTTTTCTATATGTTTGTTGCATCCACATGTGAATACTGTTTAGGCAAAGAAAAAGTTTTCCCAGTAATATAACACATATGATGACTTAATGTACCTCTCTATGCACTATTTTTTTAAGTCTCTACCGTGGCCCATATGTTTTATGTTTGTTTAGAGTTTAGAGAAACAGCCAATGTTTGTCTGCATTAATGTCGTCTGCATAGAAGTATTGTCGTTGTCTGGTGTTACTCTACATAAGGTAATAACTACTAGCCTTTTAGTTATGGACTGTTGTTAAAGTCGATAGCAATGTAAATGTATACTTTTTTATTTTACACATGGTATGTCAAATTCGTTGCAGCCTGTTGAATTTCTTTCGTTTTGCCAATGTAGCAGACATTTTGATAAATTTCCTTTGTGGCAACATCGCATTGCGTTGCACTTTTTATTTGCGCTGTCACATATTTAATGTTTTTTTTTCTATGTTTGTTTTTCTGCTTCTGCTGTGCTAAAGTTAATTTCCACAAGGAATATATGCTTTAGTTTTACAAGGATATAATAATTAATGTTTGTAAATAAATCTCATTTAATAAAATGAAATATTGTTTAACAAATTTAATCAATAATGTGATTTCGAAATAACATAGAGAAAATGTTCTAAAGAATACTTTCGTTTATAAAATTTTAAATTTTGCGACAATAAGAAATAAATGCCTGAAATGGCTTAAGCAAATACATATATATGTTCTATATTATGAAAAAAAAACTTCCACTTCAACCATTCTCGAGGCTTACAAAAACAAATATTTAGTTTGTATGGTCCATGCCCGCTTGTCTAATTCCACACATTTTTTAACTGATGATTTGTTTTGGGTGAGCCATCAGCTATCGGCTTAAATTTGAACCATCGGTTATTTCAAATCTGGCAATACTTATATCATTCTATTCTGTCACAAAATTCAGTATATTTTCTCCACTGAACGAAATAAATCGATTTACGCCTGAGCAACGTTGGGATTTATTGGAAATTTATTTCCAAAACAAAGACAATTGGTCGGAAATTAAAAAAAAAAAAATCAAAAAATTTCAAGAAAAAACATCTTTTCGGATAAAGTTTATTATTATTTTTTTGGTGGGTACGTTAATAAGCAAAATTGGCGTATTTGGGGCTCAGAAAACCCAAAAGTGGTCTTACATAAGCCAATGCACCAATGACGAGTGACTGTTTGGTGCAGCTGGTGGAGTTGAGGCATCAATTTCTGATATTTCTTTGAAAATGAGGACGGCGCAACCGAGACACCTATCGCACTATGATAACCGATTATTTGTGCCCTCTCTTCATAGTATTGATGTGAACGAAATTCGGTTTCAACAGAATGGTGCGACTTGCAACATTTAATGGCCATTTAATTAGCAAGAAGCTACTATTTAACACTATTGAACTATTTTCTGTGGGGCGCCATTAAAGACAGTTGTTATGCCGACAAACCAGAGACAATTGAGCATTCGAAGGCCAACATTCGTGATGCCAGTGCCGAGACACAATATTTCAAAACTTAAACTTTTAAATGCCCCACCCTATATTAACATGAAGTCATTTAGACAAAATTCATCCGACATAATAAAAATATAATTTTTAAAGCCTAAAGTATCTTCTTTCAATAACTTTTAGGGTTTTAAAATATCTTAATTATTTCAAAAGTTATGATTTTGCTATAAAAAGGTCAAAATGATCCACTGTGCGACGGCCGAACGTGCTTCATTTGACTCAAAAAGTTATTCTTAATTAATCCGTATAAGTAAACTAATAAAGTGTAGTCCAACCTAAAAGCGCGATGTTAATTGTAAATAAAACAAAAAGTTTTCATTGAATTATCTTAATATTTTTTATTATAATAGAAGGATCTATGACTATTATGCATGAGACAAAATATCGTCCAAAGGCTCGCCATGGCTTCGGTGGCATACCTCTATCCGTCGGTTCATATTTTCAATTACTCTGAGACATAATTGAGGTTCCATGTAGTTATTTCGTCGTTTAGCTCTTGAATAGTTCTTGGCTTTTTGAAGTACTCATTTTCTATTAAATATCCCCAAAGAAAGAAGTCAAACGCTGTCAAATCACATGGCGGTTAATTAACATCTCCATGAGATAACACGGCCATTGAATTTCTCGCTCAAAAGAGCCATTGTTTCGTTGGCTGTGTGCCAAGTGGCACCATCCTGCTAGAACCACATTTCGTCCAGATCCATATGCTCAATTTCTGGCCATAAGAAGCCGTTATCATCTCGTGATAGCGAACACCATTCACGGTAACGGCTTGCCGACCTCATTTTCGAAGATATGACTACTTGCTATGCTGTCCAATAAAATCGTGAAGTGCACGAAATGTATTTTGATTTGAACGCCTCTTTTCGTTAAAGGCTTCAATAATTTTAACACGCTCTATTGTGTACCTCGCCATGGTTGAATCTGTCAAACACTGAAACAAAAAGTGTCAAATTAAGTTGGGCAAAAAACTTGATCTTAAAGTGTGTCTCACTATAAACATCGTGCATTATGGTTGGACTACCCTTTATTACACTTTATTTAAAGACTTTTACACTTTGCCCAGGGAATTGTTTACCACTATAGAGAAGGTCAGGGGTCATTTGAACCAATTACATATCTGACTACCAATATTTTTCTTCTTAATTAGTTTTCTGAATTAGTATTTTGTTAATTTTATTGAAATTGCATCAAATCTAATTTAAAAATATTTATGTTTTGTTAAAGTGTTCCAAACGCAAACAAACAGTACAACTGCTTAAAAAGACTGATTTAGGTCATTTGGCACATTTGCGTATTTAGCTGCTCTTTTATCGGTTATATTTCAATTTTTTTTTTGTGATAAAAACCGTCAAATTGACGATAAATTGTTTTATGCGGCAGATGTGATCATAAATGCGAGATTTGACGATTTATCGTCATTTTGACGATTTTTTAACAAAATTTTGACAAAATGACGATTGACGGTTTTGCCTCTAAAATGACGATTTTTGCGATATGGATAATTGGCAACTCTAAAAGTATTAATAACTCTGTGTAATTGAGGCAATTAGCTTACATCTTATGATTTTTGCTTGCAATCAATGTTAATATTTAAAAAGTAAGGATATAAGCGCATGATTTTTTTTTTTCGAAAAACAATTTTTTGGTATGATTTATACAATTACTGTGATTTCATACCAAAAATTTGTGAATATATAAAAAAATGAGTGAAGAAATAAATTTAAAAAAAGCAATTATCAAAAGAGTCAAAGAATAGTTTTAGAACTTTTATAAAGGTAGTACTATGTATCTGTATCGTTTAGTATTATTAAAAGTTACTATCAGAGAAATTTGTTTTGAATATAATATAATTTTGAATCAATACAGTGTTTTAACATTACTGTCTAATAAAATTCTAAAAGTGAACTTAATCGATTTGGCAAATAAGATATTCATTTGTAAGTATGTAACATTTTATATGTACTATATAGGTACTGTAAATAAAAATTTAAAATACTAAAAACATTTGTGTTTCTTGGTATAATTTCTGTGACGATTTTCCGAAACTGATATGACGATATTTTTAAAATTTATCGGAAAAATTACGATTTTCTACCAATTTCATCTGGCAGCTCTCGATGTGATATATATCATGTTCTAGGGGGAACAAAGCGCCGCAACAAACTCCTTTCATAAGATCCTGTTTGGTGCAATATACGTGATTTACCGCGAGCTTCGACCAGCTTGGTTGATTTCGAGTTTAAATTGCAGTGGACGGCTAACTTTTTCGTTTTTTCCTTTCGAATCTAGTCTATGGCTATGCTATGTATTGATATGCTCTTCGCAGCGTATGAGCGCCATTGCCAATAGAATAAATAATTCAAGATGATGTTTGTTCAAAGTATTTCCAATATCCTTCGAATACAACGATTGTTGAATATCTAAATTGCATGATGTTATATTTCAATACTAGCATCCATAGAGGAGGGCCGATTTTACTCAGGAGTTAAATATATTAACTTTAGTCCATATCGTGATAGCAAATAATGACATAAAGATATATATATATTGTATAGGAGCTGTATTGCATATGCATCCATGTTGGACTACAGTTGTCATCCAAAAGCTATTACTCGGTGTACCATCATAACTAACTCGACATTTGTTTGTGACCGTTTTTGCAATTAAATTATGTGATTCCACGGTTTTATCTAAAAGAAATATATATGATTCATACTTTTTTCTAATAAAAAGTGGTTTCACACAACACGAACGTAGGTGCCGCATTGCAGAAGTTATGCATTGTAATATGTAACGTATTGTAATATGAAAATGTTAATGTGTTGCGTGTCGATATCGTAAAGGAAGAGAGAGAAGGGACTCAAAAGGACAACGAACGACACTGAAAATGTGGTATGATTGGTCCCTCACCCATTATGTACAAGCACAACAAAACTAGAGTGTCAAGAGTAGATAGAGTCGATGGGAGCCTATGATGTGCTAGAAAACAGATGATGGGGGGGTCATGACTCATCTATTCTTGCCTCTGTTTCTTTACATAGTTTATTATAAAGACTCCCTAAAGTCAAATAGTATACTTTTTACGTAAGTGTCAATTGGACCAAATAGCTTAGTTTCAAAACAAGAAAAAACCCCTTAGCATGTATATTGAAAAGCAAAGATGGTGATCAGCTATTTTTCTTAAAAAACCACGCAAAAGCGTAAAAATGATTTTCTCAACAAAAAAAAAAGAATGATAATAAATAACCGTGATATAAATTAATATAGTGAGTGACCGTAGCAATATTTCGCATATTTGTATGAAGCATTTACATATATAATTGTGATTATCAAGAGTATACGATATCTAAATAAAATTTGTATAACAATTTCTTCATTAATGTATAGTGTTTTATTAATTAATCAACTTGAAATTTAGGTTGTTTTGACTAGCTCAATTTATGGGTACAACAAATGAATAAAATTCAAAATCTGCTCAATTGAGACATATGTTAATGTTAAATAAAATTGCTGTAATAAAAATTACTCTTGAATTCTATTCATTACGCGATACTTTCGGCTTAAAATAAAAAATATATTACTACTACACGTAAATAAATATAGATTATACTCACCAATTATACTGCTGAACGATGAGACAGACCTTCTTGTATAGGGTTATTGGGTTTAAATGTTGCCGTTGCTGGTTCAAGATAATTTTAATTAGTATATTCTTACATATGCCTTCCGATGATTGTGTTCAACCAGTTCAAAGATTTTACTGCACTTATTATAATATTCAAATAAAATCTTTAGAAAATAACTTAATGCTTGCGTAAAATCCTTTCTCCTTATTATTATTGAGGATTATTACACTATTAACAAATTAAAATTAAATTTATATGAACCTCAAATCTTCTAAATATTTAAAATCTATAATACTGGATGCAAATACTTAATCATGAGTTGCTCTTTTGCTAATGGATTTGTAGGCTTAAGCGGCCCGTAACTTTATGTGGCAACCACGTGTTTCGAAGAATTTGAATACTTCTTGAAGTTGAAGATTACGTGCTATTTGTGTAAAATCAGAGTCTCCGCTCCGGAACATGCACTCAACTTGGCAAAAACTGCTTGTCTCACTTAGGTTAGTTAGTTCTCAAACCATAATACGAAATAGATTGCCAGTTAAAATCGTTAATACTTTTATGTGAGTCAGCATGCTCCACTTAATTTACAAAACTTTAATAAATAAAAATTCATCGACTTAACTTTCGCTACGTGTGGTATCACAACCTTAACTTTCTCGAAATTTTTCGTGGCCTAGAAACTTCTTAAAAACTATATTTTCTCCTCTTGACGCCATTTAAAATTACACGAAGTAATAGATTAGCCTAATCATATGACATCACTGACCGACCGAATATATTCTTTTTTAGTTAATAAAAATATCCAATTTATTACGTTTACGTTCAACCTAACAACAGATCCTAAATAAAATGTAAATTACTATATTCAGGTATTTTTCTTTCCCATATGTTCAGTAATGGCTACATTGTGGTATAAATAAAATGTTTTCATCAACATTCTTCAAATAATAATAAAGCGTGTTTTTTTATAGAAGTATAGAACTTTAAGTTGGTATTACTTTTTAAGATGGTGACCGATTTAACAGCTGTCGAATGATTTATTCTCAGTTTGGTTTGGCAATTCATCATGAAAATAGTACAATTACTTGCAAATAGTACAATTTTCATTTTTCATAAGTGAATTTTTTTTTAAATTTTCAATTTTTTCAATTTTCATAAACGAATTTTGTTTAGCGATGAAGGGCACTTCTGGTTGAATGGCTACGTCAACAAACAAAACTGCCGCATTTGGAGTGAAGGTAATCCTCAAGTGTATGTGGAAACACCGTTACATCTAGAAAAACTGACTATTTGGTGCGCTTTATGAATGGCTACGTCAACAAACAAAACTGCCGCATTTGGAGTGAAGGTAATCCTCAAGTGTAGGTGGAAACATCGTTACATCCAGAAAAACTAACTGTTTGGTACGCTTTATGGGCTGGTGGAATCATTGGTCCGTACTTTTCCAAAAACGATGGTGGCCAGAACCTTACAGTCAATGGTGATCGGTATAGAGCCATGATTACTAACTTTTTCATTCCTGAATTGAATAACCATGATGTCCAAGAATTGTGGTTTCAACAAGACGGCGCAACATGTCACACAGCTCGTGCCACAATAGATTTATTGAAAGACACGTTTGGTGACCGCTAAATTTCACCTGTGAATTGGCCTTCAATATCTTGTGATTTAACACCGCTAGACTACTTTCTGTGGGGCTATGTAAAGTCATTGGTTTATGCGGTAAAGCCACATGACATGACCATTTGGAAGACAATATTCGCCGTGCTATTCCCGATATACGGCCACAAATGTTGGAAAAAGTCATCGGAAATTGGACGTCCAGATTGGACTACATTCGCGTCAGCCGTGGCGGTCATATGCAGAAATCATACTTAAAATGTAATGCCACAATATTATCTTTCGGATAAATAAAATTCATGTCAATCGAATAATCCATTGTTGTTTTATTGCAATTTAAAGTTCTATACCTCTATAAAAAACACCCTATATATACGGGAGTTGCAGCATGTTAATTATTATCAAAATCGAACAGTACGATAATAAACGTACTATGTTTACCAACATAAAATACTTAGCAACATCCCAATATATGTTGCTTTTCAACTAACATGCTCGTATACATTGAATGCCTGTATAGAAGTTAAGTTCCACAACAGCATCGTACATGGTAATAAACAGTGAGCGCAAACATATGTTAAAAATTAACAACATTTATGAATGTTGTATGAGAAAAAAAAAATGTAGGTATGGGAAAAAGTCATTTCTATTGAAACTAATAAGAAAATATAAAAAACCAGTATAATGTTCATTACAGTATATTCCTACTCAAATTGCTCTTGATTAATTTGTATGGTACTTTTAACCAAATAAACAGTTTTTAAATTCAAAACCTAATAAATTTGTTGTTCCTAAAATGAATTTATAATTACATGGGTCAAATGATCCCTGTTCGTCTTTCAAATATGTCAATGGCAATTCTCACGTCTTTCCACTTTTAAATTTGTTTAGATATGTTAGTAATATTAATGTCTTGGACCATGGTAAACATGTGATCAAAACAATTTTTAATATCGAGATCACATTAATTTTACGTCTATTGTATTTTTTTTTTTTTTTCTAGGTCACTACTCTAGAGAGCATATTGACTTTCTGCAAAGCATCCAGTACTTTGTTTTAGTTTTAGTAGTCGAGTTGATTTCCAAGCTAAGTATTTATATGATTAATCTACTATAGCTCTCCACATATGATTATGTATTGGTTAAGATCCTTGCTAAGTGGTGGTGATTATCCTTACTGAGCATTGTAATTTTTTTCCAGTAGGTGGCTGGAAGGGTCAGGTGGCTTCTTTTGATGGATTTGTCTGGAGGGAAGTTAAAGTCTCTTTATTAAATAATCGAAACCGTATTTAAGTTCTTTTTCGCCATGTCCTCTGCAGAAGAATCGAACCTGTGTTGTATGCCTGCACTCTAAACACTACACAACGACACCCTCCGTCGATTGTATATCGTGGGCCATTTAAAATTTTAAATTTAAAAAAGCAATCAAATAAAAACGGTTAGAAATTTTCCCAAATTTATTTCTTTGTTGTGAAGTACAATTGTTCCGGTTAGAAATAAAATATTATATCATTCATATGGCTGCCACGGCTAGCCTCACAGTTCCCCATTCGTTTGGACAAATTTTCGAGAATTTTTTCGAATGTATGTGGTCATATCTCGGTAATGACATTATGTGTGTTGGCATGCCAATGCTCAATTGTCTCTGGTTTTTCAGCATAACACTTGTCCAACGGTGTCAATCAAACCTTTGACGCAATAAATAGATTGTGGCCTGAGATATGTGAGGACCAAACATCGTTCACATCAATACCATGAAAATGCAGGCACAAAAAAATCAGTTATTATGGTGCGATTGATGTCTCCATTGACTGTAATGGTTGCGCCGTCCTCATTTTCATTCTTGAAAATAAGAACTTTGAAACAGATAAATACATATCTTAGTACTTCAATAACAAAGATTGAGATAAGATTAAGCACCAATACATATGTATATTAAAACCCTAAGTGGTCCGTGGAATTTTAGTGTATCTTCTATTTTCTTTGTTTTGCATTTATACGCAAAAGATCACGTTATTTTCGACATAAATTAAAAGAGTGTATTTTGTGTGCAGACTAAACATAATGTTTTTAATTAAAAACAATCCCCAAAACCTACCAATGGCTTCTCATTAGTTTGCTGAGTCACAAATGATGTCCAATATTCTGGTCGCTTAAAAGAGGTCGTAACTCAAAAAATTTTTAAAAATTCACAAAAAGATATCCCACGATTGGTAAATGATGCTGCTTAAGTCGACTGATGCTGGGAGCAACTAAACTGAACGAGAAAAGAAACTTTCCACGAATGTTTACTCTCACTTGAAGAGATTTTAGTCAAACGAAGAAGGCAGCTTTAAATGACTATTTTTAATGTTTACATAAAATAAAAAAAGCTTGGACTAATAGGGGTGCACTTAAAGAAGACTAGTCAAAAAAAAAACTTTTTTTGCAGAAAAAAAACCCCTCTTTTACAGGGTGGGCAAAAAGTCACCATGCGACTTAAAAATGTAATAAAATTTTCGTTTATATATATTTTTATATTTTTTTTTTTCGGATTATCAAATATACAATAAATAAAGTCACTGAAATGAAATTTCAGTTTCGCAATCTTTTATATAAAAAATAATGCATGTTTGTATGTTTGTTTGTGCCTTATGGACAGCTAAACGGCTGAACCGATTTTCTTAATATTTTACAGTATCTCTCTATATGTCTGGCTATATAAATTTCAAAAATTTGAACTGGGGGTATACGTCTTACAAAGTAAATATGTATTTTTCTATATCTTCAAAATGGTAACAGAGGAAGTTTCTAAATTTCGCCCAAATAAATTCGTAGTCAATACAAGTTATCAGTCAAAAACTGCTCGGGGATGGAAAAGATGGCGTGGTTTCTCCCATACAAGTTAAATATTGATTTCTTTATATCTTAAGGACGATCGAAGATAAAATATCATTATTTGATACAAATGGCTTTGCAGTGAACACAAATCATTAGACAAAAAGTAGGCAGAATTGGACAAGTAGGCGTGGTACCTCTCATACAAAGTAAATATTGTTTTATAAATCTTGTAAGACGGTTGACTTAATATAAATCATCTGTCGAAAAGTAGACGGCATTGGACAAGAAGGCTTGGTAACTCCCATATGAAGTAAATATTAATTTTTGTATGTCTTGAGAACGGTAATAGCAGAAGTTTCCAAAGTCCTGAACAATTCATAATATCAGCCAGTAACTAGGTGAAATAGATACACCCACTTATCTGTGCTTTCAATTCATACTAAATATTGAATTTTGTACATGTTGGGAACGGCAACAATAAAAGCATATTAGCCAAAAAGTGGGTATTCCAGACAAAAAGTGGGTATGTATCTTATATATAAAAATTAATGTGTGTTTGTTTAAAGACTGTATACAGCTAAACGACAGAGTTAACAGTGTCTTTCTGGAACGAACTATAGGCTATCTCAAATGTTTGGACTTGTACCGGAAGAACACAAACGGTTTAAAAAAAGTTAAAAAATGGAATTAAGATAGCATTAAGATGGGAGTAATGAAGTACACACACATATATAACTAGCAAAAACCCGTGGTCTGTTCCTACAATAATCTCATTTAAAACGACTGTTTACTTCTCTTTCAAATCCGCTCGAAAACTTGAAATCGGTTAATATTTAGCAAAGTAACTTAGAATTTTATGTATAAAAGCGGGTGTTGCGAAAATTTCACAAACAAATTCTTGTTATACTCGATATATATCAGAAAAAAAAAATAATAAAGTTTTACAAAGTCATTCCATATTGTAGCATAAGCTGGGATCACACGATTGTCGCAATTGCGCCAATATGACATAATTACTATTGTGCTTTGTTGGCGTAAAATATCAAAATAATCCCAATTTATTCTGTGAAAATAAATTTCAAAATTTAATTATTGGTACGTACCAATTGTCAACTTCGAGTCGCACAAGAACACAATAAATATTGGCGCATTTTTGATTTTTTTGTTGCTGCATTATTACTTATTGGGCGGTCACACGTTTGCTGTACCAATAATTGATACATTGCTACAATCGTGTGATCCCAGCTATAGCGTTATTTGTTTCCACAAAACATTTTCATTTTTATAAGCAAATGTTAAAAGGATACAATAAGAGCTCTTAAAAACATTACCTTGACCTAAATATCTTGTGATTGCTGATATTGAATGTAACAAGGAAATAGAATTGTAAATATTTAAAAATATAATTTTATTATTTTTGCCATGAAATTTGTCTTTTAATTTGATTGCAATTTTTAATTGAAGTTAATTTTAGCAAAAAATTTTTGGTTTGTATTCATTAAATTTCTTACTTGTTTAAACAGAATAGGAGACAAAATGTAAGATCTTGATATGTATTTTTTTAAAAAGCATACTTTAAATTAATTAACCAAAAATATAACATTCAAAAGAAGCCAACAACAAAGCATTATGAACTTCCTTCCTATCAGTAGTAACATGTATCCACTTTAATTGCTCTACAGAGTTTGCTTTCTTATTAAGAATTTAAAATTTATATAATAATTATATTCTAGTTATAATGAAATTAATATTTATTTTCTAGTTAAACACAATATAATTTCAATTTTAATAACTGAATATTTTATTTAGCCAAAGCAATTAAATTGAGTATCAATACGCAATCATATGTAGAAAGTACAGTATGGTGCTCGTCAATATGGATTTTATTAACATTCATTAGAAATTATAATTAAATTTATTAATCGAATTCAAAACTTAGAGATGAGAAACTAAAAACTATCATGTACAATTTCAAATTCAATTTCAATTTTATATCCTAAATAGCTTTAATAACAATGTTCAGTTTGTGGAAACTCAAATGAACGAGCATTCGCAAAACAATATATTGCTATTCGTACGTCATATAACATACTTTGTGCTGAAAACATTTATAATTTTGTTGGAAAAAGAGATGAAATGGATGAAAAAAAAAAAATTAATATTGCCAATTAACAACTTTGATTAATCGTAATTAAATGTTTTTGAATATTAGAAGCAAAAAATAATAAACAATTATTTAAACCTAACATTTTGTATCTTGCAAAAAATGCAATTCTAATAAGGCCATCATCGAATTAGATTATTCGTAAGTAGGTCAATTAATATGGCATTATTCGTTCAATTTCTATTATATGTGAAGTCTATTTTATTTAGAAAGTTATGACTTTTTTATATCTTTTTTCAAATTTATGTTTTCTCATTAATAGGGCCAGGCAAAAAAGCACATAAAATATTTTAAAAAGTAAGCAATAAAAACAACAAATTTCTCAAAAATAAGCACAGAAAAAAGCGTTGAAAAAAAAAATACTAAATAAATAAAGCGTATCCAAAATTGAGGTATCATTTTAATTGTAATAAAAATATACTTTTTTCAGATATTATAAGTATTTGTATTTCAGTTTATTGCAAATATGTTCCGGTTAAAAATTAAAAGTTATGTCGGTCAAGTGGGGGGCTGGGCAAGCTCCCAATATTTTAATAAAACTATCAATCACGTTTTTCAATAAACTGTTGTCAATATTTGATATCTGCTCTATAATGTTGGTTTTAAGCTATTAAACTGTTGTGGGAATATTGCAGTACACTTTCGATTTTAAAAAAACACACAAAAATTCGAAAGGTACCAAATCACATGATCTTGGTGGGAAATTTACTCCTCCTATACAAGAAACAATGCGATTTTCAAACTTTCTTTCAAACGATCCGTTGTTTCTCTTGCTGTGTGACAAGTGGTATCATCCTGTTGAAACCACATATTCTCTAGATATAAATCATCAATTTTCCGCCACGAAAAGCTTCGGATCATCTTCCTGTAGCGATTTCCATAGACCGTAGTCGCATTTCCATTTTCGTTCCTGTGTAGAAATTTTTTATAAGTTTTATTACGTTTTAACCATTTTTAAAAGTTTGAGTTCTTTCAAATTTCTTTAAATAAAATAAACGAAGCGAATTGGTTGCTTTTATACAGACTTTATTTCCAAATTAAGTTTGTACACAATGTCCAACTTATTAAACCTACACTTAATGCACAAATTTATTCAACGCTTATTAAACTTAACTCTTAGCACGTCTTTACTGTATAACATTTAAGTTATAACTTCCTGAAGGAGGCAAGAATCCCCGCTTTTATACATATTTTACATTAGTTTCGAATGCTCTAGTACATTCTACAACCTACTATTCGGTAACCGTTAATTAAAATTTTATGATGTAATACATGTTTGACTTATTGTTGTTACGGCAGCAATGTTCAAAAGGATACAACCATTATACTTTATTATAACGATTTATCTTCTAAAAAAAAAATTGCACTTTGTTGCCCTTACTTTTTGTGTGTTCGTTTTTTAAAAAAATCTAATACAAGCAGGGCCGGATCAAGGGTTGTCACAGTCCCAGGCAAAAAAAAGATATAAATTTACCGCAATTAAAAAAAATAGTAAAAAAGGAAAAAAAATCAAAAATACACAATAAAAAGCTGTGTAAAAAAATATGTTTATTTAAAAAAATAATTCAATTAATTAAATTAAATTTTTTCAAAATCACACTAGATATTAAGATGTCGTAATTGCAATTTTTTAATAAAGTAAATATGTTTCATAAAAAAATTAAAATATTTATATTTTTGTAATTTAATTTTATATTGGCAAAATTGCCATGCTATTTAATCTTCTATATATCATCGTGGATCTTAAATATGTTTTAATAAGTTTCAATTTACTGAAACTACGTTCGCAACTGCAACGGTTACAGGAATTGTTAGCAATATCCTTAAAGTCGACCACAAATTTGGAATTATTGCAAATAGCTCGTTAATTTGTATAAAATTAAGAATCTCTAAAGGGCTGTTTACATTTCCACGAATTTGGTACCATCAATATCAGATTTTTGTTGTTCTTTTAAAATCAAATGTAAATTCTTGCAACATTATTCCAAAAATTATTAGTTTGTTCAAAACGTTCAACCAAAGAAGGCTTACTGCCTATTTCCAGATGACGAGCGAAAGAAAACGTTCGTCTAACAAGTTGAGTGACTTGTCTGCTTATATGTAAAACACAAACAAAAAACTCAATTTTTGTTAGTGTTTGAAATGTAAATAAACAAGTCACTTTACTTGTTAGACGAACGTTTTCTTACGCTCGTCATCTGGAAACAGGCTGTTAATTTGCTCTACTAATAAGTTGAATACATTTATTTTGAAATATTGTTTCGCATCAACAACAACATCATCAATAGCTTCATAATCATGCTGTCTTTTTATAAGGCGGATGGGTTTTTGTATAAAGATCGGTTCAGTATCTACTAATTCAGCTCGATCTCTTGCATCTACTACGCATATTTCAAAACCATTATAACGATAATTTTCAAGATATCTAGAGCAAGATTGTAATAAGTTAACGGCATTATTTGAATCCATTGAATTGGCCTGTAAGCCTTTACTAACAGTATTTCTGTTGGACAACAGATCATACCAAATAACTGTAATTACTAAAAATGAATATTCGCATATTTGTTCCGATAACATAAGTGCTTCATGTTGTGCACAAGCATCTTTCGAATTTTTGGTGTACTTGTAAAAGAGCATTGCGTATTTCAGTTATTTGAAATCTTAAAGGTTTGATACAATTAATTCGATTTTCCCAGCTAACTTCGCATAAAGGTTTTAAAGATAAAGGCACATTGTCGGTTAAAATTTTCCATCGCCCTACGGAAGCAGAAAAAAATGATTATAAACGTGGTACAATACCAAAAAAAAAGATATAGATTGTGTGCAAGATATGGGCATACGCAATGACTAAATTGAGAGAATGGCATCTACATGACATAAAAAATCACGAGATTATTCTTTACAAATGCATATCCTTGGCCTTTACAATCATCAAAATTCAATTGAAAATCGTTCATTAATTGCTTTATTATCTAATATACTGAGTGGCTAGTTGATTCTTCAATTTCTTGGTAGCTTATAAAATACTTCTTGACATTTATGTCGCTGTCACTAATATCTACAAAACGTAACGTAAATGAAAGTTGTTCCTTATGACTAATATCAGGAGTACAACCTAAAATAATACTAAAATATTTCGTTTTGCGTGCACTTTCCAAAATATCATCATGCACAGAAGATGCCAATAATGTGATTATCTCATTTTGTATAGATTTACTGCAATAAGTAACTGATATTTCATTTGATATTATTCGACGAATATGATCATGTAAAGTAACGTCATATTTACTAACAAGTTCATAAAACCACAAAAAATTTTCATTTACCCTTATTCCAGTTGTTGGCGTCGAAACAAAACGACATTATTTTGAATTGTTTACTTCAAATTGTAATTCTTGTTGTTGTTATCGAAGATTATCGATGACTAAAGAAATCTATTTTGACGTCGTTATTGTGTTTAAGCGACTTTGATTTTGTCGTCACCATTTTTGGTAACGACTTCGGTTAATTTAAAGCAAAAAACGGAAAAAAACAGAAAAATTCAAAATAACAACTACAACCCAGTTTAAAAAATTATTGGAGAAATTTGGTGTTACTGCTTCTCAGACATAATTAAAAGCAGTCTTATTTAATCTAAAACAGCTTTCCAACTTTTCAAAGAAATAACTTATACGTTTATACAATCATTACACTAATACACTGAAATTGTTTCTTACTTGCTGTCCGGTAGGTTGAATATATTATATGTTTGTCTCAGAAGCTTGCGTCCAAATATAAGATTTTGTTTTATTGTTTTTTCGTCACCATATGAGTTTGAATTTATTTCACAAACAAGAAACATTTTTAATTTTTAATATATACTTTTTTTTTAATAACAATCAATTCACACAGCTGAAAATATTTAGAGAAGTGTATTTAATTTGTTTAATTTGTTGACATAAACGATAAAAAGTCAAGGTCTCCGTCATTTTCTTATAGAATGATAAATTGCTATCGGCGTTAAAACAAAGTGATATTGTCTCAAAAATGACGGCGGCATTGACGCCGACAACTGGAATAAGGATGATTATTTTTGGTGAAAAATTTATCGGATGAACCACGAAAATCGAAATTGTGTTCTACTAAATATAGCACAATATTCATTAGTCTTTCTAACATATTGCTCCAGTGTTCCCGTTCTTTACCAATAGCTGATTGAATATTTTTTATCAATTACTGTATAAGTACGGAATCTTTTCGTGCCTGAGACCATTTAATAAAATTATTTAAACGTTCCGTAGAATTTTCATGCTGTTTTGAATACTCACTTGGATGTTTCCAGTTAAAAAAACCTGTTATTGCTAAGGTCGACTTGAATTTATGTGTAAAATAATTTACAACGCTTAAAAAAAATACGTTCTCCATTTGAAGTTATCCTATAATACATTGTTTTATTAAAATTACGATTATCCGACTTTCGTGGATACGTGAAATTAGATTCATTTTTTTTTTATTTTTTATTGAATAATCAAATGCAATAATATAATCTTTGTATATTGAATTTAGTTGAAGTGGTATAGCCTGATCATTATATTTAAAATTTTCGTCAAAGTTTTGTTCGCTTACGATAGTCAGTTGCAGCTTTTTTTCGGTTGTTCATTGTTTAGATTTGAGGGTATTTTTGGAAACAAGATGAAGAAGTCTCGCCGTAATGTTGTAATTGGGCATTGTTTTCAGTTAACTGGGTTTGGGTTTCTTCTGTTTTAAGGAACCCAGTAATTGTTTTTGCTTTTTTTGGCTCTTCTTTTCGTTGTTGTTTTCTTTTTCGATTTTGATACCCTGATAATTTTTTTTTTTTTTTTGAGGTATAATAGCTTTTTATTCCATAATGGCTTTAAATTCCATTATTTATTACGTAGATACCTACTTACCGAATATTTGTAACGTAAAAAAAGTTAATTAATTCCACAATGAATACAGTGAAATATCTCTCATAGACGGGCAATGACCGTCGAGCTAATTTTGTATGCTATCGGTAGGTGTTCATTTAAGGGGGTGTCAATTTTAATTAGTTCAGAAGTGCTACTTTCTCAACAGTTGAATGTGTCAAGAGCTTTAAAAAATATGCATACGTCGTTAAACATTGCAATTCTATCTTCGATGTCAATGATGGCAAGAAAAAAATGGGAATCCCCTATGTTACTTACGCCAATGTTAATGATTTATATTTCGCATGTGCACACATGCATACGCACATACAGTAAAGAATATGAATACACTTAAAGCAGTTAATCAAAAAAGATAACTGCCAACTTAAAAAAAATCTGCGTGATTTTCAGTTGCATGTCTTTTATTCAATTGTTGTTTTTTCTACTGTTGTAGTAAACAAAATAATACAGTACAACCCGCTTAATTCTCTAGCCTTTAATTGCCGTTTATTTGCCTCAATTTCTAAATCACAGTTTTTTCGTATCATTTTCTAATAAAACCCCACATCTGAAAACCTTTTACTTAATTATTTTTTCGGGTGTTTCGCTAAAATTTTTCTCGTTTTATTGCCCTAACTAAGTACTTATTAGTACTTGTCAAATTTCTCGGAACTATTTGTTTTATAGAAATATTTGGTTTTTTATTATTTATTACAAAAAAAAAAAATAAATCATAATCATAAAATGTTTCTATAAAATAGTAGTTACGTTTTTTTCGTCAAATATTTGCCAAATGTGAACATAGCTTTAGGTTTCATTATATTTATTAGTAAATTTATGTTTTTGTCTATTAATCTTTTTTTAGGTATTATGAATTCTGAATATAGAAGAGTTTTTTTATAAATAATATTACAATAATTTAATCTGTTGACAATATGTAATAAAATAATTAGCGTTGTGGCTTTTATTTTGTATTAAAGAAAAAACAATTTATTGTTTGCTAAAAAAATAAACAATTTTAATTTATTAAATTTAAAAAAAATTGAATGTAAAAAAAAATATTTTATTTTATGTCAGCGCCCCTCAAAATTCGCAGCTTAATATAAGGAAAGTGTGCTTTGTTTATCTCTAACAATGTTGCCTTTAAAAATATTTAATATTTTTAAATTTTTGAAGACGTTTTATGGCAAAGAACAAAACAGGTTCAACATTTTTTGTCCTAAAATACTTACATATGCTATTTTCGGACTAGACTTCGGATTACTTCGTTTCTGCTTGTATTACTTATGTATTTTGATTCTTCCGTTCGCACGGCACCTTTTAACTGCTAGCATATGAAGTCAATAAAGCTTGCTTTATTTCGTTTATTTTCTTTTTGTACTTGACAGCATACTTTAGGAAGGTCAATGTTAAATCTGTAATAAAACATTTACATTAAGAGCTTAAAAGTATGCCAAAGTCATATTACCTAAGTTTTAAAAGAATTAGAGATGGCACTGATTTTAAAGTAATACACAGGGTAATATAAATAGAATTACAAATTGAGTGATTTATGTAATTAAGCTTATAATAGGTGGTTGTATTATGAATGAGAGAGTGAATGAAAAAAAACGTTGTCGTACGAACATAGCATTAAGTGTTGGTGTATATTTTTAGGTGTTTTCATTTTCATGTAAAATAGTTTGGATAAAAAGTCGTAGTTACAACCAATTTTTCGAATAAGTAAGCGGTTTTCGATCACCTTCGGATGCGTTTTATCGAAGTTTTACTGCAATATCACTTCATCTTACTCTTACACACTGGCAATTGTGTAAGTTCCAAATACAATCTAGTTTCGACAGTATAAGACACCTGCGATAATGATTATAAATACAAATCGGTCACCAACCCTGATAATGGTATTCTTATAATGAGCGCAACCGCTACTGCCATTGGAGGTGCCTCCAACATATCTCCGTCATCAATATCTAATTTCTGCAAGCAGAAATGCACATACCTGCAGCCACTTGAAGTCATCTTTGCCACTATCAAAACCATTACAATCACTTTTAAAAAGTACATTCAGTTCTAATAATAAATTTTATAATATTTTCGGTTTTACTTAGTGTGATGAATAAAACTGAGTTCTGATTTTGGTTCATCGAAATAATGACAATTATTTTTTTTATTTCATAAACAACTTTTTAATTGCAGCGATCAACATTGTTGTGGTAACACAACAACAACAAAAAATTGACGTTTTTTGAAAAGCTTTGAAAAAATGTTTGGTTTGAACAACATTTTTTTATTTCTAATTAAATACAGAACTAAAAGGTTTTTAGGGGTGTTTTTATGAATACATAGCTATTAAGAGTCGGAATGACTTAATAGCGTATCGAGAATCAACGCAAAAAATGTCATTTTAAAACATTTTTTGTGAACCTTTTTTCACTTTTAATCATTATAAAATACAAATGAGTGTTAAAATAAATTACAGGGGGAATAATTAGGATTTTATTTAACGTAATACATGACATTAAAAACATAAAAAATAAACGTACACACAAATGTAATGGGTGTGTTTTATAAGGGCGTCAGAAATTTAATTTGAAATAAAAAATTACAAACTAATAAGTTAAATGAAATTTGGATTCTATTTGAAGCTAAATTCGATTAGATTTATATTATAAAAATCATAGTTGATAACTAATCATTGACTCAGCCTGTCATTAAATTTTTGACTACTTCTTAAAGAACTTCTGGCGTTATTTTATTAATAATATGACTTAAAACTATTAATAGAGAAACTTTAAGACGCTGGATTTTGAAGGCCAAGAAACAAGTCCAGCTTGTGTGTTAACATTATCATTACTTCAACATTAACATCATTAAAGTCGAGAATATACAGCATTAACTGCAATAACAATTCTCATCTTATTTCAAAATATAAACCGACAATGCCCTTTTCTGATAATTGCAATCTACAAGCCAATTTTTGTGACTACAATGGTGATATAGTGAATTCAAAACAAGACCAACTTTCAGTATGGAGGAAACACTATAATACAAGCAAATGGCAACATATGTAACTGTGGAGAATGGACGTGCTCACACACGCATCCATCATTATTGAAAATAGCGAAAGCAATAAAGCGCTGAAGAACAACACGGCTCTAGGAGCAGACAAAGAAATGTTAAAGGCCAATCGACCAGTAAGCGCCCAGCTACTTATGCTACTAGAAACTGAATAACTGCCACAGGAACTGAACGAGGGCGTTATCGTGAATATATCAAAGGAAGGTTATATATTCGCACAGGAGAGGAATAATTCTGGTGAGCATGGGCAATAAAATAAAAGCGCTTATTATAGTAAGACGTCTCACAAGTGCACTGGAACTTGACTTTAGAGCACAGTAAGCTGAATTCCGTCCCAACAAATCATGCATAGACCACTTGAATAGCCTCGTAGTAGTTGTGGAACAGTCTGTTGAATGGGAATTTGCCATTTAAGTGTTTTTTATAGACTTCGAGAAGACCTTCGATACTCTCGACCACGGGATCATATGGAAGGCGCTGGATTGCTTAGGGAAGCCACCGAAAATTATGTCCCTCATTCTGGTATTATACAGAGGAGACAGAGTTCTACATGAAAATCCACTGGATGACCCGATGAACATAAAAGTTGCAGTGCCACCACTGCTTTTTAATACTGTGCTGGATGTTGTGATAAGAAATGTCACCAACGCAATCAATGAAATAGCATGTTGATTGCAAGGACATCTGGGTAACCTGGAATATGCCGACGGCATATGTCTTCTAAACCACAAGTCCACCAACATGGTAGAGAATATTAAACTGCTAGTAGCATCTACAGCGAAAGATCTAAAGATCAACTGCAAGGGGACTAAATCGATGCGATTAAACGCAAATCATAGCCACCCAATTTCAACAACATCAGTAAGTTCTGCTATCTAGGAAACATCATTGGCTAAAAAATAGGTTCCTCTTCTGACATTGCCAACCATATTTGCAGCGCCGAACGCACATTTTGGCTCCTGAATCTGTTTAGGAACTCTGCACATATATTGAAGCAGACTAAATTGCAATGTTCAACTCGAATGTAAAATCGACTTTGCTGTGTGGATGCGAAACATGGAACGCATGCCCACGTGATCCCAACGCAATTCAGGTCTTCATTATTATTATGCTTGAGAAGGAGAGTAAGGATCATTGGGCAGAAACCAAATCGAACACCGAGATGTTGTCAGTGACAAAGCAAATGCCTATAGCAACAAAAGCTATAGGCATTAAACTGGATTGATGTTACACTGCAGAAATCCTAAGATGATCTGACACGAATAACGCTAGGCTGCAATCCACAAGGTAGTCGAAGAAGGGAAAGGCCCGCCCATACTTGGAGAAGGCAAGAAGATGCTGAAATCACGACAATAACAAAAACCTGGAATGAAATCAAAATATTAGCTCTAGATTGAAATTTATCTATTATGACCCTATTGGAAGGTAGGGAATAATACTGTACAATAATATACAATTACTCTTCTTCTAAAATGACTATGATTCTTCCTAAAGCCAGGTTTTTTTGTTTGCTAGCATTCACTCAGGGAGAAAGCAGTAGAAAAATACCGAAATTGATACCATTTGGTATCGAAATTGAGTTAAGTCCGTTTGTGCTTATTTTGTTAACGGTTGGTATTAATATTTTAAGAATAACTTGGTATGGTTTTATTACCAAGCCTTCTGTTTATGATAACAAACTGTTCTTATTTAAATGCCGTAATCATTTTACTTTGTTAAAAATTGTTCTTATTTTGATAACGCAGGGTTCTTATTTTATCACCAATCGTGTTTGTTTTTATGGCGCACGGTTCTTATTTTAATACCAATTGTTCTTATTTTACGAACACCTTGTTAGCATTTTATCGAGCCGTACCAAATACAGTTTAAATGCAAAGAAATTTATATTTACATTACATTATTATTCACTAAAATTTTACATATGTACGAATGTATGTATGTATTCTTCATGTACTTATTAGTTATTGATTTATTAAAGAAATTTATATATACTTCATTATGAAATAATTTGAATTATATATTGGGTCAAAACATGGCGGGAGTCTCACAACGTAATAAAGTATTACTTCCAATTTTGTGCTATAACAAAAATTTTTCCCTAAATTCCCTTCGGAGTCCTAGTAGAGGAATTACTTTTTATAAGTTTCCTTTTTTAGGTACGGCAAACTTTTATATGTAACATTGGCAGCTAAAAGATGACATCAATAAATTATTCTATATTCTTAGGTTTTTTTATAACATACTTACTTTTCAAGATATAAACTCCATATCAATATATTAAAGACATATTTTAAGATCCTTGTTGTCATCAACGTGCAGCTCTTAAAACCTTCTGTTCTTAGTATTTTCAGTCAAGTATTCTTTCAGAAACTCTCTTCAATTTCTAATTAAAATAAATTATTTTCCATTTTTGGCTGAAGCTTCTACAAACAGTTTGTATACAATAGCAAAACTAGTAACTGATGTTCTTAATATGCTACCGGTTAATAATATGCTATCGGTTATTGACTTGATAAAAAATGCTCTGTATGTCAATTTCGTTCTTAATTTGATACTATATCGTTTATAATCTGATAACGGATCGTTTTTAATTTATTAACTTATGTTATATTTATACCATATTTTGTTATTATTCTGATTATACATTAAGCTCGATTTGATAAGGAAAGGTGACAAAATATTGTTCACGATTCTTTCATTGATATCAGCCATTAACAATTTTAGAACGACTTTTTGTCTCTGTGTACATTTTCAAAAGTTGTACTTTAAGGGGCTAATAAGTGGTAAAAGAAGAATTTTCCATTTAAAGTTCATTCCTACGAAGCACCTAGTTATTACGGTATATCTTGGAATCAATATAAAATAAAGTCTTTAAACTTTCCACATATTATTCTGTTATCAAGTTGTACATTAAGATAAAAAATAAACCTCATTGAAAAAGTTGCCAAGCCTCTCATAAAATATAAATTTTTTTATTGTTTATCTCAATAAATTTATCAGCTGGTGACGCCTAAAGCTGCCTAAGCACTTTCGTTATAAATGCGAACAAGTGGCAAAAAAAGGGATAGAATTGGAAAACGGAGAATTAATTGCCATTTATAAAATACATATATATATGTAGATATTCGGGCAACGACGGATGGGGGAAGCTAATACTCAGTTAAATGTGTCAGCTTTAACAAAATGTTACAATGAATTTTCTTTTACTTGGAAATATCACTGAAATATTAGAAACCCACTATAACCACCAAACCCAACTAAAACCATATAGAGAGAGTTTATAAGAAGTGAGCTCGTTAAGTTATTCGTGAAGTAAAAATCAGTTTAGTTGGAGCTAACTTCTAAAGAGAGTTAAGTGTGGATAACCTCTGGTTGAAAAGGTTGTGATCGAACCTAATCTGTAACACCGATCGACTTGGAAGTTCTTTAGGAAGAAAGATTTGTCTTAATAATTGTAAACAGACGGAGTATTTAAGAATATAAATTGTTATTGCTTGTGGAAAGGTTACAAGCAATGAAACACAAAACAGTGTTAAATTAAGGATTTAAATTAAAACATGTATCACATAATTTATTTTATTTTTACTGCAATCTACGAACTTATAAATGAACGTTTTTAAAAGGTAAAAACGGAACAATCTATATTCCGAATATCCCGATCGCATAATTTCGTGCCGAGCTAATTGTGATAATCTGTAAGCGTGATCGTAGTAGACAGCTAACAGATCTAATTAAGATAAGCTTGATCGTGGTGGTCATCTGTCCACATAAGTTTTCATTTGTAATTGCCAACCTCTCATCTTTCCCATACAATATAAATTTAAAAAATTATCTTATAAACTTGATGTTTTTAGCACCAAATTCTTGTTAAAAAAAAAACTCTATATAGCTCCTAATAAATCCTGTAATATGCTATCGCTCAATAACAGCAAGCTTGTAGAATGGCTTTATTTATCAGACATTGTTATTATTATATATCATAGAGAAAGTTGGAATTTATTTAGTTAAATTAGAATATAATTACAAATTATATTACAACTATTACAAACAGGTACCAGAGCACGTGTCGTTGCTTCGGTGTTCACACTAGCGTACTACGTACTAGCCTATCGTGGTACCCATGTTGAAACTTATATATGCAAGTTCTCTCTAATGTACTATGAAACGTCTGAGTCCACTGCTATTACTGCTCTCAGGATAAAATAGTAACTCTGAAAGACGAATATGTTCCCTCAAGAAAAGAAGTCACTGAACTTTTTCGAAAACTTAACTTGTTATGATAAAAATATAAGGCTGCACAAAAGATCTATTGGCTCGGAGTATATATAGTCTATTCAATCAATCAACCCTTAAGAAATTATCACTCTTAAGTCGATCGAACAATCTGAAAAAACACCCTTTATAAACAGTATTATTGCAGGGTGTTAATTTATTTTATGTTGTTGTTGTTAAAATTATCAACACTTGCATGTAACGTGTTACATAAAGAAATACACAAATGTACATATTCGTACATATATTATGTGTAGTTCACATGCTTTTCTTTTATGTCATGTGTATATAATTGTGTACATACATATGTACGTATATGTAAGAAATTGAAATTTTGCAAAAAAAAAAACAATAATTACTCATACGCGCTGTTGATTTGAAAATAAAATATAATTTCTATTTTTAGTCTTCTTCTTTTCTGGCAGGGGCAAACAATCTTCACATCAAATGATTTATTTCATTTTAATTTTTTTATTTTATTTTATTTTTTCTTGTAAACCCAAATTAAATAAATAATTATACACGCAACAATAAAACCAACAGATTTCTTAATTACTTACCAAAAAAATGTAAAAATGTAAAGGAAAATTAAAAAGTAAATGAAAATATCTTCAACAAACAAAGAGAGATGTAACATCAGCAACAAAAAAGTATTCAAAATGAGAAAATAACGAACCACCCATTTACTTAAAAAGTAGTCTTGACAAGGAGCACATGCACAAAATTAATTGACATTTTGACAAACGATGAAATTGTATGTTTTGCAAGCAATGATTTATATCGTGTTAATGTTAATCTGACATGACAATTGTCACTTAATTATCTACAAAATATATAATAATTATGTTTTAATATAGAAATACATACATACATATGTACTTTGCCTTAAGTTATACTTACATACATACAAATTCAATTGTACTTACATGCTAAAATATATTAAGTATTACCGCAGCATAAGCCGAATGCAAATAAAAAAGAATTTGAAATTAATATGGAAGAAGACATTTATAAGGGTATTACTCTCATATAGGAATTGTATATATAAAAGGAATAATTTTAGAGTCAATTAGAATAAATATTTTCTTTATTGTAAATTTTATAATAACTTATCAATGATTTTTCGAGTAAGCCATGTACAAACATCCATTCTTGGGAGGGATAATTAAGTGACTTTGATGAAGAGAAAGAAAATTAAACAAAATGAAATAAAATTAATTAAAATAAAATAAAATGTCTATTACCACATACTGGTAGCCATTATACTTGGAAGAATAAGAATCACAATAAAGAAACAGTCAAATAGGAACCAGGTAAGCCTGGTCAACATCGTACTCATCAAAGGCGAAGAAGCCGTACGATGGCGTACTACTGTGTATCACACGAATTCCCATATGGAAAACATTGAGAAGAAAAGAAATGCCCTAGAATATAATTTGAATCATCAGAGCTAAGTATGAAGATACAGAACTCTCAGTCCTTAATAGTGGAAGCAACAGTCAATCAAAGCTTGAATAAAGCAGGGATTTCCTCTATCACTCTATCACTATTCACCACCGTGCTGGACGATGCATATTATTATGATGCATATTATGTTCTAATGAAAGAGGATTTATAGTATATGGAGTCTCTCACGCCAACTCGAGAATTTGGATAAAGCATTTGATATCTGTCTACTCTTGCACAATATGTTCAACATTAAACTTTGAAGCGCAAAACTTTAAACTTTAGATTAACCTTTAACTACAGAGGTCGTCTCTCATTTGATTTTATGTTATATCATAAATCACACATATTTTTTAGTGTCTGCTCATTCCATGCTCATTGTTAATCAATTGTGTTTTGGCTATGATACAAGAACTTGTGCACAACGAATTACATTCCTTGGTTCTATTTACCACTTATCCATGTATATGCTATTTTTCCTTTGAAAATATTATTAGTACCACATCAGTGATATATATATATATATATATATATATATATATATATATATATATATATATATATATGTATATACCAAAAAAACCGGTTAAAACCGGTCAAATAATAACCGTCCGATCTCCCTAATATACATATATATAGTGTTACAAAATTAGTTTGGGCACCCCTGTCGCTTGTTACATTGCTAAAAATAAATAAACAAAAGGCACAAAAACAGCTACCTGCTTTTTTACAAATATAAAAATAAACGGGAACAACAAAGCAGGCAGAAAAAGAAAACAAATAAAAAACAATGTGAAACAACAGCAAAACAATAAAAACTGAAAGAAGTAGAAGTTTCCGTTCCCATCGCTTCATAAGAACTTAAAAGAAAGTAAAGGAAAGAAATGGAATCTACCTAAAATATCGAGAGAATCGAGAATTTTCGAAGTATTGTTTACTCAGTCATATATTTAAAAGCACATCGTTGCGTACAGCTTATAAGGAGTAAACTAGGTGTAAAGAGATTTTAAGCAAGGTAAACTCAGCGAGTAAAGTTTGTTGGCTTGAACTTTAGTTGTAAAGACCAGTTAAGTTGGAGCTAACTCAGTAAAAAGATTTAAGTGTGGATAACATCTGGCTTAAAAGATTGTGGCCGAACATAAGTTGTACCAACGATCGTGTTGGAAGATCTTTAGGTAGAAAGATCTGTCGAGTATTGGTTGCTGTTTACAAAGTAGTAAACAGACGGAGTAATTAAGAATAAAAATTGTTATTGCTCGTGATAGTGTTGCCAACTTTTTATGATCAAAACGAGCAGACTTCCCATTCAAAAGGCGCTAAAAAGCGCTAAATTATAATTTATTTAACTATTTGTAATCAAAACTTGTAAAAAAGTAAAAAAGCGTTAAAACTAATTAAAAATAAAAAATATATACTAAAATTGTAAAAACAATATTAGTGTAATCCAAAGAAAATTCCTTTTAGAGCTGGTGCTAGATAGGATTATGTTCCTTCTTCATTGCTATTTATATTTGTCCTCGATTGTTATAACCTAGGGACTTACTCGTAATACAAAGTTAGAAAACCTGAACTATGCAGAAAAGAAATGAAAGCTGAATTCTATACAGGCGGAAGTATACAGAGCGGTCTTGCCTATAAACATCTCCAAAATCAATATTATGCGAATCAGTACAACGATCTAACAACACAATGCTAATAACACTACAATTTTTCGAATTGAAAACCGAAATTCGGAACATATCCAGATTTTTGTTATCTCGGCAGTATCCACAAAACGTCCGAAGGTTCCAAAGCTGATATTTAGAACAGATTGAGCCTAAGCGCAATATTTTGGCAGACTGATTATTATAGGCCGTTCTCTACATATCTCTCCAAAAACGAAAATTAACATCTTTAACTTATGTGAGGTCTATTTTTGTATAGTTGCGAGTTATGGAATGCGGCTATAATTGATGTCAATTCCATTCAGACACTTATAAATCGCTGTTTACGGCTCATTTTATTCATATTCTGGCCAGAAACAAGATCGCACCAAGTTCCAGTAATGAAGGAAATTGTAAGAAGCAAATGGAAATAGATTGGCCACAATCTGTGCAAACTAAACTACGACTTAACGGAACTGGTCAGTGGAACACACAGGAAAGCAGAAGAATCGGAAGGCCAGCCTATTCCTAGGGAAGACAGATTGAATCAGAAGCTACTTCCCATAGAATGACTTTGTTGCCTTAGAATATTTAAGGGATTTAATAGTAACAACTTACAAGTTGAGTATTGTAATTAAGTAATTAAAATTTTTAGCTTTTTTCTTTAGAATATTTATTTTTTATATTTTATTTAAAAAAATTAAAAGTCTTGAATAATTTGCTCTTAAATTTGAGTTATTGCACGCTTCAAAAACACTATTTTTATTAATTTTTGCACAAATATTTTCTGGAATAACGTAATTTTTAATGAGTTTATTGAATTTAGTGGCTTTCTATTTCTTACAAAAAAATCGCTAATTTAGAGCTAAAGAGAAAAATTCGACTTTTCGGTAGTTAAACGCACTAAATTGGCAACACTGGCTCGTGAAAAGGTTACGAACATTGGAACACAGAACTGTGTTAAATAAATGACTTTAATTCAAAACCAAACACAAACTTTATTTTATTTTAACTGCAATAACCGTTCTCTAGATATACAAAAATCAATATTTTCTTTGTATGGGAGGTGTTACATCCACTGATGATGTGTGATAATTTTTAATAAAATATGTTTTAAACTTTAAAAACACCACGTCAAAAAGCATGTTAAATAATTTCACCTCCGCAGTTAAGTTAATATCTAAAAAGTTACAGCTATTAACCATTAAGTAGTATTAACCATAAGTTAACACAGAGAACATCATTCAAACCAGACGAATACGTAGATGGGTTCTGTCAGCTATGCAGTACGGTGATAACAGGCTCAATAAAGTGAGACCGGCTTTCGAACAAATACAATTAGAGTGGATAAGCTTACAAATATCCATACGAACCGCGCTTAGAATATTCAGCGCATGTGTAAAGTCAAATTTGTTGTCCGGAAGGGAAACGTGGCTAGTATCGATCGATCATTATTACGTAAAGGCTACATGTATGCAAAATCAAATACCAGATATTCTGGCTTATTGACATCAGCTTGTTGACCAACCTAACTAACTAACTTACTACCCATACGAAAAATAAAACACAGAAACTGAAATAGATTGGCGACACTATCTACTGGATAAACTGAAGAATATTAAAAGAAAATCGCTACAATCGCAGGGCCTAATATGTCATAGTCGACCAAAAAACACCACTAGACTCCAAGAACTGGGACAATCGAATCTTACTTAGAAAGGTGCGAAAACGACATAGGCAATCCGAGTAGATATTCTGTGAAAGCCATGTGTTCCCAAGAGAGTTAATGAAAAAGGAAACAATAAAATAATGACGAACTTGTAAGCAATATAATTTTTCTAAGGGCAGTTGCAATAAAAAAATTGAAGAGGTTAGCTATTTCATCGGTAGCCGACTAGATTTATATAAATTCAAATTACATGTGGTTTTGATCAATCTTTTTTATTCCCATCAATTATAGCAGCTTTAAATTTCTCAACAAGGTTTACCCTAGTGCTGTTCAAATATATCCATTTGTATGTGTATATACGCATATGTACAGCTGTTAGTGTCACTTTACCTAAGGACAATGTACAATGCTTTTAGAGAAAAACAAAACCTTATAACAGTAACTACTTATTTGTAGTAATTAGATTGACATAATTGAAATTTCTGTTACTGATGTGCGCTCTTAATTCATTGTTAAACTCCGTGTAAATGGCATTGATATTTTAGTCCACGCAAAAACTTATTATAAGTAATTAATTTTAAAAATTAATTTAATAACTATTCAAGTGTAGGCTACAAAAAGAAAAAACAATATCTTGTTGTCTTAAATAAAAATATAAAAAAACGTAAAGTGTGTCCAAAATTGAGGTATTATCTTAGTTTTAATTAAAAAGACTTTTTTTCATATATTAAAATTATTTTTATTTCAGTTTACTTACTTACTTGCTCGGCAGGCTCCCAATCTTTTACCAAAATTATTAATCACGTTTTCCAATAAACTTTTGTCAATTGTTGATATCTGCTCGATAATGTTTGTTTTAAGCTTTTGAACTGATGTGATTTTATTGCTGTACATTTTCGATTTCAAGAAACCCCATAAAAAAAATTTAAAGGTGTCAAATCGCATGAATTTGGTGGCCAATTTATTCCTCTTCTAAGAGCGATTTTCGGAATGTATTTAGAATCTAAAAGTCAAATATTGGAATAAATATTACAAGCAGAAAAAAAATGGCAGCAAAATTAAAATGATACTTTAATTTTGAACACCCTATAGAGATATGGAAAAATTTTAAAGATAATCAGTCTTTACTTATGTACAAGCTTTACATTAACCCCTAAGTACGTATTAAATTGTGGCAATTATCTTTGTTCTGATTAAAACTATGAATTCGAGCCCTAATTTCTAAAAAAAAAATGCTGCTGGAGTGCTGAAAAACCTACGAAGTTACAGACGGTGTTCACAAAAATCTCAATTGAAACCAAATCGTTGCTTGATTGATATCTACATATTTTTAAGTTTTAATCTTTTTAAAACGTTTAAGTTCTTATAAATTGTGTAAAATAAAATAATAAAGCGAATTTCTTTTTTATTTGTACACTTTTTACACAATTACACTTTTTTCTTAATACAGCAACTTGTTTATCTTGCACTTAATATTCGTTTATACACACACTATAAAACGAAAAATATCTTAACTAATTCATAAGGCGCTGCCTTTAATACACAATTGACATTACTTCCAAATACTCTTTTTCTTCCTACAACATTCTATTTCCGGCTTTGTCAGACTGACACATTAACAACCTTGACACAACCCAATGGACAAAAATCTCGCAATATTGTTTTAAAGGCGCTAATGTGGTGTATCTATTTTTTAGGTCTCGTTTATTTTCATAACATAATATTGTTATGAAAAGTAAATATTTCTTTAAAAAAAAAAAATCGGTTTCATTTCAATAAACAGAATGCGTAATTTTTTTAATTTTAATTCAATTCAATTCAATCCATTTATTTCAATTAAATACTGTTTACATTTTCATCTTAAAATTATATATATATAAAAATAGTTCAAGCTTTGGTGCATTTTCTTCTTAAAAATAATAAGTAATTTATAAAAACTATTTACATATAAACATTAAAATCTTATTGAAGGCAAAATTTTAAAGCACCCATTTGATTTGTTTCTTTTTTTCTATGTCAATAAAATCGACTTAAAAAACTAACTACAAGCAAATTAAACTGATGTTAATTATTCATAAAAATAGGGGTGTTCCGAGACAGAGCATTTGAAATAAAAGTTTGTAGTCAATTTATTTAATCTAGAGACAACAAGATCTATGTCCGAAATTATATGAAGCCTAAGGATTGAAAAGAACCATGAAAGCTTATACATCAATTTCTATAAATTATTTTGTACGATTTATAATTTTCTGTCATGACAAGTAGCATTTTTAATCCACATGGGAGCTGCATAAAATATTACTGCCTGGAAAATTTGTTTAAATATTAGTCTTTTATTGTCAATACTTAGAGCAGAGTTCACATTTATGAAGGGTTAAAGTATACGGGTGAGAGTACTCACCTTGTTGATTATATATTGCACATGCTCATTAAATTTTATTTTCGGATAAAATATTATTGCCAAATATTTTAACTTTTGCTCCCATAAGACTACTCTATTCCACTTCAAAACAAAAATGAGCGCATGGAGAGTGTAACGACACGTTTTCCGCTCGGATGCTGTGGTAGATCAGCGAGGTTCAGTGTCGAACAGAAAATGAATTAAAAGACTATTATTTATAATTATAAATAATTTATTGATTATTTAACAGAGTAAATAACGAGGGCTATCATTTATAACCATACATAATATTTATAATAATTTTTAGAAATCTATGCTTAACAATAAATAAACATTTGTTTCCTAGGAGAAAGCCCGGAAACCTAATTCAGTCCATGGTCGTAAGTCGTGTTAGGAAAGGCTGGGTAATTAGATCATCACGGATACCAAGTGTTGATCGGATTACATGGCAGCCAGGTAACGGATAGGTCGGAGTGGTTCACCACACTCCGACAGAGCTTCACCCTTGTTCCCTCAGTCACGTCTACTCGTACTGTTGTTGTGGTAAGTTTCGATGTCTGGGTGAATAATAACAAAAAAAAGAAAGTATGTTGACCTAAAAACGAAGCCGGCTGACCTTTGTCGTCACAAGAGTAAGTTATCGATTAATTTTAGTAAAAAAAAAAATTGGAGATATTAAAACGTATCATTTTATAAATAAGACCATCGTGCCATATAGAATCAAAGTCAGCTTTGACATCAAGTAATGCCATTCCCGTCGACCTTTGAAAGTCAAAATTTTAGGATACCATATTCCTAACACGCACTAATGCTTGTACCGTTTTACGCTCTATTCGGAAGCCGAATTGATGGTTCAGAAAAATTCTGTTAGATTCAATATAGAATAAAAGTTTATCGTTTTGTAAATTCTCAAAAAATTTTCCTATGGAAGGTTAAAGGCTTATTGGGCGATAGGAAGACGGGTTATCTGCGGGCTCATTGCGTTTTCGAATAGGAATAACTTTTGCTTTTCTAAAATCTTGCCGAAAGTAAACTCATTTTATTCATGAATTAAAAATAACTATTGAAAATTTAATTGATTTTTAGGGAGGTATTTTAAATATTTGTTGTTAATTCCCTAAATTCCTTTGACATTTCGTATCCGTAATTTATGTATTAGATAATTAAATTGGAATTTACTTATTAGCATAAGCTCAGAGATATTGGAAACAGTTGATCCAAACGATTCACTAACTTGCGTATTTCTCCCCTAAATAATCCGGAATTGTATGATTATTCTATGTTCGCACGAAACTTTGGATTACTTCGTTCTCTGTTTGTATTATATTACGTTCGCACGGCTTTCTTTTAGATGCCGGAATCAATACAACGAGCGACCATTGTTGTATTTGTTGCTTTTATTTTGTATTTTTTATTATTATTATTTTTTTTTTGCTTCACAGCATACTTTAGGGAGGTCAATTATATAAATTTGCAATGTTAAATTCTGCGGTAAAAGCATTTTAAACTAAGAGCTAAAAAGTATGATCTAAGTTATATAAAAATTAGAGATGATACAGATTTTGAAGTAATACACAGGGTAATAGAAATTTGAGTGATTCTCTCTCAAAATTTTGTATGGAAATTTTTGTAACTAAGCTCATAATCGGTGGATGTATAATAAATGAGGGCTCGAATGACGAAAAAACATTGTCGTGCGAACGTAGCATTAGATTCAAAAGCTTTTGCCAATTTATCACATTTTTCCACGTTTGTTATTAATCTAGGGGTATTGTGTTTCACAATAGATATTAAGTTACCTTTCGTTCTAATTATTTACGTAAGATTCCAAAACGGAGCTGCTCCTTTGTCCAGTGTTGATAATAAATGAGACCAAAATTTATTTTTTAGTTTTTCCATTTCCTTGCCTATTTTCGTGTTGAGAATTTTCATCACATAAAAATCAATCAATCTACGATGTTGTTGCTAATTTCGCCGAAACATTTCTCTCCTGTACATAATTTCTCAAATACATTGACATTCATTTAACTTGATAAGAAGGAGTTTTCTGTGGGATACCTACTTCAATGACTTCATTAATAAGGTTCTTGAATTGTACAATTGTTATATCGATATGTCCATTTAAAGTAATGTCTCTTATATCAGGTACGTTATTTTATTTTTATATGGAATGATAACCAATTGTGCATTTTTATAGTCAGGCAGAACTAGGTTAGACATTTTCACAAACATTTTTTGTTCCCTTTTTGCATACAATTTCTGAAAAAAAATAAACATTTTTGCCAAACTACTTTATTGATTGCATTTTAATTGGTACCGTTATTTTGATAATTTTGTATTCTTTTTAATAGTTAAGGTTGTTAAGGAAAAAAGGTTGCTGATTTTGTCTAAGCCTATTTTTTCTGATGACTGTCTGTAGACGGTCTTAGGTATTAAAGGGTTAACTTCATTCTACATATAAGTAATCTTTCCTCCTTTATTTCCATTAAACATGATTTAATAAACATATAAAGAGTGACGATAATAACAGTGTGCATTTTTTTTTTTAACGAGAGTCACAAAATGTCGGTTAAGTAAAATAAAATAATGTGTTAGGTAAATAATAAATAAATACTGTAAAGAGTTAAATAAACTTTTAACCAATAGTCATGCAGAGCAAACAAGCAGACAGTCAACAAACAAACCAACAGGCCAGTGGTGGTAAACACATAAATAATGGACTTGCCAACAGATTTTTGTAAAAATACACATGCACACACACATAGCCGATCTCATAAAACAGGCACCAAGGACTAAGGATTCATTCAGTTACAATTTTGACTGTTTGTTGAAAACTTTTTTAAAATAAATAATAAATTATAATGTACAAATGTTGTTATTTGTGAACGAACCAACGAAATAAATAAACCTCAGCCTGAAATTTAAGTGAAACTTATTTCAAAAAAGGGGCAATAACGTTGTAATAGACATTTAGAACTAAAAACCAAAGCAACCGAAGACAACACTAGCAAGAGCAACTGCTGCAGCAGCAAAAACAACAACAACAATAACAATACGAGAAAATAGCTAACATTGGAAAGTGTAACACTGTGTTAAATGCACTTTGTACTCTACAGAAATATTTCATTTATTTACTTCAACTTTAGAATAACTAAAAGGGATTTTAGAAAATGATTTCGGAAGTTATAAAATAAAAATTAAAACAAAAACAGTATTTGCGGGCCTCGAATAGAGATACAACGAGGACTGGTCAACAGCACAGAGAAATGATGGCTAAGATTAAATGAAATGACAGACGGCCTGCCCGCAAAGAAATATTAGAAGAAAGTTCTCTTAGGAAGACTTATTCGGATCAATTGGATTAATAGGTGCTTATATCACCATGGGGAAAATGCTGATGGCAAGACTAAATGAGTTCCATAATGGGCCTAGCGGAGAGCAGCTTTGTTTAACAAAAACTCTTTAAAAACTTTAACATCGTTTTTATTGGGTTGGATGTCAGCAAGCAGTGGCGGATTGGATAGGAAACTACACACAAAGTTTTGCAGCTAAAGGTTCAACAAGAAGAGGCTGAGTTCAGCTGCAACAATATAACTCAGGCGTTCCCTTCGTGCGGACAGCGTTGATGTTGTGATGGACTATTTTAGCAAATGGCAGAAAATGTATGCCATACCCAATCAAGAGGCGACTACACTTATTAATCTTTTTGTGAACAAATGGGTATGCCGCTATGGGGATCCAATTCAGTTACATTCCTATCTGGGAAGAAATTTCGAGTCTGCTATTTATAAAGGAAATGTGGGAAATATACGGAATAAAGAAGACCAGAAAGACGCCACTACACCCGCTGTCTGACGGAATAGTAGAACAATTTAATCGAACTCTACAGAAATATATGCGAACAACAAAAGGATAATTTTTCGTTATTTCTTTTTATTATTGTTAATCTTTAAGTTAACAAAGAAAGAATTTATTACATAATTGATTTTAATAACACAAATATACATTATTCATGTTTTTATGTCCTTAAAAGTATGCTGGAAATCATACGTCTTTCAGATATATCGTTATTTACAACGTGCAAAAAAATAACGTTATCTTTCTAGGGTTAATAAAGCCTGACAAGCCTATTGTCAACAGAATCATGGAATACAGTAGGTTGGGTTCCTAAAGCAATTCAGGTTTTTATTTACCAATGCGTTTGTCAAATTCTACAAATCTTCTGGCCAGACACAATCAGCAATGCTCAGTTCTGGGCACAAACTTTGTAAACCCCAGTTGAAACTGGACATACCCTGCACGGTATTAGAGGGAGGACTCAATAATCCGTTCCTCTGGGGATTCCATCGGAATGTCTCTGCATATATGCATGTTCTGCAATTTCAGGCTGCCAGGAATGGAAGAACACCTTGTGGGCCTTCGTGGGCATTATTCTCAGCGCCACTAAGAGCCATTACAAAGCTGACCATTGAACCCTTTCCAACATAATTCTTTTCCAACAACTTCTACATACCCATCCCATAGTATTCACATCATGGAAGACGAGGAGAGCCCCCAGCACATGCGAACCGCACCTTTTCTGCAGTAGAGTGCAACTGCTGCCTTCTTTACTTCCTTTTCAACGTTAGGCCTCCAAAAAAGCTCCCTATGATGAATGATTCCCCGATATTTCATCTGCTAATTAAGTCTCAAAATGGCACCATTAATTGCAGGCAGTTCAAATTCTGGTGTTTTATGCTTTCTAGTAAACAAAACATTCTCCGTTTTAGTGGAGAATACCAATACATCAGCATTTTCATTGCCAGCGATAACAAAATGGCCTGGCACCCAGCAAAGTTGAACATTTACACGCAGCCTACCCAATACTAATTTGCAGTTCCGAACGACTTTGAGTGCCTTGAGACCCGCCCGACTATCCACTGTCTTCCTGACCGCAAAACTTCCGCCAGGACGACACTGCACTCTGTGCTCAACTTAGAATAACAGCGCCAGTAGACGCCAGCACCGCAGCTTTCCTCTGTCTTCGATCCGTCTGTAAAAAAGGACAAATCGCCAAGAAGAGGGTCACACCCCTGTCAATCATCCCTGCTCGTCATCACCACCTCCGCAGTCTCAAAGCTCATGGTTGGTAGGACATAGTCATTCCGAGACTCAACTTCAGTCAGCGCAGAACACGCGCATGTCCATACCAAAGTTACACAGGGCCCTCACCATCTCACAAGGATAAATATTATTGAAACGTGCTCGCCCATAGCATGTTTCTCCTCAATACTTTCCAGAACAGCATGCACAGCAGCTTCAATGGACCTTCACCTGACATAGGCATGCTGCGCACCCGAACAGAGCTTCTTATGTAAAGAGCTAGCTGTCTCTCAACGGTCTTCAGTACAAATGACAAGAGTCTGGTCGGTCTGAGGTCCCTAGGCTTAACATGAAAACTTTTCCCAGCTTTAGAGATAGAGTCCTACTCTAGTCCTTCTCCATAATTCTGGAATGTGGCCAAATACAAAGCAGTTCCTGAAAATAACCAATTAACCAGCCACATGAAATATAATTGACTTTCTGTAACTGGGATAGTATAACACCATTCACTCACATTTATGGGACTTAAAACCCCTTATGACCCAAGCCAACTATTTCAAGATTTATCTAATTCCAGCAATGCTCTTAGGTTTCAGAAAGAGAGCATTCAGTAGAACCTCAAAAGATTCCTCACGGGTAAAGTTCTACGATCCATCATCCCTCAAGTATACCCCGGCAGGTACCGATTTCTGAAAGGAGGCGCTTGAAGCGAGCATTTTGACTCATCTATTACCTCACTGAAATTCATCCAGTATGTACGCTTAGTAAGTATTTAATTTAAATTCAAACTGTAGTGCTACCAACTTCGACCAAATCACTTTTTTATCCAATTTTTATTTAGTTCCCGTTTTTTTCTTTTTTTTATTTGATTTTTCAATTTAGGTGTGAAATTTCAGTCACCCTCTTCTGTTTGCATTATTTTGTTTGTGATGCATTTTGTGATCTCTGAGGTAACTTTTTTCTTTCCCTCTCACAACAAAAATGGCAAAAATAAAACTTCTATAGAACTTTACAGTTAAAAAAAAAACAAAAGGAACTCAAAGGATTTCAGACGTCATGTTAAAGTATTAAAAAAAGAAAGTAGAGAAAAAGGGAAAAACAGAAAAAAATGTTTTAAAGCAAATAGCGGAAATAGCTAAAGTTTTATTTAGTACATATTAGCCAAACGTATTCAGTATTCTCAGTTTTTAAATAAATAGAGGCAACTACTACTGACTGTCAGTGGCGTTAGTGGTGGTCTTGTATTCGTAGTTGCAAGTTTCGTTGTTGATATTGGGGTTTTGAACACAAAACAGTGGCACAACCATGTGACACACAGTTAAAGTCCACAGAAGTTTATACAGTGCAATTGCAAGGGGATTTACACGCGTATTTTTTATGCTACTTTTCTCTTTTCTCTTGCTTTTTTTTTTCCATATCACATGTAGACGTGTAGATAGACAAACATATGCAGCTTAAGAAATAAATAAAAAAATTTGAATGAATTTGGTGTTTAGTCTTATATACTCGTAACGACAAAAATAAATTCGTTAAACTTTTTATTTTAATGAATTAAATACTTTAATTAAATGGTTTTAACCTTCTCACAAAAATGATTAAAACGACAACTAAACGATGAAGTTTAACTGCATAAACAAATATTTGCTGATATAAAATAATGTGTAAATAAGAATTAGTTTGGAATGGTTGAAAAGTTGAGAAAATAAAAGTAAATGTAGTAAATAAATATAAATAAGATTATACAAATAAAGTATAGTACAAATATAATAAAATCTCTTAAGCAAGATATTACCTATATTATACTTTCAATGATTTTCCAAAGGCCTTGCTGAATTAAATCTATTTCCAAAAGCTTCGCAGCGGTAAAAAATTATGCTATTTTTTATATTCATATTGAAATGGAAAGAGTCAAACGATACTTTGTAAAAGGTCCACCAAATAATTTTTTTTTTTTTTTTTTTTGAAAACAGGGCGCAAAACTTCGAGTGTAGCTTCGGCAGTGTGGCACGTAGCGCCGTCCTGTTGAAACCAAATGTTGCAAATTTCCTCCTCTTCAATTTTTGTGAACAAACATGGCCCGATAACGATCCCCATTGACTATAACGGCCACTCCTTGCTCATTTTCGAAGATTAAAGTGGCAATCAATACTAACAATAATTCTAACAAATCTCATAAAAACTATGCCACGACGATGTGCGGAGGCCATAAACAACAAAGTTTATTACACAAAGTACTGATAAATGCTTAAGTTTCGAACAGCTACTCAAAGAGCTAATTTCGTTTTTGTTGTATTACTTGGTAGAAAATTAAAGGTTTGTTATTATAGTTACAATTTACGTATCTAAGATAACAAAAATTAAATGTTTTACTTTGAATTAATCTATTAGTAATATACGAGTCCTTAATTGCCTCGATAAGAAAATTTGCTTAGATTTCGAGGAGCAATGTATGTAAAATTAAACAGCGATGTCACCTCACAATATTACTAGCAATTGGTTATGTGTATTTACGCTGTGAAAAACTTCACTAACTAATATATCTGCCGTTCGGAACCGGCGTTTGTGGGTTTGTGACCTTTCAATGAGTCTAGTTGATCACTCTCCATATATAAGAATCAATATTTATTTACAAAAGATGAGAAAATGTTATTTTTGCTTAAGAGTGCATATCTTTTACGATCTACCTTGGTTTTCACGTTCTTTGTGAGATGTTCAAGGTTGTCATATATACAAAAATAATTAAATTTATACAAACAGTTAAACGATGAGCATATTTTCAATAAAAAAATATACAAAATTATACTGATTTAAATTAACCGGTTATTCGTGTTAAATTAACCGGTTTATTCGCTATTCGAAAAATGAGGATTTTGAAAAAACCGTGTTCGACAAAACCAAAAAACCAGTTAAAACCGGTCGAATAATAACCGTCCGATCTCCCTAATACATAGTTATCCTATGATTAATCTATTTTAATATTACACGAAATAAATTCTATAAAATATTGTATGATGAAAATCTTGACCAAAAGGTTTTGAAGGTTTTTTAAATATACTCGTATCCTGTAGCAACTTTCCGTTTGCCACTCTGTTGATAAAATGAATGCCTTGAATCTTATTTACATTACACACTGCGAGATTGTTGTTGTTCAATGTAAGTCTTAAGTCCTCAAATGCATGGCAATGATAGAGAAAATTTTCAGCCGATTTCTGTTCTTATTTATCATTGGATTTTTATAGAAATCATTGGAAGTGATCCTTAGCCTCTGTGTATATCCACCATGTCCAGTTATTAGCTCTGAAAGTTTTAACAGTTGTCGTATTCTCTGCCAGTTGGATAAATATTTTTGGTTTTATACATTCACCCCCAAATATTGTTTATTATTCTTATCTTTCCTTTTACTTTAGGCTTATACTTGTATCGTTCACAAATACCCACCCGTGTGGTACTGCACTTCAATACATAGATATGCTTATAGGTGACGAACAAGAGTTTTTATTTTTCAGTTCCCTCAAAATGCAATAAAACTCGGTTATAACGAACTCCATATGAAGAGCAAAATTAGTTCGTTATAGTATTTCTTGTTTTCTCAAATGGTCACCTCCACTCACTTACCCACCCTCAGCCGATCACGGAAGTATTGTTTCCACAATATACAATTTCAAGCTTAGAAGTAAAAGCCCAGAATCAATATCACCGGCAACAAAGTTATAAATAAAATAAAAAACTGTCCTTCTCCTTTATATGACACCGATAATATTCCTAACGAAGAAAATGTGTAACTGTCTCGTAATGTAAGGATCAGTGAATTCATTAGACCATCTTTTCCGAAACTATATAACAGCTAGAGCCGTACTAGTCATTATACTAATATCATCAAAAAATTATAGTTTCCTATCCAACAACACACCTAAATCAATAAAGAAAGTAATAGCTTCTAACGCACAAGAGTTGATTGTACACTCGAACGGAATACTTCTTCCATTGCTGACCGAGTGCAAGGCTTCACAATTATCTTGGGATTTTGGACGCGCTGTTTTATATTTTATATAACGATCTGTGTCGATCAGTTCATGTTGGCTGTGAAAGTTTTTCACTATATATAATATACGCTACCAAAGCTGCTTAGTCAATTAAAAATAATGCTACAGCCACCTACATCCTCTTCTTTTCGTTTAATAATCATCCAATAACTTGTCCACATAATTAACCCTTAAATTCATTTTGTTGTAAAATAGCATAATTTCAGGTTAAGCAGATAGCGTTAAATCAATTAAGTCACCATATTTGACGGTAGAAAAACTATGTTTCTTCGCACTGTTCCAACCAGCGTAGCGGGTCACGAACTTTATATCTGGCCAAGTTTCAAAGAAGTGAATAAGTTGCTATACATATGTCTCAAAGCGTTAGTATTTGCACAGAGAAGATCTCAGACTATTTTTTTTCTACATTTCTTTGGCAATTACTATCAGTTGGCTTATCTTTTTAATTTTGAATTTTGAGTGGATATGAATTTTTTGAGTTACACGACTAAAATATTTTAACAGGGTGACAAGGTATACGGGTACCTCATACGGTTGCACATATTTCGTATGAATAAATTAATAATAAAAGGCAGGTTTGCCGGTTAGAGGGTTAACAGGGTGACAAGGTATGCATATTCATACGGAATATGTGCAACCGTATGAGGTACCCGCATACCTTGTCACCCCGTTAACCCTTTAACCGACAGACCTGCCTTTAGGCGGGCTATATTGTTTGTATTATTATGCTGATTTTTTTTAGAAGTTCCATTATAACGATTGATATGTGCAGAGAAACACACAATTTGCTTACTATGACAAATAACAACATATATTTGTGCTTCGGTTTTAATATTTCAATCCGTAAATTCAAATTTCTAGATAAATTGTGTAAAATAATTATTTGTGATTTAAGTGAAAATTTAAAAACATTAAAAAAAATTCATTAACAATTTATGAAAGACAAATTTATTTTTATCCAATTTTAGCTTAGCTTTTTATTGGTAAGAATTGGCGGCTGCCAGTTCGTTTTGCATACAAATTTTTTTTCTCTTTTAATAGACTTTTTTCTTTTTATTATTAAAAATTTTGCAGTTTCAAATATAATTGCCATTTAAAATGTTCCAACGAGTTTGTTGGTTTCATTTTTGGCGTTAAACTTTCTTGTGTGCAGTGGCAGAACAGAAAATGTGTGCGGTTATTATCAACTTATGCTGGTATTAAACCATCTAAAACTGAAATAAGCGACGAACAATCGTTAGAAACATGGCGTTTTGATCGGAAAAATAAATCCTATGTTGAAGTAGACCCCAATATAATCAAAGTTTACAATTGTCATATGGATAGCGATGATATAATGAACAGCTTACTAGGACGATATCATATTAGAATGAAAATGTACTTTTCCTTAATTTTATCATCTAATTGATATGTCATTATTGAATTCATATCTCCTTTTTAAACGCATTCATGGAATTGATTGCAACGATATATCTCATTTGATTTTAGCAGACGTCCGTAGTGGCAGATGTACTTTGCTATTATGCAAATACTACCGTCAAAAAACCTGTGGGAAGATCTCAAAACCAAAGCTTACAGACAGAGAAAATAAAAAGATCTTATAATTCACCAAATGACATCTGCTTTGATAAATTTGGACTTATGCCCGATGTTTTGGGACGGAGTGGTAAAAGAATGTGCAAAATGCAGAGGGTTGTAAATCAGGATAACAAATGTTTTGCACGAAGTGTAAAAAAAGTTTCTGCTTATCAAATAATAAAAAATGTTTCCAAAGTTACCACACAAAATAAGTAAAATGTTTAAATAAAACATATTAAAAATCCTTCTTTTGGAAAAATACTTCTTTGACTTAATAACCAAGTACGCCTTTTGGCGGGCAACATATTTTTTTAGCTGGAAGATAAATTTTTAATGTTTTTTAACTTCTTACTTTAAAGTATTGTTTTTTCTCCGAACAATTGGCCGATTAGGGGGTTAAAGTAAAATGGCCTCATTCGCTTATCTCAATATTCAAAAAGACAATGCAAAGCTAGTTAAGTGAAATTGGGTATCGTAGTCAACCGAGAATTATATCAAGAAAACGATCCCAAGCACACATTAGGTGGCACAAAGCTTCATTTGTTCCGTAATTAGTCCAAACTTACAAAGACACATGTGCGGAGTCTAAAACCTTATATAATTGGTCGTCTTTGGAAGGACCAAAAAAAGGTCAACACTTGTTCAGCTTAATGAGGCATTATTACAATTACAGAACTTTATAAAGCTGGAAGTATATCAAAATCAATTCTAAGGCGGTTACTGAATGTGCTGGATTTGAAAGGATATGCAAATTATTACTGATTGGTCAATTACTATATTTTTCTAAATTAAATTCAAGCTTAAATTTAATTCAAACTTTGCGCTGTCCGATTGTGGGTTGAGTTTAAGAAATTGAGTTATTTTAATTTTTGTACTGAAATTTAAAATTATTATTGGATCAAATGCTAGTTTTTCTACTATTCATAAAGGTAAATATCTGAAATATAAATAAGACACCAAGAAACCTGCTATATCTATTATATTTTTTACGTTAAGAGGACTTTTCTACGAGCAAAAATCTTGTCTAATTATGCGTTTGAGTCACTTTATATATAAGTTAATCTAGAAGTCATTTAATTTTTTGCTTGCAAGTTAAAATAACAAAATGATGGCGATTCGCATTTCCTCAGGTACATCAAATAAATTCTGCGCCAATCGACAAAAACTTTAATTCTTCCTTGTAGAACAGTCTGCTCAAAAACATCATAAGAAGTATAATATAATTTAGTATCATCAACGTACATAAGAACACCACAATTAGAAAATATATCTGGATGGTCATTTAGTAATACCATGAGCAATAGCGGATCCTGCTGAACTCCGGAAGAATCATACACAGTCTTAGATAATACATTCCGGAACAGAACCCTCTGAGTCCTAAAAGATCTATCCAGCGAAGAGATAAATCGGGTGGGCCATCTATCGGTTTAAATTTGAGCCAGCGGTTATTTCGAATCTGGCAATATTTATGTCATTCTATTCTGTGACAAAATTCAGTATATTATCGATGTACGCTTGAGTAACGTTGGGATTTATTGGAAATAAAAAATAATGGTAAAAATAATTTTTTCGGATGACGCTCATTCTCATCTTGGTGGGTACGTTAATTAGCAAAATTGCCGTATTTTAACCACAGAAAATCCAAACGTGGTCTTGCCGAAGCCAATGCACCCATTACGAGTGATTGTTTGGTGCGGCGTGTGGAGCGTAGGCATCATTGTCCAACATTTCTTTGAAAATGAGGACGATGGTCAATGGAAACACCTATCACACCATGATAACCGTTTTTTTTTTTGTGCCCACTCTTCATGGTTTTGATGTGAACGATGTTTGGTTTCAACAGGAGGGTGCAAATTGCCACAATCGGTTTATTGCGTCAAACGTTTGATGGCTGTTTAATTGGCCGAAATGGTGATGTCAGTTGGCCGCCAAGACGTGCAATTTGACACCTTTGGATTATTTTCTGTAGGCCGTCATTAAAGACAAGAGTTATGTTGACAAACCAGAGACAATTGAGTATTTGAAGGTCAACATTCGTGTTACCGCTGCCGAGATACGACTCAATACACTCAAAGTTCTCGAAAATTGATCCGACGGAATGTAGTACTGTGAGGCCAGCCGCGGCAGCCATATGAATGAAATAATATTTCCTTTCTAACCCGAACAACTGCACTTGAAAAAAATAAATACATTTGCGGAAAATTTCAAACCGTTTTTTTTACTGTATTTTCAAATTTAAACTTTTAAATGGCAATGCAAGTTTATGAAGCAAAATCTTATGATCAACTCTATCAAAGGTCTAACTGAAATCAGTATAACATCAGTTTGAGAACCCGCAACAGAGCGCCTAAAAGCATTCATAGTAAATTCCAGAAGGTTAGTTACAGTCGATCTACGCTTCAAAACACTATGCTGAAACGGGGAAATTATAGATTTCTCCATTAGCATAAAATATATCATTATCCAGGTGTGCCGCTGTGGTATGGTAGGTAAGACATCCGCCTACCAATCAAAAGGTTTGCGGTTCAATACCAGGCTAGACCATCTAAAAAAATACAAATAAAAAATTTTCGACACCTCTTAACATGAGCCAGTAACTGGTTATGAGTATTACTAATATTGAAAACTTCGCTAAATGCATTTGCCGTTCGGAGCCGGCGTTAAACAGTAGGTCCCTTCAATGAGTTTAAGAACAGAATCGGGTGCAGCTCATTGACTGAGAGAAGTCCCCATGTTCCTTCATGGAATGTTATGGGAATTAATATATATCCAGTTCCATTGTCTCAAGCATCTGCCAATTTTCCAATCCTTGCTAAGATTGAGGATGGAGCAAGTAATGAACACAGTAAGGTTCGGGGCCAATATAAGATCTCGTGGAACCTTTCCGAGACAATACATCAGCTGTTTCGTTACCATCTATCACACAGTTGCAAAAAACGTTAGCACAAGTTTATTATATCTGTGGGGATAAGTAAAAATAATTTTAATAAATATTCAATTTTCAATAAATGTAATTCTGTTTTAAACTTTAAGATCACAAAAAAGCATTTCGAGGATTTAACTGATGACTTTATTTTCGATTAAATAATATTAAACTCCTAGCATATGAAAACGATTTTTGTTCTGCCGTCATACATACATTTTGAAGTAAATGGATTAAAAAATCTACTTCTTTTTGTTTTTCCTTAAATATGTAATACAGTAGGTATTACTTTATGAGAAAATAAACATCATATATCTGGTTCCCCTCTGGTCCATATACTCACCGGACACCCCATGGTATTTTTTGTTTTTTAACTTAATTTTTTTGTTTTGAAAGTGTTAATTTTTTCGAGTCAAATGTAATTCTAAAAACTTTGTCCGCTATTATTTGTTTTTTTTTTTACAGTTTTTATCCAAACAAAAATGATGTCTGACTTAAATTTGGAGAAAAAAAAATATAATTTCAAACTGCAAAGTAGAGGGAGAGAAAGAAAAAATTATAAAATGAGCAAATAACAAAAAACCCCATCCAAATCAAATAAAAAAAACCAAAAATAATATACGAAATATGTAATGCATAGTTGTTCGCATACTACAAGCAGATATCCTGCCAAAAATAATAAATATGAAAGAGAAAAAAACATTTCATGAACCGTTTTATGATGAATGTTTTTCGAGCGGAAAGAAAAGTAAAGAAAAAAATTTAGAAATAAGTTAAAACAAAATTTAATAGAATACAATAATATTTATTACACGAGAGTCAAGGGTCATTCAACAAAATCATTATTAAATTGTTTTGTTTTCATTTGGATATGAGAGAGAGAGGTTTTTATTTAGACAAGTTTTTCTTTCATCCATCCTTCTACGCTATATTCCAAAGCAACAGTTTTAGTTTTAATTTTTTGGTTTTTTATATAAAATTAAAAATGCTGAAATTAATGACTTTGAAATAAATAAATTTATAGAAATACATGCTGGAGATTTTGGCAGACTGAGGAAGGAGTATTAACAATAAATATGTGAATAAAAAGTGGAACTATTTTTTTTTCTAAAATAATTAAATTTTATTGTTAAATAAACATTTAAGATTTAAATCTTCTAAAAAGATATTTTTAGTAATTAAACTAAATAATTATTTTTAATTACAGTTTATTTACCTCAGTACTTGGTGGAATAAACCTTATTTTTAATGACTGCTGAGCAACGACTTGGCATAGAGTCAACAAGTCTCCGACATGTTTCAATTGGATATTTTTCATGCTTCTTTCACTAATTCCCACAACCGCAATTTATTTGTGGTGTTTTTTTCACCGGAGAGCTGCTTTGACAATTTTCCATAGATTTTCATAAGCCGTCGATGTCCTTATTCTGAAACCAATCTTTTGTCGCTTCGATGTGTGTTTCGGGTCGTTATCTTGTTGATACATCCATCAAAGCGGCGTTTCCCATTCGGCGTAAGGCATCATGTCGTCGTTTAGTATATTGGTATAATAAATGGCATCCATTATTCCTTCTATTCTAAATAGAAGCCCTGTGCCATGGTATGGAAAACATCCCCATACCAATTTACATACTTCCTTCATCATGTTTAATGGTTTTTATTGTATATTGCGCAAGGAGCTCAATGTTCAAGGGTCTTCTTACAGTCAAACTACTTCTGTTAAGGTTAAACAAATTAACTTTAGTTTCGTCTGACCATAAAATATATCTCCACTTATGCATAGGCCAATTTATGTGCTGTTTTGTAGGTGAATCAATTTTTTTCAACAGCACTGTATATATCTACACCCTGCATTGGGGAACAGCTCTTAATTATACATAAGTGGTGCGAGTGAAATTTAATAGCTTCCATTGTACACCAAACGCCTGCTCTTTAACTTGGGATACCTATAGAGCAGCGGATATTAACATCGCTAATCTGATAGTACAGCTGGTAGCACTAGTGCAGAAACCAGTACGGCAAGTTTAATTGTCCTATAACATATGATAAACGAAACTATGAGTAAAAAGTTGGTGCCCTATGTTTCACTTATGAATTTGATTGGTATTAATTTCTATACCCTACCTCACAATAATTAGCAGGGGTACATTGCATTTGTGGTGGTATTCGTAACTCCTAAATATATTACTGCCATTCACAACTCTTATTATAATGACTGACTAAGAATAAATTTTCGTGTCAATTGATGCCCTTACGTCAGTTTGTATGTATGTAACTTGGTGGTTGATTTGGTTTAAGTGGCTATCCGCAGCTACCACAAGTGTCAAGTAGCGCGTTTAGACAGCGATTTGATAACTTGCCATATCACGCTGTAGTGCGCCCCACATCATACTCAGACCAAGTCAGTTTCGTAATCCCGCAGGACTCGATAACCTTTTACCAGCAATCCGCATCACCGTATTTTCGTAATAATTAAATATAATTTAATTAAATTTAGCAATTTAAGTTCGGTTATAATTCTGTATACTTAACGTAGAAAACTACAATAAAGAAGATCTCTTATATGTTCAACACTAAAAACCTTCTAGCAAAAAAGTATTTTGTATGCCATAGAACTACTAATGAAATGAATCTCCTTCACTTTTCACCTTTTTTAAAATTTTTGTTCACATTTCTAATTAGAAGAGACCACAAACTATGTACGACCTCAGTTCATGCTGACAGCACAGGTTTTTACTCTTATGAACTTCCTGTTTTGGACTTTTATACTGCCTGTCCACTTCTTCACAGTTCTTTGGGTGGAGGCTTATGCCACCGACAGTGCCGCGAAAGGTATTCGGTAATTATGTAAATCTTAATAATTCGACCATAAATTTTTAAATGCACAGTCATGCATTGATTAATACTTTTAACATCGACGTAATTAAGTCAAAATATGTTTACAGTTAAATTTATTTGTTGGCTCAACTTGAACGCCACTATTTCAAACTGATATGTATTAAAAAAAATGGGTTTATCCGAATGAATGACATTGCTGATAAGTGCGAAACTAAAGGGTAGTCAGTATAGTATGGTTTTTTTCTCTCACTTTTTCAATTCCAGAGAAAACATAGAAAAACATATTTTTTTGCCGGGGATCCCACTATAAGCGATGGGAAACATTGCTTTCCATAGAAGAAGGACACAAAGCAAGTACAAAAACATATCATCAGTTAATAGGTATGTGTTTCGCTTACTAAGTGCCTCCCTTAAATTATGATGAAATATATTGACATAACAACCATATTTTGGGCGAAAAATTTGCCACGCCCAACAAAAGAATTTGAGCCCGATGAAAAAAAACTGAAAACGAATTTGAGTTCAGCGCATTAAATTCATTATATTCCATACAGTTTTATTTAAGGCGTTTTTTGCTGTAGACCAGTGTAAGTATCTTACTATTCCTTATAAATTAAATGTATTTCCCTGCAAAGTTCCGTTTCTTACTAATTTCTGTAATACCAAGTGCTGGAAATTTTGACAAATTTTTAACAAAAACTGACATAACGTTTTGATTATTTCTTTAAAAAGGTTACCAGTTACTACAGTTATTGGAATAAAAAAATTTGCCAAATAATGTAAAAAAAAGGAACGAAAAAAAATATTGTTAATTTAACTAAAGCTCTGTTTTGAATGTCTGTGAAAGGATTTGAAAATTTAACAAAAACAGCAAAAGAGTAACTAAAAATTGCATGACAAAGTCTAAAATCGAACAATTTTTTTTCTTTAACATGGTTTTCTATACGAGTACTTTAAGCTCTTTTCAGTCTTTTTATTCTATTTTTTTAATGTAATTTTTCTATTTCAAGTTTGTTTTTTATTTCGTTATTATTTTTTTAGGGGGTTTTAACTAGTTTTCATTTATTTGGCATCCATCGATATTGTATGAAAATGAACCTCAAAAGGCTGAATGAAAAAGCAACAGCCCTTCTTTCTTTTCATCTTTATAGTTGATTTTTTCTTTTTTTTTTTTTGAATTTTTAGTCTTTTTTATATTCAGTGTTTGTTTTCACATCAAACACTTTTATACATTTGCTGAAACATTGTGTTTTGTGAATACAGACCAAATGGCTTAAAGTACAACTCATCATACTTTTTATTTTTGTTATACAATACCACACACATACCAAAAAATACGGGAAAAAATACGGAAAATGTAACCCAGCACTTCTAAAAGGATCTAAGCAGACTATTGTTTGAACCAAAGTTTTATGTACGAATTTTGCTATATTTGATCGAAATGGAATAACACAATTCAGTGTTTCTATTAACCCAAGCTTTTACGAAAAAGGTTTATTTAAAATGTGTGGGTCTTATAAACAAACTAGTCAAACCCCAGCGTGCTTCGCTACCTCTATCTAATATACCATATATTTTTTACTCTTTTCCCATATTTCATCTCATTCCGGTCTCAAGGCTAAAATGTTCAGCATTTTAACTGTAATATAGAATTCAAATGAACACACATAGTGATTTTGGCTGATATGGATAAATAAAGAAGCTTCGCTGTTACCGTTCTTCACACATGCAAAATTGCATCTTTAGTATGAATGGGTGGTACCACGCCCACTTATTGACAAACGATGATCATTTTCCAAAAATTAATTGAAACTAAATTCAAAAACTTCTACGATTATCGTTCTCAACATTTCTCCCACTTTTAAACTGATGATTTGTCTTGACTACTAAGTCATTTTGATCAATTTCAGAAACTTATTTTATCGTTTTCACGACATACGGGAGGTACCATGCCCACTTGACCAATTTGGCCAATTTTTTAACTAATGATTTGTATTGACTAACAAGTCCAAATTCAGAAACTTCTGTTGCCGTTCTCAAGATATGCAATAATAAATATTTGCTTTATAAGGGAGAACTTCATATCTCTATCTATTGAGTGTTTTTTAAATGAATAAGAATTATCGATAACTATGGTTTGAAAGCTGAGAATGCCAAACTGTGTTGACACTTCTGTACACTTTGGCAAATCATCAGAAATTGTTTAAGGCCAGAACAACGCTTTAAATTTGTAAAAATTTACATTAAAAAAAGCAAATCTATTCGCGAAGTTCGTGGAGCAGGTTGTCCATTTTTCGTTCAATATAATCCGCCCAGTGAGCAAGCAATTCGTGCAGAAGAAAATATTGCTGCTGTAACACGAAGTCTTGAAGAAGAGGCTGAAATGCCGATGGCAAACACTATCGAGCCATGCTGAGTGCATTTGGTTTTTTTAATTAATCATCTAAACATCAATGACATTTGATTCCAACAAGATGGCACAAATTACAATTGTTCGCTTAACAATCACACAGCGCACTTAACAATGGATTTTTTGTAAAATAAATTTGGTGACAACTTTTTTCCAGAAGTGGTCGTGTTCACTGGCCTCCTCGTTCGTGTGATTTAACAATTCTAGATAACTTTTTTATATGGCTATGTATGTCATTGGCTTATGCCAACAAAACAGCAACTCTTGAAGCATTGAAAGCCAATATTCAATCCACCATTGACGCCATACGGCCAGATTACTTGGAAAAAGAAATTAGACTGATTGAGTGGACTATGTAACTCGCAGCTGCGTCCGCCATATGCCGGAAATCATATTTAAAAAATAAACTCCTTGAAATAATCTACCAGATTATAATTAAAAATTTCAATCTTCTCAAGCTATTAAAATAAGGGTGGCCGCAATTGCGATATTTATTTTGGAGACTAAATGACTTCCTGTGGAAACTGTTTGATCCCCAGGTTGGCATTTTTGCATGTGGCATCACAATGGGCCAAATATCTGGCCTAAGTGGGACTCCTTCCCTATAGGGGGGTCCACCACCTTACCTAATCTAACCTAAGCTATTTAATTTTAGTCTAAACGGACATTGGAAGATAAAATATACAATCCAAATTTGATATAAAAGTAATGGATTTTTTTCTTTATTAATTTTCGGAAAAGAGTAATTTTTACAAAGTGAAGTATCTGTAATATGTATGTATGTGTTCTATACTCAAAATAAGATCAATTTCGAAACAATTTGTAGTAAGTCATTGAAAACAATATGCACTTCTTTGTGGCGAACTACAGACCAATCACAACAACTATCACATTCTAGCACTCTCAGTTCAATTACACCAAATCTAATGTATAAGAGGGTAAATAATGCTTTATTTAAGGCAAATTGTAAGTCAATAACAACAAGCCTCTATTCACTAGAAGCTAGGGAGCCTAAAACTAATTTTGCTTGGAAGTTTCAACTGCTAGCCATATTAAATGTATATTTGGATGAAAGCTAAAACCAGGAATATTTTATTAAGAAGTTTACCCTTTATGGGCTAGAAAGTTTCACTCGATATAAAATTAGACAAACTTCATGTAGTGTAGTGTTAAATGTTTTAAGCTCTTCAATGTCATGATAGACTTATAATAAGGCGATCTTAACACAGAATATTAACAAAATGGATACAATAATGCTTTCCAAGCTTGAACTTAGGGCTTATTATTTAGTCAGTATTTAAGGGCTACTGAAACTTCATTGATGGATTGCAATGCAATTCTATATCGAGTCAGTGGTCCTTCCCTAAAGCGATCTTAAAACAGAATATCAATACATTTTTCGTTACAGCTTTTCTGAGTTCTTTGCAGTGAATGACTCCCGTGTTTCATCAAAAATCTATATTACTTAAGTTTAGAATCATTTACTAGCTTAAGGATTGAGAGCTATCTATGCATACAGAATTTGTAACAACACAACTTTATGGTAAGTCATTTACCCTTTCTAATTAAACTCATATTGCAAAATCTTAATATATATATAATAATGTGTAAAAACGCTTCCGTGGCCATTACTCTAAAAAAACCAAAATGTCAACTATAGAGCTAAAGTACGGAACCTTCTGTTAGCTTCAAATTGAAAACCACTTTAACCTCTAACAATCATTTTTATACGTTTGTATATCGTGTCAATTGTCTCTCCATAGGGTACTTTTAACACATGGTATTAATCAATACAAAGTATCTAACAACGCCACCGAATTCGTTTTGATAAGAGATACTCCTGTTAGACCATTGGGTAGACCATTTTACATTTTCCTCGCTCAGGAAATGAGGACAATCTAAATTTTTTCGGATGCGGTAGATGAATTCAAACTTATTCAACTCGAGTTCAATTGACTTCCAAGTTCGAAAACGTAAACGGGGTAACGTAGGAAGAAAGCTATCAGATGATAATGAAGGACCGGCCACGGGTAATAATCTGCAGGACAGTAGACGGCTTTTTCACACACATGAAGACGTCAAATCGATCTTGAAGTTGCAAAATCTAAGTTAGAATGCGTTTAAATGTCGTGTATTGGATAAAGTACAAAAGAATTCAAGTGTTGTGGACTTTCCGCCGCAACAATTTTTCCTTTTTAAGGAGATAGGGACTATTAAAAGCCTGCGATGCATCTAGAGTCGAGTCAATAGAGCTTCTCCGCGTTTTAGATGTATAACATTGTTATTATTATATGTTTCAGTGCCCTGGCCAGAACTTGAAGATTTTTTCTTACATTTTAAGCACCACACTTCCAATAAGTAAATATAATATGTTTTTTAATTACAACTTAACGCCGGCTCCGAACTGCAAACGCATTCGAGAAGTTTTCAATAGTAGTATTACTTATAACCAGTTACTGGCTAATGTTATGAGGTGATACCGCTGTTGGAAAAACTTTTTACTTTTTTAGATGGTTGGTAGGCGGGTATCCTACCTACCATACCACAGCGGCACATAATAAATAGATATGCAGCCATTATCTTCCACAAATGCTCAATTTATAGTGTAATTATAGGTCATCGAGAATATACTTATACATTGCATACAAAGTATTCTCAATCTTAAGCCCCGTTTCTCTTGTCTCTTACAACATAAACAGAGATCAGTTATTAAACAAGTACTCAAAAATAATTTTAGAATATTTAAAATAAAATTCTGTTCACCTTTTCGTATATTACTGACCAGTTACTATAAACAGAGTAGTACTTACAGCAAAACCCTGTAATAAAGCTGTAAAAATATAACAAAGGAAGAAGCAGTACTAACTATAGTAACAGCTCGTAACTTGTCCATTTTTATCTGTCGGCTTAATCTCGCACATACTTTTGAACATTCAATTTCCTGCCTTTTTTTGTTTGTTTTTTGATGACCCAGTGTTTTTGTTAACACTATAACTTTGGCCGAAAACATCTAGAAATGTATAGAATGGCCATTGTAGTATGGGCATCACTCCTTCGTATTTGTTGCGTTGAAATATTTTAAAAAACAGATTAAAGTCATTATTTTTTTTTGTGTCCTTTTTTTAGTTGAAAAAAGAGGAATAACTGTGGAGGGAATCTATTTGCGTTTTTTAAATGAATATTTTTATTTTTAATCTAAATATGGTTTTTCAGTTTTACCTTTAATTGAATATGAATACAAATGCATTTTAGAATGAAAGCCAGTTAGAAATATACTTACACTGCGCGTCTTTAAGATAGCGACTCCCCTTTTACTAAAGATTAATATTAAATATTATTTGAACCTATTGAGATATGGTATGATATATGGTATGATATTTCTATGTAGTAGACGCCTATTAACTCCCTTTAAAATAAAACAACAATGACTGCTGTGCTATTTAAAACAATATTCTAATTAATTTTTTAGAAAAATTGTACTAAAAGCGTATTGAAAAAAATGGTCACCAGTATAGCGCTATCAGCTTTAATTTCAATTTAATTAGTATATTAAGAAACTATATAGCATTATAATTCTTATACACTATATTTTAAGCAGTCTTAAGGATGTTTAGTAATGCGTGGGACAGCCTTTGTCTGAAATATCCTCGAAAATTCGATTGAAAACTGAATAAGAAAGCTTTTCAACATAATTCAACGAAATGATGAACCAAGTGTGTATGACTCCTTCCATTAACTCAATTTTTGTGTTGTATTGTCTTCCGGACTTGTACACTCTCCTAGCCACCCATCTCCATACGTTTTCGATTATATTTAGGCCGGACAAATAAGGTGGCCATACAAGAGCGTCAGGTTTTGGGCTATGAATTCACGGTTTAACGGATCGGACTGTATGGATTGGAACATTTCAGATTTCCAAATAAGTTTTGCAAGATTCCCAAATGAGTGGAAAAGTCGCTTTCGAAACGTTATTGCAGTTATCTGTTATGTTAAAAACTGCAAATCACAGGTGCCATAGTAGCATCATGCCTCCTACACTATCACGCCCCTGCTCCATCTTCTATTGCATTTTAATTTCCTGTAGGAGAGATCACACATAATGATTCTCACAATAAATTATAATGCAATAGGGGAGTAAAAGTGGGAAGCGCTATTCTGATGACGCGCAGTGTATGTGTGATTATATGAAAAGGCCTATTTTAAAAACCTATTTCTAAAAATTTGTTTTAGTGCATAATTTTCCACTCTTTCTTGGTGGAAATAGTACCAGAAATAGTGAATAAAATTCATGAAAACAGCTACATCACATACTGCAATGAATCTGTGGCCTCTTAAAGTAACTATTTGGTGCTGCCACTATATTTTGTGGTACCAATTTTAAACTGTGAACAAAAGTGAACCTAACACAAAAAAATGGAAGACAATTAAAACAGTGGACATCTTTTTGTGAACTGTGGCTGTTGGCCAACAAAGTTAAGACGGAAGTGGAGTTAGCAGTAGGGATGCCATGTATGCTCTTTTAAAGAGCACACGTACTCCTTTTTAAAAGATATACTTTAAAAGTAATGAATGAAATCTCAAAAGTACTCTTTTTTATTTACATATGTATACATATATAATAATTAATTTGTTTAACGGGATGTACAATTAATTTTATGTCAGAATATTAATCGATTGTGCATTTTTGCTGTATTATGATATTTCAGCAATTGAAAATATTTAAAAATAAGCCAATTTTTAGGATTTGCACTTTTTTTTCTTCTGAATATACTCTTTTTACTTCACCATAATCTGGCATCGCTACTTATCAGTTACTTAAAAATTAGAAAAACGATTACCGAAGAATATTATGCATAATTTTTGGACAAATCCATCATTAATTTAAAGCAATAATAATATAAGAAAAAACAAATTGCTTTTCCATCAAGTCAGAGAACGGATGCACACGTGTAGAATTATTTTTTGAGGAAATTAGACTACTAATTATGTTTTCTACTGATTTGGCCCCTTGCTCCTATTTCATATATAAAAAATAATGTGTGTTTGTATATCTGTGTATGTTTGAACATATGTATGTATGTATGTTTGTATATATGTATGTATGTTTGAACATATGTATTGTTACTTCTTTACCTTTTCAAAACGTGTATTTTTGAGTTCGTAGATTGTAGTTAAAATAAAATGAATCTTGTGTTCATTTTTTAATTAAAATCCTTTATTTCACAGTTTTGTGCACCACTGCTTGTAACCTTTTTACAAGCAATAACAAATTTTATCCTTAATTACTCTTTTTGTTTACTTAGGCTCGATCAGAACCTTTTCAACCAGATGTTATCCACACTTAACTCTCTTCACTTTGTTAGCTCCAACTAAACTGGTTTTTTACTTCTCGATTCACTTTACGAGCTTACTCCTTATAAACTCCCTTCACACAGAGTTCAAATTAATAAACTCTCTTCACCCTGAGCTTAAACATAAACTCTACTCGCTGAGTTTACTACACATAAACTGTTCGTTGTTCGCATCAATGTGCTTTTTATATGGCTGAGTAAACAACACTTAAAAAGCTCTCGAACTTCTCGATTATTCAGGTAGATTCCATTTCTTTCTTTTACTTTCTTTTTATTCGAATATAAACATCTACGTCTTTCAGCTCTTAGTATTTGTTGTTGGTTGTTATTGTCTGTTACTTGTTTTCTTTCCTACTTAATTATTGTTGTTGCCGTTCTATTTTTATTTACTTACTTTCTGCTAATATTTGTTGTTGTCCATTTGGGTATTTGTAAACAGCATATATAGTTGTTTTAGCAACTTTTGTTTATTTATTTTAGCGATGTAACAAACGCAGGGGTGCCCAACCTGATTTTTGTAATAGTATGTATGTATGTTAGCATGTATGGATGTGTGTCTGCTTGAAGTCTATAAGCAGCAAAACGGCTAAATCGATTTTCTTGAAATTTTTCCAGTATCACTTTATATGTCTGGAACTATAGACTATATAAATTTTAAAGATTACAATTTTTTTTTTGTAAAGGTTGGCTCGTAACTACCCCCAGAAAATTGCATTAGAGGAAGTCGTGCCACAACAGCCCACAATATATGCGCAATTCTTTTTTTAAGTTTTGGTCATAATTACCTCCAGAAATGTTCTCTGTAGCCAAAAAATATATTCTGGAAAATTTTGGGCAGGCTGCATCAGGGAAAGTCGTGTCGAATTCGTCCACAAGCGGTCAAGATTTTGTTTCATATGAATTGAACATATTTTGACAGCTTGTGGACGAGTACGACACGCCTTCTCCTGATGCAATCAGCCCAAAATTTTCCAGAATATATTTTTTATTAGGTACACCCTATTGGGAGCGGACACGGCTTGCATTCCTCTAATGCCAAAAATAAGGCTGGTGTAGTAATAATAATTACACTGCCTATTCACAAATGAAATTTAATCTGAGATCTGTTTGATAGAAATACTCCTTCCTAACACTCATTAGTCCAATACAAAATAACTTTATTTTGACGTGTGGCTCAGTAGATGTATTTTTTATTTAAATTGTGGTAGGAGGTATGTATCAAGAAGTAGTAATTGATTAACTTTGATGTCTTTAATTTTTTAATAAATCCTTTCTATGCGTTATCCTTTCCCATAGAAATTTTTTCAATTGAATTTCTTTTATTAAAAAAGGCAATGGGGTGCAGTTGGAAAAGTTGTTTTTTGTTTTCTTTTTGAATTCAATTTTTTCCTTTTTTCACAGGCATACACTTTAGCTTCAAATTTTTAACGGTCAGAAGAAAGAGTTTAAAAAATATTTGCCTGTATATTGTACTTTTTATCCATTTTGTTTAATACGTTTTTGAAAACAAAGCGAATACTATTGTCGTTATTAAATGTTTATCTGATTCAAATTCAAATATTTTATTTTGCAATTTAAATCTTGACTAGGATAAGCAGAGAATAAGCCAATTGTATTTTTACATTATAATTAAATACACGTATAGAAAAATCTCCAAAATTTTTACGGATAAGAATATTTGAAAAATTGAGAGTCAGAAGCCATCTAAGTTTCTAACGCTATCAGTATCTATAACGATATGTCGTTGACTCTTCAGTATATCTTTTTTTTTTTCTTCAAAGCTTTTCTTTGCTGTTAAGAGACTAGTTAATATGGAGATTTAATATTGTTACGAAAATAAAAATGCCTAAAAAGAAAATACACAGCATCAGCGACTTTAAAATTGTATTGTGGGATTTTGGTATATTTGGTATTAATGTGACACACTGTCAATGCCGGACTTTTTTATGTATTTGGTTGTGCTGCCAATTCGACCATTTTTGTGTGTAACGTTTAAATTAACGGAAAAGTTCGAATGTTGTAGCAAAAACAAGAACATTTAGAATTAATTTAAACTGTATATTAAAGGTGACGACTTATGCATAATTTATAGTTATCGTTTTGCTGTCATAAAGTAAAGTCGTTTTTAGGCCTAAATAAAAGTGTTGTATAAACGAATAATGTGTGCAAGAAAAATAAGTTGCAGTACTAAGCTAAATTGTATAAAAGATAAATTGAGAAAAAAAACTGTAAACAACAACAAAGTGGTGTTTATTTTATTTTGGCTCAATGAAAAAGATCTTATACGTTTTAAAAAACGAGCTACTTACAATGATGGATTAAATTGCACACTGTAGACAACGGACAGTGTTCAAGAAGCCTTCTTGGCCCTTAGAATGCCTACTAAAGAATAAATCCGGATTGCATTTAATGGTTACGCTGACTGGGTACAAACTCTGCTACAAAATTAGCAACTTTGGTTGTAATGCGCTTTAACACTAAAGCAAATTAGCCTATTCCTGCAATTTAGGTCTACAACACACCACAACGTACATTTTCCAAAGGCCGGCACCTAGTCACTGGGCAGAAACCTATGTCAGGTTTTATTAGTTATCCGCTAATTAGCTACTTCACTAGTAGGCTCTTTGACATATTGTAATTTCCGTTCGAAATTCAAATCTAAGAACCAACCTGTACTTCTGAACAATTTTTCTAAGATTCTTCAATGATGCATATGAAAAACTGACGAGATCAAGAAAAAGACCTATTCTAAGATGTCTTAATCTATATTCCCGTAAAACGAAATAAACAACTTCTAAAGCAGCTGTAATGTAAAAAAGCACAAACGTTGCGACATGCTGTGCCCAGTAATTATAGCCGCCTAATCGAATACCTACTAATGCTATAAACACATTCAAGGCTACTGACCATCGACCACACAACTATAAAATTAACCAAGTAACCAGATACTCAATTATTTTAACGACTACATCTACAAAACAAATGTAAAAAAATGGACATATGATTAATCTTTTTCAGTGGTGCTACATACAATTTAATGTATCGGGTGATTTCTTAAGAGCTTCTAAATTCCATTTTTAAATAACACATGTTTTAGAGAAATGTAGGAAATCTTTATTTGAGTCTATAGAAATATCTATATATAATTTAATGTTTCAAAAGTTTCATACGCTGGGTCCAATTTTAGCTAACTCTAAATTCTTTAATATCGGCTTCCACTATAGACGTGAGCCTTACCATAGCCCAAAAAAACGTCTAAAAGCGTTGAATCTTACGATCTAGGCGGCTAATTGACCGGCCCCAAACGTTAAATAAACCGTTCGGCGAACTCGCCTCTCAATTGAGCCATTGTTCCGCGTGCTGCATGGCATGTGACACCGTTTTGTTGAAACATGTCAGCTAAGTCCAGCTCTTCCATTTTTAGCAAAAAAAAAAATAAATTAATTAAAAAAATTGTAATCATCGCACGGTAGCGCTCGCTATGCACAGCAACGTTCTTGCCTTCGTCGTCTTTGAAAAAAATGCCACCAGCCCATAATACACACCAAACAAGTCATTTTTCGGGATACATTAGCGGTTCTTGCAATGCTTCTGGCTGCTCGTCGTTGAACACAATTTTCCGATAAAAAAGTTCCTAACCGAGCATGAATTTTGATTATAAAATTCAATAATCTGCAAGCGTTGTTCGTTTGTAAGTCGATTCATGGTTCAATTATAGATTAAACTGAAGATGTTTGTGATTAACATGTTACACGAAAGCAGCCGAGCTGCCAAAACAGTGTTGTATCGCGTTTTAAACCGCCATTTTATTGTACTGAAAGCACTAAACTGTTTGTTGCTGCCAAGAAAAATATAAATTAGCCAAAGTTGGCTACGGGCTGTAACGGTAGTTGCGTAGTCGGTAACCGTGTTGCCGCTGAAATAATTATCTCATATGCACACATGTATTCTCTTTTTGATAGCTTGTTGTCGATTGTCGGTAGCCTTGAATGTGAGATGAGAGATTGATTGATTTTTTCTTTCCTCAGAACACGCCAGAACATTCTGGATATCCTGCAAATGGTAATATTGAACCACCTGAGTTATGTCTCCTTCCAAGCTTATTCATCTATCAAATTCTGGATTGTGAATGTGTATTTGGCCAGTTAGTTGCACACTTATCAGTAATTTCAAAACCAACTAGGGAGTTCGGACAGTTATTATTCTACTCGACTTTATTCTATCCGACTTAAGGCACCTAAATTATAGCTATAATAACAAACCTTTAATTCCATTCTCTACAAAGTAATACAACAAAAACGAAATTAGCTCCTTGAGTAGCTCTTCGAAACTTAGGCATTTTTCAGAACTTTGTGTAAAAAACTTTGTTTTTATGGCCTCCGCACACCGTTTTGCCATAGTTTTATGAGATTTGTTAGAATTATTGTTAGTATTGATTGCCACTTTAATTTTAAGCTCTATATCAGCTTCTGCTTATTTTTAAAACGACGTGGTCCAGCTCTGCGCTTCAAGAACTAGGAACAATTTAATTTAAATAAAAGAACGGTTTAACCGGTTATTTGAAATATTATTAACTGAAAACCGGATTTTTAAATGTATTTTTTTCAAATTATTCGAAAATCGGTTTTTGAAAAAAGTCGATTAATCGATCTCCATATTACCCACCTGTACCCCTATTACATGAAACTCATACTAGTTCGGCATGATGTTGTCCAAGTTTGGCCAATGAATAAATTCAGCTGAGAAAACATTTCGACGTAAATTGAACCTAAGTTCCTAGTTACTCCCAACAGGAGTATGTCTTCTACAAAGCACTTTTGCCTTGTTTCAGATTCCTTGTAATTATTGGTATGTAATTTGTTTTTTTAATTAAGATGGTGATGAATGGTGGTTGCCTAGAAACAGCCTGTGTATATTTGGTGTAGTGGTAAGGAGTTTTTCTTATCATCTTTTCCTCTCTTTTCGAACTGTAGTTATCGACAATGAATGTATTTCCAAAATTAAGTCAACTTTCAGATCTCAAAAATCTTCTATTTCCACTTAGCCAGCAGCCTATGTAGTGTTTGACAGTTTCTTATACCCAAGGTGTGGAGTTAAGCTAGGATTCAGCCACTGGGAGTACACTCATATTTCGAACTGCTATGGTTATTTGAAAACATTGTTCATTTCTTCAAGTGTTTTGTTTTATTTTTATATTTTAAGAAAAGTTTGTTGTTTGTTGCAAGTAATACTGCACAAATTTAAATGAGTATTCTAATTACAACATGTTATCATTTGTGCCTTTTTGCATGTGTATTGTGATAATGATAATAATTAATATATCTTTTTTTCTTTCCCCTCGTCCTCTCTTCCTATCTATTTGCATTATTTTAAATAAGAAAAAAAAACTTCTCATTTATTCTAGTTTTTATGATTATTTTTTATTTTTATTTGAAATATTGTTTTATCATAATTGTGCATTAAAATGTTTTTGTATATTTTTATTTTTCTTTTATTTTATTTTTTTCTTCTTCTAGCTCTGGTTTGTTACTGATTTTGTGTTGGTAGTTCTAACACCCAACGAAATCATAACCAACTAAACGTGTTGGTTTTGTGTTAGTTGGTTGTTTGGTTGATGGTACGAACATGATGGCCAGGAAATTGGAAACATAAAATTTTATGTGAGCAGTTGTTGTTGGTAGAACATGTTTATATTTCGTCGTCATCGTCTCTTTTTCTTTTTTGGATTTTTTTCTTTTTTATTATAAATACATTTCTCTCTCTCTCTCTCTCTCTCTCTCTCTATTGCTCTTCCCAACTTTCCGTTTCCTTTGGGATTGTTTGGGTATGCTGATTTCCGTTGTTTAAGTATCGACGTTTATTTTTTCATAGAATTGGTCCAGACATGTATTTATATAAGTAAAGCTATTCGGCATATGGTAGTGGATTGTTAAATACAGTCAGTCAACTATTCTATTTTATTATAACACCTATGAAGGGGTATTACTTTTAATTTAAATTTTTTTTTGCTTTTCTTCGTTTTTAACCCTTTTACCGCCTACTTTTGACTTCAATTTATATACGGATTTGTTACGTTTTTTCGTCTTTCCAGTTCAAAATCAGGCATTAAATTCGCATTGCTTGCTGCCAATTTAAACTGCTTATGGCCCATAATGTGCGGTAATAATATGGCATTTTCATTTCATTTTCAGTTTCAAATAAATGTTTGTTCCGGTAACGTTAATATTTAATTTAATTGAAAGGATTCTACAAAACTAGAAAGCATCCGTTTTCTTCTTATTTTGGACGGATAAAAATAAATTTAACTTTGAATGTGTATAAATAGAAGCATAAGTTCAACATGCAAAACGAATATTTTTTTAAGAATTCAATTCGTTGAGAGTGTGTAACACTAAAAATAAATGCGTTTTTATTTTTAAATTTCTTAAAAGTTGGGCTTAAAATAAAAAATATAAAAATGTTAATTGACACACAATATTGCAAAAATATTTATCGGATTCTTTAACAAGATTTTTTCTTCCAGAAAGGGCATATTGATATTTTATTTGTTAACACATTATATGCGGGTACATTTCGCGTCGATATTGTACTTGCCGCGGAGAGTTTTGCACAAAGAATAGCTAAAATTATGTTTACCAACCTACTACTTTTTTCTCAAAAAGCAATACAAAGAAACCATGTTTTTACACTAACCCGTACTAGTACGAGACAAGCGCTTACGCACCAATCGACAAAAAACTTATTAACACATGTCCCGCATACAATGTGTTAACATATCAATAGCAAAAGCTTCGGCTACATAATATGCCAACATCATCGCATTTTCTACCTGGTCGTTCATTGCATCTATGTGACGCAATGTTGAATTAATAAGTCACAGTTAGTACGGCCATAATGACACTTACCACGGTGCACAAAGCATAGCTCGACTATATGATATATTTACATATAAGTGTCAGCTTTGTAGTCATGTATTTGTATATGAAGTAAGCTTGTATTGATTGTCGGAGACTATCCAAGCTCTTGCCGATCTATGGATTACGGTACTAGATTCAAAGTGTAAGATAACACTAAGGTAATGCTCTCTCCGTCTTTTGGGTATAAATTAGAACCAAAATTAGCCTTACAATATACGGGTAGGAACCTAGGTCCCTGGCGCTCCCGGCCCCGTAGTACTAGTTATAAGCCTCCGGCCAAACGTTTTGGGAAATAAGTTCTTATTTAATGAACTACATACAGTCATGTAAAAAATAATAGGGACACAAAATTAGCTATAACTAAGAAACGGTACAAATTTTGTTTGTCAAATAACGTTTAATCATTACGTTCTTGAAATTCCCGCTGACAATTATTAGATCTTTTTGATAAATGTTTGAACAAAAAACAGAGTCTGATTTGTAATTATTTTGTGTCTATAAGTGTCGCTATTATTTTTCACATGACTGTATATTTGAATACACCAACACCACGAAAAGCTACTACTATTTTAATAAGTTTTTTGAATATTTATATTTTAAATTCACTTATGGCACAGGTGCCATAAAGATTAAGACCAAAAATCTTAACACACGAGGCAAGCTTTTTGGAAGCAGTATTTCAACTTTTTTTTACGTTGTCTTTGAAAAATAAGTCAGTTATTTGTAGTTAGTTTGTTCAAAATAAGTGACAAAAAAGAAGTACCTTCTAAAATTATTAATTATTTTCACCAGAATACAATTGGGTCCTACAAAAAGTTAGCCAAACTGTTTCCAGTGTTATTAGACAGTATAAGAAGTATTTCGCAACTGATAGGAAACTTCGTCTACATAATATTCGGAAGGCCAATAAAATCGCAGGCATAATAGAAGACTTCTAAGCACATCCGGTACCACAGCAGTTCGAAGACAGAGATGGTTTAACTGTGCAAAAAATGTGGTAAAATTAAATCTCTAATGGAAGGGATACTAAACAAGGTCCACGACTTCATACGACTACTTAAGACTTATAAAACTTATAAAAATTATATTTGTTTGATATTTATATACATGTTAATAATTTTTCGATCCCAGTTGCTCCCTGATGTATATAATTTTGTTTAAACATATTCTCTCAAAGAAGTAATCAAGAGCCGTCGAATTTTAAGATCTTTGAGGTCAAGAAATAAGTCCATTTCGTGAAAAAGCATCAACCAAATTATTACGTTCACTGTAATGGTAGGTTCTACCTCATTTCAAAATAAAATTTGGACCTATGAACCCGTTGCACACTGGCCGAAATCACTAATGTAACGGCATTTAATTAAAATTTTGAAACTTTCAAATCAATAAATGTTTTGCATTGTATCGATTACCGATACTCCACTGAAAAAATTGACATTGTTATTTTGGTTTTGCGTTCAATATTCGCACAGCTGTTAACTATCAAATATAACATGTATTGCAGCAGGTGCATTAAAGGAATTTGGCGCCAAATTTTACAGTGCTTGATTTGTATTAATTAAGTTGATTAATAATTTTGTAATTTGAAGTTTTTTTTTGTTAAAATAAAGGTATGTATTTACTAAAAAATAAATATTGGCCCGTTTTTATCTAGTTTAATAGAAATGGATTGTTGAAGTTAACACATGTGGTAGCATATTTGAAGTACTATATACTATACTTTCGTGGAGTGCCACTTTTAAGATCCAATTGGATTCGGTATAATTCTTGGCTTGGTGGTGCAATGTCCAAAATTATCTACCCGTTCTTGCCCGTTTATTGGTTATTAAATTTTTTAGGTACAATGAATGATTCCAAGCGCAATCGTTTTAATTTGGCTCAATGAAATCATCCCTACTAATAAATTTTTAGCTGTGGGGGCCCACGTATTTAATAATATAATAGATGAAACAAAATATAATAAGGAAGAGTGCAGCGAAATAAAAAACTAAAAAATTAGGAGCTTCATAAGCAGATTAGTAGAAAAGTGGAAAAACTGTAATAGAACGTTATCGACATTTGAGAGACGTAATATTAGTTGGGCCGACAAGTTGTAACAGACTTAGACGACCTGCAAAGAATTTCACAGAATATACCTCAAAAACACAAGTTTTACATATTGTAAATAAAACTTAGCCGTATTTATTACTATTTATATCAGAGCACTATATCTACATATATATATATATATATATATATATATATATATATATATATATATATATATATATATATATAAATATATATATATATATATATATATATATAAATATATATATATATATATAAATATATATATATATATATATATATATATATATATATATATATATATATATATATATATATATATATAATATAATTCTTTACGCATTTCACAGTCGTAAATAATTATTAAGCTTCGTTTTTATACATTTGCGAATTTAATGGCGCTAAATTAGGTAATTCGGCCAAAGTGTATTGGCTCGAAATACACACCTATCGAGACTTTTTTAGAGGTTGATGACTTAAATTTGGCAGCACTGCTTTATTTAACAACCGATTAACAGCTCATAGTTGCTTTTTGTTTAGTTTGGTTTGACATTTCATTATGGATAAACTTACATCAGAGCAACACTTGCGAATTGTCAAAATTTTTTTATCAAAATTATGGTTCTGTTAGCCCAACTTCAAAATTCAAAATTTTGTTCTCCGACAAAGCCCATTTATGGTTGAGTGGGTACGTAAATAAGCAGAATTGTCGCATTTGGAGTGAAGATAAGCCACAAGCTTTTGTCGAAAACCATAACATCTACTGAAAATTACTGTATGGTGGGCTTTAAGGCTTACAGAATCATTGATCCATATGCCTTCAAAAAATTTTGATTTTCAGAATGTTACGGTCAATGGTATAGGGACATGATTATAAATTTTTTCCCACCTCAAGTAGCTGGCTTTAATCTTGGTTCCAACAGGATAGTACCACATGCAAATAGCACTCACTGCAATTGATTTACTCAAAGAATCATTTGATGAAAGAGTAATTTCACATATTGGTCGACTTAATTGACCACCTAGATTGTGTGATTTAACCCTTTTGGATTATTTTCTCTGAGGTTATATAAAATCACCTGTCGACAAACCAGAGACAACTGGAAATCAACAATCGAAGAGTTATTGGCGAAATGCGGCCGCATATGCTGCGAAAAGTTTGTGGCGGCCATATGGCCAAACTCATATATATATATAAATGGCATAAAATTGTACATCCAATAAAGCCTCTTTCATTGATATTAAAATATATATCTTTGTTTTATTATGATTTATTTATTTAAAGCATTCATGAATAATTACAAATTACATACTAATATACAAAAATATGGCCATGGCTTAGACTTTAGGCTCAAATTTTGATTTGAACTTGTGTAACTGTAAAAAGAATACCCGATATTAGACAATTTGTGAATGCAGATTGATGTGTCTTCAAACCAAATTTTCTGGTAAAAAAAATGGTTTATTTTGCATCGCTATACTACGCAACCGATGCACAATGGTTCCTGTCAAAAATATTAGTCAAAATTTTTTACAGAATATGACATCACTATTTCCAGATAGAACAAGCTTTATAAGGGTATATTAGTTTTTGTTTTAAAGCGACCGTTCCCGTTAAAGAGTTGTTGCTGCATAAACAAGCTTAAAACCGTATAAAGCTGTTCCATATTAACTTAAACCAAAATTAATATTGAAGAGACAAGTGTTTACTTAGCTTGTTGAATATTTATTTAAAATAGTTGATTTTTCCATATAACATAACTTCAGTAAAAGTTTTAGTTGTGTTACCCCTTGAATCTCCACATTGAAATTTTTTATTATTACACCGTGCGACAAAAATGAACGAAGTTGAAATACCTGGAAAATGACACTACTTTTCTGATAGGCGCTGTCGAGTAGATAAATGATATGTTTTTGGAATTTTCAAAAAAACCTCCAAAATCTCAAGTTACAGGTAAAAAACCGGTTTTTCGAACCTTCACGCACTTATAAGCTAATAGCTTAGCTGGATATTACCCGATCTTAAGCCTCTTTTTGGATTTGGAAAAAAGAGATGCAGGCCTTTTATATCATACCGTTTAAGTAGTCATGAAGAATCTGTTTTTCTCAAGCAAACACAATTTTCACGAAACTTTTTCACATTTTTCAAGTTTAGATCATTTTTTGCACACTATTTTATATAGGAACCGTACTACTGATGAATTAACCAAGGAAGTATATAAAGTTATGAATAAAATGAGACTTATGGTTTAGAAACCCATTGGAAATTGACGAAATTATTAAATTTTTTGGTAAAGCAGCTCATGCGATTTACGGACAAATTGCAGACTATTTAAAACGTCAGCGTTTTGACACTTCGATATACAAAACTATTAATTTCTTTGCAACAAACATTTTGTACACTAAATCATGAATAGTCACAACTCAAAATTTATCAAAATTGCTTTTATTGCATACAACAATTCACAGACAAAAATTTCGTTTGAATATCTACATTCTTTAACTAGTAAAATACTGTTATGTTACTTGTGGTGGTTAAACAACTGAAGGTTCAGTTAGACTTGACTTATTGTAACGCTATAGTTGCACCGTAACAAACCAACCTAATGAGCAACAATGTGATCGGTTGGTGGTGGCACACCATAACTTCATAACTGGCCAATTTTCAACAATGCATGTTGGGACAGCCCGAACAAATTTTTGGAAAAAATTCCATTTTTAAAAATAAGAATTGAGGAAAATATATGGGATTTAATAGCTTACACTTTCTTATTTTATTTTATTTTATTTTATTTTATTTTTATTTTTAGTTATTTCGTGTTTGACAAAGGGCGCTCCCTCAAAGTACAAACTTGAAATTAAGAAAAAAAATATTTATAAAATTTTACTTTTATTCCACCAAGTTCGAATAGTTACAAAATATGAATACTATCACTTTTATTATTTTTAATAATTTTATTTTAACGCGTAGACATATATACATGTCGTTATATATACGCTAGTTTAAACTCCATGAATTCAAATAATACGACGTTAAAATATAATTTTTCAAGGCGTGCATCTTCTTTTGGTTATTTAGTCCAAAGTGTCTAATTTCCAGCTGTAGTAATTTCGTTCTACACACTGCTGCCTACCAAAATACTTGTTTTGAATTTGCAAACCTGCTTTATTAGAATTTGTGTTCGGTTTTGCTTTATGCAAGTAAATAATACGGTGCGACAAATAAATGCTTGGGATATGATGTTTTTTTTTCGATAGGCGCTATCGAGTACTACAAGAATCTGTGTTTGAATTTTGTGAAACACCGCCAATATCTTGAGTTACGAATAGATAAAACCAGTTTTTCGTACATTCATGAACTTAAAAGCTTATAACTTATTCGAACATTATCAAATTTTAAGTATCTCAGCAGGTTTGAAAAAAAGTGAAATAGACCTATTAATTGATATATATTTCGTTCACGTAGCCTTGAGGAACAGTTGCGTTTTTCTTAAGTAATTGATGAAAGATAATTAGATTAGATTAGCATGCTTCCAGAGTATTTTTTGGCATTACAGAATTTTAGCAATAATATCCAGGATAAATAACGACCTAATACAAAATATATGTATGTATATATAGAAACGTAAATATTATTAGTGGTATTAGATGTAGCAAGCGCTACACAAATTATTTATTCACAATTGGGAAGCAGTTCAAAAATCAAAATTACGCGTTGGTTCTTTGTTTCGAGAAGCGCATGAATTTATTAATAAAATATTTAAATAAGTCAGAGAGAATAGCGTAAGGAAATGTTCTAGGATTAATGATTTAGACAATATCTTTAATGTTCTTTAAATAAACTTAGAACCGGTGGTCACGGCAACTAGCAAGACTCCCAAGGCAAAACATATGGTTGTGCCTAAGCAAGCAAAATGTCTGTTTGTTTCATCATCTGGAAATCCACCTTTTTAGCGTAAGCAGTGATGAAGATACTGATAAAATACAAAGTGATAAAGAATAAGTACATAATAATGTATCCTTTAAATTTATAAATGTGTATTGTAATCTTCGAAATATTTATGATTACTTGCATTAACTTAATAATTTTAATCAAAAGAAAAATACTTTGTTTATTTATCTTGTTCTTTATATTTTTCAATAAAAACGAAAGTTTTTTATTGATTCATAATACCAAGACCACGACCATAACCTTTTCAAAGATGCCAATATCTTTTACCTAAACTAAGCGGTTTAATTAATTCCAAAAATGATGCAATCCTGTCCCACAGTGCAATATTTTAAAATCAGTTTTTTGTCACTGCTGAGCATTTGAAAGTTTTGAGTTGTGACTGTTCATGATTTAGTGCACGATTTGGTTGTCTTGTTAATGGCTTCATGTCATGTTGTGAGAAAGTGATGCGAATTTTTTTATAGAATTATAATTATAATTTTACGTTCAGAATTTAAATAAATGTATACAATTATATGGTGATAAGTCTATAAAGAAATTATTGAAAAAAAATTTAAAACCAAAATACAGATTAGAATACTCATATCACACCCATAATCGTGAATGCCGTGGCATAAAGACTACAAATATATTGAATACCGGTACGTTTTAACCTTTTTTTAAAACGTGTGATTTTTTTAATTGCGACAAAATAAAATAAAACCACTTTGTTGTTGTTTTACAGTTTGTATTTCCTCGCCTTATCTTTATACAGTTTATCTTAATACGTTAACTTATTGTTTTTACACTCAATAATTTTGCATACAACATTTTGCCTCGTATATACGCCTAAAAATGACTCCAATGCATAAGGCGCCAACTTTCATATACACTTTAAATTACTTCCGAATGTTCTTCCCACAACATTTAAATTATTTTTGTTAATTCAAATGTAACACACAATGATGGTCGAATTGGCAGTGCTGCCAAGTACACAAATAAGTACTGCATTGACAGGGTGACGCATTAATACCAAAGATACCAAATACAGTTTTAAAGGCGCTGATGTGGTGTATTTTCATTTTAGGCATTTTTATTTTCGTAACAATACGTTTAGTTTTGTATAGTGTACTTCAAAATTTATATTAGAATTACGAAGATAAGCCTCTTGTTAGCATTATCATACATCCTCTATAAAATTACCCAAGTGTAGTTCTTTTATTGAATTAATTCCTTTACATGTTTTAAAGTATCAACATAATTCAACACATTCTTTTAAAAAAATAAAACATACAACTCTTAAATGTTAAACATAAATTTTTATTAAATTTTTTCTTTTTTGAGTTAATGTAGTTTTGCGTTTATTTAAATTTTAATTTATTTTTCAAAAAATTATAGTTTTATTAAGATCAAATTAAACATTACGATGAAAACAATTTTCAAAAAATTAAATAAAAACTTCAATTCAATTTATTAGTCATGCATTGAAACTAATCATTTACAAGTTTATCAGGTACTTGATTAAAACTTTTACCCTAAGAAGCAATGAAAGTTTCGTCAGCTTGAATAGAAAAAATAAAATTTTCACCAGAAATAGATAAAATGCAGTGTTTTAGAGTAAAAACAAAAAAAGAAAATCATTTCAGACAACAGCTCAGACACTTATATTTATATGAGAAGGCAGAGACACAGCTTTTAAAAAGTGAAGAAAAAATTAAGAAAAAATTGTTTTCTTTTATTTTTCGTTTACTTACCTTTAGTTAAACAGTTCTTCAAAAATAAAATATAATCTAAGAAGAAAAAAACCTAAATTTACAATTATCAAAAGTTGAGCATAAAAAACTTGAGTCCTTTTTTTGTAAGTAAAAGAAGCAACAATGTCCAGTTGCCACCTTTTGGTTGTTGCTGTATTTGCCTTATATCCTTGTTAGTGTATAAGTTGAAGTTTGTTGTATGCGTATGCATATGGGTAGTAAAGAAGAAAAGAAGAAGAAGAAAAACGGATTCATTTAGAATAGACAGGCACAACAGAAAACAAAACAAAAATAAAAATATTGTGAAAGGATCTCAACACTACATAAACAGAAGTAAACTTTTGTTTATGAAAAAACTAGCAACTAAAAGTATCAAACGAGGATTGTTAGAAAATTCTGCATTCAACGAGAAATAAATTTCAAATATAAACTACTGTCACCTTTATGATCAATTACGTATTATGATAATTTGATCCTATGTTCTGAAATACTCGCAAGAAACTTAATATGGAGAGCAGTTCACAAGCGGATTCATGGATTTTTGCCATTGTTACACACCCTTATATATATATATATATATATATATATATATATATATATATATATATATATATAACCATTAAATAAAGAAAAGTAATTAGTAAGCTTATGCAAATAACCATAAGTATTTCAAAGTTTACAACACAAATTTATCAATTTAAGGATACATTATCATATCATTAATCCAACATGAAAGAAACATATTGTTACGTTTTTACATTTTTTAAAACGTGTATTTATGAGTTCGTAGATTGTGGTTCAAATAAAATAAATTTTGTGTTTGGTTTTTACTAAAATTCCTTTATTCAACACAATTATGTGCATCACTACTTGTAATCTTTTTACAGGCAATAGCAATTTTTATTCTTAATTACTCCGTCTGTTTACAATTTTGTAAACAACAACAATTACTCGAGAAATCTTTCTTCGTAAAGATCTTCCAACCCGATCGTAGTTATAACTTAGGTTCGATCACAACCTTTTCAACCAGAGGTTATCCACACTTAACTTTCTTTACTGAGTTAGCTCCAACTAAACTGGTTTTTACTTTACCACTAGCTTCACGAATTTACTCCTTATAAACTCTCTTCACACATTAACGAATTCGCTGAGTTAATTTACTTAAACTGATGGTTGTTCGCATCGATGTGCTTTTTATATGGCTGAGTACAATACATCGAAAGCTTTCGAACCTCTCGATATTTCATTTAGATTCCATTTCTTTCTTTTAACTTCTTTTTAGGTCTTTTGTAGCCATGCTTATGTAAACATCTACCTCTTTCAGCTCTTAGTATTTGTTGTTGCTTGTTTATTGTCTGTTACTTATTTCCTTTTCTGCTTAATTATTGTTGTTGCCGTGTTATTTTTATTTACTTTACCCCTGCTAATGTTTGTTGTTGTAGATTTGGTTATTTGTAAACTGCACGTATAGTTGTTGTTCTTGCAGCTTTTGTTTATTTATTTTAGCGAAGTAATAAACGCAGAGGTTCCCATAACCAACCATATGTTTTGCCTTGGCAGTCTTGTGAGTTGCCGTGACCATCGGTTCTGAATTTATTAAAAGAAAGCTAAGAATATCTTCTAAAAAATTAATCCTACTACATTTTCTTCAGTTATGCTCTCTTTTTTAAAAAATTTATTAAAAGATTCTTGCGCTTCTTCCGACAAAGAAGAATAGGTAATTTTAAACTACTTCCCAACTGTGAATCGCGTTGGCGACATCTAATATTACTGATAATTATTTACGAACGTTTCTGCATATACATATACATATGGCGGGTCGATTTGTAGGGATGCAAAAAAGTCATTCAAGCGACAAGGAAAATAGTATTCTATGGATCAAAATAAGAAACTTTGCCAAAGAAACTATACTTCTAAGATTAATTCTGATGTTCCTTATTTTGACAAAAGTTCAAATTTTAAAAAATCCCACTTTGACCCATTTAAAGTGCCCCAATCGAGTATAAATGTATGACCAACCTCCACATTCAGGCAAAAAGGAATTTGGAAAACCCAATGTAGTTATATTGTGTTGTTGAGATTTTTTCAGTATTTCAAAAGACTAAAGAAGTGAAGTGCAAAAAAAATATAAGAAAAAGACCAATAAAGAAAAAAAGTTGAAAAACATTTAGAAACAATTTAAACATTCCAACACATTAAAAATATATCTTTAATATATTTTGTGAAATCTTTTGTTGTGCTGTGCTGGTGGTTTGAATATTCTTCCAAGATGAGTGCCAACTAAAAAATTCTAAATACTCTTGCTTATGGTCTTTGGTTTAAGCCATATTTAATTTTAGTATTGTTTTTTATTTTTTCAGCGAAATTATTTCACCGTCCTCTACACCGCAAGATGAAGCAACAACAACATCAACAACTATCGAAAACCCAATGAGTGCATGTTTTGATTTGACTGATCTTAATTTACCAACCGAGTTGGATATCTTGAGATATTATTTTTACTTGAGCGAACGTGCTAAATAAGAACAAAAAATTTTCCTATAAATCATTCACTACTCAAGTAGCAAATAAGTTGATTGGAATTTGAGTAAAACTTGGTATGGAAATAATGCCGAAAAAAATGTATTGATTAAATTGAATATATTGCTCAACAAATATCAAGCCGATGGCAAGCAAAGTTACTATAACACATTCCCGGTATTTGTAAAGTCTCTAGAAAAAAAATTTTACAATGGAAAATGTTAATGGGATTTGAAGGCATCTGTATGTACTCGTAAAAGCGGATGGGTTTCAGAACGCCTCAAAGAGTTTATGAACGATCAACATAATCAGAGAAGACTAACAGTCGATTTGTGATGGAAAATGAAGATCGAGGAGCAACGGTTATGTCATCAATGCCAACAATGCATCCCGATGATTCAACATACGTACCGCCATCGGTTGAAGAAGATATGGATAGAAGCTATGGTTCACAATACACAGAAATATACGATTGCTTTAATTTTGCCTTGATGTGTGACAGATTTGGTGTGCCTGATAGCCGATATTTTTCAAGATATCAAAATGAAAGTTCGGCACGGCGAATCTCTCATCATAGATAAATCGAAAGTTCACAGAGAAAAAGACAAATACACACGAGAAGTGCTTCGAAAACGGTTAAACGATATAAGTTTATTAGTGTTTTCATTCGATGGTAGAAAAGGAGATAATTTAACGAGAGACAAAATTGATGGGAAGTATCATACCAGGACGCTAAAAGAATCGAATCTTGTTATTTTGAGAGAGTAAGTAAGACTGGAACATGAAACGGTTGAATACAAAACAACCAAATTAAATGATTTGTTCAACGATAAAAATATATCACTGAATGCATTAACTGGTATATGCACTGATGGTAAGCAACAAAGACTGGTCTACACGGTGGAATTATACGACGATTTGAATTGCTGTTAAAAAGATCAATGTATTGGTTCGTTTGCCTTCTACACTTCAACGAACTTCCCTTTCGGCATTTTTTTCAAGCTTTGGATAAATTAAAACTTGTTAAATTCTTCCGGTAATTAATTACCATCATTCATTTATTATAATTGTCAACCGTTTTTAATTAATTGACTACTTTATTTTACTATCTTCAGGTGGTGGACGACTTTGAGAAAATTGCGTTGAAAAATATGCCCCATCAAACCAGAGAAAATCGTACATTTTCGCTGGCTCACCAAGGCCGCTAGATTATTACGATTATATGTGACAACGGAAAATCCATCCGAAAATTTAATTAATTGTTATGTGCCAATGTACTTCAAAATCAAGAATTACAGCTCTGCCGTGTACAGTAGTGCATTATTTTTCAAGTTCATTAGCTGGTCACGATTTCTACGACCTCCATTACGCAGTATTGTCAATCAAGTAATTAAAGATAATTCATATTATGCTCAATCGAAAAATATCTTGCCATCAATGTTGATTGATGATAGCAAAGAAAAGCGAGACTCTGCTATATAAAGAAAATTCCGATGTTGCACACCCAACAGTGCTTAGAGTTTATAAAAAATCAGATATAAACCTTTATTGCACAAATTACATGGAAATGATCAATTTGAATGATATAAATAACGTATTGCACCACCATTTACGCGAAGCATTCCGTACGATACATTTAAAGAATATTAAAATCAAGATGATCCACCATTTAATGATCTAAACATTTCGTCACATATACAAGGAACGGAACGACATGTTCAATTGCAAGCTAGCGTTTCCAAACCAGTTATACCAGAAAATGTAGACGCTGTTATGGCGACGACATCAGATAGCCATGCGAAATTGTCCAGAATTGAGAGCAAAGAAGATTTCAAATAATAATTGTTTTAGTTTCTTTTCTATTATTAAGTCGTATTAAAAAAAAAATAAACTCTAAAACAAAACAAACATAGCCATTTCGCTGATTGTTTCGTGTAAAGCGCTCTAGGGAGGTTAGTCAGCCCTCCAAAGTTAGTGGGGGTTGGTCATACATTTAGACTCGATTGGGCCACTTTAAATGGGTCAAAGTGCGATTTTTCAAAATTTCATTTTTGGGTTAAAATAAGCAACATCAGAATTAATTTTAGAGGTATAGTTCATTGGGCAAATTTTCTTATTTTGATCCCTAGAATATGATTTTCCTTATCCCTTGGGCGATTTTTAAATCGACCCGCCCTAATATGTGTATACATTTAATTAGGATATTTTTACTGAAATTTTGTACTGCCTAAAAAATATCTGGAAGCACATTCATCATTGTAATTACCACCACCAGGATTTGGCTTATCTATAGTTAGTCAAAATGTTGTTTTAAACTCTTTTTGAATTATTTTTAGTTATCTTATTCCAATTGTTTGAGAAATACACAGATATTTCTCAAGGCTACTTAAACGAAATATATATCAATTAGAAAGTCTGCTTGTCTTCTTTCCATTGAGAAACTTAATATTTTATAATATTCGAATAAGTTATAAGCTTGTAAGTTCATGAATGTACGAAAAACTGGTTTTTCATCCATATCTCAATATTTTGGAGGTGTTTCAAAAATTTCAAAAACAGATTTTTATTGTTGTCGATAGCGTGTAACAGAGAAATAGCATCACATCCCAAATAAGCACTTTTGCGCGCTTGCATAAAACAAAACAAAACACAAATTCTAATAAAGTAGGTCTGAAATTTCAAAAAACGTGTTCTGGTAGGCAGCGTTGAGCAGAACGAAATTACTATAACTGGAAATTAGACACTTTGGACTAAGTAACCCAACAAAAATATGCTTACGAAACCTTGCTGGAAAAAGATCCAAGCCTTAAGAAATGAAAATTTGACTTTTTTGATAAGAAAAATTTCGATTGTGTTTAATTGGTCCTACAGCCGTCGAAATATTTGAATTAATGTTGCTTAAATTAGCGTTAGTATAACGACATGCATATGTGCCTTAGTGTAAAAAAATACTAATAACGTTGGTTGGATTAATATTTACTGACAGTTCAAACTTGGTGGAATAAAAGCTAAATTTTATAAATATTTTTTTTTTTAGTTTAAAGTTTGAAGTTTAAGGGCAAACCATTCGACAAACGCGAAATAATTAAAAAAAATTAAATTTAAATCAACTAAGAAACGTGTAAGCTAATAAACGCCATAAAAATAATTCCTCAATTCTCATTTTTAAAAATTCAATTTTTCCAAAAAGTTGTTCGGGCAGCCCCAACGTGCATTGCTCTTAATAGCTGAGCTTAGGGAGGTTTAGATAAACTTTAACCAACGAACAAAAGTTCTCAACAATGTAGTACTAAGTTACGACTTGTCTGTCTCTTATAGAAGAGGCTTCATGGCATTAGGACGCCTTGATATCCTATCTTAAAAGTAATATGATATGTATGTACATACATGTCATAAAAGGAGAGCATATAGCAAGATACACATGGGCTGATGTAGTTATGCTGTACATGTGTTAATGTTTGGAACATGAGTTTTGGACTTACGGTTTGCAAAACTTATTCTACAAAAATAACTATCAAAATTTAATGAAACGTGTTCGTCTGCCTGACTATGTTTGTAATCACAATGATGGGTGCAATTAAAATAATTCGATGTATTTTTATGGCTTCAGGGTAAACGTTATTGGATCTGATTTCATTTGGTTCATTAATGTTTGAATATCCTAAGCAGCTTTAAGCGTCTCTAGTTCTGCAAACAATATTATATCTGCATAAAATCTAAAAAGTCAATTCATAAATGACTAGTTGATATCTAATATATTTTCCTTGAAATAAAAAATTATGTTCAATACACAAAAAAAAAGTTGAAAATTAAAGGCTCACATGTCAATAACTTCTATTCCTTTGATTTGATTTGCCGGTTTAGTTTTAATGCCTTCCGCTCAGATTAAAGAACCCTCGCATTTTAGTTTGCTTTTTTTTCTTATCTTTTTTTTAAAATTATTATTAACAGGAAGAAAAGAGAGTAAGAAAACAAACATAAAAAGTAAAATAAAAAAGTAGTTAAAGAAACTAAATTTTATACACATTCATCTACACACATACTCGTGTATAGGATAATAGAGAAAACATGTGCTAAACTTGCATTTCCGGTTGATACGTGTATACATCCGTTATCCAAAAAGATATATAAACACATGCACACATTAACACATTCACATAAAAAGATGTATTCATGTATGCGTATGTAAGTGTATGTAGTGTTTTTATTTTAAGCATGAAAGTATAACACAGAGTATAACAATCATCATTGTGTACCACCCAGAAGGCATGTCATTTATACAGTCGTAGTTAAGTAATTAGAAACTAAACTTAAATTGATATAAAAATCTGCAAGCGAAATATAATTTTATAATTTCATTATCACTATAATTTCATTTCATTATTATCATTTCATGGATAAGTTTTTTTTCGATTTTTTTTCTAAAATGCAAGATTCTTTTTCAAAAAAAAATTATCTACAGAATCTGAAATGCTGATAATTTTTTAAGTTAAGCGACAATAGCACATCAAAAAATATAGTGGTTTTCCAAGGTAAGAAATTTTTTTTCCATTTGTTGCATTTTATTATAAGTAATCGCGGCAGTTATAGCAAAAATAGCTCTTTTATTTTCAAACATTTTTTTAAACTATGTTCAGATAGAGATGCCTTCATAGTTAGCAGCACCTTCAATTCACATTCATTCAGAGACTTTCAATGGACTTTTTTGCTTGTTTTCGACTTAACTAACTCTCTTGAGTGTCTTAATCTATTGGTGTTGATTGTGAAATAATAATAATAATAATCATAACATTTCATGGAGGTGCAGCGTATTCTATTTTCAGACTCAACGAAAAGACTTACAGTTTAACGCGGGCTCCGAACGGCAAATGCATTGGAAAAGTTTTCAAGTGCAGTAATACTCATAACCAGGTACTAGCTAGGTGATGCTGATGTAGAATATCTTTTTACTTTTCCAGATGGTTTGGCTGGGTGACTTACCTACCATACCACAGCGGCAAACTTTGTGTTATAGTTGTCATTATTTACATATTATTAGTATAAATCTATAAACCATTTGCTAAGTGCTGAAATGGATGAATTGGATATTGAATGGATAATGTGTCAATCTGTCTTTTTTTATTGATATTATTTTCAGGTTTTTCCTCCTACAGTAAGTAGCAAAAAAACAAGATGAGCCCTTTCTATAATAAAACTGGTTGCCGGTTCATTTACAGACATCGAATGCGTATGCAACGCCTGCGTTAGCTGCGGCAAAAATAATTCGAATATGTACCAGAGAAAACTCAAAGAAGAGGACGAATAAAACATTTATGAAAAAACAAAACAAGTTAAAAATTATCTCTTGATATGAGAAAGCTCATATGACCGAATTTTGATATAGTTTTTAGAAAGTGGCTACAAAAGACCAATTACCAACCAATTGGTCATAACCACTTAAGTATTCTTATTTATTGGTTATGTAACATGCAGTAATTAACTATATTCTAATAATATGAACACAGTGGCTCGGTGTAGTGTAACAGACCAGTCTCTGGTGGAAATCAAACCCACGAAACTAAGTGCTGCACATTGCTCACTAGCCTATATGGACATTCGCCACTTAAGTAAGTAAGAACTAAACTCTTAATATAATTTCTAGTTAGTTGCCATCAACTGTACAGGAAGTTACGCATATAGGTATGCTCACATGTGAATACATGTCCTTCCAACATCCTTCTCTTAACTTGCAATTGTTTTTTAAAGAAATGAAAAACGAATAAAAAATTGTTTGTTTTTATTTTTGGGTGCTAAATTTTTCTTTAACATTCCGAACACACGCTTCTTTACTAATAAAAAAAAAAAAAAAATTTTTTATTTTTATTTTTCCTTTAACTATAATCGTATAGTGATCCCCTGGCTATTCTTATCAATATAAGATTTTCAACAATTTTACATATGTATGTATTTTCACAGAAAAAGCAATTCCTAATCTTAATACTTTACATGTAAGATCAGATCATATACATATGTATGTATGTATGTATAACATTGTTAGTATGTGAAGCTTGTAACATTTAAAAATCACATTAGAAGAATATATATCGATACCTTACCTAAAAATCCTTTTCCTTAACATCTTTTGTCCGTCCATTAATTTGCTTGGTAAGCTCAGAAATCAAAGTGTAGATCTCAGTGTTTAAGAAACGATATCATTAAGTCGACCTTTACCATTATAAGTTTTCTATTCGTTCCTTTGCTTTTAGGTTCAACATGCGAAATCATAGAATAACAGAAGAAAAATTCAAACACAAAAAACTCAAGATAAATAAAATTGTATGTTTTGTTTTGCTTTGTTGTTGTTGTTATTTTAGGAAAGAAAGTGCAAAAAAATGCATAAACAATGTAAATATCGAACTGTGTAGAAGAAACTTCCTCTGTGCCACAGAAACAGAAGCTTTTCAACAATAACCAATGCCACAGTACTATTACTTATCAACTAGCTGATTGACAATAAAAGAAAACAAAACATAAAGGCAACACTAGCAGGAGCAACATCTGGAGCAAATGCCAGTTTAATTTTTCAAAGCACTTGGCAACAATGCGTATGCATAAGTAATGGCTATAAAGCTGAAAAGTTTTTCCCGTAATTCACTTAAGCTTTTCAGCTTTTTTGCTAAACTTCGTCCGTTTGCTTTGTTTTGGGCATCATTCTGATACTGATGCACAAATATGAATAAGAAAATAAACCAAAAAAATATCTTCCTTATGGTTTTTTCCAAAAATTGTTTTTGTTTGCCTTCGGTTTATTTTTGAATTTTAAAGAAATGTTAGGCACAAAAAAAAAGAAAACATTTCAGTTGTTAAGATACGATGAGTCCATTTTAAAAGAAAAACAAAATAGGCTGGGTCCGGTTTTTGAAAGAGGATCTCTAAGCTTGATCAAATGTCAACCGTTATGTATCTAGATTTCGTATCAGGAGATTGACGAAGAAGCTCTACTTTAATGTTATGGCCTTGTACAAGAAGGAATACTAAGAAAATCTTCAAGAATTGTGAAAGTTATTTTTTTACCTTATAATACTAGTTATGGGAATAAAAGGCTCTAGCGAATTTAACACACTTGCTTATATTTCTTGCATTTTCATAATTTTTGTAGAGTGGAATTTTATACAAAATAGTACTTGGAGCATTGAAAAGAAGACAAAATTTACCTGTTTTGTTCACATAGCCAGCATTCATTCTGTATCCATGATTATTATGGGAGTTCTTATTTTAAAATATTGTATTTTTATAAGCCCCCGAGCAGATTTTTGTACCTTTGTATTAGAAAAGTAAGTGTGTAAAATTTGGACCGAATCCGATAACGTTTTATGGACCCAGAAACGACTTCAAATATTTAATAAGTGAATATGGGCAAAACATCGATTTTTATACATTTGTCACTTTTTAATCGCGTCTATTCAATATTTTCTTCAAAGAGTACTGAAGGAAAAAAAAATATTTTAATCTTCTTCTTCTTTATTACATTATTCAATATTATATAGGGAAGAGTAGGGTAGAGTGGAACATGGGGTGAAGTGGGACATCTCAATTTATGACCATGTTTTTACATTTTTAGAAAAATAAATCTTTTAAGGTGTCATTTATTATGTTAGTTCATATTCCAATAGCAGCAGCCATTAACCGTTCAACTATTCATCGTTTGTACCATATAATAGATTCTAAAGAAATTTTAGCTGGTTTTATGGGTAACATAAGCTGTTTTTTTTTATTTGTAACTAAAGTTAGTATTAAATTCTGTTACAATCCTTTTATCATTTATAGCTTAGTAAAATTCGTTCGATGGAAAGTTCATGAAAGATTAAATCGGATCCAGCTTTGGTAAGTTACAAGACACATCGAAATTTCTTGGAGCACCGAAAGTAGAATCCTCAAATTTATATTCTATATCTGCTCCAGAAGTTTCAATATTTGAGAGATTTGTCAAGTTTTAACAAAGAATTTTTTAGAAGTGTCAAGAAGTCCAGCTGAACGTGAAAATTGCATAAAGTTTTGTTATGAACAACTGACTAAATATCAAAATTGAGAAGACTATAAAGAATTAATTCAGTTGGTCTTAATATTTCATGGTGCAGAGCGTTATAATTTTGGAACACCTGGTCCATCTAGCCATGCACGATGGATATCAAAAATATTAATATACTTACGAAAAGTAAATCAAATGGATTACGCAATATCTGCATTTTTCTAGTGAAAAATTACATTAAGTTCTGCTTCAGATGTACCAAAGATGTATTCAAGATGCTATAAAGTATTTGGAAACTAACCCAGAAATCTCAGCAGTAATTCTTAATAAAATGAGCAATCTTTATGGTATATTTCGGAGAAAACAGTAGCTTTATCCTTTTTCGATTCAAAAATAAGGTTTAAAGAAAAACATAAAATGGTTGAAAAACTTAAATTAAAAGTACCAACTCTAAAATTAAAAAATGGTTGAAAGTGTACAAATTTAACAGACTTTCATAAATACACCTTAAGTGATTTTGTTTCAGAAAAAACTAAGTATTTCTTCCCACGGTTTAGTTTATCCCTAGAATTTCTAGGGAAACATTATTTCTAGGGAAACACTATTTCTAGGGAATCATCATTTGAATTTGAGGAAGGTAGGACATTCTGTAAGGACTTATTTGTTGTTAATGATACTGCTGAGAAAAGCAATAGTTGCTTTAGGTTTTTGGGGCTTATCGATAGAAATCCTTCGTATAAAAAATCTGATCTAACATTAAATCCATAAGTTTAAGAAATAAAGATTCAAAAAACAATTTTCTTTTCCAATTTTTTTGTAGTTATGTTAACTCAAAAAAAATATTCATTTTAATCTATTAATTTCTATAGAGGTTTATTAAAGTCTTTTGCGGGTCCACTAAACGTTTACTTCTTTAATAAAAAGGAACAAAATCTGCTCGGGAAATTGAAATTAAAACACTTTTGAATTTGCCCATACGAATAAGAACACCTTTAATGCATATACATTATATTGTGTAATATAAGTAAGTTTTCAGATAGGGTTAGGGTAACTGTTTTTGAACTTTGCATTTAAATTGATTTACATCATAACTTGTAAGAAACATTTTCTTATTAAATTGGGGTGACGAAGTATAGTGGTTAGAGCGCACACATAACAGAACAAGCACCTCAGGTTCGAGCACCAGTAGAGCACATGGCGAAAAATTTAAAATGTGGTTTCGAGTGTTTAATAAGAGACTTCCACTTTCCTACAGACAACTTCATCTAAAAAAAAAAAATAAGGACGAAGCCCCTTAACCTTCGAGCTTACCTCTGGAGATGATGACAAAAAATCAGGCGAATGATCAGGAGAAAACGTCATCTACTGGGAAAAATTACTATACTAAGTAAAGATTATCACCACCACTTAGCAAGGATCATCACCACTACATAATCATATGTAGCTACAGTGGATTAATCATCTACTTAGATTGAAAAATCTACTTGATTAATAAAACTGAAACAAAGCAATGCATGCTTTGGGAAAAGTCAATATGACCCCTAGAGGAGGGACGGAGAAAAAATATATTCTCATAAAAAGTGAACAACGGATTAAGAAAGAATTGCTGAATTGGAAACAAATTCCTTTATTATCTTAGAACACAATTCGTTAGAATAACGATAGGATAGTAAAGCACAAACCACATTATTTTATGTCAAGAGAGCTGGATAACCTACTGTCACTTTTACCTTTTCTTATACGCCCTCAAAAAGCTACGAAACAAATTTTAATGCAGACCCCGGTAAAACATACAATCACATTTTGTTATGTTTGCGTTTTTCAAGAGAATACTTTGGTCTCCAACACTGCAAGAAATTTGTAACTTAGTCTCCCATGCTATATGATCAGTACACTGGAAAGATGTTTTCATATCTTAAGTGTAATTAAAATTTGTATGAAACTAATGTGATTCTTATTTCTTTTTTTAATTAAAAAAGCAATGAAATATAATAAAAAAAACATCAACTACAAAGGAAAAATAGCAACAAAACAAAGAAAAACACAAAACAAAAGAAAAGCAAAGAAAACAACAACAAAAAATTAATTAAAAACAGGTACTATTCAAGGCTTTCAATTTTCAGCAAACAAGAATTCACCGTAAAAAAGCATTATAACTAAGCATTATTGACTGACAAGATTTGACCCCACTAAACTATTTCTTGGACCGAGTAAATGGCAGGCATTCATTCTTTGTTCCAAATAAATATTTAATTGACTTTTACAAATTTTCTGGGGATTTTTTTCAAATTTCAAAAATCCAAACATTTTGAAAATTACCCATTATATACCATAACCCTTAAGTGAAGTCCTAAACATTGTGGACATTGAAGGCAAATAATTTGCAGATAAGCTTGCACAGTAAGGTAACACTACAGATCATTATGAATCAATTCGAAGTCTCTCTGGAAAAGAATAGACAACTGTTATCGCAAGAACTGCCACGCAGAGCTAATAAACGATAGGTTAATTAGCCCACCTGCTATGAGACCAACAAAATTTTGACTCTTTTAGACCGTCGAAGAACAAGGCATATGTGGTAACTGCCCTGATGAAAGGAACTTTCTAAGGGCTATTACTAGCCGTTAGACTCTTTGATTGTCATACACAAAGTCTGAAAATTAGTTTTAAAATGACTTTTACGGAAGCTACAATGTTGAAGAGAGGAGAAGAAATCTACGAAACTTTTTCTTGCCATTGACCGACATTTGACGGCTTTTGCTTGGTCCAAGAAGATCCTACGCACAACGGACCCACTCTTTGGATTTAATTGGAACAGCTCTAGCTTCCAGCTGCTAATCGCACCTAACCTAAGCTTGTAACATATAACACCACTCTATCTAATCACCATGTTTAAGAATCGATCCTGATTTTATGTTTCCAATTAAATATTTTTATTTTCTCGCCTTTAAATTTGTATTCGAATTTTGGTTTGATTGCAATGAATGCGATTTAACTTAATAGCCTGAAACTTTCAATTCATTCCTGTAGCATTGAGTGTACACTACACTTTTAATGGTAAGCAGTATACATGTGCGAGAAATCTAAATAATCCTTCATTGAATGTATTGTATAAGATAATAAAAATTCAAAATGTGTTCCTGTGTGACTGTGGTAAGTATGACGGTCTGTCTATACGGTGGCTTAAATAATGAGAGTCACTGTTCTGTTACACTACACTGAGCATACACTTCGATTGTAATCATTAACCTTTTGAATTTTAAAGTTTCTTTATCATAAAAATAATAACACTCCTGCCACTATTGCAGTATATTTAAAAAAAATTCTGAAACATATGCTGGAAGTTTATCTTTTTTACTATTTTATTATATGCTTCTTGTTATTTTTAAAGAATATATCTCCTTCCTATTGTAAAGCATTTCCTTTCAAATTTGGCTTAAACAAATCGTATGAGGCGTCTTATTGCCGGCTTTAATTTACAATTTTTATTTAAAGAATGTACTATGAACGTAAAGTAGGTGGGGGATACTTTTTTATTTTATTTAAGAAACTTGTCAATTATTTTAATAAATAAATCGAAACAATTTATTTCTACAAACGATTCTCGAACACTTACCAACCAACAAACCAATAATCATTGTCATCATCATCATCGTTGTTCTTGTACTCACTCGTACATCTATCCAGAGCTTATGATAAATGCCAACCAAAATGATGTTGTAAAAATAAATGACACATTTACTAGAGTGTAAATATATACAGTGAAACAGACGGACCCACACACAAACGACATTTTTGGGACATTCTTTAACTCTTTGGTTAAACATTGGTGAATAACCAATACGCAGGTCTGATGTTTTACTTATAGGCATGGTAAGAATTCTGAGGTATTTGAAAATAAGCTTGAGCGTTTTTTTGTTGGCGTAAATGACCTACCATAAGAATAGAAATATTATTTATGAATCGAATTGAGTCGTGTTGGATTTGAAATAGAATTTTTTTTAAACACTGACTTAAAAAATATTTGACACGATAGGAAAATGGGATTTCTTTTAGTAAATTTATTTTGTTAATTGTTAAAAAATAAAATTCAATACAATAAGTACTGAAATATTTATACAACAGCCTTCAAATATGCTAACATTTTTGATTATTAGCAAATTAAAATTACGATCTGGCATCACTTACCAGTATTTTATGCATTTTGAAGACGAACGCTATTATCTACATAAATATATATTTTTTAGTCATAGGGTGTTTTATATAATATTTAAGCTATTGTAACGTTGTTTTATAAATCGGTAAGGCAGTATTTTTTAACCGTTAATTTGAATTTTGGTAAAATTGTATTTTCGTAATTACAATAAATTTTATTGGTACCATTATTATTGGTTTATTTTGGACAAAATAAAGTGCAAATTATCTTCTTTTGCATTTCATCAAAGAAATATATAGTTAAGCCCAATATTATTGGCTAAAATTAATTGAATTTATTAAATTCGTTTACATTTCAATATAAAAAGCATAAAAAACTGATATATTCAAATTAACCCTTTCTACCCGTTGGACGAAAAATATGCAAATGGCAAATGTTGGATGATGAGCACAGAATTAAAAGGATATTATAATAAGCAGAACTTAGTATCTCTCCCTTTATTAACTATGAAGTCAAAAACTCTTTTAGGTACAACTGAACTCAAAGGCTTCATAATTTGTATAGGAATCTCTTTCCATTCTTTCAAAAATGTTTAATATTAATTCGATATTCCACTGGAATATTGGTATCTGGTATGGAACACAGGTCTCCCACTGAGTTCAAATCTAAACTCAGAGCCGATTATTTCAGTATTTCAATACAGTTTTCTTAAGAATAGCTCATTGCGGCCTTGGTTTTATGTTTGGGATCATTATCTTGTTGGAAGATAAAGTACCCCAAGTCCATTATCATAGCACTACTGTTAACACAGTGCTCACGATTAATTTTGCACCGATTCTGACTATTCGACTCACTCGAGAAATAAAAGCAGCCGCACACCCTGAGACTTCCACCATCATGTTTTATAGTATATGTAATGCGTTTAGATTTAAGTTTTTGTGAAGGTTCACACTTTACTCTTTTAACACGCTTTGCATTTTTTAGCTTATATTTCGACTCATTTGACCAAATCACTCTGCTCTAATATTATTCTGGCACAGTTACATACATTTGAAAAAGGCCAAAGGTCTTCTTATGTTTGCATCTCGCAGTAATGGTTTTTTACTTTAGGTAAAATTTTTTAGACTGCTCTGGCAAAGACCTATTAACTTTTTCTTTGGATAGGATTATTATATAATCATCTCTACGCTTTCTCTCAGATATTTTTCAAACTTCATTTTATATTCAAATCCTAATGAGGTCGATGACTGTTTTTGTTCCTGATATGAATATGTTCTATTTTTTGGACAATTTATTGTTTTTAATTTAATTTTCCTAGTCTTTTACTAACATATTGTTACATTTTAACCTTTTTAAATTACGTTAAAATAAAATAAACACCGCTTTATTCACCGTTCTTCAGTTTCATTTATTTACTACAGTATAACGTTTATACAGTTTATCTTAATACAACAACTTAATATTCGCTTATACAACACTTTTATTTCCGCTTAACCACGGTTAAGCGATAATATCGACCATCTTCTATTTTCATATCCGTTAATTCAAAAGTAGCGTAAAGGTGGTCGATGAAGGAATGCTGCCAAATTGACAGGGTGACACAAAAAACCAAAATCCCACAATACAGTGTTGTATTTTTATTTTCGTGACAATATTCATAATAGTTTTCGACAACGGATTCATTTTGCGTCTGACGAAATTGAATTTTTTTTAGTAATTTCATTAAAGACTAAAATGCTTTCAGAAGTCATAGTTAATAAAGGGAGATATACTAAGTTCTGCTTATTATAACCACTTCATATTTCTGTGGTCATCATCCAATATTTTACATTTGCACTTTATTTTGTTCAACCGTACGCAAGGAGCATTTTTTCTTGAAAAATTACACTCTGCATCCATAAATTTCCTCAACTTAACAATATTTGTGAAAAATTTTCCAAACTGCGCCAGCTTGGATTATATGGCTAAAACGTTGTTATTCAGCTCCTTGACTCGTTCCTGTAAACCCTGAAAAAATTATGGAAATCAACACTGACCTTCTATGCGGGGTTCATAAGTACATCCACGTCTTTTCCCCTAAGTGATGTACATTTCAAATGGTAGTTGCCCAAACACAACCAACTTCACTACCCGAAGTAATGTTACACCATGTAATCAAACAATCAATACTACTAACAAAATAACTGAAAAAGGTAACGGAACATACAACACAAAAAAAGATAAAGTCCGAAGTGGCTGTTGACCAGAGGATTCTTTTTGTTTTAATTGTGGTTAGGTTGTGTAGTAGATCAAGTTTACAGTCAAAATTGGTACAAAATCATAGCCAAATACTTCTTGGAAGTGACCATGCAATTGCACTTATAGTCGAAAGTGAGCAATCGCGGCAGTCATTGCGTAAACATCTTTTTCATATCCAAATATTCATGCAAAATCTTATGTACCTGAATATTTGGTACCATTTGTGCAGGTATTATCACAACGAAAATCAGTAAGTTACTTTGTAACCACTGAACTTAACCCTAATGTTAGGTTTGGACCATTTTGATTAATTTTCTTTCTCTTTGCTTTAACTACAGAACATATCAACGTCAGCTTAAGTGGTATTTTTTCATTTTATTACTTCTGCGAAATTTTGAATGTTCTATGATGTAAAAAAGGTTTGCAAAAATAAAAAGTTACAAATCTTAGGTAAATAAAAATTTTGGTCCGTTCATGTTTATCGATGTTTTTATGAATTAGGTTTACAGAACAAGTGCAAAAATCAATTATTCTTAGTAAATGAAGCGCAAATTATTTTTCGTTATACATTGGGTATATTGGATATACATACGCATGGTGTGTATAAATTTGCTGTATTTGATGCACTTACTTTTTAGTAACCGCTCGCAGATGCTGCACAATAAAATTAATTGGGGAATTTCATTGAAAGCAAATATTTCGAGTATAGAACAGATTCCCACAAAGAACAGCTCTTTTCTTCTGTTTTCACACGTATGTACGTACTCACACGCACAGCAAAAAAAATAATAATAATAAATAAACGAAGCGAACTAAAGAGAAAACAAACGGAAAAATACAGTGCAAAATGGCCTGAGTGAGAGCTCTCAAATTACTACCACAGTTGTAAAAGGCACTAATTTAGTTTGCCGGACAATATTATAGAGCAACTTTTTTGAAAGTAATCATATTAAACAAATATTGTACTACTCGTAATACTACCTTGATTAAAAAGTTTCCGGAATAACCCCTGTGTGCGGTCCCATCGTTCCGATTTGCGATTTTTTTTAGGTTGGTACATCTGTTGTTGATACTCCCACTAAATCTTAGCGTCATATCTTGACATTTGCAAGTGCCAAGAGTACATCTATCTCTATGTGTGTTGGCGATTTTTTATCATTTTGACCGGGTTGAGGTCGCAAAAGACATAATTTGCGAGGCTGAATCCGATTCCTCATTAATCAAAAAGATCGTTATTGGAGACGAGAAGTGGGTTTATAGGTATCAGGCAAGTGAATGGCGTTCACCAAATGAGCCAAAACCATTTTCAGTCAAAAAAGAAGGCAATGCACGCGGTTTTCATCGATTACAACGGTGTAGTGCACCAGGAATTTTTGACGGAAGGCCAGACAGTAAGCAAAGAGTATTATTTTGGCGTTATGAGACGCTTGTGTAAAGCAATTCGCCGAAGGAGACCAGAGTTGTGAGCAGTAAAACTCGTGGATTTTGAACCTTAAAAACGCACCGTCGCACAATGCCATCATTATTCTAAATTTTTTGACGAAAAATGCAACAAATACCATCCAACAGCCACCGAAATTATTTGATTTGGCTCCCTGTGACTCCTTTCTGTTCAATTGAGTTAAAAAAAGAAGATGAAGAGTATGTAATTTATATCAACAATGGAATATCTTCGAGGAGAGCCAGTTTTTATTAATGAAAGGGAGGAGATAAATGAATTCTACAATAAAACAATAGGCGGGGTAGATATTAGGAACCAGGTGGTGTCCAAATACATCATTAAACTCAAAACAAATAGGTGGCCATTAACATTGTCGTGGCTCGATGCTCTTGTCGAGGATTATTGATATCTCTTGGCGTGGAGCTAGTAATTAAAAAAATTAACGAAAAAGCCAATCATAATCGAGTTACACGATACGTTCACGTGCGGGCATCTCTAGAGCTTACCGGAAACAAAACCATCTCTAAAGAAGTTTGCCAGGATGCTACAGGCCTATCAGATACTTAGCGGCATAAAACTGGTTGGTTGCTCCTAAAGGGTCGTTGTTATTTTTGAAGGGCTGCGATGCCTGTGAATAGCCAAGATTCACTACGCATAGCAAATGAGTTCGTCCACTAAAAATATTATTTTTACTTTACCGATACAAAATTTAATAAGATATTTACGGGTACCCTTATCAGGAGGGTAAGGACTATTTGATTTTAGGTGCCTATATTTCCAGTCCAAATAAATTAGGAGAACCATAGATGACAAAAACTTAAAAAAAGTTTAACTGAAGGAACCTCAAATCTGTATTTTTAAAAAAAATTTGATTTTAAAGAACGTTCGGGTACCGCGGTACCATTGTCAGGTGGGTTAGGGTTAAACATTAGTGTGTCAGAAAAAGCAATAAATAAGTCCACCCTTTTATTCAAATCATGGTTTAGGCTTTATACAGGGTGTCACCCGGGAAGATATACACCTTTGCATCCATTAAAATTGACAGTGGTGTGCAATTTGCTCAGGAGGAATCATTGGACCTTACTTCTTTGAAACTGAAAACGGCTTAACGATAAATGTCAATGGGGAGCGATGTGTGATATGATTGAAAACTTTTAACGCCACAACTGCATGCTTTGGGCTTGACTAACATGTAGTTTCAACAAGACTGTGCCTCATTGCATACAGCCAGGATTAAAATGGAATTACTACGAGACCTCTTTCCACAACAAATTATTTCAAGGAATGGTGATGTCGATTAGCTTCCATGGTCGCCTGATTTGACTGCTCCGGACTTCTTTTTGTAGGGTTATCTGAAAAGAAAGGTTTATGCAAACAAACCAGAAACGCTGGATTAAGTCAAACAAAATATTCGGGATGAAATTATTGAAATACCACTTGAAATGTGTCAGAATGTAGTGAAAAATGTGCTCAAAATGGCTCGCATTTGTGAGGCTAACAGAGGCTGTAATTTATCTGATATTGTATTCCATACATAATTGCCGACATTAAATAAAACATTTATCAATATAAGATCCATTCACTTCCATATAATCAAAAATTATAAACAAACATATTAGTATACCCTCCCGGCGGACACTCTGTAATTTCTTTTATTTTAAAAATTTAAAGTATTGTTAATTTAACAAATTATTTAAATGTCACGCTTTAACACATTTTCGAAATGGAAATTTTGGTGTCAGTAGTTTTGTTCAGATTTATTCAAAGCCAACATTTTGATACCAACTAAGTTGATCTTCACTTATGTACATACCTGTTCATAAATTATTTCTCTATAAGGCAACTTCGATGAGACATATTAAGAGAAATGTTTGTTTCGTACACATACATACATAAATATTCATATCTTACTAAAACCGTTTTATTATTTGTTTTAAATATGGTGAATGTAAAATTTTCCACAAAATTTTCACTCATATACCAGTATTCATATAAATAATGCAAAAAAATATATACGAGTATATCAGTTACGGTCAATTGCAAATATACAAATTATTTTGACAAATTAAAGCAACCATTGACGTTTCAGAAAAAAATATATTTCACATACATATTAAATGTGACAAAATTTAATCAAGTCAACTGTCATACAAATAAAATTAACCTGTTAATCACTTGTTAAATATTTCTATCAATTTGCATTCAATTTTATTCACAAAAAATTGTAATTGACAAATTTTTCCATTTTTTTTAGAATTTATTTTTGTCTGTCACATTTCAGTTATTTTTAGGTATTTTTTAAAAATATATTTTTCCAAGTTTGGAGATATGTGTTTGAGTTTAATTTACAATCAAATGCTAATTGGCATAATAATTTTTTACTAATGTGTTGTATTATAAAGAAACATTTGCTTGAGAGATTCATAGATTTTTTTTTAGTTTTGAAAAACTATTACTTGAAAATAAAATTTTTCCGAAGGAAAAAATTAAACTTATTAAATTACTAAAAAGTAAACAAACAAACAATTTTACTTGCCACTTTAGGCTTACAGTAAATTGGAAATCCAAACGTAAATTTAAAGTAAAACGATGAAAAAATTAATGAATTGAATTAAATTTGTATTCTATTTTGTGGGATATTTAATAGAATTTATGGTTTAAAAAATATATCCCATAAATAGCCACTGGCTGATCGCACGACACAATTTTTTCGTCATTCGCTCTCTCATTTATAATACAACCATCGATTATGAAAAAAATTACATAAATTTCCACACAAAATTTTGAGGGAGAATCACTCAAATTGCAAAGTAATTCTATTTCTATTACCTTTTGTATTACTTCAAAACCAGTGTCATTTCTAATTTTTAAAAAAACGTAGATCAAAAGACTTTGCCTTGTGCTATGTTCGCACGACACCGTTTTTTCTTCATTCGGTTGTTGATTCATAATATAGCCCCCAACATGATCGGGGCTTAATTACATAAATTTCCATACAAAATTTTGAAGGAGAATCACTCAAGTTGCAAGTAATTCCATTTCTATTACCTTTTACAAACCCCGATTATGAGCTTAATTACATAAATTTATATACAAAATCTTTAGAGAGAATTACTCAAATTGTAAGTAATTCTATTTCTATTGCCCTGTGTATTACTTCAAAATCAGTGTCATCCCTGATTTTTACAAAACTTAGATCAAAAGAGTTTGGCATACTTCTAGGCTTTTAATTTAAATTTAATTGTAATTGTAATTTATTTAATGAGACTTCATATTTTCCATAACAATAGATTCACAAACTTAAAGAAACTGAAACACTTAAAACTATAACGTATTATTTTAATTACATTAAGTGTGTGGTAAAGCTACTTGCTATTAATTAAGAAAAACATGAAAAGTATTTTAATAGATATTAACAAATTGAAAGTGAAAACAGTGCTTGCTCCCGGCACTTCAGATAAAGTGTAGGGTATAACCAACGTTGATTATGCTTAAAACTAACTTAAAATTAATTGTTAAAAACTAAAGTAAATAAAAATTAAAAAAAATAATAATAATATAAATAAACGAAAATAAAATCAAATAAATGTGTATGCCGGGAGTAACACATAAGAAAAAATTGCGACCAGGAATATCATTTGCTTGTTCTTGTAGAATACCGATAGGAGAGATGTAGTTAGTATTAAACCAACTAAATCTGTGTTCGCTGGATAGAATTTCCTGAATGATATCACCCTCAAAGAAAGAAAGTCTTTCTACAAATTTTCTAGTAAGTTCAAAAGCATAATTAGAAATAGGTGAGAGACCAGCTTTTCCATAAATAGATTCATTTAAAAAACGTCTATTACGGGACTTATAACTTAATTCTATGCATTTCCGCACTATATGTCGTTCAAAAATTTCCAATTTCATCATCATTGTCTTCGAAATTGTAAACCAAATCGGAAATGCATACAATAAAATTGGCCTAATGCTTACTTTCTATAACAGCAATTTGCATCTAATTGGTAAGAACTTACTGTTAAATAACCTGCAAATACCCCTTTAACTTGGCTAGCTTTCTTTAAATTTTGATCAACATGCCTGTTAAACTTTAAAAGCTTATTAAAATTAACGCCAAGATATTTTATGCTGTCCTTAAATATAATTTCGTCCCCACGCAACAAAAGCCTTAGACGTTTACTCTCTGGAACCACAGTATATTTGCACTTGCCAGACGGATTTCGTAAGCAAATAGCACTACTTTTTGAGGCATTGATTTTTATTTCCCAAGAAGAGTAAAAGTTGTAGACAAGATTAAGGTGTGATGTAACACGTTGCAGAGCAACTAAAGGCGATTCATCATGTGCATATATGAGAGAGTCATCAGCATATAGAATGCTCTTGGAACCATTAAGCTCAATTGGAAAGTCATATACAAAAATATTATATAGGTGAGGTGCCAACACTGAACCCTGCGGTACGCCGCATTTGACCGAACCAAAAGCAGATGATGTGCCATCCACTTGAACACAAAATTTCCTATCTTCGAAAAAGCTTTTAAACATTTTTATTATCGATGGTTTGAAACCTATAGAGATCATTTTAAAGAGAATATCACCGTGATATGCCTTATCAAATGCCTTTTCTACCTCGACCTTTCCGCAAATTTTGAACAACGTTTGAGTGAAATTTCAAAAGGGCATGCACCGTAGAGTTTCCCTTCTTAAAACCAAACTGGTTCTGTGGAATATAGCGACCATTTAGACCACTGTCCATTTTCTCACGAATAACTCTCTCAAATATTTTACCTAAATTAGAAAGAAGTGAAATTGGTCTTAGATTATTGATGTCATTGTTGTCCCTCTGCTTTGGTATAGGGATGATCCTGGCCACCTTCCATGCATGTGGAAATAGGAGTTATTCAGACAATTATTATATAATATAGTTAAGTACTCGAATGCCTTAATGGGAAGTCTTCGAATCAAATAGTTCGATACGTTGTCCAAGCCACATGATTTATTGTTATTAATCAATTTGCAAATAGTTAAAATATTATCAAGAACTATAAATTCAGACTGACACTGATTATTAAACGAGGTCGAATAAGTATCAAAGTTAATAGTACTTGTTTTATTGAAAGTTGTATTATTTATGCTTTCATTTATTAATGAAACATTTTCATTTGGAGGAGAACTTGAATAAATTGAGCCAAAGTGGTTTTTTAGAGTAAATAATTTTTCAGTTAAGTCCGTGATTTCAACACCATTTATCGAAATGTTTTTCAATCCGCAACGTTTTCTATTTCCTATAATATAAACCATGGACCTGGTTTTATAACCCTTAACTTATCATTAAACAACTTACATTGCTCTATCTCAATTTGTTCTTTTATAATAATTTTCAACAGATCAATTTGCTTCGAGATTTGCAAGTAGAGAGGATCGTTTCTATTCAGCGTCCGAGTAAATATTCGCTTCAAATCTTTCTGCCAGCCGTATTTGATTTTCAATAACTTCTTAACCTTGTCAGAGACAATAAACTTCTTCTTTTTAAATTCTGTTTCCTTAGAATGTATTTTGGTGATAAAGTTTACGGATGCAACAAATTCTTCGATAAAATAGTATATTTCAATATTCACAAATTTCTATCAATTGGGGAATTGGGGGATGATTTAATAAGCTATTATTTAAGTCAATTTTGAAATTATTCCAATTAGTTTCCCTAAATGAGATAAAACGATTTGGAGTCTTCAATAAAAAATTAAATTTTGGAAAATAAATACATAATCCTAGGGGAAGATGATCCGAGAAGGTCGGAAGAGTGCATGTTTCAAAATATGTGTTTACGTTATCAATTAGATTTGTACTCACTATAAAATGGTCTAGATGTGAAGAACCTCCCGGATATGTCAGATATGAATCGCATATTCTGGTAACAGAAATTGATTCTTCAGAAAGCCAGTTTAATAACACATCACCATTGAAGCTATTGCTAACGTCACCCCACGAAAAGTGTTTGGCATTCAAGTCGCCACCTAATATTAATCCGTCATAATTCTGTAAACAATTTTAAATTAATGATAGATTCGTACGAATAATCTGTCGACAACAGTTACTAGGTATATATATAGAACCACATATAATTTTTTTGATTATACCATTAATCGAAACATTGATCATTATAAATAAATTTGGAAATCTAATATTAGAAATAGTTACGTGAGAAAATGAAATATAATCCCTAACGGCTATAGCAACACCAAGATTGCTCTTGTCCCTTAAGAAAATAAAGTCATCTAAATAAACATTTCTATTAGTGATTAAATGCAATTCTTGTAAAAACGCAATTTCCGTGTTAGATTCTATTAAAATCTTATTGAGTTCAAGTTTTCTGGCCACATTAACTAGTGAGCCTATATTAAATGTTGCCAATTTTAAATAATTACGGGCCATATTTAACTCTCACTTCTTTGATTAAATTCAAGCATTCATTTTTTGCTTGATCTTTTGTCACATTTCTATAATTTTCCAAAAAATTACTTATTCTATCTTCCAAAGACATTGGTTCTGGACCACATAACAGTTGTGCAATTTTCATAAACTCTTGTATTAAAGAAGAATTTTCCGGTCTCTCTCTAAGTGGAACCTCATCCTGAGTTCTAAAAAGACTAGCAAAAGACTTGTTAGCGCTAACAACATTTGAAAAACATACTGCCTTAGCAACATTCTCAGATGCAGATATTCTCCTAAGCTTCGCCGCTTGTTCAGGTTTTCTTCTAAATATATATATTTGTTATAGGCAGGACAGCCTCTGTAATTCGAGGTGTGTCCCTTTTCATTACAATTAACGCAAAAAGGTAAAATATCATCTGCCTGAACGAGAGTACATTGGCCGGGTAAGTGTTTCTCCTCACATTTCATACAGGAAAAAGGACGAGTGCAATTTTTCGAAAAATGGCCCCATTGTTGACACCTCCAACATTGTGGAACCTTCGTATGAGACTTTGGTCTTTCCCAAGAAACTATTTGGTTAAAAATACACTTCAGTCCAATTATTTCATTGACCTTCCTGTTGGGCTTAAGGATCACCAAAAATAGACCGGTATCAAAAGAATGCTTTTTAGAATATTCTGTGGTAAATTTCGAAACAGAGTCGACAGTATTAGGTACTATTCTTTCAATATCAGATTTAATCTCATCTACGTCAGTCTTATAAAAAAGGCCTCTACATAAAACACCTTGACGTTTATATTCCCTGGGGGTATATGTATAAGACGGAATTTCCTTTTCCTTTAAAAGCTGCATCATTTCTGAGTGGGCAGAATAATCCTTAAAACATAATTTACTTTTATTTCGGGATTGGTTCTTAATTTTGAATTCAACATTCTTTGTATTTAGCTGTTCTATGAGAGGTTTAATGTTAATATTTTCGAGAAAAATAGGTGGACAGAATGTTTTCCTGGTCTTGACATGAGTTTGTAAGTTTTGATTTACTCTAGGTGTATTATAATCTAATCTAATCTATACAATTATCAATTAATGGTTCGGGTTAATATTAATATCTCCTAACACCGAAAATTTATTAGTACGATTAAAGCTGTCTCCTCAATTATCTGGTTTTTTAAATTGACATTTTGATAAGTTTACTTCTACATCACCTCGGAATTTTCTTTTCTTATTTTGTACAAACTTAAACTCGTACTCAATAGAGGTGATTGATATTCTATCTTGATCCATCAGCGATTCACCATTATCGTTCATCCCAAAATTTGGAATTTGTATGTCTTCTAAAATTTCGACATTGTTGTTGGCATTGAATTGCTTGTATATATTTTGTGATGTCGACGGTTTAGCAAAAACTGCTTCTAAATATTATATATTTTCCATCTGAGAATTTAAGTCCTTTTTAGCATTGGATTGCTTTTCATTAGGTTGTGACTTCGATAAGTTATTATTTGAGTAATTATTGGTTAAATCAGATTTTATTGCTGATTTTAACTGAAGGTTATTTTTGCCAGCAGCTGTCTTGCTATTAATATTAGGAGGACGCCCTCCGGTTTGGTCAAGTAATGGGTCGCGTTCCATTACGATGTTTAAGCTAAAAATTTAAAAGTGTTGTAAATATTATGATGAGAAAAATTTATTTTTTTTATTTTTAATTTTTCAACAGACTTTTTTTTTTTTTGTTTGACGTTAAAAGCACAACCGATACGTTTCACAATCAAAACAAGAATCTCTAATTTAAATGTTTTTATTATAGATTTAACACTACATATTTATTAAATTGACCTCCATAAAGTATGCTGTCAAGTATAAAAAATAAAATAAACGAAATAAAGACAACAAATAAAGCAATGGCGGCTCGCTGCATTGACTTAATAAGCTAGCTGCGAACGGTAGAATCCAATTAAGTAATACAGACAGAGAATGAAATTATCCAAAGTCTCTTGCGAATGTAGCATTACATAGAGTATTCTATAATAAAAAATTTTTATTATATTTTCAAGTAGTTTAGGTGTGTTTAATGACGGGCTCGCGTTATATAGATCTCAAATTGATCAAAAATGGCATGGACACATAAAAATAACGGTCATCTCAAAAAAAATATACTGAAGTCGCGCCAAATTACACGTTCATGGAGGCCAAAAAACAGGTCTATTAAAAAAATAAATGCAAGCTAGCAAAGAAGTACCACTGGTCTACAAAAAAACATACAAATTTCACGCCTTTAAATTAACCTATATGGAATATAATGATTTGATGCGGTGAATTCAAATCCGTTTTCAGTTTTTTTCCATCGGGCTCATTTTTTTTTATGGGCGTGGAAAATATGGTAGTTATGTCAACATATTTCATCATAACTTGAAAGCGACTTGACCGATTTGAATACAGTGACCACCAAATGTTTAGCAACAAAATTTCCTATAAATCAACTGAATAAAACTTTTTTGTGTTTTCAACAGCTTCGGAGCTATTCGTAACTTAGTTGTGAAAAAAAAAATTCCGCGCAAAATTAGTGAAATTTTTTTTCAAAAATCATAAAAAAATTTCAGAACGATAATTTTACATGTTAAGCATTTAAATTAAAGCTTAAAATGTTAAGAATAAAATAAGCTATAAACCATAAAATCGGTTAGCTAGTGCTGATTTTATTCGAAATTAAATGCAGGTTCCTAACTTTAACCAAAATTAGCGAACATTTGCACATCGAAGAAAAAATAACCAATAACAAAACGGCAACACTGATTGTTTTAAAGAAGTGTTGATTTTTAAATTGAAAAATATGTGATTATATATGAACATGTGTTAATTAAAAAACACATATAATTAATTTTATTAATTCACCAAGAAAATAGATAAATTTCAAAAATTAATTTTCTGTTTGCATTTCCACAATTGTTAGTGGAAAGCACCACGTCTCAGCTACCTCAGCAAGATCAAGTTTTGCGTTTAGTTTTCGTAGTGGCTTTACGCATAACGATCGATAATTTAAAGATGATGAGGGATAATCAATTTACTGATATCATATTAATTTTAAATTTTTCATGCTGAGGGTTAGTTGTTAGACCCCGATAAAAACTATACGAATTGAAATTTATGAATTTTGTATACTCTTAAGGTAGGATCATCGATTGTCATAATGCACCATTAATTAGCCTATTTCATATGAAAATCGTGTGATTATACAATTTATTGGCCCATACGGCAATTCACAATATTATTGTGATTATTTGTTCCAATAAAATGCAACCATGGTGCGGCAATCGTGTGGAAGCTTTAAATGTTATCATGCACCAATGTAAATGTTAAAATTACACCAGTATTTATTGTATTTTTGTACGGCAATTGAAAAATACCATACTCACCAATTTTTATTTTTTAATTGATTTCTTTCTGAAAAAACACGTGTTTGTACGGTATTTATAATTGTATTGTATTGTCATCCCATAAAATATGCATTTTTTAATTATTTATATGTAAATTGCGTCACAAACTTCTACCATTTTTTTCATTATTTTTACTTTTTTTCTTAAACGGACACACGATAATTATAATCAAAGCCGATGCAATTATTATTTTCTTAGAGAACAAATCGTCTTTACTTTAGAGTATTAATTATTATTATTATTATTATTTGTAACTATATTCCAATTTAAATAAATACATATTTTAGTGATTTAATTTTTTTTAATTTATTGAAATATTTTCTCAATGACCCTTCTTGTGAGACAATCTCTGACCCACACACTTCTTCTTTTCTTTTTGTATTTTCTTTAAATTCTTTGTTCACTAAATGTGCTCATTATAAATAAAGAGGACGGTATTTTCTTTTTCTTAAAGAACGAACCATTTTAAACACCAAAAATAAAAAAATTAATTTACCACAACAGCTGATTCACAGAGTTGCCGTAAAATAGAACAATCGTGTGTCAGACATCATTGGGACAATTATTGTCAATACATAAGGCAACCATGTGAATACAGAATTTTTATTATTGTGCGCTAATTTGTCACAATAAAAATTGTATCAGATTGGTGTATTAGAGGCCATCGCGTGATCCCAGCTTTATATACAAATATATAATAATTACAAATACATCAAACTTTGTTACAGAGTTTCTGGTATGTTTATAACGCAATATATAAATATTAAATGAACGAAATTCCATGTGTGGCCGTATCAACTGATTTAAAACTTCAAACAAAAGCGACGACGATGATCCGTTTGCTTTGATTTTGCCATATTTTCATAAATAATAAATGCAGTCAATCCTGAACTGTCCAGCATATTAAAAACATAGCGAAGAGCTGTAATATTACATCATATCTATTTAATGTATCTACTCCTGTTTTATTATCCTTGTAGTCGACAATTTTACTGTTTTTTTGCAGTGCTTGATCTTGTTGCTCTACCTAGTTCAGCTTTGGTGTATTGTAATTGTATAGTGTAATGTTCTACTGAAGCCCTATTGTTTTTTCTTAACAAACGGTTACAGATTAGTTTTCCTCATAAGACTTTTTTTCTAAAGGAAAATGGCACAAACGTCTTGTTAATGCGTAAAGTTCCAACAAGAGAAAGCGAACTTACATAAAATTTTGTAATGGAGTATTGTTCTTCGTCTTTCCTCTATGGGGCACATTGGCTTTCCACAAAGCATTCATTGCTTTGTTTCAGTTTCATTAATCAAGTTGATTTTTCAAGCTAGGTACATGATTAATCCACTGTAGTCTCCTCTGTTTGATTATGTAGTGGTGAAATTCCTTGCTAATTGGTGGTGATCTTTACTTTAGCATTGTTAGTTTTTCCCAGTAGGTGGCGTATTTTTCTTATCATTCGCCTGATGTTTGCCTTAATTGCCAGAGGTAAGCTAGAAGGTCAAGGGGTCTTCTTCTTTATTTTTTAGATTGAGTTATCTGGAGGAAATTTGAAGCCTTTTTATTAAACATTCAAAACCACAATTAAAGTTTAATTTTGCCATGTCCTCTGCTCTGGCTCGAACCTGGGTCGGTTGTGTTCTTATGCGTGCGTTACAACACGCCAAACCCTTTGTAATAGAGTTAATCTAGTAAAAAAAATTATCACAGTATAGCATATCTCGTTTGAAAATACTTTTAAGTCAAGTCCATCACAACTCTGTCGCCTTGGTCTTCCTCCCGTACGCCATTAGAGCTCTTACCTGCGTAAATTTGACCTCTTAATGAATGATTTGTTTCTGAGTTACTTTCCAATATACTTTTATGACAAAGTTGACTAATTTTATCGGAATATAGTGGATAGTAAATCTCGTATGTCCGCGATGAGAAAAAAAAGGTGGTAATCCACTGTCAGATTTGCATATGGATTACATGATGACTTTAAATTATTAACAAACATTAAGAAAAGATCATCTATGCCAGCTGATTTGTTTAACCTTTAACACTAAACCATAGAAAAATATTTGTAGCCCAGCTAGACCAAGAGGTGCATTTAGCGAGGGTATTTCACCCACGTTATGTGTCCCGATCAATCCAAATCTATTATTTTCGATTCAGAAGATTTCGGCCGTAGAATTCATGGTCATCTTTTAAAGTAGAAAAGAGATATTACGCATTTAAGTAAAATTTGGTCTGGCTTGACCAAATACAACACCTTAGAGTTAATTCTGGATCCCATATTACCAGAATGAAATATGCATTTATTTGAAAATTATTAATAAAAGGTAAGAAATACTATTGATATATGTACATATATATAAGCCAGATAAAATAATTTGTAATAATTGAATGTAGATCAAAATGGAAGGCCTCTAAAGTCGTCGAACGATTTAAATCAAAAACTATTAAGCTTTTTGGACACTAAAAATTCGTAATACTTATAATAATGTGATTTTTACAATGTACATACCATTAGCTCAATTTAGAAAGAACGCAACTAGCCAAAGTCGATGTTGTACTTCAGATTTGGAATTTGAATAATAACATAGTACGACAAGTACCTGGCAAGTGGTACTATTTTTATGATAGACACTGCCGAGCACAACAAGGATCTGTTTTTAAAATTTCCGAAACATCTTCAAAATCTCGAGTTACCACATCAAAAGTATTCGCGAGTTTTCGTCATTAACTGGTGCTAATGTTATTCCTTAACATTTGCTGTTTCCTGGATTAAAATCAATTAAGTCGTTTTCAAGTTATGATGAAATGCATTGACATAGTAGTTATGTTAATGATATTTAAGGCAAAAAATTTGCAACGCCCATTAAAAAATTAAGCTCGATGGAAAGAAATTGAAAACGAATTTGAATTCAGTACATCAAAATCATTATACTCCATATAGTTTTATTTAAAGACCCGAAAATTGTTTGTTTTTCGTAGACCAGTGTAATTAATAAAACGCTGCATAAATATGCCAAACAATTTTATAAGTATTTGATAAGAATGCAGTAAAATCGAATCACCTTGGTGAGGTATTTAGAAAGGCTGCAGACGCCATTTGGACCTGCCGGCAGGGCATGTTCAAGATGATTTATTGGATGTATACTATGATTATTACTTATCTGTCCTTCATTTAGTGGCTTAATTTTAAGCAGGTGGTCGCTAGGAAACAGTTGGGTGGCCTTCAGAGACAAGCCTGTTTGGCTATGACTAAAATTATGCGCAGCTGTCCGACTGCGGCCATTGAAGCTATAATAGGGCTAATACCCCTGCACATCTTTGTGAAGTAATGTGCCATGAGAACTAGCACTAGGGAATTTAAATCAAATGCTCTCGTAATTTCAGAGTTCGCTGAGATAAACCCACAAAGGGGCATCAGAAGTGCGCACATAACCGTATTATCTGATAATCTAGCAACAATGACGCAGCTCTTTGAAGAGTATTTTGACTATCTTCTGCAACTTGGTGCTGCTAGTAGGATCGTGCGTTGTTGGGTCCCGAGTCATTTTGAAGTCGCTAGTAATAAATATTAAGGACGTCCTAGCTCGGGCAGGTTCCGCCAAGTTCGGACGTAGGATCAGGTTTTTACTCTGATGACCTTGGCCTATCGTAGGTGTATTCGATAACTGGATCACTGGACAGTATAGCGTCGATGGATGCTCTTATTTTCATCGTGTTTAAGTCAAAATATCTCCTCAGCTGCATTCGCTCACTGGCCGAACTTAAGCGACACCATGTTATACTGATGTGGGTTCCGAGTCATGGGGATGTTCGGGAGAATATTTTAGCTCGACTAGGGGGCCATCTATGAGTGTGACACTAACACAGGAGGACATACATGTTCCTTGGGGGTGGTGTCAAAATTGATAGATGAGTGGGCATTGAGAAGTTTGGAACACAGGTGGTCTAATATTACTACTTGTAGGATATTCAGGATATTTCTGACTTTTCAGGGGGATTCGATTAGGCTTCTAACGGGTACAATTAATGGGCACTATATGACTGGACGTTTGTCTGAGCGTATAGGTTACCCTCATTAACTCTAATGTTGGAGCCATCGCGGTAAGGACGAGGAGAAATCGGTATAACATCTTCTTTGCAACTGTCACGGTCTATGGTAGCTTAGAATCTTGGTGGATATGTCACTGACGAATCAGGTCAATTATGTCAGAGGATCAATTGATTTCCACGTTCGATCTGTCCCGCCTCTGACTTATGTATCTTGATGAGTTTTCGGGTTTTTTCTTGAGGGTATCACAGTGGGTCATAGGGCCTCCGAGTATTCTCGCTGGCCGCGGGCGACCCATGCAACCTATCCTAACCTAACCTTGGCCAAGTTTTTCGCTTCGTCTAACGAATTTTTAAGCTAATAAACTACAGAAGTTAAAAAATAATGGAAGCTAAAATTTCATAGATAATGATCGCGAATATGCATCTGATTCAAACTGATTTTCAGTAGAAAATATTTTGAACTCGAAAAAACTACTTAAAACCTGAAAATACTTTTTATTAACCCGATAATTTCGTTTTATTTAGAACTTGAAGCCAATGAAATGAAGTCAAAAAATTATCAAAAATAGTTTGTTATTTTTGTAATATCTTCTAAATACATATGTATAGTCTTAACCAACAAAAATCACTTATTAAGTTTAATTTTAATAAAATACTAATAATATTTATAAGTAATTCGTTAAGTTCCAAATAACTTGCAGCCACAACAGTATCTACAATTTCTAATTGTTTTTCAATAATAATTTACAATTGTCGTAAATTTTTAAAGCCACTTCTTTTTCAATTCAAAAGTGCCGCAATTTGTATAACTGAATAATATTTTAATAATCAGTTAAATATTTTTAAGTACCATAACGACTACTGTGAACTGGTTTAAGACTGCAATTAAGCCCTTTTCTATCAAATGTGTTGATAAGTTAATATTTTGTGAAAATTTATTATTAAATAAATTATTACAATTTCATTATTTGATTTTTTTGTTTTCAAGTTAAATACAAATACTTGATAGCAATAAAAAATTAAAAATATTTAAATCAAATAAAAATATTTTCAAATCTTCAGGGATTATTTCTATCAAAATAAACTCAAGAAGCACTTTAACGAATCCTTAAGTAGACACTGTGCAATTTTATATATATTTTTTTAAGCCAATTGTTATCGTCTACTGAATAACAAAAACAACATAATAACAGAAAGAGCTGAGTGAAATACGTTTTTTTTATTTTTAATAAATGGTGTATAATGAAATTGTATGTCTGGGGTACTTGAGCACATTTAATCACTTCGGAATTAGTCACATTAAAAATCGATTGTCATAAATTTAACTGAGTGTTGTAGGTCGTACTGCTCGTGGAATTAATACAATAAACGATATATGGAGATAATAAACGTTCTACCACGACTACTTGAGTCCTTACTTTAATATTTAATTGCAACATCTACCATTTATTCAATATCTTAAAAAGAAATCTATCGGTTATATAAGTGTTGTAATCGTATAAAGGTAATTCAATGCAAATAAATTTATCCCGATTTCAGTAAGCCTCCACTTCCAAGTCGCTTTCAGTTTGATTTCGGTCGCAATTGAAATCGCAAAAGTGAAATTTTTACTAATTGGTAATTTTGTATTAAACCAAGGGTCAAATATGGACAAATGCCTAAGAAGCTGTTTGCGGTTTACTTGGGTTCAAAGGAAAAATCCTGTTATTCTATTATATGTCCACTGTCCTATTGAAGTTTTCACAACTTCTGGCCATCAACCAAATCTACCGTTGCAAGCAAAGGCAGCCTTAAGTCATCAAATGCAAGGCAATGCCAAAGAAGTTTATCCGTAAACATTTTCTACTCTTTATTATAGCTGTTGTGGTATGGTAGGTAAGACACTCGTCTACCATCCAGAAGGTGCTCGGTTCAATACCAGACCAGACCATCTGAAAAGAGAAAGATTTTTTAAACAGCGGTAATACCTCATTACATTACAAACACTGGTTATAAATATATGAGCATTAGTAATTAGTACTATGAAAACTTCTCTAATGTATTTGCCATTCGGAGCCGGCGTTTAAACTGGAAGTTTCTTTCAATGAGTCTAAAAATAGAATCGGGTGCAGCTTATGGGAATAATTATGTATTATTATAGCTGCTTCTGCAAAAACCCAAATCTCAGTGGTCGTTTTAAATGCTATAACATTCCCAAAATGTAGTCTGCGCAATTTGAATAATTCTGTCGTTCTTTGGTTGTCTAAATGTGACCAGATTTTTTAGGCCTGGTAACGTGTGGTTTTCTGTGCCTCTCTAGAGAGTTTTCAATGTTCCCCAATCGATCCATGGTGTTACCTAAATGTGAAAACTTATCCGTCACGCAATTATTTCATGTGCAGAAATCGGTTTATCTTAACATTTATGACAAATTTCGATGTGCTATGTACACTCCACAGAATTCTTATGGCCATTTCAGTTATCAGTAAATATGATAAGATTCCTGTTGAATATCAGCTAATACTGTATAAACTGTAATAGTCTGAAAGTCTTCGAGATATTTTGATACCCATCTGTTCTGATAAAACTCTACAGACAGCATTTCCATGTCTCTTTGACTCATCAGTGTATCTATTCTGTATATAAGTCGCAAAAACCGTATCGAAAGAAGCAAACTCTCTTCACTTTTTTTCAGAGACCAAAAATAAATGTTATTTTTTTCCTTTCAGAAGAAAAGGTTACGTTAAAATTCCCTTTATCAGTTTTAGGGAATTTTTAACCAGTATTATAAGAAAAATGTTATTCTGGTCTCCGTAACCAATATATGTATATAAAAACATTTTTTTTGGTGATGAATAACTATGATAGTAACCAAAAATATGTGTTGGTTACAAATAATCATAATCGGAGGTAATTTTATTTTCTAGCTATTGGGAAAGAAGAGTTTATATCGATTCCAACCGTCTACAAAAATTACTGGAGAAAAAACTTACGTTTCAGTTCCTTAAACATACTTGAAGACATTATACATGGCGTTCCAGCTGTTCAAGTTAGCGACAATCGTGTGTTCTCTGTATTTAACATGGTAATAGGTTATCTCAGCTGTAACCTTTCAGACGATTCATTGCGATCGCTTATGTTAGTAAACCTAGCCAATACGAGTAAATACTTGTACCATACAGATAACCAAAAAAAAAAAATAATTATTTTCGATAATGGTTATTGGCAACCAAAAAACTTGTTTACGATGACCAGAAATAACTACATCTTAAGATAATCGGTGTTTATAACTATAATTTGAATTCATCAATGTTAATGGTTATATATAAGCTTTTTGTCATTTTTCTTATAACTGTTAGGTTACTGCTTTTATTATTGGTATAATTTTTGGGCACTGTAAATTTGGATATATGTCGGAGCGTACGGGTTACCCACTATTGCTGATTCGAACAGAATAAGAAGTAATCACGACAAAAATTACGCAATTATTCGAATAAGATAGGGCGATTAATTTACTATGGTATTACAATGAGCCATAGCGCTTTCATTTCTTACTTACAAACAGTGTAGAAGTAAAATTCTTATCAATTGACTATATGAGGCTTAGGCCTTTTACCCTTTCATACAACAAACTTTGTTGCCGCAGTTATATTTTTCTTTAACTTTATTTCCTACTACAAAAAATTTACGAGCTAAGCTAATCAAAAGGCATATAATTTCGTTTTATATTACATAGTTTAAGAATATATATGAGAAAGAGTTGAATAAACAGATCTTAACTAATTTACGTACTATAGTAATTTGTAAGAAGTTTTAGTCTGATTATAAAATTTGCGGCTTAATTCAAGCTTTTGACTTGGTGACTAAATTTGTTGAGCATTAAAGCTATAATTCATGAAGTTCTTTGTTTCAAAGGTACTTTAATTAATTGAACGCCAATATAAAAATATTAAGGCAATAGATTGCAAGTATTGAACAATTATGAATAGGCGGGTTCTAAAGCATTACCAACATCAGCACAAATTCTTAATACTTGGTGTAGGGCATAAATATTTTTTGTTTTTTAGAAAATAAAAAAATTAACAGTCAAATTTATCTCGCAAATAATTTTTATTAATGTTAAAGGTACATAGACATGTACATTAAAAGTTTCATTCATACATTCGTTCAGCTGGTAGTATGTAAGACTACAATAGAGTTACTTCAAAATTATTCTCTATTTACTACCATTAATTTTATGCACAAATTTTAAATGATTTTTATTTTATTGATTTTTTACTTCAAACAATTGCAAGTACTTGTTTTTTTTAATTAATTTGTAAATTTATTTACGAGTATTTCTTTTGAGTGAAACAAATGAATTGTGTATGAAAAAAATTTTCCATTTAATTTGTTTGATGCCTCAGTTTTTCTTTTTTCTCTTTAACGATTTGTAAATAATTATTAATATCGAATATAAAATGTTTATACGAGTCATCATCATAAACATCACCACTACCACCATCGTTTATTGTTTTGCAATTAAAGCTTCAATTGAAAATGTCATTAAAAAATATGGATAATATTTCCATACTGGTACGAGATTTGTTTTTTACGTTTTATATGATGAAAAAAATTTTAGTCGATCAAAATCGACCACATAACACCTCATTCTATAGTATATTTTTCTAGAAAGATAGTAGGTATGGGATTGTTATAGTAAGAACAATGAAGAAGATGAATTATTTAAAGATACCAAAAGACAATTTTACACAATACCCTTCAAAGTAATACTTAAGCGAGGATTGTTGCTTTTTTCAGGGCATTAACCGACACATTTCTCTCTAATACTAGAATAATGACTTCTATATTGTTAAGAAAATTAAAATGCCTAAGAAAAAGATGCGCCAACATTTGTGTATTTAAAGCAACGTTAGGCAAACTTATATTAATGTATTTTACAATTTTGGTAGTAATTTGAGAGTCTCTTACAGCTGACGCTGAACTAGCATGCCTAACTTAACTTTGTGTCGTAAACAGTAATGTTAACTTAAATTTTCAATACTAAACTAACTAAATAAAAATTTGAATAGTGACTACGTTGCTAAATGTGATGTGAAAACAGTTAATTGGCATTACTTTGATGTATAAACAATAACAATAGATTAAAAAATACAACACTGTCAGTTTTGTATATCTATAACAGCGTTTCACAGCCAACTTAATTTTCTAACGCGTTGCCAAAATCGGATTTTGAAATTACAAAGGGTGGACACCACGCTATTTGGGTTTGAGCCATACAATTCGTATGGACGTGAAAGATAAATAACGCTCAATGCTCTAACTTAGACTTGCTATTTCTCAGGCCACTTTTCACAGTATTTTTCCACTTGTTTTTTTTTTCTCTTTGTATATTGTTTGCTTATTTTTTTGCCTATACGTGTGACTACGTACGTGTGAAAATAAAAGAGAAAAGCAGTTCTTTGCCTAAATCTGATTTAAAGTTATAAACTTTATTATGGAAATTATTCTATTGGTTTGTGTCAGCGCTACGATCACCCTGGCAATGCTGTCTGTACTTAAACGGTGTTGCCAAATTAATTTTTTCAATTTTAATAATAGGTTTTAATATTTACTAGAACATTTAAAACTATTGACAATTTTCTATAAATGGCAACACATTAGTTAGTCGTAATTTAACTGCTAAAAAGCAAAGTCATGCTTAGGTGTCAGTAAATTGAGTAAATTATGGTATCAAATGGAAGTTAAATAAGTTGGACATTGCGTATAGAGTTAAGCTGTGGAAATAAAACGACTGTATAAAGTAAAATAACAAATTCGTGTCATTTATTTTATTTAAAAGCAATCAAACGTTTTAAAAAGGCTAAAATGTAGCAATATAATGTAAAAAAGTCCTGTCATACATACTCTACAGAGCCCTGAACTTAATCCTATAGAGAATTTGTGGATATATATGGAGTCCAAATTACGCCAGCACCCAGTTATGGGCAAAAACGAATTCAAGACTGTTCTCCTGAATATATGGGCAAACATACTATTCTATATCTTCAAGAATCAAGTTAATTCTATGAGAAGAATATTTATAGCTGTTATGGACACTAAAGATGATCAAAAAATACTAAATTTTTATTTAAGGCCTACATAAAAAACAAACTTTGAGAAAAAGTAAGTGTCCAACTTTTTTTGCTATGAAAACAGTACACAATACTACATATGTCGGCGTGACAAAACGAAGTCATATCGGCATAGATTAGTTACGGCCGCTAAAAGGAAAAATCGATCCTCTGTGTATGACAAAAAATATCGTATGAAACGGCCAGAAATGATTGACCCTGAAAACAAATAGAAGCATGGCCAGAATATGCGAACTAACTAACTAATATGTGAACTAAACATTTTTGATCATTACGATAACTAGAGACTCACATGACTTCGATATTTTAGCTATTGCTTATAATTTTCTTATTATGCACCCTCGCATTAATACGCCACGTGCTGTACAAAACAGAACTGCCGACAATAAACACGCAATAGTAAATTAAGTAAATTTGTGATGAAAGTCTAATATATTAGGAGTATCAGAATGATTATAAGAGAAATGAAATTATTTACAAACAAATTGATATGAAAAGAGAAACAGATTACAAAGAAAAAAAAAAAAAAAAAACACCGCAACGCATTTAAGTGTTGTCAACTAATAAGAAAACTCAAAAAATTTTAACGAAACATATATGCAATACTGTTCATGATACAATTTTAACGCTTTTATTTAGCTATATCCCTTCCGCGTCAATATTAGACAAATGTCAACGCAACGCCCAACGCTCCAATTTAGGTAAGTCAGCTACAGAATTGATGACATACATAGCTGCCAAATAAATTCTATGTACATTTGTAGAGAAAAATAATCGTTAAAAATATCTTATCTATAAAAAATATAAGTTTTGCTACTGAAAAGTTACAATTTGTCTTTAAATGAAATTAACTATGATTCGGTAAACTGGGCCTTATGTACGGGCGGAAAACCGGTTTAAAGGAAACATATCTTTATAATTGGGAGAATGAAATATCCAACACAGTATCCTAGTTTATCACATTATGTGAGGTGAGATTCCATCCTTAAATGCAAATTATCTTCACGTTTTTTAATCATCGCAATACTTTGCTTTGAGAATAGTTTCCTTTCCACAAAATTTCATTATAAGAGGTGCTTGTTACAGAGGTATAGAACTTTAAGTTGCAATAAAACAACGATGGATTATTCGATTGACATGAATTTTATTTATCCGTAGGATAATCTTGTGGCATTATATTTTAAATATGATTTCTGGCATATGACCGCCACGGCTGGCGCGGATGTAGTCCAATCTGGACGTCCAATTTTCGATGACTTTTTCCAACATTTGTATCCGTATATCGGAAATAACATGGCGAATGTTGTCTTCCAAATGGTCAAGCGTTTATGGCTTTACCGCATAGACCAATGACTTTACATAGCCCCACAGAAGGTAGTCTAGCGGTGTTGAATCATAAGACCTTGGATGCCAATTCACAGGTCAAAAACGTGAAATTAGGCGGTCACCAAACGTGTCTTTCAATAAATCTATTGTGGCACGAGCTGTGTGACATGTTGCGCCGTCTTGTTAAAACCACATCTCCTGGACATCATGGTTATTAAATTCAGGAATGAAAAAGTTACTAATCATGGCTCTATACCGATCACCATTGACTGTAACGTTCTGGCCACCATCGTTTTTGAAAAAGTACGGACCAATGATTCCACCAGCCCATAGAGCGCACCAAACAGTCAGTTTTTCTGGATGTAACGGTGTTTCCACATACACTTGAGGATTACCTTCACTCCAAATGCGGCAGTTTTGTTTGTTGACGTAGCCATTCAACCAGAAGTGCGCTTCATCGCTAAACAAAATTCGCTTATGAAAATCGGGAACAACGGTAATCTCGTTTTGGGCTCAATCGAATCTACGTCGGGCTTGAGGCTATTTGTGGTGAATTGCCAAACCAAACTGAGAATAAATCACTTGACAGCTGTTAAATCAGTCCCCATCTTGAAAAGTAATGCCAACTTAAAGTTCTATACCTCTATAAAAAACACGCTATATAAGAAAAAGTTATTCCTACAAAAATCTTTGATATATATTGTTATAAGCCTTTAGAAGTCTAAATGAGTTGTATGATGAGTTAGTGAAAGCGTATCGTACAACGTAAGACTTTGCACTATGGTCAAACTTTAGATGTTAGTTAGTGACAACGTATCGCAGCAATCAGTTCAGTCAGCCATTTGTTGTTTATGTAATACGAAAGTTGACACTTGCAACGTAAAAATCTAAATTCTGTAGATTTTTTACGTGACAAAGACAGCGATACGTTTTCAGTAAGCAGCTACGTGCTTTGTTGTTGTTACAGAATTTTACAGCTGATCCCCACGTAAACGATACGTTTTCACTAGCTCAGCCTTAAGACTTTCCTTTTCGTATACTTTATCATTCTTTGCATTTTGTACATATGTACAGACAGAGACTGTATGTATACAAAATGATTCGCCAATCGTCAAATTTACATCATCAACACACTAATAAGCCTATAAAATCGTCAAAATGACGATAAATCTCCAAATCTGGCAGCTTTGATTGGTGATTTATTTATCTTTTTTTCTTTTCATTAAAAAACTATGAAAGTTTTAATGATGACGTAGTCCTCTTATATATTGGAGTTGAAAGTCTCTTGAAAGATTATTGCTACAAACAATAAACAGAGGCAATCTTTTTTGCCTTAAGCAAAATATAAAAGAGAATAAATAACAGGGCTGGAAAATGTTAAATATTATTGAAACTGGCGTTGTTGGTATGAATTGTAGAAAACTATCATCTGAAATGTCTCAATCGATACTCGATACTTATTCCAAAAATTCATATTGTTTCAAGTTAGAATTGGTTGATATTTTTATTTAGAACTTTATTTTAAGGTCTTACTCGATATGAGATGATATGATATGAGATCAATTCGATAATTCCATAAAATTGTTGATAAAAGTTTTTTTTTGGAAATAAGCTTTTTATGTATATGTATACTAGAGTAACCTTTCCCGCGTTGCTGGGAGGCTTAGTGTTATATACCTATAATATGTATTTCTTAGGACAAGTTATTTTTCTGTATGTATACATACAGAAATAGCTTTTACCCGGTGTGCTTTGTGCAATACCCGCTTTTCCAATCTCTGTCGATTTTTGACTGATATGGATAAATAACAAAACTTTAACAGTTACCATTTTCCACACAGTCAAAAGTCCATGTTTAGTATGAATGGGAGCTGTCACACCCACTTATTCAATCTCGTTCAGTTATGGACAGATGATGTGTCCTGGTCAAAAAGTTATTTAACCAAATTTAGAAAGTTTTACTATTACCGTTCTCAAGATGTACAAAAAATAATAGTAATAATATGTACGGGAGATGCCACGACCACTTATACAATTCCTCTCACATTTTGACTGATGATTTGTATTAATTACCGAGTCGTTTAGACCAAATTCATAAACTTCCACTTTAAATGTTCTCAGGATATATGTACAAAAATCAAAACTTACATTGTATGGGAAGTACCGTGACTGCTTATGCAATTTCGCCCATTTTTCAATTGATGATTTGTATTGACTACCAAATCGTTTAGACCAAGTTCAGTAACTGTTGTACTAACGTTGGAGAGATATATAAAAATCAATTTTTACTTTGTATGAGAGGTGCCAATCCCACTTTTCCAATTCCACCCACTTTTTGGGTGATGATTTATATTCACCACAAAGTTATTTGGACCAAATTCAGAAACATTCACTGCTACCGTTCTCTAGAGATACAAAAATCAATATTTATTTTGTATGGCAGGGGCCACACCTAGTAAATCAATTTCGATCATATTTCGACTGATGATGTGTATTGACTACGAAGTTATTTAGACCAAATTCCATGCTTTCCTCTATTACCGCCCCCATAATATACAAAGGTCAATATTTACTTTGTATGAGAGGTGCCACTCCCACTTATCTAATTCTGCCCACTTTTTTACCCATGATTTTTATTGGCCACAGAGTTATTTGGCCCAAGTTTCGAATCTCTTACTATTACCATTGTGAAGCTTTAAATATATAAATGAAAATATTATATGGGCGCTGCACCGCCCAGTTGAAGCTCAACTATTAGTGAAACTACACCTTTCCAATGCATGTATTGGTTTGTTAATAGGCTTAGTGTTATAAAATGACTCGAGTTATAATAATGTTATAAAATGGCGAACAGAACAACTTATTTTTATATATGAATATCGATTTTTTTATTTCTACCAAATAATGTGATTTCCTATGGCCTTCAAACCTGTGTATGTTTCAATGATTATCTTCTCGGCTGAGCCAAACTTCTAACCATACAGACGTTTCTTTATATTCGCAAGGGTCTTAATCTGAAAAGTATGATATATGGAGTAAGAGTTCGTAGCCAATTTAGATTACGTCGTTTTTAGTTTAAACTAGTAATGGATCTGTAAAAAATTCTAAATAATGTTAGGTGGCTATTCCTCTATCTTTTTAAAGGCAATCGAAGTCATTAAAACTGTGTACAAGTACAAATAACTATGCGGGGAAAACCATAAACTTGTTGGCTGACAGATCCATCCTAGCCTTTTTTGTGCATGTTCACTCTAAGAAATCCACTATTTTAACAACCCTTTAGTTTCCATACTACTAAAAACTACAGCATTCACATTAAAAACTATTATTATTCTATCTTTTAGCGTCCTTTAAAAGATTTTAATAGTTAGGAACCAATCAAGCTTGCTTGGACACCACGGCTATCAGAGGAAAAATCTGATAGATGTAACACGATTAAAATTGCTCCTGTAACAGATAATATTTAGTGGAAGTAGTGTTGAATTAAATGTTACTGTAATATAGGCTGGTCATGAAAGTGTATATTATATTGAAATGTATCATCAACACGGCTTTCGATTTCTTAAAACTCTATTTAACGTTTTCTTTGAGAAACTTTTTCAAAGACGTCTCTCATTAAAATATATATGGAGCATAACATCGTGCAAATGTCCTCCGTCAAATCAAATGATCTCTATGAAAAGTTAACATCACTTACACATGAGATAAGCATTCACTCCCATAAATCATTTACTGTATGGTATGTAGCGTCTACCTATAAAACAACATGATTCTCTTATCACCCAAGTTAGGCCAGAAGAACTTGGTAATCATTGACCTATAGTGCTCGCCGTTTGAGTTGATCGATAGCCAACTTCGTTCTCAAAGAAATATGAACTGATGACGGCGCCATTTTTTGTTGCATTTGAAGCTCTTGGAAAATATTTTGTATTTGTTAATATGCCTGATGTACTGAACGTGATGTTTTAATAAAAATTAGTGAAAGTTTTCTATTTTTCCTGGACCAATTTAGCTAACATACGCCGTTGAACATGTTCGCTTATCTCCAGCTCCTGGTTCAGTTCATTTTGCCCTAGCAACGACTCAAACGTTAATAAATTGTAGTGAAGTAAGTTATTATGAGCGGCCTGAAATCGACTTCTTTATCTTCTCGTAGGCTTGTCAGATGGCCTTGATTTCGCTTGATTTGCAAGATTTTTACAGCTTGCCAAGAATCAAGAAATAATATTGTTTGTCAAGATTTCTTAAAACGCATTTTTAACATTTTTGTACACAAAGTTTTGTGAAAACTTATGCAAAGATCGAAACAATAATGATCTGAATATATAAGGTCCGCCATAAATATGCATCACAACTTCCAACCAAGCTCCCTCAGTTTCTGTCGGGTCATTAAAGATTGTGCGGTCTGACGTTGCCTTGATGAAACAAAACACGTTTTCTGCTGATCAAATTTGGCCTTTTTAATTGAATTGTTGACAGTAGAGATCAAAATCAATTGTTTGACCAGGTTGTAGAGGCCCATAATGAAGAATGGAAATGTTTGCACAATAGCTATGTTTTCGCCAGATGTTAAGCTTTGTCGTCGCACATAATCATATTTTCGGAGAGCCAGGAAGCACAGAGATCAGTGTCATCATATACGCTGAAATCGCGGCTAGTCGAAGAGTGCTTTGGCTATCTTCAACAACTTGGTGCGAGACATGCCGGAGTCACTGATAATGAAATTGCTGACGAACTCGCGACGGCAGTGTTCGTAGCGGACTTTTTCGGCCCAAAGCCGTTTTGTGGAATTAAATGGGCAGAGGTTAGGGAACACTCTATCAGAGTTGCACATTAGGAGAGCTACCAAGAGCTGCGACAGGCCAAACAGCTTGTAGAGCCGACATTGGTAGGATAGTGAGCTTCTTATCCGGACGAGACTGATCGCCGGCTCTGTGTAGAGGTTGATGAAATCACGGGAAACATTTTGTACGAATGTGTTGCGCTAGCTTGGATCTGATTGCATATTTTTTAACTTTTTTTTAATTGGAACCGAAAGAGATGAGATGTTTTCCTCTCGTGGACTTACTCGACTTCATTCGAAGAGATGAAAAATTGCTGTTCGAGATCGGCTTTCGACCATGAGTGAGATGTTGCCAGTGGACGATGTTAATGTTTGCATGTGAGGGCAAACTGTAGGATACGAGGGGGTAATCATATAAGACATAGGCCACAATCAATCTTTTGGGTCAGGGTGTCTGCCGCTGGGCAACATACAGGCTAATGGTAATAATATTAATACGTTTCGTCATCGTATGTGTGTTAATTTATTGTTTACTGAACCACAATTGAAATTTATCCACCGTATAGCAAATAGTACTCTCTGTCGGACAATGCTCTCGGAATGTTGCCCTAACAAAACACTAATTTCGATACCATAATTTTATCATTTGAATGTGTTGTTAAACGCTATTTTAAAACATAGCGATTTGACAAACGTAAATAAATACATAGCAGCCAATTCGACTGATGTAGCTGCAATAATATGGCCGTTATCAATAGTCTAAATTAGGAAGTGACTATTGTAAGACACGTTATCTTTAAAGATCTGCCAATGTAATGCAGAATAACAAAACTTAAGGAAAAAATAAAAATTAACCAAAAATAATTAAATATTTATATGATTGGCGCACTCATTGGAAAGATGCCAGAAAACATTTCTTCATTACAAAATTTCCATCTCTGAACTTCTCTCCTATAAGTGTACATACATATGGAAGAATCAATATGAGAGTGAATGTGTGTACGTGAGTTTATAAGAGAATAGGCCTGCTGTATGGCAAATTTGTTGCTTTATTTTTCTATACAAAATTACTGATCACTTTTAATCGGTTCACTTGGGTGTACTGGGGATTCTTAGTTTTGTTAGTAAATAAATATGTATGTTTCTGTATGTGCATATGCATGTATGTATGTATGTCTTAACTTAACGATATATGTACATATAAATTTGTAAATTGTGTATGAAATGTTTGTTGTCGTTTTTTGTTTTTGTTTTTAATTTTTTCTTCTATTTTTCTTTGCGTTCGTTTAAAACGTGCTGAGTAAAGAAACAGTAAATCATTAGTGTGAGAAACGTGAAAACGGCAACACACACGATCAAGTTCAAGTTTTTGTTTTTGTTGATAAATATATATATATATATAAAGTTTTTTGTTTTTGGAATTTGTTTCATTTTCTAAAAGACATTTGTTATTGTTGTTAACACTTATTTTTTAGTGTTTCTCTATTGTTATTTTTGTTGCAATTGTTTTTTTTTTATTGTTCTTTAAAAGTTATTAAAAAATTTTTTGAGTTGAATTTTTTGTTGTTGGAGTTGTTATTTACAAAAACAAAATTAAATAAAGTGGAAATAAAAGAGTGGTCAGTGTTTAAATTAAAATGCATCAATTTTAGATTTTTTTCCAATTAATTAAAAGTAATAAATATTATAAAAAATTAAATAAAAGTTATTAAGAATTATTTTTAATTGCTTTAATTGAAAAAAATAAATTAAATATAATTACAAGTTATATAAAAAATGTACAAATTATTTAACAATTAAAGTGTCAAAAAATTTCTTGTTTTGCCTAAACAGACAAACAAAAATATAAAAAACAAATTAAAAATAACTTAAGGCCGACCAACGCATACAAAAACTAATTAAATCAACATCCCAAAACTACGTCAGCCTTTTAAAATGACAATGATCTTCAACATCATCCTATACCGATTATATTCAAATACAATACACATTGATTACTGTGGTCCTAACAAAAATTAACCCCCAAATAAGCAAAGCAAGTGTTACACGGTAATGGCAGTGGCTAGAGTGTTGATGATGATGATGGTGATGAATCTTAACGAGTGGAAAGTTTATATATTTTGTTGCTATTGATGTTGTTTTCTTTTAAAAATTCTTTAAATAACTTCACAATTTTGAAATAATCAACAATATTTAAAAAAAAAATATTCATCACGCGACTATAATTGTAAAAACAAAAAATATTTGAAACAGTAATCAAAAAAAAAAAAAAATAAATAAATAAAAAATAAATAAATAAAAAAATAAATTAAACAAATCTTCCCTTTAAAACGAATAACAGAAAAACGTGCAGAAATATACATATGTATTTAATAATTATTCATAACTAGCTTTATTCATCCGACGTTGCCCGGAATTCTATATACACACACATAAATATGTATGTATATTTGAAATATACATTTTCCGATCCCATCCGTATTTTTGCTACCTGTCTGTCTTTATATTGAAGACGACATTTGACGTCTCCGCTAATATATTTATTGAGATGTACCATAATAAATTTTATCTTTTATGGAAAGTTTCACGCCCACTTTTCCTATGAAGTTAATATTTAATCTTAATGTGAAAATTGATAAGTACAGTGTGTGGAAAGCTTAAAGACATTATTTTTCACAGTTCCCAAGACTTACCGTAATAATTACATGTTTTGTAGGAATGAACTATGAACCAAAATTTCTTCTTTTACCTCTTATTAGCCCTTCAAAGAGCAATGTTTGATATGTACTTTTGTACAACATATTTTAGTGGATGATGAATGGTAGCAAACAAAAACCTTGGCTTTATGAAGTAAAATTTCTGTTATTGTGATCGTTTTTCCACGATTTTGATGTCCCCGAGATACAATTTTGAAAAAGCACTTTAGTGCAATTTCCTTAGCTGGACCTATCTAGGCATATATTTGTAATCCAAATTTCAACAAAGGCTATGTAGTCGTTTAAGCGTGGTTATTTCATAAATAAACTAAATAAATAAAATAACTTCTCATATGACCTAGTTTTGCCCATTTTCCTCCAATTTTGACAAATCATAACATAAACAATTTCTTTAGCTATAGTTCTATCTCTGTTCCAAATTTCACTAGGATCGATTTAGTCGTTTACACGTGATTGAATCGCAAACGAGCAAACAAATAAACTTACAAAGAAATTTATAATATATACCTACATAACATATGTATGTATGGATTATTGTATAACCCTTATTTTTTTTGTTATTATTATTTTTGTTTTGTACGGTTCTTAATATTTGTAACAATAAAATTAAAAACAATTAAATATTTATATTTTAGCTTCACTACGTATAGAAAAAATAGAAACAAAATATAAGAAAAATTCAAAACTCAACTATAATATTCACCAGTAAACGTAACAACGAAAACAATTCTGCCAACTCAACCACAAACACGATAAGGGTGAGTAATTTTTGTTATTTTTTTCCCCTATTTTTTCGTCACTCAAATTCTTCTAAAGTTTTATGTTATACATTCGGTCTGAGTTGCCATATAAAAATTTAATGGGTTTCCTTAAGAAGTAGGGTATTATTTACTAACGGTTTTATGGAGGAAGTAGAAATTTTGTAATAGTAAGGGAATTTTTTTTTTCAATGATGAATAAACACAGACAATATAATATTTCGCTATCTTCTCTAGATAAAATAAGCGAACGTTTCACAATTCTCAGTTAAAATAGTTGAAAAACTATTAGTCAGCCAAGAATGGCTATTTTTGAGCCTACAAGACAATCTACTTTTATTTAAAAAAATTAATCACAAAAAATAGATTGATAACACGTTGCGACAAAAAAGAATACCTGGCAAATGATACTATTTTTCTGATAGGCGCTGCCGAGCAGAACGAGGATCTGTTTTTGACCTTTTCGAAACATCTCTAAAATTTCGAGTTACGGCTTTTGCGTAGCAGTACTTACGATCGCCTAGCAAATCGTTGGACTCTAAATACTTCACAAGGTGATTAACCATACTCTACTTTGGTGAGCGTGGTAGTTCACCCCTTTTAGCGATTGGTGTTATATGAGCAACCTTCTAGCAGAAGAGAAAAAACCAATGCGATATGACGCACTGAAAAGGTTGGGTAAGAGGATCTCTCAAATTCAATTTCCTGACATACCAAAGAGTACGCTTGTAGCTCAAAAGCTTTTTTTTATTCTTTCTTTTCCTTCTGTCTTGCTTAGTCCTGCACTTTCTTTGGAAGGCTTGGCCCTCATGTGTTTTGTAACACAAATAGCTGCTCAGCGATGAGCATTTCCTTTCCATCGGTAGTTCATGTAAATTTAATCCTTTCGCAACTAAGAGGTTGTAGTCAGTATCGGGTTCAGACATATCACGTAGACTTTTGGTTTTCACTAAGTACTTACATTAATATTGTAAGTTTTTTATTTATTTTTATTTGACATTTCGTAGGCGGATTGTCATTTTATAGTTTTGACATTGATGAAAAAAATTCTACCACTTCTCTGGATGTAACTACAGTCTTTTGCTGTTAAAAATAAACAGTGACTCGATAGCCGCCATTAACATAGAGAATAGACGCTATCGAGACAAGTGTAACGAACATTGGGAACGAACGCAGTGACGTTTAGGTTTGTTGGTTCTTATATCATATCTCTTGATTGGGTAAGCAAGTCCTTCATTGTGTCCAAAAACTCAAAGTGACCTTCTGTCTTTCCTAATTTGTTACCGAGTAAACTGTTTTCAAGCTTATACCTAAAATTCATGAGATATTTTTTTCAAAGGGGTTTTGAGAGCAGTTTTAAAGCGGTGATATGTCGATATCTCTAGTGTTTATCGGTATTTTGAGCAATATGTACTGATATGTCTTTATAATTCAACCAATAACTAACCTCTGATAGATGCATCTGATTGGCAACCCTTTTTGGTATATACCTATTTTTAAGATAAACTGTGCCATTGTGTTGCAATCAAAAAAAAAATTTGCATTTTTTTATATATAAACGAGTATTTCATCGAAGTTTTTATCTCTTTTTACCCTAGAATTATCAAGAATATAGTTTTTAGATATTATTGATATACAAAAACTAATTGTTACTCAATAATTCATTACTAAAGATTAATAGAAATACGAAGTTACTGATACTGTCCCCTTATAGTATATACATATTTTACAATAAGTATCATTTATTGCTTTGGTTAATTGTAATGATAAAATTATTGAGTGAGGGCTAGTCAATTATGGAATGTCTCATAAGTATTTCTTAATGAAAACAAAAGTTATGGAAAATATTTTATTACAAATTCCCTGTAGTAAGTTTACGTATTTTTAATTCATGGAACTTATTGAAGACACACATACACTCATATTTGTATATATATATATATATATATATATATATATATATATATATATATATATATAAAGTGAAATCAAAAAAAAAAAAACAAAAGCAACTTTTATTCACGTGCTATTTAAAAACGCCCTGTTTTTAATTAATTTCTTAACCCCGTTTTAGCCAAATTAGGTTTATAAAATTTTTATTTATTTATTTTATTAACATGATATAAGCAAATATCATTCAAACACCCACACCTTTTAAATTCAAGTGAAACTCCATTTGACACCAAGAACAAATATTTCTCTTTTATTTTATCCATTTGTTGCTTCTACGAAGTGAACTAAAGTAAATCAAGAAAAAAAAGTTCATTGAACTTAAAATGGTTTTTAACCATAAATGAATACAAAACCATACTGACGAGAATAGAATAAAAACTAGAAAAAAAGCACATTAAAATGATCTGCTTCATTGCATTCGATTTACTACAATAACAATAAATTAAAACTTGTAAATTTATACGATACATGTTGCACACAAAATCACAAATATTGTGATAAGATTGATTATAGTAATACCCTACAAAAATACCAATTAGGGGCATTTATGTAATAAATGATATAATGGGTGTCTTTAAAGGGGTGTGTTTCTTCTTGACTTTCAATTGCTGAAGAGGTACAAGCATAATACTGTTACGAATATAAAAATGTCTATAAAGAAAGAATACCACAGCAGGGACTTTATTGTGGGAATTTTGTCTATTGGTTTGTGTCAAGGTATTGCCCTACTGGTTTGTGTATATGATGGCATTGCCAATTCGATCATTTTTGGGTAACACAATCCTACATGTTTAAAATTAACGGACCTAAAATAGATGATGTGAGCGCATTTGAGACATTTCCGGTACCTTTAAATCTGTGGGCAATTAGGTTAATTAATTTGCCAACGTCGATATAGTTTTCGGTGTGCAGTCATAAAGTAAAGTTGTGTTTAGGCGTAAATAAAAGTGTTGTATAAACGAATATTAAGTGTAAGATAAATAAGTTGTTGTATTGAGATAAACTGTATAAAGATAAAGTGAGGAAATAAAAACTGTAAAACAACAACAACGTGGTGTTTATTTCATTTTGACGCAATTAAAAAGTACTCAAATATATAAAACAAGGTTAAAACGTAACAATACGAATATTTAACATACCCTCGAATATGTGTGCCGCTGTGTGCATAAGACACCCGCTTACCAACCAAAAGGTCTTCGGTTCAAATCCAAGTCAGACCATCTGACATTTTTCAACAGCGGTATCACCTCATAACATTAATGATTCGTCATGAGTATTTACGCTATGAAAAACTTCTCTATCTAATACATCTGCCGTTCGGAGCATCGGCATTAAACAGTCCTTTCAATGATTTTTGAAATAGAATCGGTTGCAGCACATTTATTGAGATAAGTTCCCACATGTTTCACTTGGGATGTCGCAGGAATTATGTATGTAATTGTAAATTGTGTTAAAGTAATTGATGTTAAAAAACTCGAAGAAACCTATTGCTTGAGTATAGGTGGGTATTAACGTAGCCACCAAGATGAAAATGTGCTTCTTCCAAAAAGATGATTTAAATGATGATAAATTTCCAATAAAACCCAATATTTCTCAGCGTAAATCGATTCATTTCGTTCAGTGGAGGCAATATCGATATTGAAATTTGTGACAGAATAAAATGACATAAATATTGCCAGATTCGAAATTGCCCACCCGATAGTTCTTTTGTCTCTTCGTGCTGTGATGGATCTCAGATTTTTAAGAGCTTGATAACTTAAAATGATAAAGATATATTTCATATTGTTGGAGTGAAATCTGATTGATGATATGTCCGGCATTTGTAACGTGTCCATTCAATCAGTCCAATTTGTGACTATTTTGTCCAATAAATATGCCCGTATGGCGTCAATGGTGGGTTGAATATTGGCTTTCAATGTTTCAAGGGTTGCCGGTTTGTCTGCATAAACCAATCACTTAAAGCTGCCCCATCAAAAGTAATCCAGAGACTTCGCACAAACGATTGGCACAAACGAGAGGGCCAGTGATCAGTGAACAATGGTGTCATTTGTGATGTTACACTCACAACGGTTACTTAATAAAAAACGTGTTGGCATTAAAAGTTCTGCGCTGGAAATACAAAAACTCACTATGTGATAATCACACCACCAACTCTTAGAAGATACTCATCAATTTTGTTTCTTGCTTTATGTCCGATTACATATATTTTTCCCTACAAATATTGAATTCATACGATCAAAGTTAAAAATGTTTCTTTGTCTTCTTTGTGCGTAGATTTTAAATTATTATTTTTTTTTAATTTTTAAAATTGATTAGTTATTAATTAATTTTAATTGTTTTCCATTTTTTTTGTTTGTTTTGTTTCATCAAATAATTGAAAGATATTTTAATTTTTTTGTAGTGAAAATATGTTTTGTATCGACATACAATGTTACAAATTCATTGAAAAATTAAGAAAACAAACTGTAACAGTATTGTAAATAACGGAAGTATATTTACATTCATTTTTAAATATTTTTTATTTATTTTTTATTGAAATTGTAAGTACATTTTTTAACATTTCCATATGTGTTTGCATATTCGTTCAATACATAAATATTTTTTTAGACAAATCTCAGTTAAATACTGCCAAGTTAATTTTTTTTCCATTACAATTAAAGTGTTGTTTTCAGTCTGTTTTTTATTATTAATAAAAATGTGTATAGATTGCGGTTATTTCCATCAGTTAACAGCTTCCATTTAGACAATTGTTGAATGAAAAATTAAAACTTGAGAAAAAATTTGATCCTATGACAATATACATATGTATATACATATGTATTAGCAACCCAGTAAACATTTTAGTTATATATTTGAATAATCAAACTCTTATTGAAATCTGAAATAGATTAGACGAATTTATTACTATTTTTGATGTGAAAAATATCAAAGAAAGGCTTGATAAGTCTTATGTGTACTCTCTTCATAATCGATTTAAAAAGCTAAAGTAAGTTAAATGAGTTCTAAATGGCACAAGTTATCACAAACGTTCCAATCACACGGAAATAATTGATCAATCATGGTGAGATGGCTAAGGCTGTAGGCATCCTAACCGAGCGGTCACATCATATTTTACTTGTATTTTTCAGAACAGAAAAAGGCAACCTGCCTGAAATTCTCTTGAACTGCTATCCTTTTCAGCGGACTGTTGCCTTTCTATACAGACTAAGCAGAAGACAAAATATTTTGGTCAAACAAGAGCTCATTATTGAAACAAAAGCTTTATTTTAATACTTAACATATTTTTTACTCTTTATTAGAGTAATTTCATTAATTTGGCCGTTTAGTTTGAAAGAGTAAGAGTTTTCTTACCATATGTCTAAATGGAAAATTAATGAATTATAGTACTCATTCCCATCTTCCTTGTAAATCTGATCCAGCATAATGGTATTTAACAAACTAATGGTTTCTCCAACGGTATTTTTCTTTCGTTTTAAACACGATTTCTTCAGAGATTGAGTTAAAAAAAATTTTTGAGTTTCATTTCATGCACTAAAAATTAATTATGTTTTCGACAATTTCGAATTAACTTAAACTTTATAAGGTGTTCGGGTCAAATTTAACCCATTTTTGGAGAAAAATATGTAGTTTGTTTTTCTGAAAATAAATGGTTCATATACGTGATAAGCTTTGACTTTTAGTTTATTTCGAATCTGAACAGAAAAATTTGGTTTTTGTAAAAATATATATGCAAAGAAATTAGTTATAAACTTTTTACACTCAAGGTCTTCGGGTCAAATTTGATCTAGAGTAAAAATCGTGTTTATTCTGAGCAGAACAATTTGCAACAATTCGAAAGTAATAAGATTTAAAAAAAAGTATAAGTACAGTGATCTGAAATGCGTTCAAAATATAACAGTCGATGAGTAGCTGGTGGTATTTATAGGAAGATGCCTGTTCCAGCTATACATAACTTCAAAACCAGCTAAATATGGTATAAAATTTTAAGCGCATTGAGAATTTGCTAGTAATTACGCCTATCATGATCTAACATCTTTGACACCAATAAAACATTAGAAAAACGTGATTAATAATTTTTGTTTTTTTTTATTTTGATAAAATTATAACATATACTCGTATAACATAAAAAAAATATAACTTCAAAATATCGAAACTAAAAAAACTACATATGTGTTCTATAAACATCGATGAATCGAAAATAGTTCACGTCTGTCAATTTTTACACTATAATTTATAGTATTTTTAGTGTTGTAGTTTTTGGGCTTTAACAGTCTGTACGTTTTTCAAACATCAAGACACTACGTCTTGTGCTATGGCTCAAGTTACCTCCCAAACATATATACTATCTTTAGACGTCTGTCAAACGTTTACATTGTTTCACCATACAGCAAGTGGAGCTAAAATTTGCCGTAATATATTCGACCGAATATGAATTTAAATGTAAGTTGGACTTGCACTATTTTCTAAATAAACATATTTTCAACACTGTTAAGAGCCAAATATTGGAATCCGAATTTTTTACTATAAATTGTTTTCGCACAGAAAGATCATAACAAATTTTATTTATAACTACTATTATCTCAATTTTTTCAAAAGTGGGCTTGCCCAGTTTTAAAAATAAACGGCTCAATTGTGGAATCATTATCTTTGTTTTAACGCTCTTTGAATAAGCATGTGCTAACTTTTCATCTGATGAATTGCAGAATGATTTCTGACTTAGAAAAAAATTAAACTTTCCTCACAATGAAAAAATTAAATATAAAAAATGCAACGCACCACAAAGAACTTCGTTCAGAAAATAAGGGTAACCCAGTTAATAATGGATAATTTGAAATACTGTTTATACATCACTAAAATCAAAATTTAAAATTAAATTGAATTTAAATTAAATTTAATTAAACCAGGTTTGTTGATACAACTATGTTGTTTTACTATTTATGATACAATTTTGAACTTTTGGTGAAAGCTATGAGCTGCTAAAACTTGGGGATCAGAGCAAACTGAAATTACTTTGTTTGCACCATGCATTATGAGAAAAACGGCCGGAATAGAAAGACATACATAATTAAACTATTATTTTGCATGACAACGCCTGGCCTCACGCCGCAAAACTTTCAAAACAATTATTAGTAACGATCAAATGCCGCAACGGATACAATATACTCATATCTCTTTATACGGCCTTTCTTTATACGGCATTGCCTGTCTGAATTATGGAACATAATCGCTTCACGGCGCAAATTACCTAATCCTACGGCTAAAAAAACGGGGATTCACTGTGGATTCATATATATTCGATCAGTTCTTTAGTTCAAAAAAGAAAATGAATTAGCAAATTTGTCAAAATAATAAAAAAAAAGATCTGAAAGATGTTATCAGTTATTTGATAAGTTATTATTTTGACAAATTTGTTAATTCGTTTTATTTTTTGAGCTAAAAAATCTGATTGAACTAATTTGTAAATCCGGTTGGGTTTAATTCGGTTACCCAGGGGGTTGCGAACCCTAGTTTAAACAGATGTAATCATTTTTAATTTTGTTATTGATTTGATTTGTTGATTTGGATGCGTACTTTAAATGTTGGAGAAATCTGTTTCATATACACAGATGAGAAGATAAAGAAAAGTTGTGCCGGCTATGTTTCTTTTCTATAGCTCTATCAAAGGAAACACTTGCTAGGCCACACTTAACACATGTTTTTCATATTAACGATCGGGCAAATATATGAAATATATCAAAAAAAGTCTAAATATATCAAATTACAATATTTATCTACTTAGTTGATTTATAGAGGAGTTATAAATCGGAAATATTTTTATCAGTATGGGGGTAAAAGTCGTATTGAATTCTCTATTTAAAATATTTTCCTGCTTAAGACAACACATTTCTTTGAACGAGACCAAACATTTCATATTGTTTTTTGTTTTTATTCAATGGCCAACTGAATACCTATGGTACCACCATTTGAAAAGGGCTTGGATCTAATATTTTTCTGTAAACTATCTACACAACTAATTAGAACTATCAAATAAAATTTAACATACTGCACATTATCCAAAGTTGTTTTGGTAAATTTGTTATTTTTAAGTTAATAATAGCTTATTTGAAGTCTTATAATTTTTAATGAATTGCTTATTGGGTTATTATATCTTTTATATCTCATACAGTTCACAATACGGGTAATAGTGGTAAATTTATATGCAAGTATTTGCATTGAAATAGTTTTTCAAACAATTTGTGGGTAAGAGTGTGAAACAGATTCATGACAATTTTTATGACAATTTTTTTTTTTATAATTTTTTAGTTAAATATTGTGATTTTTAGTGCGCAATTGAATTGACATAAAGGAAAAGTAATTTAAATAATTTTGGTTAAAATTTATATTAAATTTTATTGCTTCTCAATATACAAATTAAAAAGATCTGCCTCTTATTGTTGAAAAATATAAAATATTTCAGAATTTAAAAATCTACAAAAAGACTTTAGCTTGGGAATGATAACCAGTATTTTGACCAGGTATTTCATAGTCAATGAACACTTGAATATAATGGGAGTAGTTTCAAATCCAGTCTGCTGATCCTGTGAAGAGGGAACAGAATCACCAGAAAACATACTTAGTATTTGTGCTGCATTGATGAATTTTAAAAAGAGACATTTAGGCGTCCATCAATTAGTGGGTCGGGAGCTACTACTACTATCACCAACCCATATCCTGAAGATCGTCAAGGAAAAGATGTTAGGGGATATATTATATAGAAATCCTATACTAGTCGAGTGCAGTACAGTAAATCCAGAGGTCGTAGTACTCTAATACCTCTTTACGATAATAATATTATATTTTAAACTAATACTTTTAAATTTTTCTGATTTTTTTTTTTTTTTGAGAACATTCATTTTATCTTATGAATCTGATCCATTTAAAATTGAATTAAGTTGAAAATTATTCATATGTGTATAATTTTTTTAAATTCATATGTAGTATTATATTTTTCAACCAATGATTACCTCATATTTTATTTTAAAATAGTCTTAGAATAATTTCAATTTAGACAACTCAATGTCTATCCAGTGGCTAAAATTAATTTTTTATCTCTAATTATATTAAATAAAATTTAATTTGTCTAAACAATTTATTTAAGTCATATCAATATTAAAAAAAAGAAAGTGATAAACCAGTCCATAATTCATTTAGGGAGCTCATAATTTCAAAAAATTCAAAACAAATATTAATTAGAAATAAAAACGTATTGGTTGACCATATTTTTATTCAAAATTTTATTTTTAAATGATTAAATTCTCGTTTGGAAGCCAAAGGCAATTATGTACTGACTTAATTCACCATTGGAATAATGTGTTCCACGCTGTTATTCTTATTTTGTTGCGCTTATTTTTCTTTCAAATTTGAATAAAAGACATAATATGTAAACCATTAATGGTGAATATACAAGAAAATAAATAATTATACCTGTGATATTCCCCGAAACATTTTATGTGGTTGTTAATCGTAATAGTGACTAACAATTTTCTTAAAATATTTTTCCTTTTGCTAACAATTGGCAACAAGCTTAAGGAGTTTTCTAGATAACATTGGTCTACAGCAAAAAAAAGCTTTTAAATAAAACTATATGGAATATAGTGATTTCGATGCGCTGAATTCAAATCTGTTTTCAGTTTTTTTCATCAGGCTCAAATTTTTTTCTGGGTGTAGCAAATTTTTCGCCCAAAATATGGTAGTTATGTCAATATATTTTATCAAAACTTGGAAACGATTTGACCGATTTTAACCCATGTACCAGAAAATGCTTAGGAGAAAAAATTGCTATAAACCAGCCGATAACATTTCTTTGTATTCTCAACAGTTTCGGAGTTATTCATAACTTAGTTGCGAATAAAAAATTGAGTTCGCGCCAAATTAGGGCAATTTTCATAGACTCCATTGTCTAAGCATAGGTTAAGGTATTGTGAAACAATACATAAATTTGAATGTGATTTCTGATGGGCGATCTATCAAAATAATCGAAAAATAATGTTTTAGGTTCTTTTTATATAAAGGAAAGCTATATGTATAGTAGATGCAGAGCTTCTCGAAAATTTTGGCAATGAAATTGGAGGGTAATGGTGAACCACTTGGATAGGTAATGTCAAATACTATTCTACATTACTTGAAACATTACATAATTGAGTAGTAAAATATATTATACCACGAACATTCTTCTAAAATTGGAATTACTTTGTTCGCAGTTTGAATTACCTATATGAATTATTTCGTTCATGTGGTATCTTTGTAGTTCGTTTTGATGGTTTTTCTTCTTTTTATTATTATTTTTATTTATTATTTTGTTATTTGGAAATAAATAAACAAATTTAGCATAGCAAAACATTCGATACAAAATGGAGATCACATTGATTAAAGTGATTAGGTCTAATAATTTTGTATAGAGAAATTATGTAATACAGCTCATAATTGGGTTTTGAATTGCGAATGAGAGGTATCAAATTACGAAAAAACATGGGATAATACTCCATAATGCTATTGATGCATTTGTCTCTTTTCCCTGGTCTCTTGAGGATTCATATATGTACTTTAAATATTGGAAAGATGTGTTCCACCTATTAATATTTGTAAGTTTTAGGGAGTAAAATCTTCTTCTCTATCAAACGCAATATCTTTTACCTTACGCTTACCTCAGATTATCCAAATACTTGAAAGTAAATTACATAAAATTTTTAAAATTTATCATATATAGTATTTTAATAATTATACGCTGCGTACAAAAAAAAAAAAAATATCAGGGATACTACTTTTCTGATATGCGCTGTCGAGTACAACAATAATCTGTTTTTAACATTTTCGAAACACCTCTAAAATCTTGATTTACGGATAAAAACCAAGATTTCGTACCTCCATGCACTTATAAGCTAATAACTTAGCTATAAATTAGCCGATATTAAGTTTCCGAGTTGATTTGGATGCACTATTCTTTGCTTTACAAAAAATCTTAATAACCAAAAATTTGATGTGGAGTAAAAAATGTGTTTACTTGAGAAATGCACACAAATTTCTCAATGTTCCTTAAATAACACTTGGCGTTTTCTTACAGTTACACAATATTTAAAATAAAAATAAAAAAATGTTGGAATCAATCCAACGGGCTTTGTTGGATAAAAATTACATGTGCTTTTTGGTCTACCCCTTCTTTGCGTGCCTTATAGATTCCATCCCAATGCAGTATGACATATCACGTCGTAAGGTTTTCGGAATGTGTGTACTAGCCAAGAGTATTTGCGCCACCTTTTTTGACTATTTATTTTCTCTTGCTTTGCTAATAGCAAAATTTCCACATTGCAGACCGTTCATGACCACCAGATGCTCAATATATTTCTCAGGCATCGGTTTTTAATATATTATAGCTTTCTTTTTTTTTCGTTAGTAACGAGCTATGTTTCAGAGCCGTAAAGTAACATTGCTTTGACGCTTGCATTTTAGACGTTGATCTTACTAATCGGGGAAAGTATTCTCGATTTCCAGATGTTCTTAAGCTGATAGAAGACAAGTGTGGTCATAATTATGCGATTTTCTACATCATCTATAGTGGCTCCTTCTGATTTGATCATGCTGTCTAAATAGCAGGATTTTTCAACGTTTTCAATCAGTGCACAAATATTATTATAACGTAAAGATGACTTTACGTTTAAATGTAACACTGATTTTTACAAACTTATCGCAGTATATGCGGCCGTATTTCAGCGAAAGTTTTTTGAACGTTGATTTCCAGTTGATCAATTGCCTCTGGCTTATCGACATAGAAAAGTTATTTTACATAATTCCAAGGAAAATAATCCAATGGTGTTAAATCACACAACCTTGGAGGCCAATTAATTGGATCTTTGCGTGATATTACTCTTTTATCAAAAATTTCTTTGATTAAATCAATTCTAACGTGCGTTGTGTGGCATGTGGCTCCGTCCTATTGGAGCCAAATATCAGGAAGATTAATGCCAGCTAAATGAGGTACGAAAACGTTTTTAACAATAACATTCTGACCATCATCGTTTTTGAAGACATACGGAACAATGACTCCCTCAGCCCATAAAACGCACCAAACAGTAAATTTCTGTGAATTATCCTTATCCAATTCTGCTTGTTTACGTACCTATTGAGCCAACAATGGGCTTCAGCAGAGAACAAAATTTTGAGTGAAAAATCAATATAAATTTGTGCTTTCAACAATTTGCAAGCGTTGCACTGGTGTAAGTCCCATAATCCCATAATAAAATGCCAAACCCAACTGAAAAAAATAAAAAAAACAGCTATTAAATCGGTTGTAAAATGAATCAGTGTTGCCAAATAAAATTATGAACCTCTAAAAAACACACAATATACAGTGTGGGACAAAAGTCACCATGGGATTAATAAATATAATAACTTTTAGTATATATATTTTTTTGTTTATATTTAGATCATCAAGATATGTATACATGATAGAAATTTTTACACTAAGTATGAAAAATAATGTTACCTAAATGACTCCCGTTTTCGGCTTCACATTGGACTCGTTTTAGAGAATTTTCCATAACATCTTTAGGTCTGTACATACTACAATGTTGGTCTGTTTATACTACAATGTTGACATTGAGTTGTATATATATATATATATATATATATATATATATATATATATATATATATATATATATGTATGTGTACATTAAAAGGTCCGTTTCTCTTCTTTCGAAGTCTGCTTGAGTACTTAAAATTAAAAAGTATTTCAAGGTACTCTATACTATTGTGTGTGCATTAAGAAATTAAAATTTTATTAACAAAATTTCGTATCCCACACTACTGTGCATTAAACCATATAACAATGTTATCATATTGCTTCCGATTTTAGAAAAAAATTATATGGAAAACAAATACTGTCACTGGTATTTGAAATCAGTTTATGTTGAAAATATTTTTTATCAGTTAAAATATGAAAGCAAAAACAATATAATATATATGGTATATAAATTAAAAAAAAAAAAAACAAATGAAATAAAAATTATATACTTAAATCAACAATTAATCATTTTGTTGACAGTTATCAGAACCCATTAATTATTAATTTATTTAATACGTCTAGCGTGATGTATGAGCACATACAAAAACCAAAAGTTTAACTCACCACACAGGTAACTTATTTATTGGATTTAATATGTTATTTTTTTTTAAATAATATAAAAAAAATTGTTTGACTGTTAGCAGTGGTTTTTTAAAGACAAAAACGTTACATGTTAGCACTGTTTTATAAAGAATAAAATTTAAGGATTTCAGGACTATTAATGCATGTCTGGTATAGCTCTTGAAATGTAGGGTATCTTTTTACAACAAATTTTCATTTGATAAATTTGAAAAGTATGTATTTTTAGTCGATTTTTTTTTAAAACATAAACAATGAGATCACTGAATTGTTATTTTTATTCAAAACCCCATTGAATTGATACCGATGATGATGCTGATTTCAAAAAAAGTTTTGCGGAAATGACTAATCAAACAAACAAACATTATAAGTTTGTGTATCTCTGTTAAGGCGTCAGTATGTCTGCTTTTATATTTTGTTTTATAATCTTTTTTTTTGAATCTTATTAACTTTAATAATAAAGTGCCTTAGAAATGGTAAAATAAAATGCTCATAAATTGTCTTTTAAAAGCTATGCATGTATGTACACTGGTAGCCATAATTAAAGCAATTGATATTAGACAGCGACGTTATGGCAAATAATAGCGTAAGAAAACTTGCCCAGCATATGTATGTGCTGCAATCAGTAAAAAGAAAGGTTACGCTACGACAATTAATTTTATTTTGAAGTTCTTTGACAGAAATGCAAAAGTTGCTTTGTAGTAGTTTTGATCAGGCATATTTTAGACTTGTTTTTTTTATTTTGGAAAGAAAATATAGGAAAGTAAATGAAATTTTTTTGAATAGAGTGTTAGCGTAAAAACAAAAATTGAACCTAAATTCTTTTTGCATTTAAACCTAAGCAGCCGTGCCAATTAGGGAACACCTAGTTTTTTATGAATTATAGTTGAATATTTGTTGAAAATAGTTAATAAACTATAATGTTTTTAGTAGTGAAAAGTGTAGTTATTAAATATAATATTAAATAAAATAAATATATGTAATAATATATAATAATAATTAATAAATATATATAATAATAATATAATATAATATAAATATAATATTAAATAAAATTATTTTTACTTCATTAAATTATTTTTAAAAAATTATTAAAATATTTTTTCAAATTTAAATTTAAAATTTATTTTTTTGCTTTTCTTGCAGTATTATTAACATTAAAATTAAAATTTAATTTTCAAATTTTTTCTTGTAATTTTTGTTTGGCTATTAATAAGTTAATTATATTTTCCATAACGTCCCAGTCTAATATTAGCTGCTTTAGTTATGGCCACCAGTGTATGTATATACGAATACTTAAGGATTAAAAATGATTCCAAATTGTTAAAATTAAGCAAATAGACTTCTTTAGAACAATAATTTTTTTTTATTATTTTATTCTCCCATCAAATAATGACTACTCTTATAAGAATTTATTTGTTTGCTTAACTCATTCAAAGAAACTGGGCGTAAAAGTGTTTACACTTCAAGTGATTTTCACTGTTACTCTAAATACAAATTTAGCGTTGCGTAGTGTATCAAGTGGTCAAATGTTTAGCAGTTTATTATTGTTTAACTTCGTTTTAAATATGAGAAATCACTTTTTTTTATAAATTAAAACATTTTTAGCAAGATTTGATTTGTTTTATATAAACACAGACATTAATAAAACAACAATAACTGTATATTTTTTTTAAATTTTATTATTATATTTTTTTTTAATCTGACAAATGTTTTGAAAACGTTGTTGTTAATCGTTTATATTAACGAGGGCTGCTTGATAATTGCACAACATTTTTGATAAAAGATATTTTTTTTCGTTTGAGTTTCATGCATCATCTACCTTAAATTCAACACACTTAAACCAATTTTTAGTATCAGGTTAGTTCGTGCACTTTGTGATGTTTTTAGTCAGGATAATTGAACAAATGTGTCCACAACCAGGAGAATTGTGCTTAAATTTCAGCAAACATGGTCTGAAGGAAATGTGGAAATACCTGTGTATGCTAGTCTAGTTCGTTCTTCGCTAAATATTGCTATTTTTCGCGATAGTGTGACAGAAGAGCCATCAACCTCGACTCATCGTCGTGCCCAAGAATTCAATACCTCACGAACATCACTGATGCGAATTTTAAATAAAGATTTGAATTTGCACGTTTGCAAGGTTTAACTGACTCAAGAGCTGAAGTCTACTAACTATTTCAAACGTCGTCAATACGCTGAATGGTTAGTTGAACATACAGTGACTTTACAAAAAAATCATCATCAGCTTAGTGGATTCGTTACAAGCAGAATTGCTGGATTTGGCAATCCACGACTGATTTTTGAAAAGTTATTGCATCCACAAAGATTGACTGTTTTTTGCTGCTTATGGGCTGAAGTAGTCCTAGGGCCGTATTTCTTCGAAAATTAGGGCGGCTAAGCATGTACTGTGAATGGTGTTCGCTATCGCGAGACGATAGCGGAATCTTATGTCCAGAAATTAAAAATATTGACCTGGACGATATGGGTTCCAACAGGATGGTGCCACTAGCCACACAGCCAACGAAACAATGGTTTCTTTGCGCAAGAAATTCAAAGGTCGTGTTATCCCAATTAACATCGCCACGATCACGTGATTTGACACTATTGTACCTCTTTCTTGAGGAATACTTAAAAGAAAAAGTGTACGTCAATAATACGTATATTCAAGACCTAAAGGATGACATAATTCGGCACATTAACGACATTTAACCTCAATTATGTCTCAGAATCTTTTAAAATATGAACCGACGGATAGAGGTATGCCACCAAAGCCGTATCAAGCATTTGGCCGATATTTTGCCGCACATAATTTTCATAGATCCCTATATCATAATAAAATATTGTTACGTTTTTACCTTTTTAAAAACGTGTATTTATAAGTTCGTAGATTGTAGTTAAAATAAAATAAATCTTGTGTTTATTTTTAATTAAAATCCTTTACTTAAACAGTGGTGCACACTGCTTCTAAACTTTTTACAAGCAATAACAGTTTTTATTCTTAATTACTCTGTGTACAACTTTGCAAACAACAAAATTACTCGACAAATTTTTGTTCCAACTTATTTTCGATCACAACTTCTTCAACCAGAGTTTAACCACACTAAACTCTCTTTACACTGAGTTTAAACCAATAACTCGTACGCTGAGTTTACACCAACTAAACTTATTGTTGTTCGCATTGGTGTGGTCTTTATATGGCTGCGTAAATAACACTTCGAAAGCTTTCCTGATGTACTACACCGTAATTCATGAAAACCGTGAGCATTGCCTTCTTTTTTGACTGAAAACGACGTGGTTTTTCTGGTCTCGGTTCATTTGGTGAACGCCATTCACTTCTCTGATATCTAGATTGCTTGTCGTACTCATGAACCCACGTCTCGTCTCCAGCAATGATCCTTATGATGGTTGTGGGATGGGATTAATCCTCGCAAATTATGTCTTTTGCGACCTCAACACGGTCTCTTTTTTGCATGAAATTGAGGTCTTTTGCCAACAACTTTGCTGCTATACGACGGAAACCCAAATCATTAATGTGTTGGACGGTTCTATAGGCAATGTTCAAGTCCTCAGCTATCTCTCTGTTGGTTAATTTGCCATTATTATTAATTTCTTTTACTTTATCAATGCTTTCGTCGGTTTTCAATGTCGATGGTCTGCCAGTGCGTTCATCATCTTCGATTGACTCACCACTAATTTTAAACCGCTCGTGCCACTTGTAAACGACAGATTTCTTTAGAGAATCGTTGCCGAAACACTGTTCCAACATTTCCAACGTTCGCGCATCATTAAATCCGTTTTTACACAAAATTTAATACAAGTACATTGTTGCAAATTTAAATCCATTTCTAAAATTGTAAAAAATCGCCAGCTCTTGGTTACGTAGCTTTTGCAAATGTTTTGGCTATAACGCTATATATATTTATATATTAATTCCCATAACATTCCATGAATGAACACGGGGACTTCTCTCAGTCAACGAGCTGCACCCGATTCTATTTTTAGACTCATTGAAAGGAAATCATTTCACTAACTTTTTCAAAAATGTTTGGTGTGATCTGTACGTTTGGCATTATTTATGCTTGTACATCTACAAGGGCTTCCAGTAAACCACATTTTAACCATTGAAATCGGTAGTGCGGACTCCTCATAGCATTTATAAGAATTTTTATTCGGTTTTAAATAAATAATGCTTAATCAGCACATGAAATTCCTTTTTTTTCGTTTCGGTTGAGACTAGTGATATTTTATGCTTTCCATAGCCATCAGAAGTGAACCTTAAGAAGCATTTGCCAAGGACGAATAATTATGTCGGTATGTCTTGGGGTGTCAGCGAAAGGATTAAAGTGTCATATACGTTACTCTTAAAAATAGCAGTGTAGTATTTAAAATAAAAGAAAGTTCCTTCGTTACTCATTATTTCATTTTATTTAATAGCGTTTTTTAATTTATAACTTAGCAACACTGCGTACCGGAATGTACACTTTTATGTTCACAAAAATACAGGTTTTTTTTGTTTGGCAGTTGTAACTCTCTTTCAGCAACTGCATACACTCACATGCTGTACCGCATGATATCAATGATGTGTGTCAGTAAAATAAAATTCGGAAAAAGTGCCTTTTAATTTTCAATGTAATTTTACGTTTTGCTGAACATGCTGTTTTTTTAGTCATCAAAACCTGTACTCAACGGCACAATGTATAAATTGCATATAAACGGGGAAAATATGGGTATACGAACGAGTACAAGTACAAAACTCCTTTTAACTGCTTCATAAGATAAGAGACATACACGTGATTGCAGTACGACAACGGTGGATGGTTGGTTGTATGGACGGATGATGTCAAGTTCAATGTCGTGTTGTTTGTTGGCTGGTTGTTTGGTTGCATTTCTTTTTGAAAAGCATTTATTTCAGATTACCATTGAAAAACAGGTTTTTTTATCTGCAATATTCACATAAAATACCAGTACTAATGGATAGGGAATTGTATGTGAACAACATATAAAATATGAGCATTAATACGGTATATGTGTAAGTACATACGTGTCTATATTTATGTGCAATCATATTGCCATTGTCAGAATTTTTAATAAAACACAGTTGTCGTAAGTGATCGGAATTGTTACTGGTTTTTGTGTTCGATTCATGTGATCTTACAAGGTAAAATAGTTTGCAATTAAATTTTTTTATTTCACAAAATTGTGAAAGGTGGCCGAGAGCACGTGAATATTTTGTTTACGGAATAAAAAAAAGTTATTTTCAAAGTCATAAGATATATAAGATTTATGTTTTTTTGTTTTGCTATTGGTCTATTAATTAATCATATGTATTATGATTTCACAAACTTTAAAAATGGGCTAAATTAATTGTAATATTTACGGAATTTTTTTTAAGGTTTGGACAAGAATTGCTCCTAAGAACAGAATTTAAAAAATCTGATAGAATATCTAAAACACACTCATTTGTGTTAATATGAATACAATAAACAATTAACCTAAGGTAACTTACCAAAATTAATTAAAAATCTGTATCTATAAAAATCATTATTGATTTTAAATTCATTGATTATGATAATGATCTTAACAGATGTCTATTAAAACAGCTGTTTTGCAAAAAAAAAAAAAAAAAAAAAAATTGACAAGTATTGCTGACTGATTATAATACAGTTATGACTCATTTTACTTATCTAATGTATGGACTGATTTTTTATTCATTTATTTTGAATAACAATACGATTTTCAATTATATTTTAATTATTACTAATCTACTACTCCTACACTAGCAGACCAGCACACCATCTATTAGTAGTCTACAGAACTCTCTTATTTAACAGTTCTATTGAGCGCAATTTGTTCAAAAATTATTATTTTCTTTTATTTAAAACGAGCTTTATAAAATCAAATATGTGCCGTTTTGATCGATAACATTTTAACATTTTTGAGGTTATTATGAAATTATGAAATTTCTGAGCCAAATTGCGTTTTGCAGGCCTCTACGGAATATAAATTTACACCATTAAGAAAGTTATGTAGAATCGAAACAAATAATAATCTGAAGGTGTATGATCCGGGCTATATGATATATGCATCAAAACTTTCCAGCCAAGCTCTTTTAGTTTCTTCCGGGTCATCAAAAATGTGTGTCGTGCGTTCATGATGGAACACAACACCTTTTCTGTTGATCAATTCTAGTCATTTTAACTGAATTACTTGCTTCATTATCGTTCATTGTTGACTGTATAGATCAAAATTAATCGTTTGACCAGGTTGAAAAACTAATATTCCCTTCAATCCCACCAGACACACAGCATTAATTTTTTTGGCTTTCCCACCGTCTGAAAAACCTCCACTTGTTTCGGTCATGATCGTTTTTGCATATTATTATCGTACGTGATCCAGTTTTCATCGCACGTAATTATTTACTTCAGAGATTTTTTGACTTCGTTTCGCTTGAGCAGCGAATTGCAAATGGAAATTCGGTTCATTTTATTTTTCACTCTAAATTCATGTGGCACTAATACGTCGTGTTTCTCTGTGTATCCAACTTTTTTCAAATGGTTGATAACTGATTGGCGAATAATGCCTAGTGCCCTAGCTACGTCCACGTTGTTTAATTGCCGGTCTTTTTCAATCTTTCCCGTGGTTTTATGAATCTTTTTAGTGATTGGTCGACCAGAGAAATGGAAATCTTTCTTAATCCCCTAAAAGCACTCAAACAACAAGTACAGGGTGTCCGCCGGGAAAGTATACTACTTTGTATACCTTGAAATTCTCACACATTTCACGCGGTATTTCATTAATTTCATCACGAATATTTTGTTTGAGTTACTCCAGCGTTTCTGGTTTATTTGCGTAAACCTTGCTTTTCAGATATCCCCACAAAAGGAAGTCCGAAGCAGTCAAATCAGGCGACCGTGGAGGCCAAAAAGATCACCATTCCTTGAAATAATTTGTTGTGGAAAGGGGTCTCGCAGTAATTCCATTGTAATCCTGGCTGTATGTGATGTGGCACCGTCTTGTTGAAACCACATGTTAGTCAAGCCCAAAGCATGCAGTTGTAGCGTTAAAAAGTTTTCAATCATATCACGATATCGCTCCCCATTGACAGTTACCGTTAAGCCGTTTTCTTCAGTTTCAAAGAAGTAAGGTCCAATGATTCCTCCTGACCAAATTACACACCAGACTGTCACTTTTAATGGATGCAAAGGTAACTGATGAATAATTTGAGGGTTTTTTATTGCCCAGAACCGACTATTCTGTTTATTCACATAACCATTCAAAAGACTAACTTAACTTAAGTAACTTTCTCATTGTCACAGTAATCGATGATTGATTCTGATAAAATGTTTTAACGATTAAAACACCTTGGTTGACTGAATATTTTACCATAATAAATTTGCCACGACTTTTTTTCACGACTGCCAAATATGACTGTCAAGACTAATGTTTACAAAAATGGCGACAAATCAAAGTAGTATACCTTCCCGGCGGACATACTGTACTAAAAAGATCCAAGCAGCCCGTTTACCGACAGCAAAGGAACTCTCACATTTTAAATCGTTCAAAGTTTTCTTATTTTGAAGACCCAAAAATATTCCTAGATTCGAAAAGATTCAAAAATAGACAAAACACCGGTTTTGTCTTCTCCAAACTCTTCACAAAAAACGTACATATCTATCATAAACCTGCAACATGTACGTGGGCAACCAAAATGGGATAATTAACTACCATAGGTAGCACTTCTTAAAAATAATCAATTTGTATAATTTGTCAATAACTATGTTCATTATCGAGCTAGAAAATTCAGTCGGATCAGTTGGCCAAAAAGTTCATGTTCATGTTATTCAAATCCATTACTTTCAAAAGATTTTGTCCACCGAAGAATAACAAAGCACAGGCAGCGAACGTTTAGTTATGTGTGTAGCCAATAGTTAACAAGCCACTGTCCCGGTGAACAGAAATTCAGGCTCAATGTAAAACTTATTATTGAAACTTTTATGAAACCCAATGATTGATAGAATTTCGATTAGATTAAGTAGTAACAAGGTTTTGAAAGATTTCAGTTTTATATAAAAAATATTTGGTAGAATCGCACTTTACATGGCACTTCATTTTAAATTATCTATAAATTTAATTATAATAATGTGTTTAATTCAAAGTATAATAATATGTTCGTGAACTTTTATTTTGTTTCTTATCTTGTAAAAACAAGCATAATTTGATAAATTTTGAAGTGCCTGTCTTCAATATATTGTGATAATAAAGTGAATTTCACAAGAGTTAGAAAGTGTACGGATATCTGACGATACCATTCGCAGACTTCTACAATAAGTTTTTAAAGCAATTAAAGGCTTTGATGGATGAATGCTTTAGATTTTGCTCTTCCTGTCTTCTATATCTTTTGATCGATTCAAATTCAAGAGTAAGTACAGTATGCATAACTCATATTCGTACATAATAGATTTTTGGCATAAACTTTAGTTTTAAATAAAATAAATGATTAACAATTATTTTTGATAATAATATTTACAATTTAAAGCTTTTATTTAACGAAATACATTAAAAATATATATCCTACTAGATGAACTGCAGAAAAATTATAAACTTCAGTATTTAATAGAAACAAAGTTCATATTCACACAGTAGAATAAGATAAAAAATAAGTGTAACTATAGTTTTAATATTTAGTGGGATAGCTTTTTCCTTTTGTTATTATTGCCCTTAAGCTTTTTTGTTAGGTTTTGTGCAATTCTATTCCATTCTGTGCCCAAAGCCTCCTTAAGGTCGTGAATGTTGAGAATGTTGTAATATTTAAACTTTTTTTTTTAATACACTAAAGGTTTTCTATTGGATTAACTTCGTGGAGTTTTCAGATATTTTAGACAATTATATAATATCTACAAGCGTGTGTCTATGACGGTATACCTGGGGTCGTTACCTCGTTGGAAGATAAAGTTATCTCTAACACTCAACTTTTCGGCACGTTTATGGAGGCTTGCTTTTAAAATGTTTATATATTTCTTTGAGTCCATTATCCTATCTACAAAATGTAAGTTTCCCACTTCAATGAACCACCAACGTGTTTAAATTAAGGTAAAGAAAGACGTTTGTTGACTTCCCCCCAGATTTTTACTCGTCCAGCGGAGATCTTAATATTAAATTTACATTCATCAGAAAAAATTGCCATTTTTCAGAAGGCCATACTTTTATTAACGAAATGATTTTAATTTAAATCTGTTTCGATTTCATAATCATTAGCAAAGCTGTCAGGTTTTTTCTAGCCCATAATTATATATTGGATAGTAGAATGGCTCCCTTTTACAATTTGCTAAAAACTTCTCAAAGATTTTCCTTCTTTATTATTACTTTTACTATTAACTTTTTCAATTCTGAAGTAAGTTCGCTTGAATTTTGACACATTGCATTGATTTTTGGATAATAATGTTTAAAAATACTTGCAATCGTTTAGTCAAGAAATTTTTGTGGAAATAATGCAATTAGAACTGTCAGCTTTTGCAAAATTCATGAAAAAAGTGATGGCCCCATGTACGAATATGAATTTTGCGAATACGAAAAATTATAATTATCATATTTTTCTATATTTCTGTTACTCAATCAAAATTTTTTGTAGTTTTATAATGAATTTATAATCACACTATATAAAATAATTGGCTCAAAAAGACGTAAGCGCCATGCTTATCGATTTTCGTTTTTTGATAAAAATCGATAGTATTCGATCATTCCTACCAGCACACAAAAATGTATAGCTGTAAAATGTACCTTTATGATTTTACAGCAAAAACAAAACAGACTTATGACCGCACTAGAAAAAAAAATATTTAAAAAAAATCGTCTCCTGTAAAATTTGTTCTTTGTCGCTTACGTCTTTTTCGCGGTTATGGCTCAAATTGATTTCATTGAACTATTCGCAAAATAATAATTTTATTTTGTACAGTTTTGCATACTGCATAAAACACGTAATTTTGTTATGAAATGCATTAACGGAAAATAATATTGAAAAAGTTGTAGTTTCTGGAGGACTTTATGTTGATATATATTCTTTAGAATTATATTGCCTCTTATCTGAGTGGGGGAAGAATTTGTTCTTAAAATTTTAAAAATAAAACTATAAAAACTTATTTTCTTTGTAAAAACTTTTTTCTTTTAATACCACGAAATGCTATTAAATTTCCATCAATATTTTGGTTTATTTTCTTTAATTTTTAAATGTCATATGATACTCTTTTATTATTATATAATATTTCATTTCTTATTCATTCATTTCTTCTTTCTTACGTATTGACATATAGTAATATCATAATTATTAATTAGCTTTCAAGTGTTTAACCCCAAATCTAATTCACATCAAAACGTCCACGATAATAGTAGTAATTCACCAACATTTATCATTATTTGAACATTATTTTGGAAGACTTATTTACTGACTGAGTTTTACATTATTATGTTGTCTTTGAGTTATTTTTTGATTTTAATATTATTAATGAGTTCAAAACTTATTTATTGCCATTGTTTTCGCTTCTTTATTTTAAGAATAATACCCTACTTTAAGTCACATATGTGACTAAGGATGATTTTTATTAGAAAATAGAATAAAAAAAACTTGAAAATTTTGAAAACTCTCCTTTTCTTTAAAATTCCATATTAAAAAGTTTGCTTTACATAAATTAAAATAAAAAAATAAAAATATGATTAGTAATTAAGAAATTATCATATCAACCTTTATAAGTGGCCTATTACCTTTCGATTATTTTTATGTATTTTTATATTTTTTTTTCTAAAGCCCTAAATAATGAGTTATTATTTTGTGACATTTTTTCAAATAGTAGTTAAGTTATTATTTATATAGAATTATTAATATAAATATTTTTACATTTTTTTTAATTCTGACATACTGAAACGGAAAACACTTAGTATAAAAGTAACAAAGAATTTGTTGGAAAAATTTAATACTATAAAGACAGATAATGATTAATTAAGACAAATTAATACACAAAATTTGAAAATAACATTTAGTAGTTTGCGGCAACACTTAAAAAGAAGAAAAAAACAAATTTTCTACAATAATATGAAGTTAAATTTTCGTAACTTAATTTTTTTAATGTTATCAACGGTAGACATCCTCAGAAAACACGAATTCGTAAATTTTTAGAAAGATTGATAAATTGGCCAGTGACATGCTTAAACGTTTTTAAATTTTCGAGAAATAAAAAGTCACTCAATAAGTCTGTAAGTTAAGCAAATGACAAAATTCGATTTTATTATGCAACATAGTGGCCTTCGAGGGCGATACAACGAGTATAGCGATTTTGCATCTTTTCGATACCACTTACATAGCACGATTTGTCTTTCTTGTCAAAATACTTCATCATTGGACTTACATATCTTCTCAGCAAGCATTCTCTTAAAATCTGCAAATCTGGAGAATACGGTGGGTGGCTTAGCAATTCGAAGCCCAATTCATTCAATTTTTCTATCGTTTTCATCGATTTATGAGACGACTTGTAAGCTCACGCGGCAACCACTTTGAACAGAGCTTTCGAATACACAAATGTTTGTATAAAATAGTAAAAACATTGCCATCTGATTTCTTTACAATGTCAGCTAGCTCGTGCACCTTCAATTTGCGATCGTTCATAACAAATTTGTTGATTTTATTAATTTAGGCATCCACTACGCTCTGCATCGTTTATGCAGGTACGACCGGGTTTAAAAAAAAAAAAAAAAAAAAACTCAACCCACCGGGTTTTTTTTGGGTTTTTGCATGGGCTTTTTTGGGTTTTATTGGGTTTTACGAGTATAACTGCCTCCACATTTCTTTTAATTCGATAATATACTTTGTTCGTTAGTGTTTATAATTATGTCGTTTTAGTATTGGTAGCGCAATTTTGCACTCTTGGTGGGATCGAAGCGGCATTGTGTATTGTGATTAAGTAGCTCACAATATACAATGTTATCGGAGCAGACTGCAATTACTTCATTAGAACCATGAATTATGAGAAAAACGGCCGGAATATAAAGACAGACATGATTAAGTTATTCTTCTGCATTAAAACGCTCGGTTTCACGTCGCTAAAGTTGGCAAACGATCAAATGCTGCACCCGATTTATTTTCTTAACATTGCTCTTTCTGACTATTGCCTGTTTAGAAGAATACAATATCTTTTGGCACGTAACCATATTACTTCTTCTAAAAAAATTATCAAATTGGCTTCATATAACCTATTGAGGCACTTACCGCGGCTGAGACAACGAAGCAGTGTTTTTGTTTTTAAGAAAAAATTTTCTGTGGATAATTGAATGATGCCCACCCCGTATTTTATTAATAATTCGCTCTGTAGTCTTTCATTGCTGGGTACTCAGACATAAATTTGGAAGCAAGAGCAAAACCATGATTGCTTAATTGTCTGCGAAAAGCTTCCTGTCTCCCCATTATGACCTTTGCGCTCTGGGATCTGAAATAGAAAGGACATTATCGCTAATGATATCAAACAACAATTAGACTGTTACGTTTCCAGAAATGGTTTCGAGAGAAAATATCGTGAAATGCGTCTATACATCATATACAAATGATTAGTTGGCTGGGCCTCAAAAGGCCAGAAGTTTTTCTGGGACGTGGGGTAAAGATGTAAGCAGTGAATTCATAAGTTTTAAATTTTAATTTGTTTTTAATTCATTATCTTTCTTGAGCTAAAAGGAAGGATTAAATTAACTTGTACTCCCAATACGTAAATTATACTTATTTTTGTTGTAAATAATCTACAAAAACCTTAAAATAGAAAAACCCACCCGTTTTTTTTTTTAAATATACTACCCAATAAAACACAAGTGGGTTTAATGTTTAATGTTTATTTTTTAAATTTAATATTAAATACCGATTAAGTAATTGAATTGGGGTATCTCTTTAAGATGCTTCTAAAAAGCATGTTTGGTGGAGTAATTTATATTAATTGTTCCAGAATACCTAAGACGAATGGAGCACGTATGTTTATCTCTATGTTTGTATGTTATTAAGAGGTTATTAAAATACAATTCTACTGTAAGCTGAACTTCGATATTTTTAAAATATCTTTGAATTTATTGATCGAAGGACCGTCCCGGCTTTAATCGGTGCCTCGCATTCGAATTGTCCAATTTTCCATGACTATCGAGCATAAAAGAGGCTGAATATGTGACACTAAAATATCATACAAGAAAAAGTCTACCCGGGTAAATTACACATTTGCGTATCACTCCCACAAAGGCCCAGTTTGTTATCTTGGCTAGCTTCCATTCGGGATAAAGTAACAGACTAAACTTGTAGTGGTGCGACTGAACACCCTGTCATGTCGGTAAAGGTCTATACTTAAGAACAAGGTGGGAAGTGAAATTTTTTCCGAGAGGCTCCATCCTTCTCCGCCTCCCGAACTACTGTAGTGTCGTTTAGGTCGAGGAAATGGCAATTTATCATGCGTGGATCTGGAGTGATGGGGCTTCTACCAATGACATATATATCTTTTCTGATAGCCAGGCGGTGATCCTTTTCGTGTGTGACCTTCATCGCTAGGCTAGGCTGGTTACGGACTGTTGTAATTCCTTTAGGATAGTATCACGGCAATTTTGTCTTCACCGGCACATCCGAGGTAACAGTGCTGCTAATGAACTAGCTAGGGCTGCCGTACTTCTTCCGGGTGAGTGTACCTCTTACATTCATTGGACGCTGATAGAGTCTGGGCAGGGAGGGATTCTGGCTTCATTGCTAGACTCACCTGGCCCAAGTTGGATAGGAAGTCTACCAATCAACTGCTTAAACTATATTCCTTCCGCTGTATCTATTCTTACATGTCATTGTCTTATGGGTAGTCACGCGCAAAGGCTGCGCTTACCTGTGAATGACTTCTGTCGAGGTTGTTGGTCGGTTGAAGAGAAGAAGAGTGTGGTCCACTTCATCTGCCAGTATCCGTCTTGGGCTCGGCGGTGACTTCCCACACTGGGTTCTACTTTTCTCGATGGTTTATCAGAGCTATCGGTACTTGACATCAGATTGGCAGCCAGGTTAATTTCGACTTAATTTAGGGAATTGCGTTTCTCTGCGGTGCCGGATCAGATTCACCAGAATCCGCACTAACCGGTCCGGACAACATTTCACGTGGACTTGGCATGCCATGTATGCTCAAGTATGCCTAGATACTCCCTTCTATTTTTCCCAAATCACTTGACATCACATCACTTCCACGAGAGATGATCATACCGGCATGATCCGTGCTGCACAAAGCACCATCTTGTTGAAGCGACATGTTGTTGGTGTTCACATCATTCAATTCAGGCCAAAAGAAGCTGGTAAGCATCGACCTACAACGTACACCGTTGACGGTGATGGCCTGACCATAGTCGTTATTAAAGACATATAAACCAAACAGTGACTTTTTCGGGACATATTTGACGCACATGTTAAGTAATATCGTCCCATATTCAAAAATTTTAACTGAAAATTATTTGTTATAAAAATTAGGGTCAGAATTTTGATAAAATAATTTTGTAACTTGCACGTGTTGTTGAATGCTATGTATATTCGTTAATGGCTGATTAGCAAAAAAAAAAAAATTAAAAGACGACTAACTCATAAAAAAGAAGCTTTAACTGTTGAACTTCGGAAACCCCTTTTAGAACACACTCCATATATATGAATTTTTTTTTTTTTTTATAAGCAGTTTCTAAAAAAAAAATATTTGATTCGAAACTTCTTAAAATTTTCTGTGTATATTATTGTGTTTCATTTTTACCAAAGATGTCTTTTCAATATGATTTTGATTATGTCTAAAGTCTCGGTAATGTAAAAGTTATATATGTACATCAAATTCTAAGAAGATTGGATTACATTTAGAGGCTGCACACTTTCACCAGATTTTCAGATTTCTAAAGTAGTTAATTAACCCTTATGTAAGTGACAGTGTACCCAGGTACCCAATTCCATTTTAAATAGGAGCTGGCTACAGAAGTTGTTGGTCTAGAAAATCAAAACTTTTTGAGAACTTCTATAATTATATTGCTTTTGAAATTAAATTTAGTTCAGCTCTTTATATCTTTTGGGGCGCAACAAAGTAATTTTTATTATACACCCTTAACGGGTACCAAAAAAAAAGTATTATGCAGTTTATATATGAACATTAGACTGGTCCTTATTTTCTAAATTCACATTGTTAGAGATGAAATTGGGGCGAATATACTACTCCCTGCATGTCGCCACCAGTCTAATGACATCTTTTTTTATTACAAATAATAATTTTTCAAGAATCAATAGATTATTGTTGAAACGAAAGGAAAAAGCTATTAGTCTATAACGAGGAACCCTCAAAACTCTTGGGTCTTCGGGTACCTATGTCACTCTGTTTAAGGTATTTTTTTGTACACACAAAAAGGTTAGTGAAAAATCATATTCTGTAATTATTTCTGCAAATCTGATCAAAGTGTGTAACCTCTCAAATCATCCAATTTTCTAAAAATTTGGTATATATAACTTTTATATAAGGTCCGCCATCTATCGTTTTTTTTTTTCAAGTAGTGCTTATTTCGTGAATGGTAACACTTAGCTCATGTCTAATTTGACAGATAATTAGTTTTATCCTTCCGCTGAACGAATATGGTTGTGTATACGCCTTTTTCGCTTCGCTAAGTGGGCCTGCGATCGACTTATAGAAGATGCCGATTTTGTCAAAGAAATCATCTTTTCAGATGAAGCTCATTTTGATCTTGGCGGGTATGTAAACAAACGAAATTGTCTCATTTGGGGCACAGAAAACGCGCACGCATACATTGAAAAGCCGATACGCCCAAGACGAGTCACTGTTCGGTGCGGATTTTGGTCCAGAGGCATAATTAACCATTTTTCTTCGAAAACGAGCAAGGAGTGGCCGTTACAGTCAATGGCGATCGTTATCGGGGCATGTTGAACGAATTTTTGTTCATAAAAATTGAAGAGGAGAACATTAGCAACATTTGTTTTCAACAGGAAGGCGCTACGTGCCATACAGCCGAAGCTTCACTCGAAGTTTTGCGCCTTGTCAAAAAAAAAATTATTTGGCGGACACTTTATAGCCAAGAGAGTTTTATGAGAAACACATCTTTGGTAAAAACGAAACACTATTGTACATATGTATCTGTACCACTTACAAATCTGGCGATATAAAAGAAAAATCTGTAAAAACGTGGTTCAAACTTAACAAATGTTTGAGTAAGCAACCTCAATAAAAGCCATTGTATATCCTTATTTCTGCACCGAATGAGAAACTTCCAAGACATGGTGGTGTAGGGTTTGTCAGACGTGCTTAAATTTTTTTTTTTAATTTTTAGTTTATTAAACACATTGTATTTGATTTTCTTGTACGGAAATTTACTCAAATTTAATTCATTAATGTGAAGGAAAGTTTTTTTTTTAAATATTTAAATGCATTTAACTAATAAAATATTTGCTTTTTACTGATTATTGTTTATTTTCTAAATACATTTATTTGAAAATTTTGTTTAAGTTTTCAATTATTCATTCGCTTATGAAAATCCAATGGAAAGCAAAATTATCATTTTATGTTACGTCTTTAACAAAAGTTTACATTTTAAACACCAAAAAATTATTATATGCAGCGCCTAAATTTTTATATTGAAGTGTTAAACAAAATGAAATATATTTTTCACATTTATTTTATTTTTAATTATTTATTTTTTTGTTATCAATTAAGAATGTGTAAATTTTTTTGTTTGTCTTAAGTTTAACTTAAAAATTTTATGGATTTTTTAAATAATATCGCCCGCACAATTAACAAAACAAAAGTCACGAGATGTTGATAAAGAAAAAACGTAAAAAAATTGTCTATTAAATTGGCTTAATTATTTATTTTTTTATTTTATTTTAATTTCTTGATTTAAAAAGATTTATTTTATATATTTATTTAAAATCAAATTATGAAATGAAAATAAAATAAAATGTTTGCTACTGGCAAAAATTTTAACCTTGATTTTGTCTATAAGGCAGAAAATGTAAAAAAAAATATTGATGTCTATGACTGTTACACTCAAAGAATTCCGTTTAGTATATTTTGCTATAAACTTTTACTTACCTGTTAAGATTTTCAGCTGTTGTCTGGTAAATAAAAAATTACACTATACAGCAAATGGAAAAAAAATATTTCTTACCTTGGATAACCACTATATTTTTTGATGCGCTATGGTTGCCTAACTTCAAAAATCATCAGCATTTCAGATTCTATGAATAAATTTTTTTTATGTCGATTCCGATACTCTGCTATCTTAACACCATTTTCTAAGAAATTTCGGTCTCTTAAGAGAGACGCCAGGAGTTCTGGTTTCTTTTTTTATCTGATATACTACAGAAGAACTGTTGTTCTCCAATTACAGCAAAAAATTGTTTTCAAAACTAGGTACTTTCACTCTATTGGGAATAAAATAATTATTTACTCATGGATTTTCATGGATAATGGTTTATTTTATTTCTTTTATAAGCAGCTTTATGAATAAATAGTGGAACTGGTAAATATTTGCTGTTGTCTATTTTTGTGAATTTTTAGAAATCAAAAATTTCATAATTAAAAAAAATATATATATATAAAGTGTTTCTCAACATCTCCAAAATTATTGGTAATATTAAAAAATTTAATTAGAATGTCTAAAATTTTGAATTTTTAACATATGGTGTAACGAAATCGAATAAGTCATTTCAAAGTTATCATTATATGTATGAAGCGGTCTCCTCAAAAATCTCTCATTATAGAAAAAGTTCTAAAAAAAACATGTCAATAGAATCTGAAATACGGATGATTTTTAGGCGACCATAGCACATCAAAAATATATTGAATATCGGAGGTATTTTTGCTTGTTGCATAGTGTTATTACGGCTATTAAAAAAATATTATTATTTTTTTTTTTAAATCTAGTGCCAAAACTAAAACAAACACATGTGCTTTCAAATAGGTTTTTTTTAATTATATTTGTTATATCTCTCTATATATAAAAACTATTTTTATATTGTCGAGCTATAGAAACATTCTGTGCAAAGAACAGGCAAGATTTAGAAGTGACAGATCAGGCGCAGACTACATCAATACTTAAAGCATTATCACTGAACAGACTCTGGAATATTATTAATGACTACATATAGCACTTGTAGACTTTCAACATGCTTTCGATACTGCGTCATGATCTGCACTAGGCAGTACGGAAACTCTTAAGGGCAAAAGCCATACCAAACAAATTATTAAACAAAATTATAAAAGAAATTTGTTGTGATTATTGCGATAGAGTGCAGTTTGTAAACCACTAGTGTTAAAATTGCGTACTCTCTCCCACATCAATTTTTTTTACGTCGTCACTATAATCCTTAATTTTTGTATTGTTTTGTTTATTATTTGCCTACAAAACTGCTATTATTCCATATTTAGTATTAATGGGGGATACCACGCCCACTTATACAATCTCTTCCAATTACTGACTGATGATGTGTCCTCGAATGTTTGAATTAAACATAGAAACTTTATCTATTACTGTTCGAAATGTATATATATTAATATGAAATATGCATGAGCGATGCCACGCCCATTTGACTAAATTTAAGAAAATCTCACTTTTACCTTCCTAAAGATATACAAAAATCAATGTTCTGTTTGCATAGGAGGTACCTTGCCCACTTGTTCAATTCCTCCTATTTTTTAACTGATGATTAATTTTAACTATGAAGTCATTTAGACTATATTTAGAAACTCCCACTACAATCGTTCTTCAGATATACAAAAACCATTATTTATTTTATACTGGGGGTACTTATCCAATTTTTGCACACATTTTATCTGAAAATCTGTACTGACCACGAAGCTTTTACTATTTTAAAGATTTACACAAATAAATATTTAGTTTGTATAGGCGTGACACTGCCCAATTGGAATTTTCGAAAGGTATGTTATAAGGCCTATAGGTTCTTCCAGACCAGTGTTGCCAACTATAGCTTTATAGTATGCATACAACCGGCATTAAAATTACACATATGAAGAAAAATTACACACAAAATTTCAATCTTTGTATACTTCTTCCAGCATATCATACCGGCCGAAATGCTTGAAATAATGCCAGTGTTGTCTTTCAGGCTGAAATTGTGGGTGGCTTGTCCCTGTATACGAGAGACTTCACATATGTATCTCCATAAAAAACATGTTTTTCGGAAGGTTTATGATATTGCGAGTCGTGTGTCAATTGGTACAGTTTTGTTGAAACCACATTTCAACCATGTTCAATTGTTTCATTTTTGGATAAAAAAGTCGGTAATCAGCGCACGATACCTTACTTCATTAACTGCAACGTTGCAATTTTTATCGTTTTTGAAGAAGTGCGATCCAATGATGCCGCCGGCTAAGAAACCGCACCAAATAGTACATCAGGGTATAATGCACCTGTTTAACTGCCGCTGATTGCTCTTCACATCAATTTAAAAATTTTGTTCGTTGACTTAACCATTGAGCCAAAAATGAGATTCAACGTCAAAAATAATTTTTCTAATATGAACATTTCTCACACAGAACAAATATTGGTAAAATAAAATGATTTTCAAGCGTTGTTTGTTTGTTAGTCTATTCATGGTGAAATGGCAAACCTTACTGATCGTTTTTGAAATTGTCGCATGTTATTAATAGTTTTTGACACTGAAAAAGCACACACTGGAAAACGAAACAGTAAATAATCGCCTTTTATCAGTGTCGTACAACTACCGAGTATTGATATGCTCTGGCAATTAAAAACCTAAAAAGTATACGAATTTTCAAAAATACTGAATTAAGAAGTAACGATTGAAAGCTGTTCAAGACCGACCTGAATTAACATACATATCGATCAATATATAGCAATTAAAATTTAACAATAAAACAAAAAGTGAAATTATTAATATGTCTCATTACACACACTGTGGCAACACTGTAGCAGACATACGAAGAGATACTGTAAAAATTTCAATGTTTGCTTAATTCTTTACATAAATCTAAGTCAATTTAAGTATTAAAAGCATATAAAAATCTGTATTAGAGATTCAAATGGTTTTATAAAATAAACTTGTAAAATTTATACCCAAAAAATTTTCCGACTTTGATTACGATTTTTGGAGCACCCTTTTTATTCTTAGCAGCCTCTTTCAACATCTTTGAAATTTTTTTAAATATCTTAATTATTTTAGAAAGTTATGATTTTTGCAACAAAAAAGTCAAAATGAGCCACTATGCAACGTCTGATTATATGATAACCTAAAACACATTAAAATAAGATGTATGTGGCAGACTCTTCAAATATCTCACAATTTAGTAAAAAAAAAAAAATTCTAAAAAAAAACTTATCCATAGAATTTAAAATGCCGATGATTTTTGAAGTTAGGTGACCATAGCGCATCGAAGAAAAAAAAAATGGTCAGTCCATGGTCAGAAATTTTTTTTCCATTTGTTGCATAGTGTTATTTTATTATTTCAACGCAGATATAATGAACTGACAAGCGATCGGCACTAAATTTAGTGATATATGTTATAATAACATTCTTCACGTATACACATTAAAAAGGTTTCCTACACAAAAAATTCTGGGGTACTATCTATTGTTGTAAGAGGCCTATGTGGATAGCGAGGAACTATTTGTACAAGAAAAACGGCGACATATTAAGTATATAATTTAATTTAAAATGTTGAAAACTTATGACTGATAAATATTTAAGGCTTGGCTGGGGAGGCAAAAAAACTTCTTTGCAGTTCTACAAGTGTTTTTAATAAAATTGTTCAATTTCTCTTTGTTTATTTACTATTTTCTTGACCATATTTGAACATAAATAATTATTTCTTAATCAGCTTTTATATTTATTAGTAATCTGTTTTTGTTAAGATTGGAAATTTTTTTCTTTGGTGTGTTCTTATGTAAGTAAATTAAAAAAAAAAAACACCTTAAAGATAATTGTATTTAATATTAGGGGTTCATTACTTAGAACTTTCACTAATGTTTGGTACAATAGCACTAAATACTTTGTAATGTTCAAAACAATGGGCATTATTATGGGCTATGCGTGTATGCATCAAGCAACAGATGCAATTTCTTTTGTGTCATTTACTTCTTCAGACGCTTACCTGAAAATTACCCGTTCATGTGTCGTGCACGCTTTTTTATCTCTATACCTTATTTTTTCTTATTTCCTTTACGACCATAGATATTCTTAGGAAACATTTTGAAAATTATCTCCTTAAATCTTAAGGACAAAACTGGCTGGTTTTTGTTTCAGTCAGCTTATGGTAATAATATCGTTACAGGGGATCATATGACTATAAAAATTCTACTTCCAGCTGTGTTTGTAGCTGTCCCTTTTATCTGGTTCCAAGTGAGCATATGGCAAATTGTTTCTATATTTAATGGGTAATTATTTTACAGTTATACAAGTTTAAATCATAATTAAACAAAAAAATATATTTTTTATATCTAAGAAACGGGCTTTGTTGAATGGAAAATTTTATGTAATTAATGTTAAAATATAATTTCGCCATGCAGCTGCCACGGCTAGCGCGTACAAGGGTCAATCTGGAACACCAATTTTCCCAAACTTTTCGCGGCATATGCGCCGAGTTTCGCACAATAACCCTTTAAATGCTGATTTCCAGTTGTTTAATTGTCTCTGGTTTATCGACGTAGTCAAGTGACTTAAGTGACATAACCTCATAGAAACTAATCCAATAGGGATAAATCACAAGATCTTGGTGGGGCTAATTAATTGGACCATTACGTGAAATTACTCTTCCATCAGAAGTTTCTTTGAGTAAATCAAAAAGAGCGTGCGCTATGTGGCACGTGGTTCCAACAGAACGGAGCCAGCAAGACTCATACCAGCTTATTGAGATACGAGCAAATTTCTAATCATGTCCCTAAGCCGTTTACATTGACAGCAACTTTCTTACAATCATCGTTTTTGAATACATATGGACCAAGAACTCCGCCAGCAAATAAAGGTAACCAATCAGCAATTTTCTGTAGATTTAATGGTGTTTCAATAAAAACTTCCGAATTATCCTCACTCCAAATGCAGCAATTCTTTTTACTAACGTAACCATTCAACGAAAAATGTGCTTCATCGGAGAACATAATTTCGAATTTCGAAGTTTGACGCACAGAACCATAATAAAAAAATAACAATTTGAAAGCGTTGTTCTGGTGTAAGTCTATCCATAATGAAATGTCAAACCAAACTAAACAAAAAGTAACTATCAGCTGTTAAATCGGTTGTCAAATAAAGCAGTCTTCCCAACTCAAAGTTATGAACCTAAAAAAACCGCGATAGCTGTCTTATCCGAGTATGCGAAGGCCTTCCAATTCTTCGACATCCCGTGGTTTCTCTTGCATGGCTATTTTCGTTATGTAATCATTCTGTTTTCGTAGGTCAAAAGGTAGGATGCTTAAGTTCGTTTTGTTGCTTAAGTCAGCTGTGGATCCACTGGACGCCCTAGAATTTCTGCCGAAATAGCAAAAGAACGAAACATCCTCCATCCTCCTCAATTTAATAAAGCGAATGTACGTAATAATGGTAACAGTTTCAAGTAATTTTCAAATAAATATTAAAACTTTTTGGGAATTTGTGCTCGATACCATTAACTATTTTATGAAAATGTATCCTTGGTTGGAGACATAACTGTTCGCAAATAGTTAATTCATGGACCAGAAATAATAAATCATGCCTTATTACCGATACGGCAGTTGTTAGAAGAAGTCCAAGAAGCTGGTGATAGAGGCTTAAAAAATTTTCGAGAGAATTTTTCGCGAAAATGTTCAAGAGAAAAGCCTAGTGAGGATATATTTTTAAGACTTCTAGTGACTTCTGATCCTATTATATCCAATACGATAAAGTTAAAAGAAAAAGTTAATAATTTTCCACAAGAAGCGGTGCGTTTATTAATGTTTGAACAAAATCCAGAAAATCTTCAATCCAGATGACGGCGACGATAATGATGATGATGACGACGAAAATGATGATGTTGATGGCAATAATAGTCATAAGTCCGATGATGCTTAATAAAGTCTTTTCCATATACTACAACTAAACTAGATCGAAACCCATTGAATTTAGTTCCCGTTTTGAGCATCAAAAACCCCACTGTGCTTCGTAGGGAACGAAACATCCTCCAAATTTGTATGCCCAATTTGAGGACTTGCAGTATTTCTAGTATTAATTTGCATAATTGTTGCTTTCTTGATATCTAGCACTATTTATGTGATCCAAGCGTGTGATCCTGTGCGTAAAGAAACCTTGTTTGTTCATTATGTAGCATCAGAGTAAAAGCCTCGCTGAGACTTTTGTTCTTAGGTTGAGCGATGACTTTATTGCTATTGGTTGATGAGGGTTATTCCTAGCCAATTTTGCACTATATCAGTTCTTCCTTTTTTGGGCTATTTACTATCACTTTTTCGATTGCAAAACTCCTGTATGGTGTTGGCCAGAGAAATAGCTCCTTAAGCCTTAGTGCCTTACTATATTCAGTAAACAACTGAGAACATGCTTACTTATCTGAGCCCGCCCACTTGGACTGATGATTTGCGTTGGTCACAAAGCTACATATTTGGCTTTCACCATTTTGAAGGTATAGACAAATAAATATGCTTTTAGTTTATATGGGTAAATTATTTACTTTGTATGACATCGCTCAATTGCAATTTTGGAAGTATATAGGATTATGGTTCCTTCCAGGAATACAGAGAGATAATGTAAAAATTTTAAGGAAATCGGTTCAACCGTTTATCTGTCTATAAATTTCAAAATAATTACAAACACACATTTATTTCTATATAATCTTTTAGTAGAATTTATATAAATGCTTGTGGAGCTCAAACTGAACTTTTTACACATTGCACCAAATTCAATAATAATCGGTTCGGTTTTTGACTTAACTCTTGTAAAGTTCGTACGTTAACACTTGATTAAGAGGTAGAAGTATAGTACGAGCACTTTGTGCTTGAAATGGGGTAAACAGAATATATTTTATTTATAATTTTTTTATTTTCTTTGCTTTACAACAAACATTTTTTTTATAACTACACTAGCTGAAACCCGGCGTAACTCGCTGCCCCTATCTTAATTATTTTATGATAATTAAATTTTTCACCCTTTTTCCACATTTTATACCTTCCGGTCCAAATCCTAACATTTGAGATAACCTATAGTTCCTTTTAGAAAAGCACTGTAGATTCTGCTTTTTAGATGTATACCATTGTCAAATACACATTCATTTTTGTTAAGCATACGTAAGCATACAGCTTTTATTCGGTGTGCTTTGTGCAATAGCCGCTTTTTGGCCGATGTAGATAAATAACGAAACTTGACTGTAAGGTGCCACACCCATTTATCCAATCTTGCTCAGTTCTGACAGATGATGTGTATTGTTCAAGCTTTGGTTGAATCAAATGGAAAAACTTCAACTGTTACCGTTTCCAAAAAATACCAACATCAATATTTACTTTTTATTGGAGGTTACATGCCCACTTGTCCTACTTTTTGACTGATGGTTTGTATTGACTATTGAGTAATTTGGACCGAAATTAGAAACGCTTACTGTTAACATTTTGAAGATATGGACAAATAAATATTTACTCTGTTTGAATGTGGTACCTTGCAGCTGGAATTTTTGAAACTTTTAAAACATACAGAGAGAAATAATACAATGTTCAGCCGTTTAGCTGTCTACAGACTTCAGACAGACATACATACAAACATACATTCATTTTTACATACATATAAAGTTTTATATCTGGTTTATTTCTATTTTAATATAATCATTCGTTACGTGATAATATTTAACACTTACAGTGTTGTTCAAAAAACAATAGATTCACCTATAAAACATCATATAAATTGGCCTAAGCATAAGTGGTTTATGTTTAGACGAACTCCGAACACTGAACTCCTTCCGCAAAATACAGTAAAAACCATTAAACATAAACGACGTCGTGATGCCTTACGCCGAATGAGAAACACACATCGAAGCGAGCAAAAGATTGGTTTCAGAGTAATGACGCCGAGGTTTTGAGATAGTCGGCACAGTCGGCGGACTTAAATCCTATCGAAAATCTATGAAACATTGTCGAAGCAGCTCTCGGAGGAAAAAACCCTTATAATAAAGAATAGTCGTGGGAGTGAAAAAAAACGCGGAAAAATTTTCCAATAGAAACATGTCAGAGACTTGTTGAATCTATGCCAAAACGGTGCTCAGCAGTCATTAGAAGTAAGGGTTATTCCACCAAGTGCTGAGATAAATAAACTGTAATTAAAAAGAATTACGTACATACATAATTCCCGCGATATCCTAAGTGGGACAAGGGGGACTTCTCTCAATCAATGAGCTGCACCCGATTCTATTTTTAGACTCATTGAAATGGACTTACAATTTAACGACGGCTTCGAACGTCACATACATTAGTTAGAGAAGTGTTTCTTAGCGTAAATACTCATAACCAGTCGCTAGCAGTGATGGTCTGGTAGATATCTTACCTACCATACCACAACAGCACAAAGATTATTTAGTTAAATTACAAAAAAATTTTGTATTAGAACACCGAGTTTAGTGATTCTATTTTTTTGAACAGGAAAAAATTGCTGATTTGAACAATATTGATAAATACATTGTTTTTTTAGTTTCGATGTTTTGAAGTTATATCTTTTTTATGTTATTTATGTTATAATTTTACCAAAATAAAAAAATAAAAAGTAGTGATCGCGTTTTTCTACTGTTTTATTAATCTCAAAGATGTTAGATCATGGTGAATCTATTTTTTTCTTTTTTGAACAGCACTGTATTTGTAACTGTATTTAGGAAGAATAATTGAATTTTACTTTAAATATTTCTATGAGTGTAAGTACAACATGTGCCGCCTGAGCATAAAATATTCCTTTCGCCAATTGAGACAATAACAAGCAGTCACGCTTTATACATATAGATATGCGTATGTGCAAAATAAACACAATTGCATACTCATTCACACATAGTAATACATGCAGACACTCAAATACCCATTTTAAGCACAGTCCGACTTTAGGCGCTCAATTGTGGTGGTATTAAAAATAAATATTAAATTCCCTATACTTATAATAATTCCAACCATATAACCATACATGCACACACACAAGCATATGTCCATCTATGTATATCCACTATAATGTGGGTAAAATGAGTGTAAAGAAAATAAAAACAAACACAAGATAAATAGAAAAACAAAAAACCGTAAACTAGGAATACTCATGTGAAAGAAAGAGTATTAGTCAGTTACTTATACAGCATTGTTGTTGTCATTGCTGTTGTTATAGTGTTGACTTAACGTTATAACGTAATAGAAGAAGAGAAAGATTTCTGGTGTGTGAATGTGTATGTATGTGTTTGCTTATGGATTTTGTATTCTCTTGTTCTTGTGTTGTTGTTTACCGTTGTTTCTGTTGTTGTTGAAACTGTTTCTTATAACAATAATATTTTTTCATTTTTTTCGGGGTTGCATAAATCAATGTGTTTTCTTTAGCAACAAGTTCATATTGATTTTGACGTTCGTCGTGTTATAATCGATAAAAAAAAGTTTTTCTTGATTTAATTTTTTTTAAATTTTATTTTCACTCTTTCTTTCGCTCTCTCTCTCTCTCTCTCTCTCTCTCACTGTCTGTCTCTTTGGTAGCACAGTTACAACGTGTATATCCGTGCTGGTGTATATTTAGCCGGTATCCTTCACCACACTAGCAGTAGTTGTTATAATTGTTGATTGAAAGTGTTTAGTTGGCAGTTAAATATTTTATTTAAAAAAAGGAAGAAATGCAAAATTAAAAGGCAAAGAATTATTAAAAGAAAATAATAAAAAGTAATAATAAAAGAAATTTTAAATATTATTCATATGCATTTAAATCTAGTAAAGGATAATTAAATTAAAAATTTCCTTTATATAAAAAAACATCAACAAAATCAATAATATCATATTCATATTCACTTAAATGTGTACCAGTGTGTTAGTGTTTTGGTGTCTGTTTTGTGTTTTAATATTTCAATGTAAACCATTGTTGTGTGAATTTTTGTTGTTCTTTTTATTAATTTCTAATTATTTTGTTATTGTTTACAACAATAGTTTCCAGAAGCTCTAAACAACGAACGTTACGGGAAATTGCAATAATAAAAATTAATTTTATTGAAAAAAATAAAATAAATAAATAAAAAAAACAAAATTATTTTTCATAAAGAAACGGAAATCATATTAATTACTAGCGTTTAATGCAAATGGTATGTTGTTTATAGAATATATACACTCAATAGAAAAAATTTGTAAATCATATGTATAAAATTTTACATTTATGATCTCAAGACAAAAAAAAAATATATCAAATTCCACCCTCATCAGCTTCATTACTTACTCTGTGCAATGACTTTAAAGCGTTCCATTTCAAGGCTAATTATGTTTGCATTTGTGAAGCAGGTGTGTGACAAGCCAACAAATATTTGTACGTGCCGCGATTATCCTTAAGCAGTATTTTCTTTAACAGCCCTTTGCACATTACACAAAAATAAAGCACATACACTCACATTTTTTGCTTTATTCCATGAAAACGTATAAAATAATTTTTGTTTATTTTTTATTTATTTTTTTTTTAATAAGTAAAACATAAAAATGAAAATTATTTTTAAAAAAAGAAAAATAAAAATACGTTTTCTCAAAATCAATTATAAAATACAAATCTAACACCTTGAAGTATTTGCAACCGGTATCCCTAAAATAAACGTCAGTTAGGAATTAAACAGAAGACACAGTTTTTAGCATTAAAACCAAGCTAACACTTCAGGCAAACCATCTCTACAGCTATGCTGGCAGATATGAAATCTTCTATCGAAATACATATTTTACGACCATTTTGCAGCATTTAATTTTCTTCATAACTGATCGCGTTTGTGGAATATGCCATTTTTGACCCAGCGTAACTTTAAATTTCAGCTCGAGTGTCTTCTATAGTAGACGCTTTTTTGGCGTTAAGAGACGCATAGTCTCCAAGTCCGGTGTAAAGAACACCCTTTTTCATATACAATAGGGGAAATCAAAATAAATCTAAATCTGCGAAACCGCACAATCTTTTCTAGAATTGTAGTAATTGAAATGAGGGCATACACTGCCAGAAAATAACGAATAAAGTAATAAAATTATTTTCAATTTTGGCAGACAGAACCGGGTTATCACTTCAAGAATACAGTAAAACAATTGTAATCACATATGGGTTATTCGAACTCTGAATGCGATAAAAAAGCTGAAAATGTGCTTCATCATTTAAGATTTGCTTATAACATCGACTTCCACTTGTTTATGTTTAATAACACGGTGCAAAAAAAATGTTCCAAATTTTTTAAATTTATAACTGAGCTTTACGAGGACAATGAGTTTTGTATAAAAATATGTGATTTTTAGTAATGATTTTTTTTATTTCCTCAGAGCACGTTCCTTTTTAGTATTAAAATCAGAGTCGCAGCTCACTGGGTAACCCAATTAAACGCACCCTGGTTTTATAGGGTTTTATATTTTAAAAAACCAGGCTGAGTTTAGTTTATTAAAAAAAGTAATTACAATTTAAGTATTTAATTCGATTCGTTTATTTAGCTCAAAGATGATAATGGAATAAACAATTTATCAAAATAAAAATTTATCAAATCACTGCTTACATCTTTTCTGTACCAATATCCGAATCCCGTCTCAGTAAAACTTCTTGTCTTTTGATGCGAACCACTTTGAAAAGAAGTGATTCGGTGAAATGCCAAAATATATTGTATCCATCGAAACAGCTAATAGTCTGAAGGATCCATGTTTGGAGAATACGGTCGGTATGGTCTTTGATTATTTTTAACAATTGTTTGGCAAATTTTGCAGTGTGAAACCAAGCGTTGTCACGCAAAAGGAGGAGGACGGCCGTCTTTCTCATAATGGACGGTTCAAACGAAGTAATTGCTGTCTACTCCGATGACCGAGTTTTAGCAGCTCATAGTACACAACAATGCCTTGATCCGACCAAGAGTGCAAAATTGCATTATAAATACTGAAACTAAGCAACTGTACTAACAAAAAAAAAAAAAAAATATTGTCGAAATGAATAAAATTTGGAAGCAGTTATGTACCCGATAAAACCCAAAAAAACCCATCAAATAACCAAACAAAACCCGGTGGTTTGGGTTGTTTTAAAAAAACCGGGTTTTGCGAACCCTGATTAAAATAGAACAATGAAACACACGCCACACTGCGGCGATACTCTAACGAATTTATAAAGTCATTAATGGGCACCTTCATTCTCTCCTGTACGAGGTCGAGAAGACCCTAAATAGACTTGAAAGCACCATCCATACAAGAGAGTTGTATTCCGTTTTAGGTCAGATATACACTAGAAAATTGAAGCTCCTCACTTAATTCATGGCCCTAGTACAGTAACAACAAAAATCTCCATAAAATTTTTAATATAAACTGTTCCGTTAACGATGAACGTTGACGATGCAATTTCTTCCAAACATGTTTACTTTAATCTAATGGTATATTTAATTAACAAATCTTGTATTTAGAACAGTCAAAAGTCTTCATTCATAACAATTAAAACTAAATAAAACAATAATTAATCCAGTGTAAACCTTAAATTAGTATCGCGTTGAATAGCTGCGAAACCTAAGAATCTCTTCGAGTCCGTTTCGAATAGAATTGATCAGTTTCGTAGTCTCCTCTATTGAAATTTTCTTCCGCACTGATTCACTTGATTGGTTGAATGTTTACTTCTGGCCATAGGTGTTAGATAGCATCCTTGGAACATTAAAACAAGCTAAAGCTTGGAAAATTCAGCTGTATGCTTAGGGTTATTATCTTATTGAAAGTTATATTCACTTGGCAACTCCAATTTTTCCAAACTCTACTTTAGATTTCTTTTCAATACATCTAAATAAGCAAATTTGTCCATCGTTAAATCGATAAATTCAAAATTACCTTCTATATCAGCTGCTATAATCCCCTACATTATTAAACCTCTTCCACCATATGTTACAATTGACAACAAGTGTCCTGTATTAGTGCTGGTTCCTAATTTTTTTTAGACCATCTGTCTTCCCCTGATTTTTCAAAACTGGCAACACTTTAACATATTTATTTGTGCACCCTATACGTTTTTACGGTTAACTAACTAAATGAACGGATTCTTGCTAGTCACACGACCATGGTAACCATCTTTTTTTTAATCCTTCTAGCTGTGGATATGCTATTGGACTTTTTAAACTTTCTTTGCAGTGCATTTGTTATCGAGTTTTGCTTTATAAGAAACTCTATACTTCAACATTTTCTGCCACACCTCGGCTTAGAAGTTATAATTGTAGTTTTTATTTTTATTTTAATTTTGTATTACTATTCTTACCAATGTCCATGCTCTACCGATTGTTCTTACTATTTGGCGATAATTTTGACCGTCTTTCCAATTTGTTATAATTGTTATTCTTTCGTTTACATTTATTTCTTTTCTCTTTTAAACGTTACATAAAAAAGTCTTTTGTAAAAGTAAAACTCAAGGTATGTTTAATGACCACACTTTTATTATTTATCGACGGACGACTTTTGACTCTTTGAAATGTAAAGTTTTTTTTTATGAAAAGTACCGTGAGATCATCTGAAGTAAACATATATGGAAGAAGTTGCATCGCCAATGACCTTTTTCTTACACCTTTTCAATAATCCGAGACACTTAAATGCTTCTTTCGACAATTAAAAAAATGTGGTAATTTCACCGAACTTCAGAGTGAATTATCATGCCTAGAACATTAAGAGCAACTGATTCCCCAATATCTACATTGCCCATAGTCACAGATAGCAGTTGTTTGCTTACTTGCTTTGTAAAATTCTATTTTAAACTGGCAGCTGTCAAATTGTTTATCTTTACTGCACAAATATCGCGAAATTCAAATCTTACGTTAACTTGGTAACACCCTTTAGTCATTATAGGCAACGGAAAAAATTCCTTTCAAAGGCTTACCTATTTTCATATATTTCTTTGAAATGAAATTATATTTTTATTCTATTTCCTATTTTAAAGGAAACATTTTCGTATACAATAAGAGTAAATAGCAAAATATTAGAAGCCTTGAAAAACTCGAAACTGAAAAAGATAAATGAGAAAGAGTTCTTTTTTTATTTTTTATTTATACACTTGTTGGATATGCTGATTAAGCAATTTTCGACAGATATTCTTTTTATTAAAAATTCAAGGCATTATTAATGATAAAATAATAATTCTCAGTAAAGAAAATATTTGTAAACTTCCAAACAATGCGAATTAAATCAAACTGATTGCAATTTTATAAAAATGAAAATAAAGTTATAAACTAAAATAAAATTAAAGATTTCTAACATCTAACATTAGTAATATAAAATAATCACCTTTTTTAAAAGAATTGTTAATTTTTATTACTTTCCTAAAAAAAATTATTATGTCAGTTTGTAACAGTTATTCTTCTAACGTCTTCGAATATTTTGCATTCAGTTTAATTTTCTTGTGTAGGAGTTTTTTTCTCCAGTTCCTACAAAAGCTTACTTTTTGTCCTTATTATAAAAAAGTTTACCCAGTGAGAACATTTTAAATTTAAACACCTAGACAAAGTTTACGACAATACTTTTAAGACATTTGATGTAAAATTTGTAACGCATACATATACATATTACCTTTTTTTAATGAAGAGCTTTAAATGTCCTGTAAAAGTTCAGTTTCGTTACAATACGAATAAATTCTCAAATGGACTGTTGTAACTGTGAAATTTTAAGAGAGATTTTATTTTTATTAACTTAATAAAAATTAAAAACATAAACTTAAAAAAACAATAAATTTTTAGAAAATGTAATCAATTATAGGTCAAGTCAATGACAGTCTTGCATTTACTTTAAGTCTATTGAAATCTTTTATAAAGCGATCATAATTGATAAAAAATTTTTTAATTTTCTGCTACGAGGGTACTTGAATCATATGACATCTAGACTGGTCAAATACTGCTACGATACTTTGCAAAGGATTACGCTTAGAAATAAGATATAGTTGTTTTGGGTACCTGGGCACTGTGGGATAGATGGTAATGAAACTGCGGATACCTTGGATAGAAAAGGTTCAGTGACACCCTATATTAGACCGGAAGCTAATTGTGCAGGCACCGCTTACTACCATTCTCAATTTAATCCAAGGTTGGGAAATTGCGAGATGCTTGGTATACTGGAATGCTCAAAAGGGGACTTTGCCACTCTATGGCGGCGATCAGTCCGTAATTTGGGCGTCGCTATGGGGTTTTCAGGTATGGCAGGCCGGACCTGAAACTTCTAACTGAGTTTCATACTGGCTATTGTGGACTGAGAGACGGCATTTGAAGAGGATTGTGATCACAGATGTTGATGTTTGTAAACTTTGCTTACAGGCATCGGACATGGCGGAACACATATTGTGTGAATGTGCTGTTCTTGATAGGTTGAGGTTTTAAATGTTTATGGAGACATAGGTCTCATTATGAGACATATCCATCATTAAGGTTTCAGATGTGCTGGTGTTCATTAGGAAGTCAACAGATCCGCTGAACAAACTATAGACCGGAAGCGGTACAATAGATTCCATGGATCATTGTGTTCTGTATGGGTGCATGTTCAGAATGATAATGTTACGAAAGTAGTTTGATTAATTCGATAATTTTTGTATTTCTAGACAACACTACTATCATTCATTGCCTTTTGATCTATTGTATATCCCTCGACAAGTATTGAATTCTTCTATAATATCTCACCCAACTTTGTTGGCCTAACGAATAGATGCCTATGTGCCTCTTTCTTAAAAGCATCAATGCCGCACAAACATCAAGTACATATATGCACTGGTGATTCAGTTTCCTCTTTACAAAATCTGCACATTGGATTTGAAACAACTTACATACTTTCTAAAGGTTCTTTACATAATAATGTTATGGACTCGATTAGATTTGATAATGTTTCACCAAAACTTTCATTCATTGCTATTTTCATTTGTTAATAATGTTCGTCCTTATTTCTGTATTCCAGGATATCCTTGTAAACGAATCGATCCATTACATCCTTTATTTTGAGTATTGGCCAAATTCCAAGGCCAGAAATGCATTCCCAGACTAAAATACTTCTTTCTTTCTATTTTACGGTGTCTTTGGTATACTGAGGAATAAGACATTGTTCCTTTTATTCAGCTTAACGGGCTAAATTCACAAAAACTTCTCACATTAAACTTAGATTCATCAGAGAAGAGTACGATCTTCCATTAAAAATATATAGTACATAAGTTTAAATGCTCCCTTGAAAATTTAATTCGGACAAATCTCTTTTTGGCAGTAGTAATTTGTCTTTTTGCACTTCGACATTATACTAATCTACCGTCTACAGATCGTGTTTGGATGCATCAAACCGCAATATTTAATTTTAATTCACATCCTTTCTGATATAAAGACATACCTTCTTATTAAACGGAGTATCGCCTGGCCGTTCCGTTTGCTACTTCTGTGTATGGTTGTCAATAAGCCTGATGAATTTCAAATTTGTTTGCGATTGATGCCACTGATTCGTCTTTGTTATAGTCATTATATATTTTTTCTTCTAATTGCTAATTACTGTTAGCCATTTTCGTAGAATATTGCAAAATAATTTGGCTATGGACAGAGTTTGATAGACTCGGTACGATTATATAGACGTTCAAATTTTCTCTAATTAATCCTCTTATTTTGAAATGATCGTTTTTTTTGCTATTTGACGATTTTATTTAGTGCTATTGTTTTGGCGCATGCAAAATAGCGGTTTTGTAACTTTAACATACATTTTTACTGTTACAAATTTATTTTTCTTTGTTTCTATTTTTTTTTTTTAGTAAAACAAATTAAAATGTGAATGAGCTTTTCTGTGTTATGAAGTGATGTGATAGTAAGTATAAGCTCGTGCATCTGTTTTGTCGCATACCTTATCTCTACGTCATAGAGAAGTAACCATGCGCGGTCGGGTAAGGAAAGGAAAGTGAGCGGTAGGGATCATTGATAAAAAAGGAAGGATAAATAAATCAAAAATAAATAAGGATCATTAGGAGACTGCATCCACAAGTGAATTTCCATTATGAACCTTAACAGGTTACCAAGCTATTTGCTGGTCCCTTCATCCATTTTTCCCTGAGTATCGTACACAACCTTTTACCCCAAAGTCTTGGACAATGGCACAGTACTGTCTCTATCTCCTTCCTATACATCCTAGCACAATCTACAGAAATCCGGCATGCCTATGTTCCATTTGCTCCTTATCTTCAAAGATCAAAATAAAGAGTTGTAAAACTATATGCCTTCTTCAGAATTGCTTAATTTCCTTTCACCTTTTTAATCCGATTTCTAATTTATTTCTTTCTGCACATTGGTTTTTATTAAATGCGCCTTAAACACATAATTTATTTTGTTTATATAAAGAATTTGTTATTGATAATTGATATACATCTTTGTTTAATGATATCTAATTTCCTATATGTATACACTCCAGTCATTAATGCACCCCAACACATTAAATTCTATTTAAAATAATAAATCAATAAAATATTGTAGTTTGTACGTGTGGCTGAAAAACCAAGTAATTAAAGTCTCGAGATACTCTCGTGCTTTTCACAGCAATCAACCCCAATACAAAATGATTTTTTCTAATTATTCAGAAATAAATATCGGTTTATATATTCAGAATATAAACAAAAAACAAAACAAACAAAAAAATACTTTTTAACGATCAAATGACGTACATTTTCATTGGAATGCTATGGGAGAGAAAAAATAAATGTTTAATTTTTATGAATTTATTATTTCTTTATTTTTGTTTAAGAGAATTTATGCATGTGTTTGTGGGTACGTGTCTTTTATTTATTATTTACTATTGTAAACAATTAATAGAAAAAAATAAATAAATAAAAAAAAATTATAATTTATTAACACACTGTGCTGCCAGCCCAATAAATTGAATTCAATTCGAATTTTATTTGTTGCGGTCATTAAAAATCAAACAAATTATTCCGTAAGTCATTTTGTGAGTGATTTTTGTGAGTGTATTGTCTTACTTGCACTCGTACTCATAGAGAAATATGGTTATAAAAGCTTTTTGATGATGTTGATGATGTTCAAGATGTCTGCTTGTCTTAATTGATCACATACGGAAAAGTCGCGTGCTTTTTATTAATAAGTTACGGCCGATGATGTTCAGAATGATGTTGATGAAGATGCTGATCATGATGGTAATGATGATGATGGTGGTGATGATGTTGATTTAAAAAAAGTGATGATGTTTATTATGGGTTTGCGTGTTATAAGTAATGCGTGACTTTAATTGAACAATAGGGGCGCTATTAATTTGCTATTTGTTTATATATTTTTTTTTATCCACTGCCACTTTTTTAAATTCTTAATGAATGTCAATCTATTTGAAGTAATTTTAAAATATTTCTTCTTTTATCTTTTTTATTTGCAGTTGCAATTTATTATAATATAGAGAGCCACACCCAAGGATAACATTAATGTCGAGACTCTTCAAAGATCAATATTGGAAAGTTTTGTTAATTGTAGGACCATAATTCGGGTCCTCGTTATAGTTTTTGAAAAAGTTGTACTTAAAACAAAAAATAGTAGCTTAACGCCCATTGCTACAACGAAAGGCTATTTAAGGAAATCTAAACAAAATGAGTTTTAGCGGCCAAGGTTCAGCGAATGATAATGTTCGCAAGTTATCATTTCTTAGTTTCAATACTAAAAAGGTAAGTAATTACATATTTAATATTTTTTTTTGCTTTTTTTTCCAAATTATATTTACATACATATGTACCACATATACTTTAATTATACAATTAATTATTATAAGAATACTTTCAATTCTTTTTGTTATTATTATTATTGTTTATTCATTCTGCTTTTTGTTAGAGAACAAAGGTATAATGAAATTGATATTTTAATGACCGTAAATAAAATTAATTGATTGCTTTAGGGATTTTATGATGATTATTCAATGAGTCCTTTGTTGTTTGATGAAAATATTTATTCAAAATAGAAAAAAATTAATAAATTATTTTGTTATAAATATTTCAGTACGTTTTCAGCAAACAAATAAAGTGTTTTTGAAATAATATGAAAAGAAATTGGGGTTTGTTCACATATTATACTACTTTTCAAACGAAGCGAATACAGAGGTCTGCGCGTCGCTAACGTATCGAACAACGAATAACAACGTTTGATTGTTTGATAAGAAGTGCTATAATCTTAAACTGAAATAATAATAAATCCGTTATCGAAGGCGACAGATGGAACTCAGGTCTCTCGTTATCTTTTTTCATATTAAATGACAATTTTTTGAAATTCACCAAAAAAGAGATAATTTTCCCTGGTTTCATGGATATGCGCTTTTGTGTCGAACTTCTGATTAGGCCAGGCTTCACATGCAATTTTCTGTGACTCCATTCATAATATTGAATCAGATTTTATTTCTCATTAAAAATTCGATGCAAGGTTTTGTGGCATATTATTTAATTGTCATATGAAACGCAGAAAATCGCCTTTCTACATCTCTTAAATACAATTCGTGAAAAAATCAATTTTCGCGATTTTAGATTAATTCAATTGCTTTTTATTTACTAAAAATTTATGTTCGATCTGCTCTGTAAAAATTTCTTACCGACTGCTGACATAAGTTTCGTAAAAGCAAAGCTTCCAATTGTTTTATTTAAACTTTAAGCATAGTCTTAATTAATTTTCATTTAAGCCCTATTCCTTTACAAAGTGGTTTTCCCAAAAAATCTAAACAAAAGCTTTCCGTAAATGTGATTTATTTTGGTTAAAAATTTTTCATATTCAGGGCTATCAAAATCTTATTAAGGTCGTGCCGTATACCAATACTTTTTTTATCAGACTTGAGACCAGTACTCTAGGGATTACCCCATGCAGTGCATTATATTGGTACAAGGTAACTAGATTGCGGGAAGGAGAAAAGAAGGAATATTGTTTATGGACATTCAATTTAAATTTACTCATATTGTAGGTGGCAGGGAAGACTTTCGGTAGAATATTGCTCCACAAACGAACGAACGAAATTCACGTTTTGCTGGACAATCAACTACAGCGTGATGCGCTCTACGTGAATTACGGGTATTACGAAAGAATATGGGATCATTTGGAATTAATCGTTATAATACCGATAGAACAATGAAACACACGGCATTTAGCGGGGATGCTCTAACAGATTGATTGAATTAGCTACCCTACCATCCTTATCAAACACCTTTGTCCTCTCCTGTACACGGTCGAGAAGCTCTAAGATAGACTTTGAAGCACCGACCCAAACTTGAGAGCTGTATTCCGTTTTAGGTCGAATATAGGTCATTTCGCTCCAATCTCCCAGAGATTCGACCTACGATCAGAAGAATATGAAACGTTGCTATCATCTGCGAAAGGGTAGATAGGACTGGAAGTGAGAAGAAGAAAGTTTTTAAGTAATATTGGCAAAAAAATGGTAGAAAGAATAAATCCTTGTGGTACCCCTGAGTTTATCCTGAACTCAACTCTAAATAGAGTGAGGTGACTACCGACACCAAAAGCAATAAATTTGAATATAAATGCCTCTTTAGAAACTCTATAAAACGTCTTGGAAATATCCAGCGCCATGAACTTACTCTTATTAAATCCATGAATGTACTTATTTCACCTTTCGGTAGATCACTAGTAGAGCGGTACTTACGGAAACCGTACTGGCGATTGCTTAGAAATTGTTTGGCTCTAAATACTTTACAAGTTGGTTATTAATCATACTCTCCATAACTTTGGTAAGTGTCGATCGAACTGATATTGGGCGGTGGTTTTAAGGGTAACTAGCCTCACCCTTTATAGGAAGCGGCATTACATCGGCAACCTTCCAGCAAAATATAAAAATACTTACAAGACGCAAGGGGACCGAACTAGCGCTGTACCTAAGCCTTTTAATTCCTTGCTGAAAGTTAGAGCATGGCATCAATGTTAGAGTCGAGGAAACAAAGTTTCCAATTGAAATGCCTATAGAAATCGTTGAGATCACTATATCTTTCCCATAATTAAGAACCAAGTACCTCGTAGCTGCATGTGAAGCGTTATGAACAGCGGAAAACGATAAAGGGTCAAAAGTGGCACAATAATCCAAATTTCTGAGGGATGCAAGAACGTTAACTGCATACATTTTTGTGAAGTGAGAAAAAATCGATGGCATTATTTTGGTGCCCATCTACACACAAGAGTGTAGCTTCATTAACTAATTGCGCAAGGTGGTTGTGCGCGACAAATTGCTTAATTTATTAGCCTTCTAGAGTTGTGCGGCCTGAATAGCGAAGCCAAGACGAATTATAAACGTTAAAATCACCACTAACAACAATTTCACCCTTCCGCATTGCTATGAACCTTTGTGTTGTATGTCTGTAAAATGTATTTCTCATTAGAAAAATTTAAACGAATGCACACATTTTATTGGTTTGTACGTTGCACATTGGGGTGTTTGATGCCAAAAGTGGGAATTAATTAAAATAAAAAACTTCATAAAACAGTAAACAAATTTATATTACGTTAAAGTAGATAAAATTCTACATCACTAGGCATAACAATATTTTTGGTATCATGATCCGTTGTGCTGCTACGTCCTTCCAAAGTATGAGTTTTTTTTAATAAAAGTAAAAACACAGATTTTTACTTTTCAAAATGAAATTTCTATAGTTTTTTACGGATAATGTAAAGGTAGTAATGGAACCATTAGCTTCAGGCTAGTGAGATTATTTTTGCGTTTTTTATTTTTGGGAAATATGTGGACTTAAAGTATTGAGTTCAGCAAAGTTAAGCGAAGTCTTTTTATTTTTGCTAAAAATACAAACATTTCATCAACTACTAATGAAAAAAACTCGTTCGCATATTTGTCCCTTTTAAAAATAAATTGATTTATGTTTATGGATACATAAAATACATATGTATGTATGTATTAAAACTAATTGCTGTAAATTATAATGGAGTATTTTTATGAACCAAGTAGGCATTTGGGGCCTTTTCTAAGTAACTATAATATTATATTAAGTCAGTAAAAACCCGGTGCTTTACTTTTCGGGAATATGCAATTGATACCGCTAAATATTTTGTGAAAATGTATCCTTGGTATCTGTTCACAAATATTTAATTCATGGGCCAATAATAGTAAATCATGCCTTATTACCGATAGGGCAGTTGTCAGTCGTTCCTCTTCTGTAGAAATAGAGACTTAAAAAATTTTAGTGAGAATTTTTTGCGAAATGTTAAAAAAAAATCTAATGAGTATATATTTTTAAGAATTTTAGTGACTTCCGATCCTATTATTTCCAATATGAAAAAGTTGAAAGAAAAGAATGTTGTTGATGGCAATGATAGTTATAAGTCCGATAAATCTGAATAAAGTCTATACTATGATTATTTTTATTATAAGAAAAATAAAAGTATTGAGAAAATAGAAATAAAAAAGAGAACAAAACTAAAAATTTCCACTAACGTACGCCAAAAACTATTTATTAATACATTACTAACTAAAGGCCCATTGAATTTAGTTCTCGAGAAATGCTCCCCGGAATGATTCCTAGTTTAAGCATCAAATAGTCCACCGTGCGTCGGTTGAGTGGCTCTCGAATTGTAAAATGACAAATTGTTTTATTTATATATAGACAAGAATACATACTTTTTCTCTCCTGGGTTTTGGCTAACGTTGATACACAACAAAGCCTTAACTCTTACCGTTATTTTCACATGTAAAATTCCAAATTTAGTATGAATGGGAACTGCCACGCCCACTTATCTAATCTCGCCCAGTTATTAACAGATGATATGTCCTGTCCAAGTAGCTGTTTAAACCAAATTTAGAAACTTTATTTCTTGCCGTTCCCAAGATATATAAAAATCAATATTAACTTTGTATGGGAGGTACCATGTCGACTTTCCCGCTTCCGCTCACTTTTTGACTGATGATTTGTAATAACTGCAAGGTCTTTTAGACCAAATTCAGAAACTTCCACTTTAACCGTGCTCAAGATATACAAAGTCAATATCTATGAACTTAGTTTATTTGCACTAAATCGGCAAATACATACCTTTAACAGGAGCAAAGATAAAGGAGAGACTGCCTACAGCTACATCTGTTGAGAATTTTTCGACCATTTTTTTTTCTAAGCCTTCGCGTGGCAATTAAAACTAAAATCGCAAAAGAAAATATCCAATTTAGTCCAGCCGCTTGCATCCGAACAAACCACGATACATTTTTATACACATGTGTGTATATGAAATGGAAAAAATTGTTAGTAAATTTGTATTATTATTTATTTAGGATAGTTAGTGTAACACTTACAAAACGATTAAAACCGGCAACTCTCGCATATGAGTATGATTTTGTAATTTTCTTAATGGCTAATATACATTTATTTCCTTTCTATTTCCTTGGAGTCTTAATAAACTATTTGATTAGTATGAGAAAATATATAAAAAAACCGCACATGTTACATATATATTTATGCAAATAGAGATTATATTGGACACAAAGACTTGGCAGTCAAATGTAATGCACATATTTTTTTAAATATACTTTGGCAATGTATAAAGTAATAGGGTAACCCATATATCAAAAAAATAAAAAATAAATAAATAAATAAAACAAAAAATTGTAATAAAAAAATTAAATTTATAATAACAATTTGTATTTTGTTTTTTAACAAAGATATTTATCTTCTTTTTGATTTTTAAAGGGACACCCTCTTATTAGCTATATACTTAAATAATACCAAAAATATACATACATTGTATATATGAGTATCTCCTGTACATATATATGCATATGTACATTTGTCCACTATTTAAGCAAATATTTAATTTAAAAATATTATTAAAAATGGAAAAACAAAAAATCAATAACAATGGTCAAGGTTAGCTCTGCCCATCTATCTATTCATCGTTACATTTTGCATTTATTGTCTACCTAATGTGAACGACCAACTGATGATAGATATGTATATTTTACACACCTCTCTCTAATACACGAATAATAAAAATAAGAGAAAATACTTACATATGCAAACATATTTTGTTTTTATTTTATTGTCACTTTATATCTTCATTAACCTTTATTGGTAGCATTATTGATTTGCGCAATGTCGGCTCTTTATTACAACGACCAAAAAGTCGAATGACCAAAAGGCCATTAATTCTCGTGCATAGCTAATGTGCCATGAATAACAGAGAATCTAATTTATAACATTTAATTAAATTTTATATTGTGATTAAATATTTTGAATTTTATGTAGATTTGTAACAGACAGTTTTTGGTAGATAGAGTTAATAGGCGACATGTTAATAAAAAGTATGAATGCCAGGTATCAATTCGTAACTAACGAATTGATAAAAAATTAAAAAAAACTGAATACAATAAAAATTTTGCCGTTGTATACGGGGCTTGATAATTTCATTAATACATTTCATTATTAATTAAGACTACCGTTTAAGAGTAGTTTTTTAATTCCACCTAAGGGTTAAGGTTTTAAAGAAATCATCATAACTAGGCCATTATTTCAATATTTTTGTAATTTTTTTCATCATTATTGTAATTTTGACCAGGCACTTTTTCACGATACTAATTAGGATTTATTAGGATTTATTGTGCCCCTTCTGGTCTACAGTTTGCTTAGCAGATCTGTTGCCTTCCTAATGAATATTAGCAGATCTGAAACCCTAATGGTGGATGTATCTCCCAGTGATACGCTAAATCTCCCTAAACATCTCCATCTAAACCTATGAGGAATTAAAAATTCACACAATGTGTGTTCCCCCGTCTCTAACACCTGTAAACGTAGTCTACAGACAACCACATTCGTAAATGCCAACATTTTCAGACGCGCTCTCAATCCACAATGGGTCATAAAAAAATCGTCAGGAGTTTCAAGTCCGGCCTACCATACTCGAGATGCCCAAATTACTGGCTGATCGCCGCCCAATCCATAATTAGATTGAGGATGGTAGTAAGTTGCCACACAGTACTGTTCCGAACCAATATAGTGTGCCACGGAACCATTCCTAGCCAATGTATCCGATGTTTCGTTACCATCTATCTCACAGTTTCCAGGTACTCAAAACAACTGAACCTTATTTCTAAGTGGAAGCATTTGCAATATATCGTAGCAATATTTAAACAGTTCGCCGCCCAATCCATAATTAGATTGAGGATGGTAGTAAGTTGCCACACAGTACTGTTCCGAACCAATATAGTGTGTTACGGAACCATTCCTAGCCAATGTATCCGATGTTTCGTTACCATCTATCTCACAGTTTCCAGGTACTCAAAACAACTGAACCTTATTTCTAAGTGGAAGCATTTGCAATATATCGTAGCAATATTTAAACAGTTTAGATGCTATACGATTCAAGCCAAATGTTCTTAAGGCAGAGAATATATTAATGGTCTTATCTATGAGCCCACTGTCCAGGTTGATCTCCGCACATAATAATCTTTGGTGCGCATTCACTAAAAACAACTGCCTGATCTTTGATTTTGGGTGGGTTCTTCTGTGACCATGTTTTGTCTGCAGTCAAAGAACATAACAGAAACTGATTAATTCATATTGCATCTGAACATAGATAAACCCTTCCTTGAAATTGTTACACGATGGCGGTTATGAGTCATCAAATAATAAAAAACGAACTTGTAGCCCGCATCAGACATGTGATATGGTATTTTTTAATCCGAAAACAATAAAACAAATTACGTGAATGAATGAATTAACTACTATAAGATACATGCAAGCTGCGACTTGAAGCTACACTGCCAGAGTTTATTGTTGAGGACAGTTAATCTCAAGACCGTTTGTAAACAATCACGGCATAAATTTTTATATTTTAAATTTTATTTATAAATTTAATATGCCTACAGCCTCGGCTAATTGATACTATCACAATATAACTCTGTTAAACACTTTTCAATCATAGGTATTGATATTGTGAAGTATTTGCTGCAGGCTGGACCCTTCCTTTGGGGTCAATGATTGTTTTTTAAAAAATATTAATGCTTAAGCAGCATATAAAGTAAATTAATTTTCATTAAACTTGGCAATCGAACTAAACTAAATAAAGGACTTAGGCTAAAACACCTAATCCTTTCGCAAAATTCTCCACGTGGTCGTATGTTACTTTCAAACGAAATTGAATTTATTTTAATAATTGCTACAACACTGATGTGTCACATGTTAAAACTCTTTTTTTATTTCAATACTAGCTAAAATCCGACGTATTTTTCTTCTTCTACCTTAGTTATTATCTTTTAAAATTTTTTACCCTTTATTTCCTTCCTGTCTTATTCCAAACATTGAAGATAACCTATAGTTTCTTCAAGATAATCGTTTTAACTTTTTAGCTGTATATAGACATCAAAAAAACATATATACAAACTTACAGTCATATTTATATTTAAGATAGATAACATAGTTGTTATTTGAAAAATATCTGTTTATTCAATCTCTCACGCTTTTTAGCTGAGGTGAATAGATAACGAAGCTTTAACTGTTATCGTTCAAAACATATACATAATTCGATATGTAGTATAAATGGGAGGTGCCACGCCCACTTATTCAATCATGCGCATTTATTAACTGATGATGTGTATTGTTTATTATTGTCTACGACGTTGTTTGAACCAAATTTAGAAACTTCTACCATTACAGCTCTCAAGATATACAAAAATCAAAATTTATCCAATTCCGCCCTTTTTTAACTGATGATTTGTATTTATTACGAAGTCATTTAGACTGTATTCAGAAACTTCCACTTTTAACATACATGCAAATCAATATTTAGTTTGTATTTAGTTTGCCGATTTATCTAATGCCGTCTACTGTTTAATTGATGATTTGTATAAGAAAAATAGTTTTTTGGACAAAGTTTGGGGACTTTCACTATTACCGTTCTCAAGATACACAAAAATCAATATTTACTTTGTATGGGAGGTACCATGCCCACTTATCACATTTAGCCAACTTTTTGACTGATGATTTGTATTGACCATGAAGCAATTTGGACACAATTTAGAATCTCCTACTGTTACCACTTCGAATATATAGCCAAAAATATATTCAATTTTGATGGGTATCGCAGCGCTCAGCTTTAATTTCTTAAATATATAATCTATCGTAAATTCCAGACATCCAGATAGATACTTTAAAAATTTAAAAAAAATCGGCTCAGCTGTTCAGATGTCTATATACTTCAAACAAACATATCTATTGGTTTAAGTCTGAACGAATCTAGCAATACTTATGTCATTCTATTCTGTCACTAAATTCAGTATATTATCTCCACTGAAGGAAATGATTCGATTTACGCATGAGCAACGTTGGGATTTATTGGAAATTTAGTTCAAAAACAAAGACAATTGGTCTGAACTTACAAAAAAAAAACCAAAAAAAAACATCTTTTTTTTTTTCATCTGTTTCACAAACGTGGTCAATGCACCCATTACGAGTGACTGCTTGGTACGGCTTGTGGAGCGGAGGCATCAATGGCCTATATTTCTTTGAAAATGAGAACGGCGTAACCATTGCGGTCAATGGAGACACCTATCGCACCATTATAACTTATTTTTTGTGCCCGCTCTTCATGGTATAAATGTGAACGGTGTTTGGTTTCAACAGGAAAATAACTCATGCCATTACCGAGATACGACCCCATACACTCGAATGGGGTACTGTGAGGACAGCCGCGGCAACCATATAAATGAAATAATAATTTTACTTCACAACAATCAAAGAAATAAGGCAAAATTTCAAACCGTTTTAGTTTTATTGCATTTTTAAATTTAAACTTTGAAATGGGTCACCCGATATATACATGCACAATACAACCAGCTTGAGCGTTTATTATCTTATTTTTAAATTTTAGTTTTTATTATAATTGTAAGCTGATTGGTCATATTCATCTCTACAAAAAATAGTTGGTTACATTAGTAAGCAAATTACTATCTTTATTTGTGTGAAATTTAAAAAAGTCATTAAAACAATTCTTTTTTAATTTTTTATTTTTATAATTTTCACATAAACGAGGAAGTTTATTTTTGTATTAACTGAACCCTTTTTGTTTATTTTTGTCTATTTGCAAGTGCTTAGGCTGCAACACACACACATATTTAAGACACACACACACACGCACACACATTTATATCATGCATAAGTTACATTTGGCCTTGATTGGCCTTGACCGTGTGTATGTGCACAGAGTTATATTATCAAAAAACATGATACGACAGAGAGATACCCAGAAACAAACCTACATACTTTACATGCTTTTTAAAAATAAAATATTTAACACAGTTCGAACAGCATTTAAATGAAAATCTCTTATACTGTAAAAAAGAAAACTTAACATTAGCAGCACTTGTTAAAAGCTCCTCTTTATAATGTTAAACAGTTATCTATGCAATTGTAAATGTATGTATAAGAGTGTATGTATGAGAGTATATTGGTACAAGCTCTTATTGTTTAATTGAATTAAATTTAATCAGAACACAACACGTGCAAAAACATTTTAGTGGAAGCGAGTATAACAATAACAGCCATAAGGAAGTCTGTTTTGTTTTTCTATTTTTCTAACATTTTTGGTTCTCTTGTTTTCCAACACTCTCAAGGAAATACCTGCTGTGTGTGCATATGTGTGTTTGGTTAATTGGGAATAGGTTTTTATTTTTAAAGTACCTTTGTATGTATAAACAATAAGAATATGGTAGTTTTGCAGCTAAGCAAAATGTTGTTTTTTTTTTTTTTCTTTTTTAAATAGAGTGCCTGTGTAGATAAGTTTCGTGTGAATTTTTACTATACTATACAGAATTTATACTTGGGCTTATACAAATGTATATAAAGCGTATAGTTTTGCGTAAAAAATATCATAGTTTTTTGTTTGTTTATTCAACCTTGTAGGAGTACTATGGCTTGTAATAAAGAATAATATTTCTATTGTTTTTTTTTCGTTAATAAATAAGTCATTAAATTAATCGTGGTAGATAGTAATATGTATTATTTACATTGAAAATTATAAATGAAGAAAAATAAGGCAGGTAAAGCCCTACCATACAGAAAAATGTGAAAACTACTATAAAACAAGAATGGATAAGAATATGCTTTAAACAAGAATGGATAAGAATATAATACTATACAGTTCTCACCTATTATTTAAGTTAATTTTTGTATTTAAGGACTTTCAACAAGCACATTTAAAAATCTGGTTGAAAAGACAAATCTTTTGACTGAAATTTTTGCAGGTAATTTAAATTTGACAGAGAACGTTCAACCACCGCCTGACCTAAACGAGTATCAGTGACCATCCCTAGTATATTCTGCTCAGTATGGTTTCCGTAAGAACCGCTCAATTGGTGATCTGCTGTCTTTACTCTCCAAAAGGTGGAATAAATACATTCATGGATTTAGTGAGATTAAGGTTGTGGCCCTAAATGTTACCAAGGCGTTTGACGGAGTTTGGCACGAAGCTCTCATATCCAACCTTATTGCTTTTGGCGTCAGTAGTCACTTCTCTCGATTTATATCGAGCTTTCTCAGAAATCAGTCTATAAGAGTTGTTATACCATAGATGGGATAAATTCAGGGGTATCGCAAGTCTACGTTCCTTCTCCCACTTTATTTCTAATATTTCTTAACAACTTCTCTCTCACTTCCAATCCTTTCTACTCTTTCGTAAATGACAGCAACATTTGTTATTCATATTCTTGTGATCGTAGGCTGAGGTTTTTGGATTTTTTTCTCCGTCACTCCTCTGGAGAGCATATTGGCTTTCCACAAAGCATCCATTGCTTTGTTTTAGTTTCTTTAATCAAATTGTTCTTTTTCAAGCTAAGTATATGATTAATCCGCTGTAGCTTCCTCTATATGATTTTTGAGTATTGGTGAAGATCCTTGCTAATTGGTGGTGATCTTTACTCTAGCATTGCAATTTTGTCCCAGTAGGTGGCGTGTTTTCCTGATCATTCGTCTGATGTTTGTCACCTACGCCAGAGGTATGCGGGAAGGTCAGGAGGGCTTTTTCTTTATTTTTTTAAGTGGAGTTGTCTGGAGTGAAGTTGAAGCCTTTTTATTACACATTCGAAAGCACAATAAAGTTTTTTCTTCGTTATGACCCGGGTCATTTGTGTTGTTATGCGTGCGCTCTAACCATTACACCACGCCACCCCCCGAGCTTTTTGAATTTTGGGGCGAAAAGGCGAAATCTGAACGACACGCTTACAACCGACCTGCCGAAAATCTCCGATTGGGGTTATGCGATTGTATTGCTCGCAAGACACAATGTTTTTTTCTGGCACGCACACGTGGTGGTATGTTGTTATCTGTAACCATGATAACGTAAATATTGAGAAGTCAGATGCTCTCGATGTTATAGGCATGAGAATTAATTGTGATGTTCTTTGGAATGACCACATATTTTGATTGCCAAAAGAAGTATTCGAGTGCCTCGGTATTTTTATAGATGATGTAAGAAATACTTCACCCTATTTGATAAGCTTAATATTTACAAGACCAATATCCGACCTAAAATGGAATACAACTCTCATGTAGGGATTGATGCGTCAAAGTATCTTTTGGAGTTTCTCGACCGCGTGCAGGAGATAATGAAGGTGCTTTTTAATGCGGGTATGACAGCCAATTCTATTGATTCGTTAGATCATCGTCGCAATGTGGTGTGTGTTTCATTTGTATTTGATTGTCTAGCGAATCGCGCAATTCTTTACAGGAAAAATTCGTACTTTAGTCGCACTGTATGTTCGTGCAACAATCTTTCTGAAAAAGTCTTCTCTGCCACATACACAGATAAATCTATAATCACTACTCCTCTTTCCTCCTTCTTACAACCTATTTTTCCCGTACCAGCATAATGCACGGCATGAGTAGTGAGCCATCCCCTGGTTACTGCTTTGTTTTTTAAAACAAAATTAAACGATGAATTTATAGAAAAATCTTTCACATATTTGACTAAAAAGAGGTAAAGGTTTGACAATTATAAATAAAAAATGATATCGAACAGATGTCCACTATAACCATAACATTATTTCCAAAATGACGGATCTGTATTTTTAATCACGGCTGCAATCGCTTGGTTTGACTCTCTATAGATTTTATAACTTCGCAAACAATTACTCACTCATGTTATTTTTTTTAAGCTTAATGTGGAACTAGATAATAGAAAGAAATGTGAAAAGTTATTAGTCCCTCAAAATGCAAGTTTCGAAAATGTAATTTTGTATAGAAAATTTACGTGGACAACGAGTGTTCATAAACAAAAACTTGGCTTTAAGAAGAAAAATGCGTGCCATTTTAGAAGAAAAGTAATTAATTAATAGTTTTCCCCGATTTTAATCACCTTCACGTCAAATTTTGAAAAAGCACACTGTAGAACATTCTCGTTGAACTCTGTTTAGACGTTTGTCAGATCTAATAATATTAGCAGAAAATGTACAGAAAATGTCTTACAACCGTGTGAACTTACGATTTTTGTCTTTCAACATTGTTAGAGAAAGCATTGTCAGAAAAAGCATGTGTACAATGGAGTTGCCAGATTTCCTGACAAATGCCGTGCAACTGTGTGAACTGACAATACACATTGCGGTGGCAATTCTTCACTGTCTGGTCGTTGTCAGCAAACTGCCAGATCTGGCAATGTTGTTAAATCTAACAATCGATTAAACAGAGCTTTAGCAAGATCTGTTATAAAATTCATAAAAATCGATTCAGTCTTTTTCGCTTCATTAAATGACACACAAACAAATATATTTACAAAGAAATTTATAATATATAAGTATATGGATTTATTTATTTATATTATACACAAGCTAAACACCTGCGCGCTTAACTACCACTATCTAACTTATGATTTTTTACTTTTTTCCTACCTTCCACATGATTCCGGCTCGAAATTTAAAAGGCTCAGCCTTTAAGCTGTATATAGTCTTCAAAAAAATATACATACATACTAAATATACATTCAAAAAAACATTGATTTTTACACATACTAAAATTACATATTTAGTGTAACTGAGAGGTGTCACGCCCACTCAAATTTCACTCGTTTATTGACTAATACTATGTATAGTTCAAGAAATTGTTTAAACCAAACTTAGGTACTTGTACCATTACCGTTCAGACCATTTTTAAACGGATGATTTATATTAGCTGTTACCAAGATATACAAAAATCAATATTTACTTTATATGGGAGATATCATGTTCACTTGTCCAATTCCTCCTAATGATTTGTGTGGACTACGAAGTCATTCAGACCAAAACCATAAACTTTAGAATAAAGAGATTTCAAAGCAAAGAAAAATCATTATATCCTTTGCATGCAATTTCGCCCACTCTATAACTGAATTATTTGTATTAACTTCGAAGTGATTTGAACCAAATTCAAAAACTTACTTTTTAACCGTTCTCAAGATAATAATTGCCACGCCCACTTAACCAATTCTGTCCACTTTTAAATTGATGATTTGTATTAACTTCGAACCCATTTCGACTAAATTAGGAGACTGTCGGTGAAGTGATTATTGATTTATTAAATGATGAATATAACTTATCTAAATATGTATGTGTATAAAACCAAAGGCGATTTTGGGCTTCATTATCCCACACATGCGATTTCTTATTTTATCCAAACATAAGCATGAACTATGTAGGTCCTAATATCTACCTTGTGTATAGGTTTAGTTGAAATGGCCGACGGGTTTGTTCATGTGTCGGAGACATACGTAAGCCAAAAACAGCCTCCATTTTTGTATACATACCAATACCCCAGATAGCGTTGCTAATTGATGGTGTATAGATTCATCACTTTTACTCGTTAAGATATTTTCAGACAGTATTGTGCTAGGCTTAGAAGAATATGTGAAGGTTCTTTTAAACCAACAAATATTATTGTTACTTTTTCGTTATACATAATTTTATCGCAAATGTAGAATCAATTTGAAGCCATCAAATAATTATATTTTCAATTAAAGGAAAATCTAATTTATTTTTAGTTTTAGTTTTAGTTTTTTTTACTTTCATTTGATGCTGTTTACTGAAGCATATGATAGTATTATTTTTTTTCTTAATATTATTCTCATATTATTTTCATTAACCAAACAACAACGATAGTAGCTACAGGTTGAAAGTTCATGAACATTTTATTTATTTACGTCATTATTTTTTGCAAAAGGTACTATAAAAATATGATTTAAAATACAAGCACAGACCTATTCACTCTCTCATTCTCTCTTGTAAAAATATAAAAATTAAAGCTAAAAAGTTTATGCACTACCTTACATACATATACTGTTTTATATGAGTATAACAGTTAAAGCTTTAATGCAGCATGTACGTGCATGTGTGAGTGTGACTGAGAGAAAAAGAAAAAACAAACATAAATCATAAAGAAAACCAACGAAACAAAAACAAATCCTTGAATATTATGATAAGCGGCTTATTATAACAGCTGGGAAGGCGAAGCTTGCGCAATAGGTCTATTAAAAAAGCTTACATTTGTATAACAGACGTCTATTTGTTTCTTTTTTTATTATGTGTTACAGAGTATTTAAACGCTCTGCGGAAATGTGAAAAAAGAAAACTAAAGAAGGACAGACTGACACTTATAATGTTAATTAAATAGAACCTTATATTTTTTTTATTTAAAAATTGGTTGGAGAGGTGAAAGGCTTAGTAGATTTTAAGGCGTACACATATACATATACATATATGTCGATGCATGTGTTGGTTTAAATAATTGAATGTGTTTTAAGCAACTAAATAAAGCGCCAAAATGTCTAACAAAACCAATACTTATATCAACAGGAAATAACAGTAAAAGAGTATAACACAAGATTACAGCCATTCTTTTAACATTGGCTTTAAGCAAAACAAACACTGTGTATAAATGTTGTTTACATATATACCTTTATGCTGTACTAGTTGTCTAAACGTAAGCCAAAGTGAAAAGTACTTAAAATTTATTAACGCACCTAAGAATATGCTTTAGTTTATTCATTATACTGTAATAATTATTTTATGTCTCTCATATTAAACATAACTGGCAAAGGTAGTGATAACAAATATTTGTGCGATAAAGTGAAAATTAAATAAAAAAAATTGAAAAATATAAATTTTAAAAAGAAAAAAAATTTCAAAATAGAAATAAACAAAATCTTATAAAAATTTAGTAATCAAGGTCATTAAATAAATAAAATTTTGAAGCAAAAATAAATAAAAAATATGTTAAAAAAATGAAAAAATGTATTAAACACACACGCTCACACTTATATGTAGTTTGTATTGATGCCAAATACTATTTCCCGTTTTTCTGTTTGTTTCAACGATAGCAGAAGGACAATAGATTGCATATACAGAGGACCTTGAGAAATTTAATAGTTTCCTTAGAACAAAAAAAAAAAAAAAAAAAAATTCCAAATAAAAGCCAAATACAAACAATAATAACGTTTGACAAGATATTTAAACAATATTCTTAAACATAAATTTTTTAATTAAAATCATTATTTTTATGAAACTTGCTGTTGAATAAAGTCGCTATTAGTGAGTACATAAGTTTTAAAATATATTATAGTTAAACTTTTTTATTTGTTGTTTTTTATATAATGGCATTTACATTCACATTTTATTTTCGTTTGCTTACTTATAGTATATACAATCTGTGTATACAGATTTTGTTAACCTTTATTTTTTTAAAGATATTTATATATTTAGTTGGCTATGTGCTATAAATATGGTATTGAATAACAGTTTTAAAAGTTTGATTTATGAGAAAACGATAAAAAGGTATAAAAGGGAAAAATTTAAAAGAGAACATCAAACTTTTAAGAAATTCTTAAGTTTTGTAATAATTATAATTGAAGTGTGTTTTTAATAAATACAAATATATATATATATATATATATATATATATATATATATATATATATATATATATATATATATATATATATGACAAAATAGTCTGATTAAATAACTTTTTTTTATCTAAGCGAAGGACAATTAAATAGTGATTGAATATAGTATTTGAGCGTTATATAAGCATATATTTTTAACTTTGACACTTAGATTGGTTTCCGAAAAATATATTGAGTTTCACTGATTTTTTAATAAAAATGACAGCTTTTGTTTTTCAGGTCATCAAAACTGGACTTATTTTGAATAATTTTTATATTGTATGAGGTTAAAAAGCCATTATTCTGTACAAATTGTATCTTAACTTGAACTCACTGATTTTACAGCTAAACCTAACTCAGGCTGTCAAAGCAACGCTCAACGTTCTTATTTACGTTGGTCGGTAAGCCAAATCCTAAATTCTGTTCTGAGAAAACTAGATATCTCACAGAATCGTTCTAGCACTTAATTTTATCATTTTCATTAATAGCTTTAAAGCACAATTGAAACGAAATTTTCTAGTGGCTGGAGCTCTGATCTCGCTAAATAATATATATTTTTTGCTTAATTTCAATTATCGGGGGTTAATCACAATCGATTATTTCTTTGTGTTACATAAAAGAGAAAGAGAAGCATTTACCACCTGATCAAATTTCTAGCATCAGGAATAAATAAATTAATTCATCATATCAGAGCTGGTTTAGGAATATTTAAGTTCGCTGGATGCGATGGTTACTGATTCAGGTGTAACCCTAATGCAAGTACACTGCCTTGTGACTATTTAGTAGGAGATATTTGAGGAAGCGAAGAATGGAGTGCGACTTGAGGATTTACATACTGATTAATTATGTGGCTAACACTTTTCGCATGCTGGGATGGTATCGATGCTGATCTCTTGAGATTGTCCAAGAGCAGGTGAGGTAATGAACATACTTGTCAACTGACGAGGAATAAGCTTAGTACTGCACAACTTTTAGTATTTTGCAAGGTGCGTAACGTATTATTAGTTTGTGGTCTCTGCTGAAATAATAGTTTTCCCTTTTAAAGATTAACATCGTAGATGTTATTTTGGGTTAAGAAGAAGATGATGTTACATTTTCTTTGCCAGTGTCTCTCGTTGGGAGAATACTATCTTATGTTATTGAAATCGCGATAATTATGGGAGTCAATAATTTTTTAGTAGTGTCAGCATGACGTTTTCGTAGGCCGTCTTCCTGTGATTTTACTTTTTTTTTTCTTCTGCCATTTTCTCCACTCTCTTTCTCTCAAGTGTGCCGCTGTGGTATGGCAGATAATTCTCCCGCCTACCAGGCCAGACCATCTAAAAAATAAAAAGTTTTATCAACAGCGGTATCACCTCATAACATTAGCTAGTCACTGGTTATGGCGTTAAACTGTAGGTCCATTTTAAATGAGTCTAAAATAGTGTTGTTCAAAAATAAAAATGTAGTTGGTGCGAACATACAAATTTCTGAGAATTGTGTTAAATAAATTAGTATCTGAATGAATTTATTTCTATTAAAAATATAAACATTTTGTGTAAAACTTTAATTATTATGGCTACACATGTCCACTCGTCGCTGTTTCATTGACGACTAACATCCAGAGTGTAATAAATCTTGTGAGTTGAGTGTCAACAAAAGTTGTATGAAATGTGCACGACTGGTCTACAAATAGAATCGAGTTCAGCTCATTGACTGTGAGAAGTACCATTGTTCCTCCTTGGAATATTATGGGACTTATTATTATCCTGCACAGGAAGCTTCGACAAAAGTTATTTGTTAGCAAGACCATTTGCCAGTTTAACAAAAACATGATTAGTAAAAACATTTTATTTCGAGAAAATGTAATGTCTACTGGTAAAACTTTATAATTGCTGATTAAAGTAAATATAACCTGTTTGTGGCAAATTTTTACCCGTAATTTCAAAAACAGCGCCTATCAGAAAATTAAATTAATATAATCCCGGGTATTTCAAGTTCGTTCGTTTTTGTCGCACCATTTATTTTTTCCGTCCTAAGGAGCAAAATTAAAAGAACAAGCTGCTCCATTAATTCTTTCAGCCTCTGTAGGTGAAAAATAAAACGGGAAGGTCGAAAAAAAGACATTATTCTCCTATTTATAATATAACATACATATAAATAGATTACCGGGTGATGCCAGATGAATTAAACTAGTTATTAATAATTTAGAAACATTAAAACAATATTACACCTAAAAGACCAAAAAGAGGAAAATATTTCATTATACATATGTATATGGAAATACATTGTATTTCTCAATGATACTTTTGTAATAAAAATAAATTTATAATAACGATTTTTGCTTTGACAAAAAAGGTACTTCTTTGATAATATGTATGTGCTTCTTTCTCAATTCCCAAAAGGAATCTATTGTTGCGTGTGAATCCTGTTCATACATATAGCTCATGCTTTGGCCAACACTTAAGGGAGTTGAGGTAACACAATGTCCCAATAAGAAATGTTGTTTTTTGCTCTTTGTTTGATATAAAAAAGTAAAACATATGTACATATGAAAAGAAGGATAAGGATTTCTTTCTTTTTTTAATGATGAAGGTAAAGATTTAAATGGTACAGCTGTGTTAAGGTACATGAAATAATGGAAAATGACAGAGAAAGTATTTGACACATGAAAACAATCAGTTTAATTTTACCGAAACTACTGTTTCGGAATTGCTTACCCATGAGTGCGTCGAAAGAGTGGAAATCAAAAGACATTTTAAAATTCAGGATAGCAACGTACGATTTGAGAATATTTATGTTATAAATACATAAAAATTTATATGTGCTTTCATGATTGTTTGTTTGTTTGTGTCTTATCAACAGCTAAACGGCTGAATTGATTTTCTTGAAATTTGTATATCTCTATATGTCTGGAAGGAACTATAGGCTATATAAATTATAAAAATTACAACTGGGCGGTGCCACGCCCATACAAAGTGTATATTTATTTGTCTATATCTTCCAAATGGTAACGAAAAATTTTCTGAATTTGACCAAAATAGATTTATAGTCAAGGCAAATAAATCATCAATCAAAAAGTGGGCGAAATTGAAAAAGTGGGCATGGTACCACCAATCAAATTTTTGTATATCATGAAAACAGTTTAAACTAATGTTTTTGGATTTTTTCTGAATGACTATGTAGTTAATACAAATAATTAGTCAAAAAATCAATATAATTGATTACGTAGACGTGGTACCTTCCACACATCCTAATTATTTATTTTTATATATCTTAAGAACGGTTAAGGCAAAAGTTTCTGAATTTGGTCTTAATGGTTTCGTAGTCAATACAAATCATCGGGCAAAATGTGGGCGGTATTGAACTGTGTGCCAGTGTGGTATGGTAGGTAAGACACCCGCGTACCAACCAGAAGGTCGTCGGTTTAATACCAGGCCAGACCATCTTAAAAAAGTAAAAAGTTTTTCGACAGCGGTATCACCTCATAACACTAGCTAGTTACTGCTTATAAGTATTAATACTATTGAAAACTTCTCTAAATGCATTTGCCGTTCGAAGCCGGCGTTAAGCTGTAGGTCCCTTTTAATGAGTTCAAAAATATAATCGGGTGCAGTTCATTTACTGAGAGAAGTCCACATGTTCCTTCATGGAATGTTATGGGAATTAATATAACATTGAACAATTAGGCTACCTCCCATATAAAGTAAATATTAATTTTTGCATATCTTGAGAACAGTGGGTTCAAACAGTGTGGTGAACAATCTACATCACCAGTCAGTAACTGGTCTAGATTGCATAAGTTGGTGTGGCGCCTAACATTCACACTAAATATAGAATTTTGTATATAAGGAGGTCGGCAGCAGTTAAAGCATCGCTATCTATCCCCATCAGCCATAAAGCGGGAATTGCAGAAATCACACTTTGATAAAAGTTGTCTATATACATACATAACTTATATATGCTTAAATCTTATGGAGAACTAAACGGTTGAACCGATTTTCATGAAATTTCTACAGTATCTCTCTGAATGTCTGGAAGGAATTGTCGGATATATAAATTTGAAAAATTCGAACTGGGCGGTGCCAGACCCATACAAAGTAAATATCTATTTGTCTATATTTTCAAAATGGTAATAGAAAAAAAGTTTGGTGCAAATAGATTCATAGTCAATACAAATCAGCAATCAAAAAGTGGGCAAAATTGGACAAGTGGGTTGGTACCTCCCATACAAAGTTAATATTGATGTTAGTACTCGTATATCTTGAAAACGGTTAAAGCTAAAGTTTTATAATTTGGTCTGATTAAGTCAAAAACTGAGCTGAAATGGACTAATGGACAAATTCGTTTTTGATTTCTGTATATCTTGAGAACGGCTAAGGCAAAAGCTTCTGAATTTGGTAGGAATGCTTTTAAGGTCAATAAAATCATTAGTCAAAACAGCGTGGAATCGGAAAAGAGTGCGTGGTGCCACTCAAACAAAGTAAATATGTATTGATCTTGAGAACGGTAATACTAGAAGTTACTAAATTAGGTTTAAACAAAGTCGTCAACAATCCTGATTAGCAGTCAGAAACTGGGCGAGATTCTATATGTGGGTGTGGCGTCATCCAAATCCGAAAAACTTATAATCGGGTAATATAAAGCTAAGTTATTAGCTTTTTAGTGAAAAGTAGTATCATTTCTCAGGTATTTCAACTTCGTTCATTTTTGTCGTACCGTATTATTCAAATACGATGCGAAACTTAAAATTGGATAATAAGTATTCAAATATTTTACAAGCTCATAACCGGTTTTTTTATTCGTATCTCAAAATTTTGGAGATGTTTACAAAATTTAAAAGACAGATTCTTGTTGTTCTCGATAGCGCCTTTCAGAAAATAATATCACATCTTAGATGTCAAGCTATTGTTCCGAAAGTAAGGTTGCGCACCCCAGCGTTTGTTACATCGCTAAAATAAATAAACAAAAGCTGCAAGAACAACTTTACGTGCTGTTTACAAATAACCAAATTTACAATAATAAACATTAGCAGAGATAAAGTAATTAAAAATAACACGGCAACAACAATAATTAAGCAGCAGAGAAAACAAGTAACAGGAAATAAACAAGCAACAACAAATACTAAGAGCTGAAAAAGGTAGATGTTTACATAAGCATGGCCACAAAAGAACTAAAAAGAAATTAAAAGAAAGAAATAGAATCTACCTGAAATATCGAGAAGTTCGAAAGCTTTCGATATATTGTTTACTCAACCATATAAAAAGCACATCGATGCGAAAAACTGTAATGAAGCAAATCCGAAATTGCAAAAAAAGCATTCTGGCAGGCAACTGGGCCGAACGAAATTACTACAGCTGGAAACTAGACACTTTGAGCAAAATAACCCATATAAAAATACTATACACTTGCTAACCCTTGCCGGGGAAAGATACCAGCCGTGAAAAATTAAAATTTTTAATTTGAAAAATTTTTAATTTGAAAATTTAAAATTTTTTATTTGAAAAATTAAAATTTTTAATTTGAAAAATTTAAAATTTAATTTTTAATTTGAAAAATTAAAATTTTTAATTTGATACACAGGTGGTCAGCTATTCATGGCGAAAAGTCATTGTATAAAGTCCATATGATTTTATTTAGTACTAACTAAACTATTGATTCGTGAGTTATAGCATTTTGTGTGAAGCAAAAAACAAAATAGAAAAAAATGAATTTCGAGTTTTGATAAAGTATTGCTTTTTTATGAAAAAGAATACAGTGGAAACCAAACAATGGCTTGATAAACATTATCCGAACTCTGCTCTATTCAGATAAATGGTATAAAAGTGGATTGCTGAATTTAAACGTGGTCGTATCAGCATAAATGATGTAGAGCGCAGTGGACGCCCAAATGAGGCTGTTATTCAAGAAAAACAGAAATTGGTTACGAACGATCGCAAGTTGAATGTGCATGAGCTAGTGTAGTAGTGTTAGCAGTGTAGTGTTTTTACCACTTTATAGAAACATTTAGATATGTAAAAGCACTGTTTAAAGTGGGTGCCGCTTGAGCTCAAAAATCGTGCCACAAATCAATGAAAACAATTGAAAGAATTAGGATTTGAATTGCTTACCCATCCACCGTATTCTTCAAATTTAGCCCCCAGCGAACTTTCCTGTTTTGAGATCAAGATAATGCTTCCCAGAAAGAAATTTAAGTTCAAGGATGAAGTATTCGCTGAAACTATAAATGTGGTATCGAAAAGCTGGAAAGTCGCTATACTCGTTGCAATGTCCTCAAAGGTAACTATGTAGAATAAAATCTGGTTTTGTCAAAATTTTCTTTTTTCTTACCTATCCTACGGACTTATTGACATATATGTGTCTAAACGTAAAAAAATAAGATATAAATTGATGGCATTCATATTTTATAACTGTTTAAAATTGGTGGAATAAAAACTAAATAAAGGGTCCGCCAAATAAAATTTTTTTTTTTGAAAATGCTATAAAAAAAACCAAAAATTTCTCAAATTTCTTTTTTTATTTGAAAGTACAATCCTTCCGGTTAATAATGGAATATAATTTCTTCCAAATGGCTGCCTCGGCTGGTCTTGCAGTAGTGTACACGATCGGTCCAATTTTTAAGCACATTATCGATTGTGTGCAGCTGTATTTCACCAATGGCTTCACGAATATTGTCCTTTAAAGCGTCAATTGTCTCCGGCTTGTTGGTGTAACACTTATCTTTGACGGCACCCCACAAATAATAGTCCAACGGTATCAAATCGCAGCTCCAAACGACATCAGCTCTGCGGCTGATAATGCAAACTTCATAAACAGGGCGCAAAACATCGAGTGTAGCTTCGGCTGTGTGGCACGTAGCGCCGCCCTGTTGAAACCAAATCTTGCTAATATCCTCCTCTTCAATTTTTGTGAACAATTTTTGTGATAAGCTTCTACAATTTTTGTTAAATAGTAAAATGGATAAAATAAGAAAAAATGAAATAAATTTTGTGAGAAACAGAAAGATAATTAGATCCACATTATTAACAAACCTCCATCGTGCTTTCGATAAAATTTCTAAAATCTGCTACTGCCTTCTTAGTAAGTAGTAAATACATGTCTGCATTTTCTGAGTCTTTTCAAGCCATTGCTTTTTCCTAAATTTAAAAGGATATAATTTTTCTTTATTAATTTTCGTTTATCTTAATTTAAGGTTACCTTCGCTTAATATCTATGCCATCAAACATTTATATTAATTCTGTATGACCATACATTTGTACTCGTTTTATAAAAATTATTTCGCAATATAAGTACTTATTTATGAATTCAATTACTTCTTCAAACAACAGGTAAAACATGTAATGATGCCCGTAAATGTACAAACATATAAATTTATTATATAAACACAAGTGTATACAATATATAAATATAACGTATATTTATGTACATACATATATACAAAGATGGTCATGAATACATATATGTTTATATGACCATTTATATGCATTAGAATGTAAAAGTCAACTTCAACAATAATTGTAATTACATGGATATACTCATCTCTATGTTTATCTATGTATGAAGCAAGATTTACAAACATTGTTTTGAGTAACCCTCCTATTGATACATACAATAGCCTATAAGTGGTCATATATTTATTTACTCTGTAGTTCTTAGTAAGTTAATTTTAGAAGTCCTTAAACAAAAGTGTATGCATAAGACTTGTGTAGAAAACGTGAGCAATCTTTCAAGTATGTTTTAAGGTGTAACCATGACATTCAATTTTATGATTAAATTAAGAAAATAAAGTTCATTTTCTTTAGTCTTTTGTTTATAAAACGAATTTTAAGTATTATTAAATTGCTATTATTTATTGCGTCTTTTCATAATTTAAGATCAATTTGAAATTTGCGAGTGTTTAAAAATCAATTGAATTGTATGTACGAAGTCAGTTTGATGCTTCCATGACTTTTTTGAATACAGTATGAAATTTTCATTTTATTTCTCAATGTAGTCTCCTCTAAGCTCAGTACAGTAATATAAGTTGAATCAAGCCCAAGACCTCTTTTTGTACAGTGACCGTTGATCTATTGTGCCTCCACTTTGCATTCTTGGGCTCAATACGCCGAGAAACCTTACCAACTCCTTCAATGGGAGCTTCACCAAGTCCAGCTCACAAATCGTATATCCGAGATACAGCCTTCTAGTATCACCTGTGTTCCAGTGCTACGCAGTTAGTGATCTAGAGCGTCGTTGAATCCTCTTCCTCACGACATAATCTGCAGGTGCTAGTGCCAAAAAAGCTTATTAGAGGCGTAGTGATTAGTAGGTGCCCCTGAAAGTGTCCTTAAGCCTTTCTTATCCAGTTTTAGAGCACAATCTGCTCTCTTAGCACCAAAGCTCAGAAACCTTTTCTTGTGGTCCAGGTCACTAGTGTCGTTCCAGTATTCCTTCATAATGAATGCTGACCAACTCCTCATCTCCCCTTTCAGGAAACAACTTCTAAAATCAAAAGATGAAGTTGGTCCAATGATAGTTCCCGCAGCCCCCTTTTTGGCATAGATCTCCGTCATAACATTTCCCTCGTGCCCGACACCTAGACCAGAGTAACCTGATTCTGAGCAGCCAGGTTGTTAAGAGCTTTATGACATTTCAGAGTCTGGACGTAAAAACACATTTGCTAAAAGCCTTTAGGTCAGTTTGACTGACCTTATTTTCCTTATTTTCGTGTTTCCCCTTTCGGATAGAATTTCCACAGCTTTGAATATTGAATCTGGAAAATTTTGGTATTATTGTTTAGTATTGCTACGAGTTATCGGTCCATGAAGCGTTTTGGACCCATCCGTGTATAATATTTTTTATAAGCCATCTTGTAACCATCTTGAGTTTACTCTCCACTCTTCCCCTATCGGAAAGATGACCTTGTTAACAGGATCCATGTGATCGCCCGCTTGAGACATAAAGAGTATGTACCCGGTCTCCCAAAAGATCATAACACGAAGCTTGACTGCCTTAAGCTTCCCATCCTACAAATGTAAATTGCCTGCATAGCAGCCTCGTCTGTATAGCCACGTTAAGTGGTGTTTGCTTCAGAAGAAGTCCCATATCAACGGTAGATTTCATCGCATCTTAATACAATAAATTTAGTAATATTCACATTTTTTTACCTCTAAGCAAATTGATTTTTTAAGACTTCTTCCTTTGACTAAAATCTCTTACCATCAAAATGGTTTATTTTTTTTTTTAAATTTGGAAGCGAAAATAAACGCAAGGAATAAATTTGGAGACTAGAGAAGCAGTTCTTGCCCAATTTTGGACTTTTACCACTGTGACTATACACGAATGAAGTTTCAACAAAACATCCCTGTCTTCTTGGCTATATGAGGATAAGTCTCTCTAAGAACATTAAATAATATTTACCGATAATTATTTTACTTCATGTCACGTTTTTCCGAAGACAGCCATTGGCTTTTACAATTTTTTTGCCTCTGTTTCTTTCATAGTTAGAAAAAGGCACAAAAATTATTACGAATTGCACTTAGCCATTGCCTAAGACGAATTTTAAGTGGACGTACGATTACGCTTAAAATGGATTTTGAGCAATTGTGACACTTTTTATGCTCGCTTCACCTTTATGTATTCCAATATTCATGCAAAATATAAAGTACTTACGTGATTGAGGTACCCACAGCCTTATCATCATATAAACTTCCATTGTTTGATCCAGTGAACTAGATATTTTTCGTACAATACTTGAACGGGGCAATAGTAGAAAAATTTCGGAATAGTATTTCGTAAATAGTTTTTAATATATTGGTTGTGTTCACTACAGTACTTTCCTAATTGTTTCTACCCACCCTAGATGGTATCCTTCTGAGCCTATAAAATAAAATGCATTACTTTAGCTCTCTGAACATTTGGCTTTTATGTCAATTCTTATGATCAACAAGGCTTCATATACATTTTGAATTTAATACAAATTTAGTAAAGAATCCGGTTTATTTTTAGATTTTACTTTTTCTTTTTTAAATGTCCTTGAGACCATTTATTTATTTATCTTTCTATTTTGTTTAATGTTACACATTTCGCTGTGTTATCATTTCTCAAGCTGACTGTAAATTAAGTAGATAAAAGTTTTAACTAATTATTGTTATAATAATAAAAGAAAATAAGTTAACAATGTTTATAATTCTATTTTATTTGGGACTTGTAAAACTATAATGGAAAACTTATGTTATTAAATGCTAAAAAAGGGCATATAAAGTTATAGACATACGAGTCAATTTGCGTAACAAGACAAATATATATATATATATATATATAAAACTCTTTCACATCAAAACCCCTGTGTTTATTTTCGATTTTTAAAAGACTTTTATATTATTTTTGATTTTTTTTAGAAAGAATCTTGTATTATTTCGATTTTTAAAAGACTTTTATATTCAAAATGAATTGCCTGATAAAAAGGATTACCTTGATAGGGTAAATCATGTAATTATATTACATTCATTATATTTAATAGAATTAAACTATTTCTAAAAGTATCAAAAACTTTTGTGCATCATACACCAAAATATAAAATAAAAAGATAAGCTAATTAAGCTACTGGGCTCATACCCCATTTATAAAGGTTTATAATCCTTTTCTTTTTAATTTTTAATAATTCATCTAAAATTATATTTTTCGGAATTTTAATAATAGGAACATTAATTTCTATTTCAGCTAATTCGTGATTAGAAGCTTGAATAGGTTTAGAAATTAATTTATTATCTTTTATCCCCCTAATAAGAGATAATAAATTAATATCTACAGAAGCCTCAGAAGCCTCACTCTTAACTCAAGCATTAGCCTCTTCCGTATTATTATTTGCAACAATTTTAATATTATTAAATATAAACAGAATTAATTGTAAATTTTTTACAGAAATAATAATCTTTTCTAAATTAATATTAAAAAGAGGAACAGCTCCATTCCATTTTTGATTCCCTAATGTTATAGAAGGATTATCGTGAGTCAATGCCTTAATTTTAATAACCTGACAAAAAATTGCCCCATTAATATTAATTTCATATGTTATTTTTAAACCATTAATTATTGTAAGAATTATTTTGTCAAGATTAATTGGTGCATTAGAAGGAGTAAATCAAACTTCTCTACGTAAATTAATAGCCTACTCTTCAATTAATCATCTAGGATGAATACTGGCTGCTATATATAACAGCAATTTATTATGACTAAATTATTTTATATTTTATTCTTTTCTTTCATTTACAATAATTTTAATATTTTATATATTTAAAATTTCTCACATTAATCAATTATTTTCTGTATTTTTTTATTCTAAAACTATGAAATTTTTTTTAGTTTTTAATTTATTGTCATTAGGAGGACTTCCCCCATTCCTAGGATTTTTACCAAAATGAATTGTTATTCAATCACTAACTTTTAATAATCAATTATTTTTATTGACTTTTTTAGTTTTAACAACTCTAATTACGTTATACTTCTACATACGTTTATCTTATAGAGCTCTTATACTTAATTATACAGAAAATAACTGAATAATTTATTCATCATATAAAACAAATAATTTATTAATCTTTATATCTTGTTCTTTCTTATCTTCATTAGGTTTATTTCTAATTTCTTCTCTATATTTTTTACTTTAAAGCTTTAAGTTAAATAAACTAATAGCCTTCAAAGCTATAAATATAAGAGATATCTTTTAAGCCTTAGTAAATTAATTACTCCTTTAGAATTGCAGTCTAATGTCATTATTATATATATATATATATATATATATATATATATATATATATATATATATATATAATAAAATATATATATATATATATATATAATATATATATATATATATATATATATAATAAAAAAAATAAAGTGAGGAAATAAAAACTGTAAAACAACAACAACGTGGTGTTTATCTTATTTTGATGCAATTATTTTTTTATTCCTCGCTTACTTATTTTGCACTTAATATTCGTTTATACAACACTTTTGTTTACGCCTAAGCACGACTTTACTTTACTGCCAAACGATAACTATCTCTCACCAAACGCAACGGGCCACCTTTTATAGCAATTCATTATTAATTTCGAATACTCTTGTAGCCACTACAAATTTCTATTTTCCTACGTTAAATTCAAATGATGTAAAATTATGATACACAATAAGGAATCGAACTGGCAGCACAGTTAAATATTCAAGTGGTAGCACTTTTAATAGCACAGACAATTAGGGCAGTAACAGATACACAAGAGCCTTGACACAAACCAATAAAGTTTATAGCTAAAATATCACCATACATACCGATTTGGTGTATTTTCTTTTTAGGTATTTTTATTTTCGTAATAATTTACCATCTGCAAAAAAGAATGAGTAGAAACACCTATAAAGTGATGGAACGCCATTTTGTTTCAAACACAGATCTTGGTTCAAATCGGGTAATAACTAAGAACTGAGTTATTAGCTTATAAGTGTATGAAACTGGCTTTTTATTCATAACATATTTATCAAATCACTGCTTACATCTTATCTCCACCTCTGAGCCAATTCCAAACCTCGTTTCAGAAAAAAAACTTTGTGGCCGATTTTGTATTTCTTCAAAGGTTATAATTCGGTGACATGTTAAAAGATAAACTCATCTAGGCCGTATAAAGAAGGGACTAGATAGTTGCTGCAAATGTAGGCCGTAAATCGAAATGCCTTTAAACGAAGTGAATACGTGTTGCGTTTGATTCCCAAATTTTTTTTTTTTTAACGGAGACTTCACGTTTTTTAATTAATTTAATTTGAGCTTGAAGCGCATAATACATATAGTCGTTTTAGCGAAATACCATGTAAAGAAAGCCAGTATAAAGAGGTGTGAGTAAATTGTATCCGTCGCAACAGCCGACGGAGCAATGTTCGGAAAATACGGCGTTAGTTTTGAAACTTTTGCGACATGAGGTCAGGTGTTATTATGCAAAAGAATAACTTAATCATGTCTGTTCTTATATTCCGGCCGTTTTTCTAATAATGCATGATTCAAACGGAGTAATTGAAATCTGCTTCGATCACCCAGTTTTAGCAGCTCATAGTATAAAATGCCGCCTGGATCCCTCCAAGAGTGCAAAGTTGCACTATAAATACTAAAAATACGTGATTGTATAAACAAACAAAAAATATTGTCGACTTGAACGAAATTTGGAAGCATTTATGAAACCCAATAAAACCCTCGCCCGTATCGAAAAAATAGTATCACTGCACAATTTCTGGTTTTTTTCTTATCATGTAGTGTATTAGCTAAAGTTTGAAAATGGGGGTTTATTTTCTTAACTGAGAGTAAAATAACCGCAATACGTTAAAATACATTTTTATTACTCAATAGGTTTTAATTTAACTGGTGTCCATATAATATTTAGATCATTTTGAAATTTAGGAAATAATTTCCTGAAATGCTAAAACAGGGAACTTTTATTTCTATATGAATAATAGCTAAAACACGGCGTGCTTCGCTACCCACCATCTTAATTATTATCTTAGTTATATTTTTTATCTTTTTTCTGATCATAGTCCAATCATTTTTTCCTTCCAGAAAGATACTTAGGTTCTGCTGTATACAGTCTGCAAACAAGCACATAATCCTTTTTATATATAAGGTACGTCTATAGGTTGCTTTTATTCAGTGTGCTTTGTGTAATTCCTGGAATAAACTGGAACATGTATAGAAAATACTTAAAACAATTCAAATGGGCAGTGCTACGTCCAAACAAAGTAAATATTAGTTTGTCTGTACTTTGAATGGTAACAGTTTCTAAATTTCATCCAAATAGCTTCGTGGTGGATACGAAACATCAGTCAAAAAGTGAGCAGAATCATATAAAAGGACATTGCACCCTACGTATATAGTTAATATTGATTTTTGTGTATCTTGAGAACGGTAACAGTGGAAGTCCACATATTTCCTGTAAATAACTTTTTTTCTTATACAAATGATCAGTTAAAAAGTGGGCGAAATTGAACAAGTTGACGTGGTATCTCCCATTAAAATTTAATATTGATTTTTGCATATCTTAAGAACAGTAAATGTGGAATCTAGTGAATTTGGTCTAAATTACTTCATAAGCAATGCAAATTATCAGTCAAAAAATCGCCGGAATTGAATAAGTAGGCGAGGCAACTCCTATACATAGTAAACATTAATTTTTGTATATCTTGAGAACGGTAACAATAGAAGTTTCAGAATTTGGTTCAAAAAATTGTATGAACAATATTTATCATCATTTAATATATGGGCGTGGCGCCTCACATTCAGACTAAAAATTCAATTTTGTATATTTGAATAATGGTAACAGTAAAAGTTGCGTTTATCTACACACATTAGCCAAAAAACGGGAGATTTTTGATAAACGGGTTCTAAACAATGCACGATAGGTAAAAGCTATCTATATATACATACATACATATATAAAAATAAATGTGTACGTATGTAGGTTTTAAAAGTCTATATACAGCTAAAGAGCAAAACCAAATAAATTTAAATTATTGCAGTGTTCTTCTGGAACAATGACGCTCATCCATATTGTTCAGATTCCGAAGTTTTTCGGCTGTTTATTTATTCTTTTCGGGAATATTACAACCAGGGCTGCTAAAAGAAAATAAAAACCTACCAAACATTTTCTTGAAATGTGCCAAAATCAACCGTATCGCTAACCTTTATTACATACTCTTTTCATTTAAATATCATACAGTATTTATTGATATTGCTAATATAATTAAAACAAAATTGTTTTTGTTTTATTTTTCTATAAGAAACTTAAGAAATTGAAATAAATTAATAGTGCTAAAAAATCTTGTATAAAAAAATGCATACGCTTTCTTTACACTATTTCAAACGGCAACCACAACTACGACAAAAAATATGCGTATTAGACACAAAAATATTTCAGTGTTTCGTTACTCGTCAACGAAGAAGGGGTGTAGTGCATGTTCTTGTGTTTTTTTTTTTAATTTTAAGAGATTTTGAAGAGAGCCGAGATTTTGATTTCTTATAATATACGCATGTTTGTACTATGTATGAATACCTATTCTTTTACAGCGTTTGAACTTCAGTGTATTTATCATTTTATTTGTTTCTCTTTTTGCGCACCCCTGTTCTGGAAGGACCTCTATTGTCACTTAGAGTGCTACGAACATGTCACTTTGATATGCTGACACAAATATCTTAAAATATATACATTGTTAGATTACTGACATGCCTTCAATTAGTAAATGTTTTGGTAATTTGAATGTATGTGTTTTGATATAATAATTGTATTATAACTTAATAACTTAATAATACTTTTTAAATTATTTCAATGCGGTTATGCTTTTTGTACAACAAAACTTGGTCTAGATACTCAACACGCATGATTACTAATCCTTTAAGTACTTAGCTTCAGTTTAACGATGTAATTGTTTAACTAAACATTGTTATCATAGCACGTAAGTTATTCACATTTAGAATACGCTTACATAGTATGACATGCATCGATAATAAGTTATTAGCATCGACCTTTGGTATAAAAGATATTTATATATAAAAAAATTAATTTACACTCAGTCTAGTGTTTTCCTAAATTTCCCTTATTTTCTCTAAATTATACACGCATTTGTTTATCTATTGAACTCAATTCTCTTATCACCCAAACATTTATTTCAAATTGAGGAACAATATGGTGACTACAACCGTGTGCATTCGTGCATAGACTTGATGACACATTACTTTTTTCTTTGTTAAATGGGTTTAGTTTTTGCTTTAGATCATTTAAATCAGTCTATTTAAAAGCTCTAGATGATACTCGCAAGTAATCATGTTATCCTTTGTGGTAACATGGTTATGTTGTGTTGTCGAATATAAGAAATCTCGGAATCTACTGCACTGATAGCCGTTTAATATTCAATTGTTCATGCAAAATGAGTTTTAGTTGCTCAGTTTTAATGCCTGCATCTTCTTCGGCAAATATAATTTCTGTGATTTTATCAACTATATCTGTCTATACCAATATGTATGTGTATCGTATTGAAAATTATTGCTCTGGAAATAAAGAGAGTTTTGGAATTATTAACCCTCTAACGATTTTGGCTGCCTCAGGGCAGCTATCAGTCACTCGTTCACAGTCAAACAACCATAATTCTTTTTAATTGTGGTTCTAGTCCATTTTGTGGCCAACAATTCTGTTGTAAGACCACAAAAATTCAGCTTGTAGAATTTCACATTACATCGCCTATTCCTTCTTTGCTTAACGATTCACATTTGCCAAAATCTTCTTCATTTTGCCACATGATGGTGTTTTTAATAGTTCAGGTAGGTTTTTTTACTATTTACTCATCTCTTTTTAAATGAAATCTATAAAATAAAAAAGTATTGGTGGTTTTTGTTACCGTAAACGGTCAAGGATGCCCCGAGGCCGCCTTTTGTTTTTCTAGACAAAAAGCATAAAATAAATTATTCGTGCACAGATTATTTTTACTTTTTATTTTATTTTTACATCAAATTTAAGCTTTTGACCATTAGATGGCTAAACTGCAATTCTACCTTACAGTATTTAATAACATAAATACATGTCAGCTAGGGTTAAATTTAAACTAATCCATATTTTTTGTTACGTTTTACCTTTTAGAATGATTGAGTTCTTTTAAATAAAGCAGAATATAAAAGAAGCGAATGAAAATTTACTAGAACTTTCTTAATGACTGAAAAATAACTATGTATATAAGCCGCGGCACTCGTTTAGGGCAGTCAGTAATAATTCAATCGTGTGGAGCATAAGAAAAAAAGTTAGTTGTCATAATCACACATAGACGACGGCAGGCTACCGACTACAAACTACAAAAAAAAAAAAAAAAAAAAAAAAATACACACGATTTTCTTGAAATTTTTACAGTAACTCTCTGTATGTCTGGGATGAACTTTAGGCTATATAAACTTAAAAACTTCTAAGTAGGAGGTACCATGCCGATACAAAGTTAATATTTATTTGTCTATTCTTCAAAATGGTAACAGAACGAGTCTCCGAATTTGGCTCAAATAGATTCATAATCAATATCAGTTAACAAGACTAAATTGGACAAATGGGCGTGTTACCTTTCATATAAAGTAAATATTAATTCTTGTATATCTAAATTAGGTTCAAATAACATCGTGAACAATACATATCATCATTCAATAACTGGGTGAGATTGGATAAGTGGGCGTGGCACCCTCCATTCATACTATATATTGAATTTTGTGTATGTGGAGAACGACAACCACTTAAGCTTCCTTATCTATCCACATTTGCCAAAAATCGGTTATTGCAGAACGCACACCAACTAAAACCTATCTACATACACATACATTATCCAAAACCCATATTCATGGTGAAAATAAGAAAATTTACGAAATATTCTACTCGTAGCAAATTTTTTGAAAATGTTGTGTATATTTATTGTTTTTATGACAAAATACAAGTAAGGTGTCATATAAATCGACCGCTAGATGGCGGAGTATTCACATAATAGATAACAAAAACCGTATTCGTACAGATGGCAATGCCGTATTTTTCTTGTTGTTAATGCGAGTTTTAAACTCTATTTTATTTGTGTGGTTCCCCGTTTTTATTGTTTCAGTCTGTATTTTCATAAAGTATTATAGTCAGTTGAATTTTTATAACAAGTTTGGGAAAATTCAACATCGGAAAAAAATCAAGTGACCTTTCGGATGAACAACGAAAAATAGTAATATATCCACACATTGATGGAAAATTTTTACGGGAAATAGCCAAAACAATAAAGCGCAGTTCTTATACTATTGTTTGAAATTAAGCCTAATACGGAAAATAAAATGGGAAAAACAGTTAAAAATTATAACTAAGATATTAGCTAAAGAAAATAAAGATAGGGATAGCAAAGCACGCCGGGTCTTAACTAGTAAAAATATAAAGAAAGAACTCCGCATTGAAAGAAGTTGATGCAATTGCAATTATAAATTTTATTTATCAAAACGTCTTTTTTGGATCAGCTGCTTATTATGATGTTGTTCCCATTATATTTAAGTAACTGACTACACGAATAAATTGCCATTAGCAGTACTTGTAGTCATTTAGTCATGTAGCATGCCGTCGTCAATATGTTTAAATCGAAAGTGTTGAATAAATTAGCCTGTAAATAACAAGATACAAAACAGAAATTTGCTGTTAAATTCACAATTTAAAAGATATAAACAATTTCGAAAGGTAAAATGTGACAATATACCGGGTGTTTTTTTACAGTTACATAAGTTTAAATTATAAAAAAACAAAAATATACATTCTTAATATCAATGAAACTGGCTTTGTTGGATAAAAAATTTTATGACATTAATGTTTATATATGATTTCGGCCATGTGGACGCCACAGCTGGCGCGTACAACGCGCAATCTGAGACGTAAATTTTTACAAACCTTACCAGCATATGCGTCACTATTTCGCCAATTACTCTTTTAATGTTGAATGCGAGATGCTCAATTGTCTTTGGTTAAACGACGTAGACAATTGCCTTATATAAACGAAGTAGACAAGTAACGATATTTGTTGCCAATTAATTAGACCATTACGTGAAATTACTCCTTCATCAAAAATTTCTTTGTGTAAATCAATTGTAGCGCGCGCTGTTAGGCATGTGACATCGTGCTGTTGGAACCACATGTCAGCAAGATTAACGTCATCTAATTATGGTACGAAAAAATTTCTAATCATGTCCCTACAACATTCACTATTGACATTCTGACCAACATCGTTTTTGAAGAAATACGTAGGCGAAAGAGAGGTAAAGCTTGTGTGCGTTAATCTTTTTGTGGAAGTGAACGAAATATTGTTTGCGATAATTTCTTTACCAGTTACAATTTAGCGAAAGTTTGATGGTAGACAGAAAGTGAATAAACAACGTGTTTTTGTTTCATGTGTTTCTACATCCCAAAGAAAAATGAAACATTTTTAGTCCTTCCTACAACGCATTACACAAGCGAAGTAGAAGGTCCAAAGAGGAAGCCACTTATGATATTGTACTACAACAAATATAATTTGGCTTTGATAACATGGATAAATCTTTGGCAGAATATTCGACAACGCGATGAACGAATAGATGTCCTTTTGCGTTTTTCTACAATATCCTAGACGTAGCTGCGTTTGCAGCATATATAATAAAATATATATCGTTGGATATTCCTACACGATTTCAGCGAGCAACTGGCTAAACCTAAAATAGGAAAAAGAGCCAATAATAACCATATTATAAGAGTTTTCCCTACCCGCAACACCATCGAAGCTATAAATGGATAGACCGTTACGGACAGAAGGGCTAGAATGTGTGATAGAACGGGACAGCACCGGCAGAATTAAAAACAAACCTAACTGCTAAATATGTAATAAACTTCAAACAACAATGACATTTTTTTTCCACATTTAGAGAGTTTTTAAAATACAAAACATACCCGGGTATGTAGCTGTTGAAATAAAGGTTAAATCTTTTTTTTTTTTTTGCTTGATACACATTGTTTTCGTAAACTGTTTTTGTTTTATTGACGGTTCACGAACAGTTTCATAAAAAATTAAAGGAATTGTTTTGTGCTCCATTTTTTTCGAATTTTTTATTGTTTTCATAACTGTTATTGAATATTTTTTTTTTTTTGTTATTAAGATCACAAAATATCAAAAAAAAAAAAAACAAAACAAAACTTATTACATCTTCTAAAAGAAGGCAGTGGAGAATGTCTATTAGATCTTTTAGGAGGGAGATCACAAGCCTGCTAGAAGAAGACCTTCTTTGGAAGGCAGGTTAGAGAGAGAATTGAATCCTAAAGGATGAGGTCAGAAGGCCATCAAACAGGCCTGCAATGAGAAGGCCTTCTGATATTTACCGCTGGGTATGTTAAAAATTTCTTTGTAGGTTTATTTGTGTATGTTTCATTTTCGTTCAATTACACGAAAGCGACTGAGCAGATTTTATTATAACGAAGATAGATCTAGCTAACGAAGTGTTATAGGATATATATTTCTTTTTAATTGGACCAGGAGAGGATACAATGGTGGAAAATGATTAAAATTAGTGACTTTTATTCTGAAATTACACCAATTTTTTCTTTTTAAAGCAAAGTTATTTGTTTGTTTATATTCATCATCTACTATAAAAAGTGTTGTATAAAAGTACACTTTTAAAAATTGCACTTTGAGGGGCTAATAAGGTTATTTCTACGACGGACGTTGATATTATAATAAATCTTAGAGATTAAAAAAGATAAAGTCTTCAAACTTTCAACGTGCTATTCTGATTAGTGCCACGCTCACCACAAAAAGTATTATTTATTATCGTAAATTTCAACAAACTCTTTTTAAAGCATTTTCTTCGTAAAGATAAATAGGAAAAAAGGAATAGGATTGGGAAAAAAGGAACGTATCACCCATTTATAATATGCACTAGATTAAACCATCCCGCGTTGCGGGGAGCTTTTGTGTGGTACCAGCTTTTTGACTGATGTGAATAGATAAAGAAAGCGTTATCTGTTACCGTTCTCTACACATGTAAAATTCCATATTTTTATTTAAATGATGGTTCGTATTGACTGCCAAGTTATTTAAACCAAATTTAGAAACTTCAACTCTAACCATTCTCGAGATATATAAATATCATTATCTAATTTATACGGAAGGTACAAATGTACTATCTAAGAAGTCATTTAGACCAAATTCAGAACCGTCCATTCTAATCGTTTTCTATATATATAGAATCAATATTTAATTTGCTTGGGGGATGCCACACCCACTCATTCAATTTCGCTCATATTTCGACAGACGATGTGTGTTAACTACTAAGTTATTTAGATCATTGAGAACCTTCCACTATTACCGTTCCAATGATATACAAAAATCAATATTTACTTTATATGGGGGGCGCTGCTCCCACTTATCCAATTCGGCCCAAAAAGACTGATGATTTGTAGTAACTTCAAAGTTATTTGGGCTAAATTTAGAGACTCTTACTATTACCGTTTTTAATATATAGACATAAATGCAAATTTTATATGGGCGCGGCACCGCCCAGGTGAACAATAGTGAAGCCACACATCAAATGAAACCTCTCTATATATGCTTTTTATATATGTACTAGGGAAATCGATTATTCGACTTTTTCAAAAACCGGTTTTCGAATAATTCTAAAAATTGCAATTTAAAAAAACTGGTTTTCTGTTATAAATTTATCAAATAACTGGTTAACCGGCTTTGTTATTAAAATAAAAATCTTCTCAATTCTAGTTTCATTAGCAATTAAAATTAATAAATTTTTGTCCCATGTTGTAGTTTCTAGCAAGTAAGAACAACGTTTGGCTTTTTAGGGCCTTAACGGACATTTCTCTCTCGACATCCAAAGATTTTTTTATACCGTATTTTGTAAGAGTTCTACCTGCCAGCGCCTAAAGACTACTTGAAATAGAATCAACTTTTCCTTGCTTCACAATAACGTCAATCTCATAAACATAGTTAAGGTGGTTAATAATTCCTTGTGTTAAAGAACTTTTTCAGCTTAGTAAGGACACTCAATATACATATCTAGACTTGTCGTTTCAATAAATTTCCAAATATTTTCACACTTTAGAGGACATGTGTAGAAACATAAATGCATGCAACACGAGAGTGCGTGCTACTGTGGCATGTTAGGTAAGACACCCACCTATTAACGAAGAAGTTCTTAGTTCAATCACAGGCCACACCATCCGACAATTTTCAACAGCGATATAACCGCACAACATTGCTAGCAGCTGGTTATGAGTATTTACGATTGAAAACTTTACTTACTATAACATCTGCCGTTCGGAGCCGGCGTTTATAGGTGTCTTACAATGAATTTAGTTAATCATCATCTTCCATACATAACAAATTAATAGTTTTATACAGTAAATGAGAAAAAGTTATTGTTGCTCAAATGTGCATATCTTTATTGATCTACCATGGCTTGTACGTTATTTGTGCGACGTTCAAGGTTGTCACATATAGTTACAAATAAGACGTTATATATTAAATTAAAAAAAAAAAAACTTAAACGAAGAGCACATTTGTAATTAGAAATATAAAAACATGTGAAAATTATACATATTTAAATTAACCAGTTATTCATGTTAAAATAACCGGTTTATTCGGTCGAAAAATGGTCATTTTATAAAAACCGTATTCTACAAAACCAAAAAAACCGGTTAAATAATAACCGTTAGATCTCCCTAATATGTACCATACACAGTTTTAAAAATATTTTCTAACTCACACAAAGTTTAAATGCTATAACTAATCGTTTTCAAGTAAAACATATGCAATACAAAGGGGTTCACTCTAACGTCAATAACTCGCGAACCAATGGACCTACGAAAACCGCATGTACAAACCTTGGTATAGAATTTACCTTACGTTTAAGGGCTTACAAAATAAAGTCGGTTGGCGCATATTAAAAAACATCAATTACAACGCATTTTATTTTACTCTTATATATATATATATATATATATATATATATATATATATATATATATATATATATATATATATATATATATATATATATATATATATATATATATATATATATATATATATATATATATATATATAGATATACATACTATAGAGGCCAACCCCGAAAGTGCAAAACTAGTTTTGTAGGAGATATGTTGTTAATAGCACTTTTTCGATTGTCAGCTTATTTGGAAGGGTAACAGGTTACTCAATAAGTCCGTAGGATATGTAAGAAAAAAAATTTTGGCAATACTCGATTCTATTTTTCAACATTGTTGCCTTCGAAGGCGATACAACGAGTATAGCGATTGACAAACTTTTCGATACCACTTTTGTAGTACGATTTATCGTTCTATCCAAAATAGGTCTCAGTTTTAGCTATTACTTTATCATTGGACTTGAATTTCTTGAGATCTGAAAACAGGAAAAGGTTGCTGTGGGCTAAATCTGGAGAATACGGTGGATGGGTTAGCAATTCGAAGCCCAATTCATACAATTTTGTGATCGTTTTCAGCTCACACAACAGCTACTGTGTACAGAGCTTTCGCATACCCAAAAGTTCGCATAAAATGGTAAAAGCACTACCACCTAATATCTTTGTAATGTCAACTAGCTCGTGCACATTTAATTTGCGCTCGTTCATAACTAATTTATGGATTTTTTAATGTTTTCTGGAATAACAGCATCATTTGGGCGTTCACTGCGCTCTTCATGATTTTTGCTGGTACGCCCATGTTAAAATTCAGCAAGACACTTCTCTACCATTCATCTCGATGGAGCAGAGTTTGAATAATGTTTATCAAGCAATCATTTGGTTTCTACTGTATTTTTTTTTATATATGAAAAAGCAATGCTTTATCCAAACTCAAAACTCACTTTTTTCAATTTTTTTTTTTTTTTTTTTGTTCACAAAAAATGCTTTAACTCACGAATTAAAAGTCAAATTACTGTCAAATTTATACACGTACCGTTTGAAGGTTAGTACTAAATAAAAATCATATGGACAAAGTTTTAGTAACGCCATCTATGTGTTATCGTGCGGTCTTATTGAGTTGCCTGATATCATAAGTCATAGATCACTCTGTTAATTTTTTTCAATTTTTTTTTACTAAATCTATATATAAACTCTGATTACAAAATTTGTAAAAACAAGCCCACACGAAAGGTTTAATATGTTTTAAGTATTTTTTGAAGTTTTCACAAGTATCAGCAGATTTACAAACCAAACATGCCCTCTCTCATTGTCTTGTAGCGTATAAATTGCAAAAAAATAAATATCAATTGATTTTTATTTCTATTTTATTTTCTAGTTTAAAATAGTAGGTGTAAGTATCAATTAATAGATTTAATGTCATTTTACGCCTATCTAGTTAAAGTTTAATTTTTCGTATTTTTTCAAGGTTGGGTGTATTTGTGATGGATTAATAAAATTATTAAATTGTTTGTACCTCTGCTAGTTAAAACAATAAAGGCTTGTAGCGAAGTGGTACAATTTGATTAGAGGTTGCTTTAAGGCACTTAATAAATAAGGAAATAAGGAAATTATTGAGTAGTTACACTCACACACTTTTTAATTCAAGAGCCAAATTAATTTATAATATGACACAATCTCCACACACAATATATTTTCGAATACAAAGTAAAGACAAAATTTAATTTTTCAATTTTTTCTATTAAATTTTCCTATTAAATCCCTGATAAATATTTGTCTTATAATACTTATATGTGCACTACTAGCTGATGGTATTTTTTTTCTTCGAATTTCAAATGTAACATAATTAAGATAAAAGACTTAAATTTTTGTTTAACGTTTATTATCAGTTCTACACCTAAGTATAATAGTAGTCTGAATTAGCAGTCCTGGGAAAACTTCCAAGTATAGCATATTTTGAAAAAACTAACGGTTGCGATAATGTATTAAATTTGTTAAGTTTTTTTGCTTTCTTTGAAATAACAAAATTTTTTTTCCTTACGAAATACATATGTATGTATATGTTAATAATTTTGTAAATTTTGATTGATTTCTAAGCTATTGTAATGTTTGTATGTATGTCAGTTTGTCTGTTTTAATATTTTGTTAAACAAAACACCGTTTCCTTCTTAACATTCATTTCCATACAAAAGCAATTTCATAACTTTATAAATGACTTTTCTGTATACAAACTCATTCAAGTTCAATTCAAGACAAGTGAAATGTTAACAATGAAGTTCATAAAAATAGGGGTAACTTTTTGTAAAATAAGAATCTTAAAAAACTGTGGGTTTCGCATAATTTCTGTATTATTTAGGATTATCAAACAAGAACTTAGTTTTTCATTTATACAATAATTAAAGTTTGATAGATGTCTACCCTGTGTACCCTGAAAACCCACATTTAGCATGTTTCTTATGAAAATTTTCAATTGCATTTCGTACAAAATGGTGAGTGTATTTTGCGAAAATCTGACGCGAATTTTGAGTTTTAATGTTTTAATCGATTCGACTGTATCTCTGAATAGATTGTATCTTGGACACAGCAGCACAAAAAATAATCCAGGTGTGTTAAAATCGTGTGACACTTGGCACAGTCCTGTCGAAACCACCTGTCACTGATATTCATATCATTAATAATAGTCCAAAATTAAGTTCTCGATAATTCTCAATAGCGTGATCCATTCATTGTAGACAAATTAAAAAAATGTCCTAAACACGTCTTTTGGCGACATAGCCTATCAAACAGGGACACATTCATTATGCGAATATTTTTCAACAGTTGCTACTGGATGTTCAGAGTAGAGTATCAAATGTGGCAATTTTGCTTGCTGACGAGCTTCATTCGAAAATGAAATTTTTTGAGATAAATCAGCTAATTGTTCTTGGATAAATTCAGCAAATCTATGGCAATATGAATGTTTGGCCTGCTAATTCATGCATCAGTTACAACTTGCAAGACTGAAAACTTAATTCTTTATGTGAAATTCGTCTTCTGGTCATTGTAAATGGCTGTTATGTTTTTACAACCCTTCGACAACGAGTTGGGATTTGCACATAATGAAGCGAGCCAAATAAGCCAAATTCTTAATGGATAGAATATACATAAATAAAATATTATTTTAATTAATTAATTATTATTTTAATATTATATTTTTAGCTTTTTAATTTTAATATTTTCAATAAGCAAATTGTGAAAACTGTCATTTTATTCTACTATAACCACCACTGTGGAAAACACAATATCAATTTGTTATCTCTTGAACTTAATCCATCGAAGATTGAAACTGCTATATTTATTTTTAACTGCATCATATTTATAATTGTACTCACTACTGTAGACGTTTACGCGTGTTTTAAATATTGATTAAAAAAATCTATACATATATCTATAAACATATACACAACTATCGCATGTACATTAAGGTGGTTCATAATTTTCAACTTTAGTGTTTCGAGTGTAACTCCCCCTAAAAATGTTCGTTTTAGTTTAAAAATATGTTGTGAAAAATATTTTCACGATTGTGAATTAAAGAAAATTTTGATATTTATTAAAATCATATTTTTTCATATACTGAAAATTAATAAAAAAGACAGAGAAATGTTATTTTTATTAGTTTGCATCGGGTGATTTTTTAAGACATTTCGGATTTGGTTTAAAAAAACATACAGTCGATAGAACAATTTATATAATTCAATGTTTAAAGATGATTTCATGTAAATGTAGACCGCGGCTTTGCCTTAAATTGTTCATACACTGGGTCTAATTTTGGCATACTCTCTTCAATATATCGCCCGGTATCTTACGAATAAATTCTTCAATATTGACCCTCGGTGCTTCAATCGTTGCGGGCTAGTCCTTGTAGACATCTGCCTTAATACAGCCCCACAAAAAATAGTCTAAAGGCGTGAACCCAAAACGTGAAATAAACTGTTCACCAAACTTTCCTCTCAATTCAGCCATTGTTTCGTGTGCTGTGTGGCATGTTGTACCGTCTTGTTAAAACTACACGTCAGACCAGACCATTTTGAGAAAAAAAATTGCAATAATCGCACGTTAGCGCTCGCCATTCACAGTATAACTAACGTTCCTGCCTTCATCGTCTTCGAAAAAGTACTGTCCAACGATGCCATCGGCCCATAATCTGATACAATCTGAACTATCAATTGCTTTTCTTTTTCATTCTTGGATAAAACTAAATTAAAACCTTGCATTAGCTTAACTGCTCGTTCTGCCAAATCATTTACAACTTCCATATTTTGAACAACGTTAAAACTAGGTTCATTTTCCCAAGTTTGGGATCTTTGTTCAAAAAGTCCGTTGGCATACCAAACCTTTGAAAATGTGATTTTTGCGATATAATATATTAAATATTCTTGTTAAAATATTGGCTTATAGAGTGAAGAGTTACGACTACATTTTTTTAACTCCGATTTAGTAGGATTTTCCAGAGTATGCACCATTAACTTTCACGAATCATATGATACCTTTAGATCAAAGAAGGTCAACGCTGCTGTTTCTGCAGCTAAATACCACATATTATTACTTAATTTGCTTAGTGAAGCACTACTAATCTTGTCATCAATACTCTTATAATTACGCAAATCTTTAAGCAATTTAAATCCTGCATAGGGGCTTTTGCTTCATCTAGTGCTTTTTTATGCACGCTCTTACTAAAAATACACAAACCCCTCTAATACTGTTTAATTTTAATTCTGTCATTTTGAATTCATTTCAAAATAAATATAACTGAAGGAAATAAATAGCTTTCGACATTCAACGAACATGAAGAAATGCTTCAGCTTTTATTAAAGTTAATAGCGAAACTGTATCACCAAGAAAAACTATACTGAATTGAAGAAGTTATTTTTAATCATCATGTGGTTGTTTTACTTCAAGACTTTGAGATGCAAATTTAACAATCACAAATACACTACTAATTGCATTGCTCACTTTCTGATTTTCAATTCCAGTCATAAAGTTAATTTTGTCAATTTTAACCTAAGCGTCTCTAAATATGCTTAGTAAATGAACCGTAGACCCTGATGATTTTTAAATTGTTTTATCGAAAACATTTCTTAAAATAATTTCAGAGATGTGATGACGGCATGGTAAATATAAAAGCTCTTTTCCGAGCTTGCTTAATGCGGATGGAATAAGCCACGTTCTAAGACCAAAGAAAAAACGACTACATTCAGATTATTGTAAAGACACAATAAAGTGTGGAGGCGGATATATAGTAGTCTAGACCTGCTCCTCAGTGAGTTGAGTTTGCCTCATTTTTGATGTACAAATGAGAATGGACCGTTTTATTTATTTGGACAATTTATTTAACGACATGCTTAAATATGCCGAATGGGAAATGTTACTGGATGGCTGTTTCAGCACTGCAGCGACCCAAAACCCTTGTTAAAATTGACCAAGGAATGGTTATCAGCTAATGTGATCCAAGTCTTGGAATGGCCATCCCAATCACCAGACTTACAGCCTGTTTCCAGAAGACGAGCGTAAGAAGACGTGCGACAAACAAGTTGAGTGACTTGTCTATTTATATTTCAAACACTAACAAAAATTGAGTGCTTTGTTTGTGTTTTACATATAAACAGTTAAGTGACCTAACTTGTTTGTCGCTCGTCTTCTGCAAACAGGCTGTTAAATCTTATTGAGAACCTTTTTGGAACTTTGAAGCGCTGAGTTGTACCACGTCGTTTTTAAAATAAGCAGAAGCTGACGGAGAGCTTAAAATTAGAGTGGCAATTAACACTAACAATAATTCAAACAAATTTCATAAAAACTATGCCAAAACGGAGGTCATAAAAAACAAAGGTTTTTACACAAATTACTGAAAGTTGCTTCAGCTTCGAACAGTTACTTAAGGAGCTAATTCAGTTTTTGTTATTGTATTACTTGGTAGAGAATGGAATTAAAGGTTTATTATTATAGTTATAATGTAGGTTCCCAAGATAATAAGAATTAAATGGTTTACCTTGAATAAATCTATTAGTTAGTAATATACGAGTCCTTAATTACCTCGACATTAAAACTTGCTTAGGTTTCGAACAGCACTGTATATAAACGTATCTAAAACAGGCATACACACCACACAGTAGAATTTGGTTAAAATGAAAACCTTATTGACTGTAAATACACATTTGATGTTTATTACAAAGCATCATTTTCTTCCTCAATTTTATTGCTGACTAGCCGTACAAGAGGAGAAAAAGCTTTTTTATTTCGAATTTTTTATTTTTATTTTTTATTTCATTAAAAATGACGAAACTTTTTGGCGCCAATCATAATTATTCTTAAAACAATAGTTTGTTTTATTTTACATGACATGGTAACTAACAATTTTTATTTTATAAAAATATAATTACATGATACAGGCATTTATTGATAGTAAACTCGTATTAGTCATATTTAATAGTTCACTATATTGGTATTCACCTGTAATAATTGTTTAGGTTTCTACTCACCCTCTAAAAGTGCACTTAAAAGACTTATTGTTTCAATAACCAGATGTGTTTGATTTTCAAAAAGTAGCAATAATTATGGGAACACTAGTATAATTTGTAAAATAATTATTTTGTCTCAAAATAAATTGGTTATTAGATATAAGAGCCTAGTACGGTTTTTTAAGCGGTTACAATCGTAAACACAAACAACCAATATCTAAGGGGATAGGATAGGACCGGGAAAAAAAGGAAAAGTAAAAGGTAGGAGTCTATGCCAAGCAAAGACTCCGCACCACCATATTTATTGTTGGTGGCATCATTCATCCTAGACTATTAGGTTAGGTTAGAGAATGAACAACCATCTGGTTACAAAACGCTGATGATTACAACACCGAAAGACCGTATGGCCCATTGTGTTCGTTCTGTACAGAAAGGAAAGAAGAATGTAGAGAGAAAGAAAAGGAAGACAAAATAAACTATACAAAGAAAGAAGGCCCTGATCTCATTGGGATCCAACAATCCACGAAGAATAACAGTAGGATCTGTAAACAAAAGGTTACTGTTTTCTGCTAGATAGCCGAGGGTAATGACACACTAGGTGTTCGATCAATTCTAACTCCTCATCATCTTCGTACAGCCTATTGTAATCGATGTCAGAATTCCCCCATATACAAGTAATCGAACAGATACCGTAATAACATTTGTAGTTAGCTTCATGGCCGGCTAAAAATAGTCGGCCATATAGACCTAGAAACACTACATCCAGTCTCGTTACATCAGATTTAACAAGCCTTCCCAACGAAGAACCTCTCTCGAGAGTTCGCTGATGTAATGACTCAAAGGCGGCAGAACGGAGTCTTCTATTCGCAGTACTGCTGACTCCTAGCCATAACGAACCAATTCATCAGTCATCTCATTCCCAGCGATACCACAGTGATCCAGTATCCAGAATAGTTTAACGATCACCCACAGCCTGCCCAAGACTAATTTGCATTCCAAAACTGCTTTGGACTTTTGAGAGGTGGCAGACTATCCACAAAAATATTCATCGAATCTGCATTCTCAAACACCGCCACTGCCTTGCTAATAGCAAAAAATTACGCCTGAAAGACACTGTACTTATCGTTTAACTTTTAAGAATACCTAAGGTCAAGTTGTTCGCAGTAGACGATCACCCCTGCTCGGTATCACCACCACTACAGTCTCAAAACTCATAGTCGGCATAACATAATAACTGACACAACCATTTGTTCCGAGACCAAAACCAAGACAACGCAAAACACTCGCATATTCATAATCAGCATCCCGGCAAAGGCCCATCTCAGTGAACATTAGGGCACTTCTTGCCGCCATGAAGGACCAGAGGACGGACAAAGTAACACGTTCAGAGCAGCTCCCGTGATGAGGAGTGAATCGGACCGCTGCACACTACTCAGCTTCTATAAGGCCGATCTACTACTGCCCAATCATGCCACCAAACAAGACAACCATAAGTAATAATGGGGCATACCACGGTTCTATACAACTAGTCGTATGCTCCTCGATGTTTCTCTTGCACTCCAATCGACGGTCGAGGATGACACAGAGGTATTTCGCCTATTAGCAGATTTGCCTTAGCTGGATCAATGTCCAGTCCAAGCGTGATAGCCTATTCATAGCACACTGCATCAAATCCGATAAAGTGGGTAAGAATTTATCTATTACAAGCAGCACTACGTCATCAGCATAGGCAACCACGTTAGTACGCAGTTGATTAAATTCACCTAGTATCTCCTCGGTTACAAGAAATCACACAAGTGGCGAAAAAACCCCTCTGTGGCGTGCATTTAGTGACCAACTTCCTAATAGAATTCTTCTCAACACGCGAATTGATGATTCTGCTCTTAAGCATTTTATCGATCCAATTCGTCAAGAGTGTAATACTTTAGCGTCGAGTAACTAAGTTTGCCAGATTTGAGATTCTAAGTCACCTTTCATAGACCCGACACGTATGAAAAACACAAACAAGCCTTACAGATATCTCTCATAACCAGAAACTCCGTCAGGTCCGAGCGACTTCTAAGGCTTGAAATGCCAAAGCAATTTTTTGGTTGACAACCACTCTATTGATAAGATACGACTCCTTTACTTAGCGAACATTGGCTTAGACACTAGAGGCGTTACCCGCACCTATAACTTCAAAGCCAGGAAGATGAAGAGCTTCAAGATCGGATTCAGTCCCGTCATCCCTCTTCATACTTCCATTGGGTTTGACCTGTTACTGACGATTACAAAAAAACTAAAAAAAGAAAAATATGCTTTGTGGAAACCATAAACTCCCAAAAGGAATTACGCAAAAAAAAATACTGCGCATTCATCGCAGATTGCAATACAAAGCGTCCAGTAATGCCTCTGTGATCTGACGTAAGACCTACTTCCTTAACTGATAAATATTTTTTAAAGATGTTCTAAATATTTGCTACAAAAATGGCAGGATTCTTACGTTGCAACAATAGCTCATTTTTAAGCAAAAAAGTTTTTAAGCTCATGGCACACTATTTTCAAAGTTCATATAATTTCATTATTATCTTTAAAGTTCTTTTGTTTAGAAATCTGAACATTTTTAATATTTTTCAATATCATTTCATAATATTCTTTTATTATAGTCTGGTGGAAATGAAGATCCAAATGAAGTTCTCTTGGACTCGGAAATGGAAAAAGTTTTCGCTGCTCCAAGTTCTTTAAAGGAAAAATTTGATGTAACCACATTTCAAGATACGGTACATCCCATTGGATCTTATAAAGGTAAAAATGGTAAGCAACTCTAAGAAATGAAAACAATAGAAATAAAAATTGAAAAAAAAAATATTTTCTTTTTAGCCCATCGTACAAAAAACGTTAATAGTGATTTAAATATCGAAGAAGATTCAGAATATGAACACAATAATGATACAAGTAATGCACAAAATTACGATGATATACCAGAGGATTTTCCATTAGTTTCTGAACGTGCTGGGCATGGTGACCATTCCGTAAGTATTTCATACTAATGATATAACCAATCCCTTTGAATAAAAAAAGTGTTGGAAAAAAGCTTTTCTAAGCGTTTTATTTTGATTGTATAATTATTAAAATGCTTGTTTGTATAGGATAATTCGGCTGATGAAAAACACGTACAATTTGGTAAGAAGAAGGCAACTGTTATTACACCCCCTAGTTTAAGCTATGATGAACAACCCAACGACAATATACACGAACGTAAAAGAAGAAAAAGGTAAAAATTACCTTTAAAAAATTTCTTTTTAAAAGTAAATGAAACAACTTGGCTAACATAAATTCGTCTTTATTTTTTTTACTAATTTTATTTTTCTAATTTTCCCTCATTTTTTCTTTTGTTTATTTTTCTATTATGATTACGCCTTTCAGCCGCCATCAGTATTATAGACAACGTAAATTTTCCCATCAAGACAGCGTGGAAGCCAAAAAAGTTACTGAAGAAAACGGCGATGCCGGCAATCGTAAAATATCAGCACCGGAAGATGCCACTTTGGAGGTAAGAAAAACGTTTTTATTTTTGTATTTTTTGCTTCTATTCCCTCAGTAGCTTACATTTACATATGTATAATGCCTTTGTTTCTTTGTAAATATTTGCTTATATTTTCCCCCAAATTTTTTCTTATTTTTTAAATTAAAAACAAATTAAAGGCATTTCCGAAGACCTCCCAGGTTAATAATTTTTTTTTTCAAATTTAAAAGTTAATTTTTCTAATTTATATATATTTTTTCCACTTTTTGTTTACCTTCCTTAGGAAGCGGATCTTAATGAATTAAGATCACATCGTTCTGATGATCCACGGGCTTTGAGAAGGCACAAAATTCATCATTCATCAATTAAATTGAGGGAATTACCACAAATAAGTATAGCTGGCTTACAACAGACCAAAAAGATATTCGATCATAGTCCACATGAGGTAAGATAGATTTCATAAAAATTTGGCCATAATTTTGGGTCCATGTTAACCCACTCTTCAATCAATCTACTGAGAAATACTTTTTGAGACACTTATATGTTACGATGACTTACTTCTGATGACAGACTTTGACATTGGCAATTAATTTTCGAATAGCAAATTGTCTTTCACCAAATTACTTCATAACAGCAATTGTTAGTTTTAAATCATCATTATGTATATTATAGTACTTATAATTGACTTTACAAATTAATTGTAGTATAATAATAATAATTAATTGTTGTATAATATAGTATGTTATACTACCAATTACCCTATGTCATTGGTAATTAGAATTATATGTAATTAGTAATTACAATTATATATAATTGATAAATGCTGCTTGGTAATTACAATTATATATAATTGATAATTACTAATTACCAATTACATATAGCAATTACTACTAACGGTAATTACAGTAATTAGTACTTAAAAATTACGCGTTACATTAATTACTTATTATAGTTATTGATAATTTGTAAATTATAAGTAATTGCTAATTGAAAATTGTATAAATGCTAATTTAGAATCCCTATTTATATCTTCATATAAACAGTCAATCATCAATCACAAATTACATGTAATTAATTCTAATTAGTGATTGCGAATTACTAATTAGACGTACGTAATTAATAATTGAACTTGTAATTAATTATGAATGTAATTGGTAACTACTAAGTCTTTTTTATAATATTATTTTTCATAACCTGACACTTTTGCTTTAGATTTTTGTACAACTCGATGAACTTATTGGCTCTGGCGAAGATCGTGAATGGAAAGAAACCGCCCGTTGGATTAAATATGAAGAAGATGTACAAGAAGGTTCGGATCGTTGGGGTAAGCCACATGTTGCCTCACTATCATTTCATTCGCTATTAAATTTACGTCGTTGCTTGGAAACGGGTGTTGTATTATTGGATTTAAACGAAAAAGATTTACCCGCTGTGGCCTATCGTGTAGTTGAACAGGTAATTAACTAATTATTATTATTAAAATTAATTTATAATCCTTTATTACTAAAATTAAAGGTTTTAATTAATTGTCTTAACGTGGTAATAAAATTGTTTCTTTTTTGTTATTTTTTTATTCTTTCTATCGAACTATACAGATGGTAATTGATGATTTAATTAATACCGATGATAAACCATCTGTATTACGTTCCCTGCTGTTACGCCATCGTCATGTAAATGAACATCAAAGTGGTTTTCCATTTACGAAACGTAAATACAATAGTTATACCAGTTTACAGGTAAGTTGTTCAATTGGTTTTTTTTCTGAAATTCTTAATTTAATTGTAATCATGAACAACTTTTAAAAACTCATTATTATTCATGTGCTTTTAATATTTATTACTATTATTGTTTCTTTTTTTAATTTATTGTTTTCTTGTATTTGTTGTAAACATGTACTTTGCTAAGTACTAATGTATGATGATAATAATGATGATAATGAATATGAGATAGTAAGAGTATGTGTCATTAGAAGTACATATGTATATTAGTACTATTATACTCCCTAAGGAGTTGATATCATATATTTGAGTACTTTTTTGATTAAAATAAAATGAAAATTTTTTAATAAATATTTTAAATACACACATATATAAGTTTGTTCAAAAAATGGATTGACTTTTTCATTATATAAATTGCTATCTGACACCCTTTAATGTACTTTAAATGACCACTTATTTATATAACCTTCATCTTATGCATTTTTACAAATTTTTTGCTTTCCAGCGTCCCTTTAAGTTTTAGGCTTAGGGAAATGACACTTGGCGGCTGAGACATAATTTTATTTTGATACCCAGCCACACTTAAGGGGAAAAAATCTGGCCCATATAATGGTAAAACTATGATTGTGGTGTTGTTTTAAGACAAACATTCATTCACAAGGCACAATCATAATGCAGAACTTATTTTCTGGTCGTTTTCTTTATGGTTACACTCTTTATTGGCCATAAAACCATAGAGTTTTCGTAATTGCAGCCATTTCACTTACAGTTATACTCTTTAAGACTCAATTAGACTTGACATAACGTAACCTCACAACTGTAATCATAGTCGAAACAACAGAAATAAAATTTATCGGTTACGGCGTTATTGGTGTTTTGTTAAGGGTCGTCTAATTCGAACCATAGAGTTTTCGTAATTTCAGCCATTTCACTTACAGTTATACTCTTTAAGACTCAATTAGATTTGACATCACGTAACCTCATAACTGTAATCATAGTCGAAACAACAGAAATTGAATTTATCGGTTACGGCGTTATTAGTGTTATGTTATGTTATGTCGTCTAATTCGAGCCTTATTGACCATACGATTGTAATATGAATTTCCGATGTACTACTCAACGCTAATTAAAATAACACAGTAATCAAAATATTTGATATTTAAGCTGAGTTTAATTGTTTCTGGAATTTCTTGGCTCTTATAGCCAACAAAAAATATATTGCGTGAAATGAGCCAATTAAAAGAACAAACTGCAAACTCTTTTTTGGCGATCTGATACCCTTACCAACATTTCTTTCACGTTTCTGAAGTTTTTGTCCGTTTTTGAGGCGCCCAAAGCGAGTTTTTCGTTACGTTCATCTTATAAGAGTTCGTGAATTTGGTTTGGTTTGTTTTTCCGGCTAAATTCATAATGAATTTCTATAGTTTACTACCGCTAAATACACTCATACCCTAAGTAGGTTCACCGTTTGCAAGTGAAACGCATGCCACAATACTCATGAATTTTCAGTCAGATATTTTAACGTCAATGAGAAGTTTAAAACTATTCTTGAATGCACTGTTTTATAGTATTTAATATTCTATTTAAAGTGTTTTTGGGCACTTAATTTAAGTTAGAAAAGTAATTCACTGTAGTTTTCCCTCAAAATTTACACAATCAACCTATTTTTTGAATAAACTTCATATTCTACTTTCATTATTATTTAATACATTTACTAAGTATCCATCATTATTCACAAATAATATGTTTTACTAACTCGTGTATGTTATATATATATTTTTTTTTGTTATTTTAATCGTTACTCACCATCTTCTTCATATTCATAAGAATTCTTGTAATATTACACGTGCATAAAATTTTTTTTATTTAAATTGGCTTTTAAATTAATCGGCTTTTTTGTAATAATTGTTGCAAATACGCTGTTTTATTTTCAATTTAATTTTTTAAGTGTTAAGTAACACAGTGCGATAAAAGTGAACGAAGTTGAAATACCTGGGATATGATACTACTTTTCTGACAGGCGCTGTCGAGTGGAATCTTGATCTGTTTTTGGAACAGATTCATGCACTTATAAGCCAATAACTTAGCTGAATGTTACCCGATATTACTCTGCCGAGAAGAAAAAGAATCTGTCATTGAAATTTTCGAAACACCTCTATCAGAAAAGTAGTATCACTTGCCAGGTATTTTTTTTGTCGCACCGTTTAATTTATTTATATATTTATTTTTACTTATGAAAATTTTTTTCTTATATGTATGTATGTTTTTTAATGAAAAATTTTAAAATTTTTTCCACGGGTTTTTATCAGTGAAACGCACAAATATTCATTCATCAACATTTGTGTAAAATTGTATACATAAATGTTCACTTCAAAATATATCATGAATTTAAAAAAAAGTGTCGCAAGCAAAATCAATATGCTCTTTTTTGTTCTTCTACGAAGCTCTTGGCTCTTAGTTCTAGTGAAAAAAAGATCATATTCTACTGGCAATAAAATGAACTCAAGAGAAATGCAATATACGAAATTAATGTAATTTGAAATATTGTTTTCCACATACTATAATACATAGATACATACCTATGGTCCATTCATACAATGCCCAGTAATGTGTCCCTAAGAAGTATTAGTCATTTACTTTGCTAGAGTAAACCAGAACATTCTGATATTCTAAAAGTGGCGATATAAGACCACGCAAATTTCGTATTCTATAATACCCATATATCTATCATATTTGATATCATATACCATATCAGTTCGAAGAGATATTTGCCAAGCTGGTTCTGAAATGAGTACAGTTGATTTGACATTTCCACTTAATTACGTTGAAATTAAGAGCAAAAATATATACCCACCCATATCCTGCGTTTCAATTACGTCCTCGCATTCACCTAGAGACAAACGTCATAGTAAATCATTGTGCCAAACACTGACAACAGTAAAGCATCTATGACTGACGATGAGTTTTCTATGGTGTCGTACAAGACTTTTTAAAGTAATTGTCCAATTTGTCATAGATGACAGAAGTTGATTTTGTCATGCAGGCATCAGTTTATTACTAAGTCATAACATACAATATAATCAAAAATCGTTCAGCATGTAGTGGAATCATAACAGAAACCGTTGCTAATTTTCAGCATGAAGTCGACTCATAACAGACAAAGTCGCTAAATTTGTGCTTTCTTTAGTATAGAGACGTCGTCATACAGGATATATCAATAAAAAAATTTATTTCATTTATTGACTTATTTTATGACAATTTCGTACGAATTTCGACATGCTGGTATTGTGGCGATGATTCATCGATGGAAATATCATAGTTATGTTAGTAGTTATGTTTAGATCAAAAATTGGAATTGATAGATAAAGGAGAAAACAATAATGTCCTCGAAATGAACATATGAAATAGAAACTGAAAACTACGAAAATTTTAATAAATTTGAAAACATCATTGTCTTTTTCTTTTTCTTTCGATTTAGTTTTTTTTTCATACCAACTTTCGATCGAAACGTAACTGAATGTGGGGACGTAATAGAAACTCAAAACAGGGGTGAATAAGCTTTTTAGTAAAGAAACTCATGCAAAATTTATATTTTTTTATATATGACGTTTTTTATTCACTTTGATGTAATCGATGCAAGATTAAACACCTGAACACCTCTAGCAGCTAAGTTAATGGCATAGACTTCTGCCTGCAGGACGTTACAGTCGTCAAGCAATCTGAGAGATACAAAGAAGTCAAGTTCATCATAGTAACAACTCAAGTCCGTTTCAGTCTTTGAGCCGAGTCTTTTGAAAACGCACCTTTCTGAAGGTCAGAGTTCGCAGCCCAATTGTCTGTGATAGATATTGTAATCCTAAGATTGGTTTGCCTATTTTCCGTAAGATAGTAGAGTAATGGTACAGAAATCCCTAAGTCTGCCTGACTTATTGAGTACCAGAACAAGCTTATCTGCGACGCACTTGATATAGATTTTTAAGAGACCAATATAATGCATAGTCTTCAAATTGCTCGCAGGATTAGAATTCATTAAGATAATAAAAGCAAGACCGGCTAAACCCCGTCCGTATAGGATAGATATAGATATGGACTTTTAACTTTTGCTTTATTTTGAAAAATCGAATATATAAGACAGCTTAATTTCGTATTATACATGGCAGGCAATCGCTTAACACATTCGCTGCCAACCAATGGGCAATGTGGAACAACTTACTAATCACGAGTATACTCTAGTACCACATATTATAATGTGCACTTGCAAAGTTTTTATCGCCTCACATGTACGAGTAATAAGTGTATAAAAAACAATAAGTGTAAAAAAAAGAAAATCTTACAAATAAATTGTTTTTACAAAATTTCTTATTTATTTAAGAGAATATGAAATTAAACAAAAATAAACTTCATCATCAGCACAATCAGCAGTATTTTAGTATACAACTGGTATTTTTTTAGTGACTTTATACTTTCGTCTGTCTGTGCGATTAATGATTTGGTTTTTTGCTAAAAAGTACGCAAGTAAGAAAAAGGATGTAGGGACCTGTTTCTTTCCCATTGTCAACTACGAGTAGACTCGTGTATGACTTTTTTACATGTAAAATTATATTTATGACAAAATATGTGTATTTATCTCGAAATAATTAAAGATAATTAAAACAGTATTGGAAATTTAAGCTTGGCAGCGAATACGTTAAACTGTTACAAAATTTAATTGAGAAAGTCTCTTAACTTATCTAAATAAGACTTTTTTGTAGCAAAATTTTTATACAAAACTTTAAAACAATTAAAAAATCTTTAAGAATAGAATTGTTTTTTATGAGACTTTTAGGTATAGAAATTTTATAGATTTCATAAATAAACTGCATAATTATATTATATTGATCATATAACTAGAGACACATTTTATTGCATTTATCACTTCATAGACTTCTGTTTTAAAAACTCATTGTAGCCACATGTCAATAACTTTAATTTTTACGATTTTTATAAAATATTTAACAAAACATATTAAAAAAATAAATTTCTTTTATTTTTTAAATTTGTTTTCTCTTTTTCCAAAACTCTTATTAAAAAAACACATCTTTTCTTAAATAAAACATTTGACATAAAATTTGCCACAAAATTATGAATAAACATTGCCATACAAATTTATTTACTTATTTGCACCTTTAAAACCTGAAATATTGAATTATAATAAAAAAAATCTAAAACTAAAGTTGCTCTGGATGGGACACGATCATCAGCAACAACACCATTTACAACTGCCACAACAGAATCGTCTGCATCCAAATGCACATCCGCGACGCTCTGTTTGCGAAACTCTCAGTGCACCATCAACAGCAATAGTAGTCGAACCAAATGCAACATCACGCCGTCATTCAACGTTATCGTATTTGGGTGTAAATGTCTTAAAGAAATACTATTTTCTTTGTTTTTTTTTTCTTTTTTTTAATTTAATTTTTATTTAAGTTTTTAAGAGTTTTAGAAAAAACTATTTTATACATAGATGTTTTACCCCCAACCCACCCTCTGTCATAGTTTAATGTTATTAAAAAAGCATGTTTTAAAAAGTTCATTTTTTAACATTTAAAATTCAACATAATAACCAAAGGGAACATTTTTTTATAATTGTTGGCCGATAAACATATAATTAATGTTAAACTTACTCGTACAAATAAAAGTTTGATGTGCTAAAGCTGAATATGTTTCCTCATTATGAATATGATTTTATTATGATAAAATTTTACGCACCCTTTTCGCAGTATATAATGGGCAGTAAATAAAGACTATATTCTTTTTTTAGAGCTCAATTATAACTCCCACTTTTGCTTTCATTATATATTAAGAAAATGTTAGAAGGTGCTTATTGAATATTTTTTTTTTTAATTTGTACAATAATATTAGGTTTTTGTTTTTATCAATTTCAGGGAATATGACATCCAACACTACAATATATTTTATGGATGATTAGTTTCGTAAAAGAGAGTTGTATACAATTTTATGCAAATTAATATACGCATTCTTTAAGTTGCATTTTATTATTTTTTTCTATTTCATTAATTTTTTAGGTAATTTTTTTTGCTTAAATCATTACCAAGGAAACCAGAAATATGCAATTGCATGTTTTTTTCTGGTGCAACCATTCAAGTCGGATGCAAGATATTTATCCGCTTCAAAATTTTTTTTTTTGAATATTGCCATCGATTTGTTAGTGCATATTTTGCTTATAACAGCATTTTTGCGTATTTCAGTTTTAAGAGAATTTTTTGACATTTCTTCTTATTTATAGAGTATTTTAAACCTTTTTAGCGCATATTTGGATTTTTTTGTGCGCTAAAATATTTTTAGAGCAAAAACATAATATTTGCCTTAAATTCTGACCAAGTAGTGGTTTTTTTTAATTACACTGGTCTACAAAAAATAAAAATGTTCTCGCCCTTAAATAAAACTATATGGAATATAATGATTTTGCTGCGTGGCAAATTTTTCGCCCGAAATATGGTAGTTATGTCAATATATTTCATCATAATTCGAAAACGACTTGACCGATTTTAATGCAATTACCACCACATATTTAGAAACAAAATTTCCTATAAATCAATTGAATAAAATATTTTGTATTTTCAACAGTTTCGGAGTTATTCGTAACTTAGTTGCGAAAAAAACATTTTGAGCAATTTTTTTTTTCAAGAACAAAAATTATATATGAAAAGCATTTAAATTAAAGTTTAAAACGTTGAAAATAAAATAAGCTATAAATCAAATCGGTTGGCTAGTGTTGATTTTATTCGAAATTGAATGCAGTTAGGTAACTTTAAACAAAATTAGCAAACAATTTTTTTCTTGCAAAATTAATGGAATCTTTTTTTATGTCCAAAAAGTTTTAAAAAGATTCCTAAAATATAAAGTTTACATTTTAAGCTTTCAAATTAAAGTCAGATATGTTGAAAGTAAAAAACCATAAGGCAGGTGCCTAACTTTCACAAAAATGTGTGATACATTATTAGACAACACACAAAAATAATGAAATAATAATGAAACACACAAAAATATTAGTTTCGTGTACCCCTTTATGTTTAATGACACCGCAGTCGTTTCGGTATACTATTGACCAACTTGCATAATGGTTCTCAAGATATCCTTGTTTATATAACCGATCCTTGTTGACAAGCATATGGCTTTAGTTTTACTATTTAAAGATATTTTAATGACCCGAACTGATAATATTTTATCAATAGAGCTCAAATTGGTTCATCCTAACAAACTTTACTATATTTGGGTTTAATTATTTTTAAAAAATTATCTTAAAATGCGTAATGTGTATTCAAGATTTGTGTCCTGTTAGAACATAATTGATCCCAATTTTATTATTTTGGCAGACTTCTTAAAATTTTTCTTTAGCATTTTATTATACACATTAGCTGCAATATTGCCACCGATTTTTACAAAGTTCCTGTGTCTTCTTTTGAAATGGCAGACCTAAACTATAATGACCTCTTAACTATGACTTACAGTATACTGAACGATATTAAGCCTGCAGTGGTCATAACTTAGAAACTCATTCGAAAAAGCAAAATGCATTTCAGTTATTGGTTTGTTAACATACTTTTAATTAAAAATTAGTTATTATTAATCACTGACCTTATTATTTTGACGCATCAACCTTATCAATGCACTTATATAAATAAATTTAAATAAACATAATCTAAGAGCAAAATCGGCTTATTATTCACTTATTTGAACGTAGAATTTTTTTGAATAAGGTTACCATACATAACATTTTTTAGTTTGGATGAATTGAGCAAATATTAAAGTGGCCTTATCATTTGGAATCACACCTCACGTTTATTGTATTTTTTAGATTTTTTGTATAAAAACTTATGCGTGTAAGTAGGACCAATTTACGCGTGCTCTTCAATATACAGATGTGACCGTTAAAATAAAATACTATTAAAATGATTAAAAATTAAAATGATTAAAAATCGACAAATATCGATTTGATGTGAACAAAAAGTCATTCTTGAAAAATATTTATTGCTGAAAACATAAAATTAAAAAAAAAAAACAAATAACAATTAAAAATTAATTTTTGAGTTAAAATATAAAAATATGAAATTCATTTGGCCATTGAAATATGGTTATTATTTAAAATAAAATATTCTTCAAATAAAAGTGTTGTTTAGGCATTTACATAAGAGGTCATGTTAGACATAGAAGAAATGAATTTTCGACATATTTTCATATATTTCATATCGTCCGCACTTTTTGCCACACCCAAGTTTTGCTTTGAATATTCTCTTTTCTAAATCTGATCCTCAAACTTTCTGTTGATGAACCTTTTGGCTTTAATTAAAATCTCTTCATTATTTTGAAAACCTAACATACTACCTTTAACTTATACAAATAATAGTAATTATCTTTGTTGGCACCCAATCTAAAACACAAAAATTTTAAAAATTAACGGTAATTTCTTAAAAAGATTTGACGAAATTTAAAACGATAAACGTTTGTAGCAATCTTTTACCAAAGCAGAAAATTTGAAGAAAATCCGTCAAAAATTTCGTATTGCTATTATGCGAAAAATTAATAATAAAAGTACATTGTGGTATTGACTTTGTGTACGATCTCATTTAAGCAAAAATTCTTGTGTCAAAACTCTAGTGTGTGATATAATGACTAAAAATATAAATCTTTGTGACCTGCCTTGGAAAGCATGTATTTATCATAAAATGCCTAAAAAAAACTCCATAAGTCTGAACTTTAACATTTTGTGAGTCTAAATAAGTAAATACATATTATTCATAAATCACATAAAGGTACAAAGAATTTTTTAGGCGTTTTACATACTAAAAGTGTTAGACACTTTGTGACAATTCATTAATAAATAATTTCCAAAATTTAAACTTGGGTGCGATAAGAACTGTAATTGTTAAATTTTATTTTCGGCAAAAAAAATATTATATTTATTCATTTTTAAAGGGTGTAAAAATATTGGCGATTAATAGTTACTTTTTGAGAAAACTCTTGTTGTTCATATACACACATATATATTTTTTGTTCAAATAGTTTCAATTTATGAGCATATGCACTGATATGCAGACTTAGCACAGAAAAACCTTTAATCTCTTTGGAAGTTATTTAAACCAAAATTGTTATAAATGTAAATGTCTAGACCTTAACTCTCATCACAAAAACATCACTCTTTTTATGATCATAGCTTTAATGACAAATTACGTATATTCCAATAAGGACTTCCGAAATTTGACAGTTAATAGCGTCCACATTGTTATTTACCTAGTTTTTTTTAACAAATCGCAATGAAAGTATATATCGACCCATTTGCGCGAAATTATCGTATATTACATTTTTACGAAATTGTCATAAATTAACCACATAGTAAAATATTATATTGATATTTCCTATACTTAAGTCGTCTCACTACCGAATTAATTTTGTCTTTTCACCTTGATCGAAAAGTTCCCGGAATTTATTCAGAAAATAAAAAAATATAAGTTTGTTCATCTAAATCTATTCATCTTAATCTATATTGTTCCCTTCAAAGTAATCTCACTCAACTGCAACACACTTATGCTACCGCTTGATCCAATCCTCGAAGCATTTTTTATATTCGGTTTTCGGTATTTCCATCAGTGCTGAAATGCATTCCCCGTAATACCCCTGGATTAAATAGAAAGAAGTCAAAGGTGAATTCGGTGGTTGCTGGATGGTATTTGTTGCATTTTTAGCCAAAAAATTTCGAACAATGATGGCACTGTGCGACGGTGCGTTACATGGTGCAAAATCCATGAGTTTTCTGCCCACAATGCTGGTCTCTTTCGGTGAATTGCTTCACGCAAACGTCTCATAACGCATTTTGGCAAAAACTCATGATGCACTACACCGTTGTAATCCATGAAAATCCGGACCATTGCCTTCTTTTTTGACTGAAAACGGCATAGATTTTTTGGTCTAGGCTCATCTGATGAACGCAATTATCTTGCCTGATGTCTGAATTGCGTGTCGTACTTATAAACCCACGTCTCGTCTTCAGTATTGATCTTTTTGATGAATGTAGGATCGGTTAAACCTCGCAAATCATGTCTTTTGCGACCTCAATGTATGTATTTTATGTATTAATTTAAGGTGTTTTGGTACCAACTTTGCTGCACGACGGAAACCCAAATCATCAACCAAAATGTCTTGAACGGATTCTCCGCTATCTCTCTGATGGTTAACTTGCGGTTATTGACCAATATTTCTTTTACTTTATCAATGCTTTCGTCGGTTTTGGATATCGATGATCTGCCATTGCGTTCATCATCTTTGAACCGCTCGTGCCACTGGTAAACTACCGTTTTCCTTCGAGAATCGTTGCTGAAACACTTTTCCAACATTTCCAATGTTGGTTGTTGCAAATTTAAATCCATTTCTAAAGTTGTAAAAAATCGCCAACACACATAGAGATAGATGTGCTCTTGGCTACGTGGCTTTTGTAAATGTCAAGCTATGGCGCTAAGACTTAGCGGGAACATCAGCAACAGATATATCAACTTAACAAAAAAAAAAAAAAAAAAAAAAAAAAAACTCAAACCGGAACAATGGGAACGCTACACGGGGGTTATTCCAGAAACTTTTTGATCAAGGTGGTATGGGATATTGTTGATATTCTTGCGAACGGAATTAGCGTTTGTGCCATACAAATAATTGGTTCAAATAAAATATCGCACGAATTAAAGCGTATAGCTTTGTTTTGAGTATTTTGAATGACCAAGCCTAAAGCAAGAAGAAATCAAACTTTTTATGTGTTAGCTTTAATATGCAGAAAGTTTTGAATACCACGCTTAGAAATACTATTACACTGTTTTACTATCACTCTCAAAAGTGTTTTACTATCACTTTTGTGTGGTCTGAACAGCAACAAGGCTATAGTAACCATATTAATCGATTTAAAGTTGTTTATTTACTTCCATGCTATTTATTCTATGACGACAGTAGATTCCGTGCATAGCACGATTGATTTTTTCTGTTTTTTGTTTGTAATAGAACTCCTAGTGAATGATCCACAAATATTTGTAGTGCACAAACTAATGTACACAAACTATGTACATATATATTACAATGTCATCGAAATAAAACACAGCGCCTTTCAAAATTGAAAGTCATTTGCAAAATCGTTATTACCTAACAAAATTTCAAATTTCAAAAAAGTTCAGGCTCAGGTTGAACTGTTATATCGAAAAAATTAAAAGTAACCTGTACATACAATAAAAAAAAAAAAACGAAATACTTCTGAATACACAAGCTTTTTCATAAAAAAAAACTTTTGAGTCTATTTACATACCAGCCCAAGTAAAAAAATTAGAAAAACGCTTTCCTGTAATACTATATTTCGTTTTTGTAACATACGATAGTTTTCAACGAAAGGGTCGATATGATAAAATTGCAAATGATTTAATTACTTTATCAAAATTTGTATTCGGTTCGCGCAACGTTCCACGTGCTTCGCCCATTTTGCGGTCGCTACAATCGTTCTAGGAACAAGACTATTCACAGTCTGGTGGATAGATTTCAGTCCACTGGTTCAGTAAAAAAGAAACACAAGATCTGCCTAAGCAGTCCATTTCGTCTTACTCTCAAGAATTCTGCCTTTAATACACCACAACTTGGCAAATTTAGCTTTTTAAATTGGGTCTGAATCCATCATTGTCAATATCGAGCATTATAAACCGATGATTGCAAACTTGGTTTGGCTTTGGACGGATTATGCACTATTTAAGGTCATGGTAATCTCACGTGGCGTGCCAATCGGGAATATTATCCTTATTAAATTAAATTCAGTTTGTGGAATAACCCAGAAATATTGTAATTAAAAACTGTCTCTTACAACGATCACTCCGTTACAAGTGTGCTTTCAAAAAGGTGCTTATATTGCTTCGTATACATACACGCTTCATATAGGCAGCCGGTCTTAGTTGAATTAAAAGAAATTTTATCAAAATAAGGTGTAGAAAAGTTAAACATTTTTATTATGCGATATTTTGTACAAATACGGTGTGATCTCGATTCTTAATTGCCTTTCGATGTCAAACAATTGTTTACATTGAAAGTAAACGTTCAGTAAAGATTAAAAGCTAAATCATGGAGATTAAATTTAACATTTGGATTTTGAATATTTGTAGAAAATTTCTTTTGTTCATTATTGTATCCGGCTTTCTCGCAATAAACTATTTATGTCGAAACATACACTATAAGAGAGAGTAAGCCTAGGTCTAGAGTTTTCGCTATTATTAGAAATCATGCAATAAATTGGTACCTAAGTAAGGCTGCTTGGCAGTCGGCTTGAATCAGTGTTGTAAAAATGTTATATTTTTATTTTGAATATCAATGAAACAAATCTTTATAATTCATTTTCAACCTTGTTAACGTTTATTATTGAGTCGAAGAGAAAAAATCTTGACATTTCTATGCTTTTGTTTATAATTTTTATGTATTATTTTATGTGGCTTTTATCCTGACCCTGTTGAAAAAAAAAATAAATAAATAAAAAAAATGTACTCGTATCAAGCTTGTCTATTCTGCTTTAAAATAATGATAAATGATAATTTTCTTTTATTATTCATAACAAATAATTAGTGCATGGCTTTCTTTTCTTCCTTTTCTTATATTTGTGCTGATAATTATTAACTTTTTTTTGGTTGAGGTTGGTCTATGTCTTGGCATTGTTTGGCATGTTGACTTGAGTTCCTTGTTTTAGATTAAAAAAAAAAGTTAAAAAGCTGCTTAAAATATTTTTGTAATTAATCAACTTTAATTTTTTGTATATCTCTATCATTCTATTTAGAATCTATCAGGTGAGGATAAGAAAATTAAAATCATGCCTGCTTTGGAAATTGGTGGCAGCAAGAAGAGCAACGAATTGAAAATTGATATGAAAGATGATATGTATTCATCGTCCCAAGAGGATCTAAAGAAATTACAAAATGATACCATTTTGAAAAGAATACCACAAGGAGCTGAGGCTACAACTGTTTTGGTAAGTCGGCAATAAAATTAGTTCTTTCTTTTTTACTAAAATACTTCTTTACATTTTTATGTTTAGGTGGGTGCTGTTGATTTCTTGGAACAGCCGACCATAGCATTTGTTCGCTTAGCTGAGGGTGTACCTATGCCTAGTCTTACTGAAGTACCCATACCAGTGCGTTTCATGTTTATCCTCTTGGGTCCTCATACCTTGGATTTGGATTATCATGAAGTGGGTCGTTCGATTGCCACCCTTATGGCTAATGAATCGTTTCATTCCATAGCATATAAGGCAGATGATCGTAAGGACTTACTTTCGGCCATTAATGAATTTTTAGATGATTCCATAGTTTTGCCACCGGGTAATTGGGATCGCCATGATTTGTTGCCTTTCGAAGAGTTAAAGGCCAAAAAAGACTGGATTCGTTTGCGTAAGAACAAAGCCTTACAGGTCAAAAAGGAAATGAAAGATAAGGCCAACTTGCACAAGGAAGTCTTAAAAACTGCCATAGACAAGAAACAAGAGGAGGCCGATGATGACGATGGTGATAAGAAAAAACCAAGTCCTTTAGAGAAGACTCATCGTCTTTGGGGTGGTTTACGCAATGATCTCAAACGTCGTTTGCCCATGTATAAAAGTGATATTTTGGATGGCTTAAATACTGAAACTTTGGCGGCCACAATTTTTATGTATTTTGCTTGTCTTTCTACTGCCATTACATTTGGTGGTTTGGCTTCGGATAAGACCCATAATCTTATTGGCATATCGGAAACTTTGCTGAGCTGCTCTATTGTCGGACTTGTATTCCATAGTTTGGCTGGTCAGCCACTGGTAATTATTGGCACAACGGGTCCTTTGCTTCTATTCGACGAGGCTTTAAATAATTTTTGCAAAGAGAACAGCATTAACTTTTTAACAATCCGTGCCTATATTGGCATTTGGCTGGCTGTTATTTCAATATTAGTTTCAGCCTTTGAAGGCAGCGTCTATGTACGGTTGCTTACCCGTTTTACACAGGAGATATTCTCCGCACTTATTACCTTAATTTATATCGTAGAAACTCTTATGAAATTAGTATCTGTATATAAGAAACATCCTCTATTAGCTGATTACAATCTACCACCTCCAAGTTTAGGCCTTAATATTACGCTAGATTATGAAAATGTTACCACTACAGAAGTCAATATCAGTGTCAATGGTACATCATCGTCATCACCGAATGCTACTCCTGTAAATATAGAATATAATTCAAATGAAAAACGCAATATGCCAAATACCGCTTTATTCTGTACCATACTAACGCTGGGTACATTTACGGTGGCTTATTACTTGAAATTATTCCGTAATTCTCACTTTTTGGGACGTAATGCGAGAAGAGCTTTAGGTGATTTTGGTGTACCCATTGCCATTACAATATTTGTAATGGTTGACTACTTTATACCTGCTGTCTACACGGAAAAGTTAAGTGTGCCGGAGGGTTTATCACCAAGTGATCCTACGACACGTGGTTGGTTAGTTAGCTTGGGTCCAATAGACACTTGGGTACCATTTATGGCAGGCATCCCAGCAATTTTGGTGTACATATTGATATTTATGGAGTCACATATATCGGAATTGATTGTGGATAAACCAGAACGTGGTCTTAAAAAGGGATCTGGTTTACATTTTGACATTGTCTTATTGTGTTGTCTTAACACATTCTGTGGTTTCTTTGGCATGCCATGGCATTGTGCAGCCACGGTAAGATCGGTGGCTCATGTGTCGGCATTAACGATTATGTCAAGGTAAGTGTTACTTTCTTATTTTGGTTTTCTATTCATCTTTTTTCAATTATTTTCTTTAATATAAATTATTATTTTTTCTTGCCCTGTTTGCTTCACTATTACAGAACCCATGCACCTGGTGAATCGCCACGTATAATTGATGTTAAGGAACAACGAATTTCTGGTTTCTGTGTAGCATTAATGATTGGTCTTTCGGTAACAATGGCACCATTATTGCGTCTCATACCAATGGCTGTGTTATTTGGTGTATTCCTGTATATGGGTATTGCATCAATGAGTGGTGTACAATTTTTCGAAAGGTAAGTCAACTGAATGCTGTTACATAACTTTAATATTCTTATTAAACAAAGTACTGTTAAAACTGTTAAGATACATTTAAACAATATTTTTATTCTTTTCTTTTTCATTTCTACAGAATACGTTTATTCTTTATGCCAGTAAAACATTATCCACCCACACCGTATGTGAAGAGAGTCCCTACATGGAAGATGCATTTGTTTACGTTCATACAGGTTTTATGTTTGGCATTACTTTGGGCTGTGAAGTCATCGAAAATCTCCTTGGCTTTTCCATTCTTTTTAATAATGATGGTACCTATTCGACAACGTTTGGCAGCTTTATATAAACCACAAGAAATGCATGCGGTATGTATATTTTATAAAATTTATTGTAGTAATACCAATGGATTTGGATGTTCATTGAAATGGGAAATTAAGTTATGTTCTAAAAAAAAAACCATAACTTTACCGCTAAGATTCGAAAACAAGAAATTCGGAATGGCTATTAAGTAGGATAATTTGACCAAAAATGTTGCAAAAGTTCTTGCTAGTTTACGTCTTTTGCATTAAATGTTTTAAGATCGTTCTTAATTGTTAAATTTTAGACTTTGCTTATTAATTATTGAAAGGAAAACAAGGGACTGCCCCGTTATGGATCACAGATAATCCAAAAAAGTGTAAAAGCAATATCGTTTGTCTATTTTCAAAGGAGATGTCTCTTTGAGAAAGTGTTGGTTTATGTGCTAGTTCGCTGAGCGCAGAGTGCAGCAGAATGCAAACGAATCAATTTTGACAAAACCATAGCACTACCAGATATACCGTAATGTATACCAATGTGGTATCAGGTCCAGCCTGTAATCATGGGATATCTCAGAAGGTCATTAAGTCTATTCCTAGATAATTCATCACGGCTGGACATCATACAGTTGCATCGTATTCGTTTCTCTTAACAGTTGTGGTCGGTAGATAATATGGAAGACTATTTCCTATTTCCCCTTCTGCCTGTTACTGCAACATTAAGCCGTATGCTCACCTAGCATCCAATGTCCAGTTATTACTGCTAGCAACATCGATGTGTCCCACAATTTATGGGCCATAAGTTATATAGGGAGTTTCCCTTTCAAAGAGGGCCAGATTAAATTAGCCACCCTACAAGTGTCTAGATTACACTGTTAAACCACAGCGGAACAAAGACTGAAATCACGTTGAAGATATTTAAAGCAGATCCCGTTCTAGCTTACTCGTCTGACCGTTCATTACCATGGTGGTCCCTATTAGTAGGTAATTGGGAGAACGGACGGTTATTATTCGACCGATTTTAACTGATTTTTTTTGATTTTATCGAATACGGTTTTTTAAATGTTCATTTATCGAATACCGAATAAACCGGTTATTTTACCACGAATAACCGGTTAATTAAAATATGTATAATTTTTATAGTATAGTTTTTATGCTCATCGTTTAAGCATTTTTCTAAATTTAACAGTTAACGTCATATTCTTATATAATACAACCTTGAATGTCTCACAAAGAACGTGAAAACCATGGTAGATCGAAAAAGATTAGCACACTTTTTCTCGTTTTCTGTAAATAATTATTATGTTGTGATATATTAAAAATGATGAACAACTAGACTGATTGAGAGGGACCTACAAACGCCGAACGGTATATGTAACCGAATTTCAGCATCCACATACCGCTTTAAAAAGTTAACTTATTACCAATAATAGTGAACTTTTCTGAGTGCATGCATTTTTTAAACCAATGATATATTTCGAGATGGGTGAAACTGTTGACATCAGCATTATTAACATTGAAAATTGGACCGAGGATCGAAGTACAGAAGATAACGAAGATTTGAGGTGTCCACTAATGGTACCGTCTGATAAATTATTCTTCAACAGCCAAAAGTGACCATCAGCCACAGTTTTCGAGCTAAAAGCAAAAAAAAAGTATCGACTGCATTTTTTAAACCTCTTCACACAAATTATCCTGGTCGCGTATTTAAGCGACACTGTCACTATGATATTTCCGTCGATGAATCATCGGTACAATAGTAGAAATAAAGTAGAAATTTTTATGAAATTATCGTAAACGGAATATTTTATTGATAAAACTTCGAGCCAATGACGCAAACAAAGGTATTTATGTACGACAACTTCATTGTAATGTCACCATACTAAAGAAAGCTGAAATATAGCGACAATTTTGTTCGATATACGTCCCCATTAAAGAATAAATCACTAATGATTTCTGATGATATTGTCTGTTAGGACTGACTTATAAGCGGACGCCTGTAAGACATAATCAACTTCTGCCATCAATGAAAACTTGGACAATTATGTATCACACAAAAGAAAATTTATCGTCAGTCATCGATGATTTACCATTGTCAGATTTATTATGACGTTTGCTTCCGGGAATATTTATATACTTATTAGGTTTTAACGCTCAAAAATGACTAGAAGTGACTGTTAAACTAGCCAGTAGGAATTAAATCTAAGTTACCTTTAGTAATGATGAATTTTAAAGGCTTAATTAGACGTGCTTTAACATAACTCCATAGTTCCGTTGCAAATAACCAAATTTATGAGCAACAATGTGTTTGATCAATGGTGACATACGTTAACACCGTAACCGATTAATTGAAATTTGGTTTTTTCAACTATGATTACGGTTATGGCATTATATTAAGCCACGTCGAGCTGCCTTAATGAGTTAAGTGTTTGCGAAAACCCTAAATTTGTTTAAATTTGTACTTTTTAAATTTTGAAAACCGCTTAGAAAATTTAATAGTTCGGAAAAGTTAATTACCCTTAGCACACATGGGTTAACTTTTTCGAGATATTGCTACATTTATAACCAGTCGCTAGAAATGTTGTGAGGTGATTCTGCTGTTGAAAATTGTCAGATGGTGTGGTCTGAGATTCAACTGAGGGCTTCTTGGTTTGCACAAACTATTAAGTACGTGGTGCATGCATTTATGTTTCTGCAGATATACTCTGCAGTGTGAACATATTTGAAAACTTATGGAAAGGACAACCCTAGATATATTGAGTTTCCTTAAATACTAAGCTGAAAAGTAAATATGTCTATAAGATTTACGCTATTTTTCAGCAAGGAGAACTTGATTCTGTACTAGGTGCTGGCAAATAAATCTTACAAAATACGCTGTAAAAAATTAATCACTGGATGAAATATTAGGATGTTGTGTTGTCGAGGAAGAAATTACCGTTAAGGCTTTAAAAAAGTCAAACGTTGTTCTAACATACTTACTTGCTAGAAACTACAACATGGGACACAAATTTATCAACTTTATTTGCTAAAGAATCGGTTTTTAATTGTAATTTTTTGAATTATTCGAAAACTGGTTTTTCAAAAGTCGAATAATCGATCTCCATAATAGGTAATATCTAACAGAAGACCCAGCCTTGACTGCTTGTTATTATATTGTCTTACCAATAGAGAAGTTTTATTCAAAATTTGTTCATTTCGGTCATATAGTACTCTACCTCTAAGCTATATGTAGGGTGGTGTAGTGTTTAAAGTACTATGACGGAACATTTTCTTCATAATGTTTTCGAATTTTTAATAATTAAGGATTTTTATCCTCTCCAGACGATTCATCTCATGTGGTCTCTCTAGGTTATTAAGTCAGTGGTTTAACGTAAGTACCTGCCCTAGGACGTTACCTCACGGTGCCAAAGCACGAGTGAATACAATGCGTCCACCAACGCCCCCACCTATGATTAAAATCACCAGTGAGTACCAATTTAAAGCCATGTTATTTGGACATGACCTCACATCTTGGTAAGGTGCCGGAGACTATCTAAACTCCTACCGATCTATGGGTCACGGCACCCGGTTAAAAATGTAACTCCACACCGGGAGCTCTCCCCGCGATTTGGGTTTAAACCACAGCCACCACGTTGCTCCCACAAAGGGGGCCTCACCATAGTCGGGCAGGAACCGAAATTCCTGGGGCTCCCGACACCCGTGGCACCAGAATTAAGCCTCCGGTCAGGCCTCGTAGCATAAATGCTACTACCAGTGTAAGTCCCAAACAACTTCGGACTGGTGACCAAGATGGTAATTACAACAAACAAGAAACACTCAAACAACACAACAATAAATGGAGCCACGCTCACGGGAGAACTCAAAGTGACATCGTGCGCCACGGACACAATACACAAAAACAAGAACACAACCAGTCAAAGCAGACCAGTACAAACACACAACACCCAAAACTGCAGCCACAAATCAAGCCGCAAACAGCAGGCCGGGAAACAGCAAACAGCAGACAATCACAGCAAAGCAGCAAAACACATCAACCGTCAGCACCCCAGCGGGACGCCAAGCTAGAAAAAGGCTAGCCAGGAGACCGCTCAGATGGTGATGCAGGTTCAACCTCCGCTAATAGTGCCGTCCTTCTACGCCTAAACACCTCAAGGGCAAAAACGCCCAGCCTACCATAAGTACGATCGTCCAACAATACCCTACTGAAATCCCACACCCCCCCCCAGGATGAGTAATACCCATACTATCTATATCCCTAACGTCATCATAGTCCGGGCACGAAGTCAGTACATGCCTCCAGTCCTCAATTCCCCTCCCACACCGACAGTGCGCTGATTCAGTCTGGCCAATTCGATGCAAAAATGCATTGAAAGAGCCATGTCCCGTCAGTATGAACCCCGGACTCAAGCCAAAGCCAAAGTCAGCGTGTTCCCGTACGAACGTAACGTCCGAAATAAATCCATAAGTCACCCTTCCCTTGTCGCTGTTCGTCCATCTCGTCTGCCACCTATCTACGAGGCACCCCTGCAAAAGGGCCTTATACCTATCTCTCCCATTCTCGAGCTCCGAAACAGAAAGCAATCGTTCGTCCCAAGTGGCAGTCCCCTCTTGACCCTAAAAGCAATGCTACGACGCACCACTTCCAAGTCAAGCGGCGGTACACCAACAAGGACCTGCAAAGCATCGGTAGAGACCGTCCGACACACCGGAACACATGCCAAGAGTGCAATTCTCTGACACGTGAGAATCTTACTCTGTCCAACAACAGACATGACCGTCTTATACCACACCGACGCGCCATACGCCGCACAAGCGACGGAAAGCCCATCGTATATGATACGGACGGCACGCCTGCTGAGTCCCCAATCACTCCTCAATATGCGCCTAACCTTTCCAACAATAGCTGCCAGTTTATGCCTGACATGGGTGAGATGAGCCTGGAAGCTCATACGCTCCCCAACAACTATTCCGAGGTACCTGACCTGAGTCACATAGCGAATGCTGTTGTCACCAATTCTAATGAGTGGAGGTCGCCCGGTTGACAATATGCCCTTAAGCAACATCATCACCGTTTTATCCACTGCGACGTCCACACCAACCCCTACACCCCACTCACAAGCAATGCGAATGGCCTGGGCACCCCTACTCTCCAGCTCAGCACGAGACCGGCCTTCGATCAGGATGAGCAAGTCATCCGCATACGCACACAGTTTGAATGTCAGCCCGAGCTGCCTCAACAGAGTATCCATCATGAGATTCCAAATGAATGGACCACAGATGGACCCCTGCGTACAACCCCGAACAACCTCCATCCAAACCGTTTCAAAGGATCCAACAACACATGCTCTTCTATCCTCGAAATAGCTGCTCCAAATGCCCATCTCACGACAGCCAACTTCCGATAGCCTTCGTAAGACCTTGTCCCACGAAAGATAATCGAAAGCTCCCTTAAAATCAATGAAAAGCCCAAGCACATACTTCGCAGATGATTGTTCGATAGAACTCTTCACATGCATCCAAGCGTCTTCGACGCATTTGCCTTCCCTAAAACCAAACTGGTAACATGAAGGGCCCTCGCTGTAGCATTCCTTGAGTCTGTACACCATGATTCTTTCCAGCACTTTTCCAAATACTGGCAAGAGGCTGATGCCCCGATAAGAGCGAGGATTACTCCTCACTCTATCAGGCGACTTAAGAAGTACCACAACACGAGCACATTTCCATGCCTTCGGGAAGTAGCCCTCATTAATGCACCTACCGTACACCGCCTCCAGGTATTCAGGGATGGCCTTCCAGATGTTCTTACACATCTCTCCGGTCAACCCATCCAAACCTGGGGACTTCCTGCTTCTCACCCGACAAAAACAGTCATCTAATTCCGACCACTCCAAGTTTGGAGGGTCAGCAACCTCCACCGGTGGGGGGGATAGTTGCCTGGCTCCGCCCTTGGAAAGAAAACCCCCAACAATGCGTCCGTGCAGTCCCTCCATGAAGACAACACGGTGTCGCCAACATGGAGGCATCCTATGTCCACCTGACTCTTTCTACCCCTGCAGATACGGTAAACCCTACCCCAGGGGTCATCCCTATTGTCCTGTACAAATCTCCTCCACTCGTCCTCCTTAACTGTAACAATCATGTCCTTGTACGTCTTAAGGCTGCCAAGATACTCAGTCCTACGCTGAGCTAGATCTTCAGCATTGGTACGCCTACCCCTCTGGAAACGTCTCCGGAGGTGTCGAACGCGCCGCCGCATCGTCTCTAACTCAGGGATCCACCATTTGACCCTCTTGGGCTTCGCATAACTAGCTCGGCCCAACAGTGCATCATTCACCGCAGATGCCGTCCGGACAATCTTGTCAACCTGGTCGTCAATCGTTAGTAGCCTAAAGTCTTCAATTGGCACCGATGACAATGCCTCCCTAAAACAGTACCGATAATGGTCCCAATCAACGTCACGCGTTCGCCATCGTAAAACGCCACCAGTCTCCCTAGTCCGTTGTGGACAAGTAACCCTAATCTCTATGAGATTATGGTCACTTATCCCCCAATCGTCACAAACTCTCCAACTAAAGTCCAAAGCAGCAATTGCCGCCCCATTCGCAGCCGTCACGTCAATGTCACTGACGCCCATTGGCCAATCGAAAGAATATAGCTCACTCGGCTCATTCAACACGCTCAAATCTCGCGAGAGCAACCATTCACTAAGCACTCCTCCTCGTATAAGGTTCGGATGTCCAGACCCAAGTCTGGAGATCTTACTGAACCACATACGAGAGGACGCGTTCGCATCTAGGCCGAGGATAACAGGAATACTACTCGCCGCGAGTAGTACCGTATCCATATACCCTAGATAGGGTTCCAATGAAACGCCAGGCCTACAGTAGATGCTAGCCAGAAACATCTCCCCAAAACACCCTTTTACCCTAACACACACCCCAAGCTGGCTATCAACTAATTTCGTACAGCCCACGTCACTGTCCTTAACTATAATCGCGGCCTTTCCCACACCGTCAGTAAATGCGCGCAACCCCCCCGGAATCCCCCTAACATCACCATTCGTAAAGTACGGCTCCTGGATCAAGGCAAAGCTAGCGTCCAGCTGACACATAGCTTGCCCCAGCTCGCACATCACCGCCTTCGAGCGCTGACAATTCAGCTGCAAAAGGCGCAACTCCATTAATGTGTGGCGTTCGCCCTGGCAACCATAGCCGAGTACGTGGGACACGCAAACGACAACATACTGTGGTCCGCTGGCAGGCCCCTCATCTCGCAGTTACGGCACCTCACCGGGTTAACACAACGTGAGGCCAGATGCCCCATCGTCTCGCACGTCCTGCACACATCCTGCCCCATCCTGCACTCACGCTGCAGGTGGTCAAAGCCGAGGCAGCGGTAGCAGTGCAGGATCGCATCCTGTTGCCGCAACCTGAAGCTGAAGCACTTCACATAGACCCTACCGACATCAAGAAGCGCGTTAGCAACACGCTCGCTGCACTCCAATACAACGTTGACCTGTCCGGCAGGGTCAGACCTCCAGGGACTGGTAACCAGACGAACGCTCCTCTTGAACACCTAATAGCCCATACGCTCCTTCAGGTTCATCTCGAACAACTCAGACATAAATTCATCAGTAGTGATCGCCGCATGCACTCCGGCAACCACCACCCTTGGACCAAGCTTATCGCTGACAGTCACCTCCAGGCCGACCTCCTCAAACTTTTTGTTTGAGGCAATCCTCGACCTCTCCGCCACCGAAGGTTATTATTATATTATAGGTTATTATTATATTATATTTACTAGTCCACATTACAAAGAATAATGTATAACTTATGTATCCATATAATATGACAATTACTAGAGTTACCGCCATTACCAGTCTTTTACTCAGGGGATGCCCACTACTCATGCAGTGCATTGTGACGGTACTAAGAAAGTAGATTGAGAGAAGGAGGTAAGAGGGAATAATGTTTATCGACTTTCGATTTAAATCTGTTCATTTCGTAAGTGGCAGGGAAGACTTTCGCGGGAAGCTTGTTCTTCAAACGAAAGTGCTACTAAAGTACGAATTTTCCCTATAATGCGTTGTGTGATTCACTTAACAATGAACTATAAAGGGATTCGCTCTACGAAAAATACAAGTACTACGTAATAATATGTGATTATTAGGAATTAATCCGTTTATTTTGTCAGAATATATTCCTTTATAGTATCGATATATCAAATAACCACACGCCACATTGCGACGGTGCTCCAATGAATCGATAGAATTGGCTACCATACCCTCACTAGGAAGCACTTTCGCCCTCTTCTGTACGTGCTAGAGAAGCTCCAAAATAGACTTTTAAGCATTCGCCGAGACATGAAAGTTGTATTCGGTCGGATATAGGTCTTGTAAATATTATTACGTTTTAACCTTTTTAAAACGTTCGCTTAAATTGCGTTGAAATAAAATAAACACCGCTATTTGTTGTCGTTACAGTTTCTTTATTTATTTACTTCACTAGAATTTTTATACTGTTTGCCGTAATACAACACTTAATATTCGTTTATACGACACTTTCATTTCCGCTTTATCACAACTTTGTTTATTAACAGCCAAACGATAACTAATTCACGTGTAGGTAAAACAGCCCTTTATATACCTTATTGCCTACATTTTGGAAGGTTTAGAAATATCGACCATCTTCCATATCCGTTAACTCAAATGTAACGTAAACATGGTCGATGTAGCAGTGCTGCCAAATTGACATATACCAAATTCCCACAATGCAGTGTTGCATTTCCATTTTCGTAACAATATTAAGGATATCAGGTGGAGTGAAGTATTTCTTGCACAATTTTAAAAATTCGAGTCACTTGAATGTTTCTTAAGGCACTCGAAATATGTGATCGTTCCAATGAACGTCGCAGTGTATTATCTACCCAGAACATCTGATTCCTCAATATCTACTTACCCATGCGCACTCATGACACACCGCACCACACCATCACGTCTGTGTGTTAAAAAACAACATTGGGTCTTGCACGCATTAAAATCGACCCTATTCGCATGACTCCACTTGGAGATTTTCGCCAGGGCGCTTGTGAGAGCGTGTCGTTCATATTTCTCCTTCTAGCCCAAATCTTCAAGATGTTTGGCCTATGATCAAAAATATATGAATGACAAATGTTGCTGTCATTTGTTAAAAAGTAGATAGGATTGGAAACGAGAAGAAGATAATCGTTAAGAAATAATAGAAATAGAGTGAGGGAAAGAATAGAGCCTGGCCGTACTCCGGAATATATCCTGAACTCGTCGGATCTCTGAGAAAAGTCAAATAAATCCGTGGAAGTGACTACCGACACCAAAATAAATAAGTTTCGAAAAGAGAGCCCTATGCCAATCTCTATCTAACGTCTTGGAGATATCTAGAGCCACAACCTTATGTCTGATTGAAACCAGATTTATTTTTTGATTTAATCGAAATCTATATGGATGAAATAAACATATCCAACCCCGGTTTTATTATTATCACGACCATCTCTGCCATGTCATCGACATTTCCTGTTCAAATGCTCAAAGAAATCCTTGAGCTCAGCCCAACGTGCATTTTCGTAGACAAAAACGGAGCGTCTCGTAGCTGGAGTTGAGAACAAAAATGAGCCAAAAATTGTACAGTTGTAAGAATTTTCTAGAAGCGAAAGAAACTCAACTACATACTTTGCAGGGTGTGTAGTGAGGAAAAGGTCGAGTGCACACCATATATGTATGTGTAGAAGTTGGAACGATCAAATACTCTTACGAATGGTGCTGATTTTGATGATTTTTTTTTACATAAAAATAATGTGAGATTAACACACGATTTTGTTCACCAGTTGTGTTGCATTGAAAGTTACTGCGCTAAAAATATAAAATATCATGAATTTTTCGAACAACGTAACAGTAACATTTCATTCTCTTAAAAAATTCTGAAGTAAAAGTCGGACAAAAAAAAGATGTTTAAAAATAATTCGAAATTTTGAAAGTATTTTTGACATTTTTAAGGCTGTTATCTACACAGTAGAGCCTATAGTATTCAATTAGTCATTTTTACAGGCAATAATTTTTTAATATATTTTGTTTGTTTATCTTTTCAGTTGGATGGCAGTGAAGCCAAAGCTGATGAAGATGAACCCGATTTCTACGAAGAGGCAACCATTCCTGCATAAAGTTAATAAATTAATATAAAAATAAAAAACACTATTAAATAAGTTATTGCACAAATTCTAATAAATAATTATGGAGATAAAAAAGTTATGTTATTTGTTTCATTGTTAAACTATTATTAAATAGAGTCTACTTAATGTTTATAAAACAATTAAAAAAATAATATTTTTATATAATATGTAGGTACTTAAACTTTTTCTTTAGTTATACACAATTAGTAAAATAAAATAATTAAAATTTATTTAAATTAAATAAAAGAAAACACTGTACTTAAAAACACACTTTAAATAAAAAGTATTTCCTTAATATACGTGTCTGAAGAAAACTAATAGAGAGAACAAATACTAAAAATTTACATATATTTTGTGAGCTTTACCTAGAAGTATATAAAGTATTAATACAAATTGAAAGTAATTAGAAAGAAAATAAATTGTAAGAAATGGTTTTATAGACCATATTACCGTCTATAGGTAAATTACCAAACTGGACAAATATTTTTAATAAAAATGTAAGAAAGTACGTAAGTAACAAGTAATGTTTGTATACGTTTTATTTCTCAAAAGGAATATGTTGATAATTATTCTAAAAACGAAATAAAAAATTTAATTTATTTATAAGATAATAATAATGTAAAAAAGAAAAAAAATAAATAAATTGAAATAATAATAAGAACAATACGAAAAATACGAAAATATAAATAAAAAAGAAATCATTGTTGTGATTGAGTACTTATCAGGTTGGGAACAATACAAACTTACATTATTTACATAAAAATTTAAAACGTAACTCACAAAACTCATGTACTTGAAGAGCCAATAATGTAGAAGACTTGCAAAAGAGAGAAAATATAAAAATCAAATATTTATTTTTTGAATTTATATGCAAAATTGGAAGGGAAAATACCATAAAAATGCAAAACTTAGCAGAATCATATTTTAATACCAATAAACTTTGAAAAAGTGTAGTAAATATTATTCTTAGAGATAAACATTTTGGCATTAAACACATAGACTGCGGCAGGCTATCAACTGCAAGGTGTCCAAACGAGTATATGAATGTTTATGCGCATGTAGACGATTATTTTATCGATATTACAGCTACATGTCTCAAGATCCACCCTTACAACCGTCGCCAACTAATGCTAATATACGTGAACATATATTTTAAGCGATAGTTTGCAGATTAGTAATGCCCATCATATATGAAAAATAATAGCTTACGAATATTTTTTTTTTTATTAACAAAAAAGAACAGTTAATAATGATAATTTCCCGTCAGTCCTACAAAGAGCATAGAGCCTCAGTTAATTTTTTTTTTATCAACTTTCTATTCTGCGCCAAAGCCTTCACTTCTCTCCAACTCTTTCCGCTGCTGGTTACTTCTGCATAAATCTATATTCTGCAAGTGTGAGCAGGGTGGCTTCTTTTCATGTTCCCTGGCGAGTATTAGTCTATAGTAATCCTCGAGATACCTTTAGGTGGTCTTTTAAGGATATGTCCAACCCAGCGCCATTTACTCCTCCATATTTTATTCGAGAGAGCCTGTTGAACTCTCTTCTCTAGAATCATATGGAAGAATACCCGATGGATTTGCGAAGACAACGTGCATCTTTCCAGTATCGCAGCGTTCAAAGTTACGCAACTATAAAGAAAGATGAATTTTATATTCACATTAAGATTGCAATTTTTGTACCCAGATATAAGAAGGACGAGTTGCAAATGGGTCTAATCTCTGGAATCTCTTAACTGAATTTCTTGCAGGCCATTGTGGATTGAGAGCGCTATTGAAGATTATGGCGGCTTGTAGATTGTACTCACAGACATCAGACACGGTGAAACACATATTGTGTGGATGTGGAGTTCTTTAAAAGTACAAATGTTAATGTTTATGTGGATACAGGGTCTTATTGGGAGACGTATTGACCATTATGGTTTCAGAGCTGCTGGTGTTAATTAGAAAAGCAGCAGATCTGCTCAATAAACTATAGACCGGAAGATACAATGGTTGCAGGACACTGCCTGGTCGGAGTTATGATAATGATAATAACTCTGCATGATACATTTCGATGTAATAGTAAATAAAGTATAGTTTCAACTGACGATTTTATTGTTTAAAATTTAAAAAAAATTGAAAGTGGCATCACTGAAATACATTGCATTACCCGAACAAACTACTGTCCGTTCATCTATTTCTATTTTTCGTGTTTCAACAACAGTGCCAGCTGTTTTTATCTGTCGTTTTCAAAATAATGTTGTAGTTTACCAAAGGCGACAATTGTTGCCAACTGAATTCGTAGCCGTGAAGATGTGTAGCCAGCTGTGGTATATGTGTTTAATGCTTTACAAATTTTTACGCAGAAAAGAAAAAGTAAAAAGAAAATTAAAATCAAAAAATGAATATTTTAAGCTAGAATTTAGTAACTTGACTTGAGCTGAGCTAAACTATAATAATAATGTTAAAAAGAATCTAAAATTCCTTAGCTGCTATCCAAGTACCTTAATTTTTAAAAATTTTTATTAAGTTTTAAGTTATAAATAAATTATTTTTTTTTAGTTAAATTACATTTTTTTTTTTTTTGAATTGACATTTAAAAGTTCTTTTCCTATAAACTAACAATTGTAAACGTAGTTTTTCAAAGACCAATTGATCTTAAAAAGCACGTCTTTATAGTTTAAGATTTACCCAATTTTAATTTCATTCGATTATGTGCTAAAACGTAAACTAATTAATAAATTAAGTTTAAAACTAATAAGAAAAAAATAATTATAATTTTTCATTTAGTGATATTGAGTGTCAAACACTTTGTAACTTTCGTAATCAATAATTAATCATTAAAAATAAGCTAGAAATCTTAAAAAGGAAAGCTAAATCTACTAAAAAAAACATTAAAAAAATATTTATTATCGTAGTTTAATAACATTCAATGTAATTGTACACCCATTACTTTAAATGATTAAAATTGTTAATTAGTTATTACTATCAACTATATAAACTTCTAAATAAATTTTATTGAAAATTTCAATTAAATATTGTTTTTTATTTCAAATTGATCCAAAAAAGTAACGCTGTAAGCAAATTTCAAAAACATATTTTTTTTTTAATTTTAAAAACAAACTAAAGCTTAGGCCTGTCTAACTACACTATCAGACCCCGTTTTCTAGAATAATAAGTCTCTAGCACGAGTGCAGTTTGATTATCAATGTTGATTTAAGAAATCAAAACAGTATTCAAAATCGATTCTGATATCAATCCGTGTTCCATAAAACCGTCTTTTATGGTTTTTTTTAAAGGTTCGTAACTTAAAGTTCGCAACACTGCCTCGCTTGACAGTTGATTTTTGTTTCGGATTTTTGATTCGGCGGATAGGCTGAAATACAAATTGATATGATTTGTGGTTGAATGGGTAAGTAAATAAGCAGGGTATTCCACAAGCTTTTGTTAAAACACCACTACATCTACAGAAAATTACCGTTTGATGTGGCGGAGTCATTGGTTCATATATCTTCGAAAACGATGATGGTCAGAATGTTATTATGGTATAGGGACATATATAGAAATTTTTTCGTACCTCGGACGGAGCCACACGCCACACACGTACGCTACAACCAATTTACTCAAATAATCTTTTGAAAAACTTATTTCACATAATGATCCAAATAATTGGATTATTTTCCTTATAATGCCATTTGTCTACGTTGATAAACCAGAGACTACTGGAAATCAGCACCTGAAATCAAAATTCGATGAGTCATTGGCGAAATACGGCCGCATATGCTAAGAAAAGTGTGTAAAAGTTGGTGATCCAGATTGCGCTTTGTACGCGCATTGAGCGAAATCATATTTAAACATTAATATGAAATAAGACTTAAACTTGTGTAACTGGAAAAAAAAAACACAAGATATTTGTTTTGTTTCGAAAGTTAATAGAGCTCTCAACTGATGAAGGAAGAGGGGATTAACTATCAACCATGCTAAGACAGCATTTGTACCGTTCACTAGATGCTGGAGTCTGAGACTCACTGAGTTAACTATAATAGGCCCGATCATCTATAGATTCACAGATGAGGTGAAATAATTGGGGTTATTCTGGATAGGACTCTCAAACAATTCTTTTATGTTACCAACAAGGTGATCAGGTATTAAAGCCCAGAATGATTTATTGGTCTCTTATTATGTTAATAAGACCAATAGACGATGGCGTAATCAACTAGGACAGCGCAGAACAATGTGTGGACTCTACAGGCTAAGGTCAATCGCCTTACTTCTGTTTCAATCATGGGTGCGATGATATCAATAAATATTTTAATGATAGAGAAGGCCTGTTAAACTACCCTTAGAATACCAAGTGCCTCCAGCTTAAAGGCTGCTAACATTGTGAGGCATATTTGTGGGATAAATAATTATTCGTCGGCCACTGATGTTGGGCAGAAAAATTGGTGTCCTCATGGCCGAAAGAATTTATGGCCATTCTTGGAGACTGACTATGTATGACAGACTGACGCGTGGTATTGCGGAGTAGAAGTAGCACCTCCAATACAAAGTAAATATTGATTTTTCTATATCTTTGGAAAGGCAATAGTGGAAAATTCTGAATTTGGTCTAAATAACTTCGTAGTAAATATACATCATCAGTCAAAATATGGACGAAATTGAGGTGGGTGTGGCTCTCCCATACAAAGTAAATATTGTGTTTTGTATATCTAAAGAACAGTTAGAATGGCAGTTTCTTCACTTGGTCTAAATGACTTGGTAGTCAATACACATCATTAGTCTTAATGCATTCCTTTAAATCTTTTTTATGAGGAATATATTTTAAAGGTATACAGCACAAAGAGGATGAATTCCAAAACGTCAAAATACTTTGTAGCAATACGGTTTTACTACTGTATCGATACAAAGCAAACTACATTGTTTGTTGCATTGTAAAAAAAAACTTGTACAGTTTTAATTTAAAAACACTTTTTGCTGTAGTCAGCACCTTTCCCGACAACAATCCTTTTTCTTTTTTTTTGAGGTAAATTCATCCTCATTTTGTAAACAATTGCTGTTTCCATTCGAAAGTCTATTATTATTTCAATTTAATAAAAATTTAAAAACTGTAAACAAAAAGCGTCGACAAAATTTACACTACACAGCTTGCTTTTGTTTGCGCAGTTAACATTTTTACAATACATTGCATGATATTGTTTGGTTGCTTTGAAAATGACGTTTTGGAACTCAACCAGGCTTTAAAAAACGCGAGAAGAGCCACTCTAGTTATTTATAATTACTTGTACTTGAAATTGCAATCAAAATGAAAATAAATAATGCAAGTCTGAGAGCTGCTAGCTGTTTGGATTATTATATCCGACAAAAAAAAAAAAAAAAAAAAAAACAGATTATATGACACCATCAATATTAGATTCTGTGACACCAAAATCATTTTTTTGTTGATTTCAATTCTGATTCTGACAACAATCACATTCTGTAGAAAAGTCAGTTCAGTTGGTTACTTACAAATGTTTTTAGAATTTGTATTAAATTATTAATTTTTCTATGAAATCTGGCGTAACTACCTGAATGGAATTAACATCCGACTTGCGGTCGTGTAAGTTAAAGATGTTAATTTTCGTGTTGGCAATCGTGTGGAGATCGTCATATCAGATTTAGTCAGCCTTTAGAATCCCTGTACAGGCTCAATCTGTTTCGGATGTCAGCACTGGATCTGCAGAATTCCAGAAGGTTGCTACCGAGACAGAAAAAAAGGAAACTTCCTTTAAATTTTTATTCTCAATTTATATGCTTGATATGCATAGTAACAGGATCCAGCTTTCCTGCATGTCGCGATATGTATCAGCCAGAGGACAGATGTCGTCCTCTAGCCGAATATAACCGAAGTTACTTCTGTTGTCCGGGAGTTCATTCACAGGCCTTATGATCCTTTAGAGGACAGACCAAGGAAAGAAGCCGAGATACCAGACATAGGATAGTCTCAAAGATCCTCACCCGAGTTCATGAGTACTCCCGTGAGTCAACCGGTACCCCCGATAAAGTTGATCATATTGGACAATTACCAAGTGATTCCTGAGACGGTGTAGATAATAGAAGTGTTATGAACGCAGGTGCCTTAGTCTGAATTTCCGTAGAGTGGCAAAGAAAGTGTTATACCGGTTCCTCTTCGTTCTCATCCCGACAGTTCCTTCAGTAACCATGACAGGGTGCCCTAAAAAAACATAGTCTCTCCTCCATAGATAGAGAAGGTCAGAGCATTTTAAAAAATCGACAATATGTTATAATGGTCCACCTGTGTTACATAATGCCCAGTGCCCATTTGTCTATCAAGCACAACTAGGGGGCATGTATGTCCCCCGCGTAGAGAAAGTGGTCCCCCTAGTAGCGCAGTCATCAGCAATCTACATCTCTCGGATGGCCACATGACCTGTAACCTAATCAGTTCGTCGTGATACTATTTCAGTCAGGCCAGTGAGCGAATACAGCTAAGAAGACACTAATTGAAATGAACAACATTGTTTGCAGCTAGACTGCCCATGGAAATTCTAAAAGACTAAGAGGCCTCGAGATTTACTTTCTGGATACGCCTCGGGGTCCTGTCTATGGTTTGCGAGGATAATGCTTATTGAAATACACAGTCGAAGATAACTTTCAACAGAAATGGATAGGGAACACATTCTTGTATTTATAACAAGAGCTTTGTTAGGGATTGAAAATAATAAAAAATCAATTAAAGCAAAGTAAAATGGCGAGCACAACTCAACGGACTCAAAGTTTCAGAGAGTCGTATGTTTCTAATTTAAGTGATGACTTTTTGGTGATGGCGTCAGCTCAGCCTTTTTCGGAATGTGTCTGATCGCTAAGTCATTCAGTTTATCACATTACTGATTATATTTCTAGAACTTCCGTTTTTCTACAGAAAATGCGACTACTTCACACACGCGTTAATATTATATTAAATAAGGGACTAGAACTAAATCAAACGCAAGCCAAAAGTATGAAATAAAAGTTTTGTATTTGATATTATGTTCTAGGTGAGTACCATATAATATGGTCGTGCATTACGTTAGTGTAATCCCATAGGTATTCTATGTCACTTTATCTTCAAATGACATAGTCTATGTCTGCATTACATAGAATCATGTAATTATATAGCCCTACAATACTTTCGACAGTGGTGTAACTACTCCATATAAACTTTATTGGATTACTAGTTAAAGGTAGGATCACACGACTGTCGTAATGCACTAATCACCCTTATTCCATTTAGCGTCATCAATACGAAACGATGTCGTTTTGCGTCGGTTGTTGTAAATCGGTATGTCCATCATCAATATCAAATTTTATCGATAAGCGTCGATGAATTTTTCGTATGCCGTACGCAAGGTTAACGGCGGCATCGATTTAAATTGGCTCTGATTTTATCGTCGGTCTGGTTTGTGTCGAAGCAGTTTTAGTCTTTTTGAATTTTTTTTTGCAATAGTAAAGTTTAAAAGTTAAAAAAATGGAAAAAGAAAAAAAAATTACAAACAGTATACAGTTTAATAAATTAGTGGAGGAGATGGAAAAAAATCCACCGCTTGCCAAGGGTTTCGAAAAGGCAGCCTTCCCAGTGACTTCAAAGAGCAGTGGGAAAGAATTGCAACGATATTAAATGCTCTTGGTCCACCGAAAAGAGCAGTTGATGGTTGGCAAAAGGTAAGGTAAATAGTTATAAAAAGATTATTGAATAATAAAATTGATTTTAAAAGTTTGGCGGGACTTAAAATTCAAAGTGAAGAAAAAATTAGTGGCAAATAAGCAGAGTGTATGTTGACTGGGGTCGGAATTTATAAACGACTAATACTTAGCCCGCTGGAAGAAGCCGTGGCTAACCTGCTTCAATTTTAGAAGCAGCTGAATCCAAAAGGATCTGTTCAGGAAGTGGAATTTATTGATGTGGAAATAGAAGTTGTGGAAAGCAACGAATTGGTTCTTCAAAATGAAAGTGAAATACTGCCAGCTTCAATTCTATACAGAGCGCCGAAAATTGCACCCCTTTAAGAAGAAAGGAAATATCTACCTCGAAGAAACCAGGATCATCAAATGATCACTACGAACTGCTCCAAAAGCATAGTGATGAACAGGCGCATATTTTAAAAGAAATGAATAATTCAATGACGTAAATGAAAAGAACCCTAAAAGGCTTAAGTAGGTACCAAAAAGATTTAGTAGAAATAGAAAAGAAAAAATATTAGTTATTATTGGAGGAAAATGAAAGAAAAAAAGAACAGCATGAATCCGAAATGAAAATTAAAAAAATTAAATTATTAATCAATGAAAAAGAGTTGGAGAGACTGAACAAAAGCTAGACAAATTTCATAGTTTATATTAAATTGTAGGTCCTTTTTATTTTTTATATTTTTGTGAATATTTCGCTACCCTTCAAAAAATAAAAAAGCTATAAAAACTGAAAATAAAAAAACCAGCTGTCTAAATTGTTAGAGATGTGCTTTAAAAATCGATAAACCATCGACATCGTTACACTGCTCTTATGGCATACTAGTTTTGTTTTGAATTAATGACGACGTCGATAAAATTTGAGATTGATAATAAATTGATGTCGATGACGACAACGATAAATGGAATAAGGGCGATTTTTTTTATTTACTACTACACAATGTGTCTATAACCTAAAAATAACAGCAAAAATTAAATTCCATTTCATTGTAAGTTATAATAAAATAAAAAGAAAATTAACTTAAAAATTCGCTGTTCAAAACCTAAGCAACTTTTAATATTTCCTATGATATCCCACTCTGATTTTAGGCAGTTAATCAACTCCTATTTATTTTTAAAGCGTCGAGTTTCAATTCTCCGTTTTAAAATTTCAAAGAGCTTCTCTATGGGATTCAAGTCTGGCAATTGAGGTGGCCAATCCAAAACTTGAGCCCCATTAGCTGTTAACCAATCCTTGACCAACTTCGATGAATGTTTTGGGTCATTGTCATGTTGAAATACCCATCGAAGTGGCATTTCCCACCCAGCATAGTTAAGCATGTGAGTTACTAAAATGTCTCTGTAAACAAAACGGTCCATTTTTGTTTGAATTTCTACAGAGAGACCAACACCACTGGCCGAAAAACAAGTCTAAACCATCACATTGCCACCCCCATGCTTTATTGTGGCTTTTGAGTACCGAGGATATAGCCGCTTTCCTTTTGGTCTTCTCACGTGGCAAACTCCATCTGAATTTAGTAAATTAAATTTTGATTCATCACTAAACAAACCAGTTCTCCATTTGGATATAGTCCAATCCATATGTGCTCTAGCAAAATCCAACCTAAAATAACCAAAAGCTGAGAAAATCAGAGACTACGTTGCAAACAATTAAACAAACCTCTTTTTTAAATGCTTCTTAGTCAGCATAGGCTTCTTAGATGGCATGAAGCTCCTTAAGTTTTGTTCCAATAAACGTTTTCTTACTGTGGAAGAACTAATCTGAAGTTCAAGCTCATTCACTATGTCTTTCGACGAAATAAATGGATTTTTTTTAACTAGACGGAAAATTTTCTGGTCTGTTCTCGCAGAAGTTTTTCGAAGTCGCCCACCGCTATTGGCTTTCTCTACTTTCTCAGTAGCTTTATTCTTTTTTATAAGTCAGGAAACTATTGATTTATTAATATTCAATTAGTTTCCTATAGAAAAATGGGATTTACCGTTATTAAAAAGTTCAATAATCTTTAGCTTAAAAGCTGATCCATAACGTGTTCGCGTCATGGTTGCACTTCTAAATAATTGATACTACTTAAATGCATAAAATCAACCAAAATTATTTTTGTCAATAGCAATCATAACGGGACTAAAATTTTTGTTTAAAATTTTTGTTGTTGTTTTAGTTAATATTTCGCAACAAACACAACAATACAAAAGTTGCTTAGATTTCGAACAGCGAATTTTTAAGTTAATTTTGTTTTTGTTTTGTAATTTCTTCCAAAGACATAAAATTTATTTTTTGTTGTTATTACTAGTATGTAGACTATATATATAATAAAAAATAACAGGGAAATTTTTCATTAATCTATTTAAAGAGAACATATACGACCATGAGTAGTTACTGGGGAAAAGTTGCTTGGGTTTCGAACAGTTCTGGTTAGTATTATTGGAATATGCCACGCTCATTTATCTAATCTTGCCCAGCTATTGACTGATGATGTGTATTGTATACGAAGTTGTTCGAACCAAACTTAAAAACTTTTACTATTATCGTTCTCAAAATATACCAAAATTAATATTTACTATGTATGGGCAATGTCATACCCACTTATCCAATTCCGCCCACTTTTTGATTTATGACTTTTATTAATAATGACCAAATTTAAAAACTTTAGCTTTAACCGTTTTCAAAATCAAAAAAAAAAATCAATGTTTAGTTTGTGTTTATAAGAGGTATCACGCCCACCTGTCCAATTCCGCCCACTTTTTGATTGATGATTTTTAGTAATTATGAAGCTATTTGGACTAAATTTAGATGCTCTTACTGTTACCATCTTGAAGTTTGTGTTGGCGTAGTAGCAACGTCCAGTTTGAATTTTTAAAATTTATACCATATAGCCTGTATTTTTTTCCAGACATACAGAGAGATTCTGTAAATATGTCCAGAAAATCGTTACAGCTGTTTAGCTGTCTATAAGGTGCAAACAAGCTCACATACATTCAAACACGCATTTTTTTCACCGTCACTTCTCTGGGGGACATATTCGCTTTCCACAAAGTACTCATTGCTTTGCTTCAGCTTAATTAATGAATCTACTGTAGTTCGCCTCCAAATAATTGAGTAGTGGTGAAGATCCTAACTTATCATTACAATTTTTTTCCAGTAGTTGGCGTTTACTCTTGACCATTCGTCTAATGTTTGTCATCATAGCCAGAGGTAAGAAGCTGTAAAGTCAGGGTGGCTTTTCTTAAGATGGACTTGTGTGGAGAGAGGTTAAGGTCTCTTTATTAAACACCCGAAAACACAATTAAGTTTTTTCTTCATGTCCTCTGCGTTGTATGTTTGCCCTCTAACCACTATACCACGCTACCTTCCACTTTCATTTTTTTATATAAGATTTATTACAATCATTTTAACAGTGGTGTTGCCTAAATCAACTTTATTTTTTGGAATACAAAGTTCCGTTTATTATATACTTACCGTAATCGTCCTGTTAATGAGAATAACAATTTGCAAAATTAACGTCTAAAACACCATTACCAACTTCAAATGTTGAACGTTATTTTTAAAATCTTACAGTTCATAGTCTTGACGCATGCCCCTCTAAACTAACGGTTTTTTGAGCACAATACTCATTTTTTCACTCTCATTTACTTTTACTTTTACTCCCTCTCTCTCTCTCTCTCTCTCTCAAACACTCAAATTTGTCCCAAAAAGTTTTCTTATTGAGTGTATTATTTAGCCTATATTTTAACCATAGTTTGTTGTTGTTGTTTTTTCTTTTTGTGCGTTTCTTCTATTTCCACATTGCCGAAGGACATTTACTTCGTGCATCATATGATTATGAATAGAGTATAAAAAAGCAACAACAATAACGAAGAAGAAAAGTCAACATAGTGATTCGTAAAAAAAGCTTAAACCTAAAGGCATACATTTTAATAGAGACGAACTGAGAGGGAATTCTTAACATAATGAAAGGTGAAATTCTAAAATCAGTATAAATCGTGTCGCTCAACTGTGTAGACGTTGGAGCTGTGCGTTGCGTTAACTTGTGTAGTCGAATAACGTTATCCAGAGGCAAGTCTGTGTAAGAAAAAGTGAAATGTTATAAATCGACAAGAGAAAATGAAATACATATTCAAAAAACAAAAATGTTTGTAAAAAAAATGTCTAAAAAAATTAAATAAAAATTATAACAAATTTCTTAAAAAAATAGCAGGCTTATCTTAAACTTCTTTTGGCACCTCGTTTATTGTCGGTCGGTTGTTCGGTCGGTTATTTACAATTCAGTTGTGCTGTATGCCTGGCTGGTACATATAATAAAATTATGATACAGCAGCAAACATTACAGTCTATCGTTTCGTTTAATATTTAGTCGGCCGGGCGTAGTGTTTATTAATTGAACCATTCGCTTTAGTAAAACGGTAAAAGTGCATTAAAACGGTTATAATGTTTTTCTAACAGAAATAAAAACTACGATAAATAATAATGTTGTCATAATCCTTTATAACGTAAATCTCATAAAAATTCTCTAAAAGTGCAGTAGAAAAAAACTATTTAAAAATATTCTAAAATTTAAAGTGTTTTAGTGTAAGTTGAAAAAAGTGTTATTCAATCAAAATAAAAAAATAAAAATATGTATCAAGCAAATATTTTTTTACAATTCAAAATTTATAAATGATTGGGTCATATTAAAAAATAATAAACATTTTGTCTTTTTTTGCATATAAATTAAAGCAAAGTATTTGCATTAAATTCCAATAACAAGCAAAAAAAAATATCTTTATTTTTAATATATGATCGATTTTATGTCACATTCTTTTCTGCCATTGACTTTTAAAGTTGTTAGAAGAAAAGTTGTTATTCTCTTTTTTCGTATATTTTGGCACAATTTGTCAATAGCATTATTATAAGACCGTCTGACCGCTACAAAGTTATCAAACAATTCAAGTGTATCCTGGCTTCTTCTTCCTTTAAGTCAGCCTATTGTTATTGTTTTGGTTCCACTGCTGTGTTGTTTTTTTCCTTACTTTCTAAAAGCTGACTGTGACAAAAAATAAATAAAAAAATATAAAGGAAAACTTGGTTGGATGAAGAAGAATACAACACAAACTGTGACAAACGATTGACAAGTTGCTCTATAGAGTGTATACAATAATATTTTGATGGATGGTTGTCCTTTACACTTATGTATGCACGTGTCTGTTTGTTTTCACGTTAAAACTATCTCTCTTTCTCCTCTGCTCTCTATCTCTCTTTCTATACACACACTCATATGAAGAATTTCACACACAATAACACATAAACCACTAAAAGATATTTAGCAGTTATTTTAAGGTATGTCTTCTAAGCTTAGATATGTATGGTAGTTAAAGGATATTAGTGATGCTCTAGGATTGCTTACGTTTATCCTGCTTAATAAGGCGTCTACGTAGTGTTGTATAAATTCTAAAACATAAATGACACGAAATCTATATATGTCATGTACCTATTTCGAAATTGATTACCTTTACGAGACTCATAACTCTTAATAAATAATTTTTCGTTAAACTTTTGCTGTTAAGATTGCTTTATTAAATAAAACTCTATCTGTAATAGACAAAAGCACGCAGTAAAATTTATTGAATTTTCTGACAACTAACTTAAGTAATTTTAAATAAAAATTAACTCATAAGCCATCAATTGAGAAAATAATGTGAGCAGTTTGATAATATCTTTTAGCAAAAATATATTGTTTTATATTTTAATCAGGTCTCCTTTAAAATAAATATATTTTTAGTTCAGTATATCAAATAATTGGCCTTCCACAAAGCATCCATTGCCTTGTTTCAATATCATTAATCAAGTTGGTTTTCAAGCTAATTAGATGTCTAGTCTATTGTAGCTCGCCTCCAAATAATTGTATAGTGGTGAAGATCCTTTCTAAGTGGTGGTGGTGATCCTTACTTAGCTTTGTAATATATTCTCAGTAGGTGAAATTTTCTCCTAATTATTCGTCTGATGTTTGTCATCATCGCCATAGGTAAGCTGTTAGGTCAGGGAGGGCTTCTTTTATATGGATTTGTATGGAGGGAAGTTGAAGTGTCTTTATTAAGTACACGAAACCGCAATGAATTTTTTATGTGCTGAAACACACATTTCGCAATAAAAAAACATTGCGCTTACGATATGCAAACACGGAATTGGTGTGTTGAAAATCGCAACTATGCAAAGCAAAGAATGAAGTGACTTTATCTGAATTTGTGTTTATTTCAATAACCGAATGTCAAATATTATTTTAATCAATTTTATTAGAAATTTTCCAATTGAAAAACATCCTTTTTTATTTGATCGCTGTGTTACGTTTGTTTACTCTAAATTGGTGATTTTAGAGTGCACAGCTGTTTTTATAAAAAAAGTGCTACTAGACTTTATATATTTTCATTTCCAACAAAATGTTGCTTAATATTATAGTTTTGTTAGCCTGAGGAATCATCATAGGTTTCTTTAGCGTATTTTCTCTCAAAGGAACGCAATGGTTTCTTTGTTGACAACATCTTACAGTCATTAAGATTTTGATCATAGTAACTATTGAATGATTGAAGATGCCATACACATAACTGATTACACAGCCTTATATGTCCGCCATATCAAGTTGAGAATTCGAACAACGTCAGTTTGAAGAACTTAAGAACTTTATCCTTGGAGCTTAAATAAACTATTGGACAAAAAACGTTTTGGAAAGTAGTGCATGTTTTAAGTATATTTAAAAGAATCTGTGAGGTAGTAGGTAGTAGGGGGACAATGCTCCCAAGTGATCTATTGTGCCCTTCTAATTTATAGTTTGTTCAGCAGATCTGCTGACTTCCTAATGGTTACCAGCAGATCTGAAACTATAATGTTGATAATGTCACCCAGTGAGACCCTATGTCTCCCTTAAGATTTCCATCTAAACCTATCAAGAACCCCGCATTCACTCAATATGTGTTCCGTAGTTTGTGATGCCTGTGAGCACAGTGGTTAGCTACTTTGTACTGATCATATTTTTTCGGTTAACGTCCAATATTTTGCATTTGAACTTTATTTTGTTCAACCGTAAGCAAGGAACATTTTAATTTATGTTGTTTTGCTGAAAATTTATTTAATTTAATAAAAATATACAAGTTTTTATGTTTTTTTTTTATATCGAAATGTAAACGATATTAATAAATTGAAATAATTTTTTAACAATAATATTAAATTTGACTATTTTTTTTCTCAGATGAAATATAAAAAAGGTATTTTGCACTTAGTTTTGTCCAATAGTGTATGTAGCAGGCCACTCACATAGTAAGTGTGTAGATATTTCATCGCATATTATATAGAATCTAAATTGATTAGTTTCAACATATTCTAAGATATGTTGATGAAATCTAAGTCTAAAATGGTCGGTAAATAGACCTGTTATAACTATATGTTCACTCTTATTCAGCAAAAGAAACTTACACGATCTACCAGTAGACGTCCGCAGACTTTTACCTCAGGCTGCAATAAGAAAAATAAAAGTATAAAACAAAATTGCTTCCTTTTTACATTCTAGAACTATTCTCCGAAAGCTTTCTTAACCAGCATAACTATGTACCTATTTTTACGACCCGAAAACATGGAGCCCTTTGTGATGGTATGGCTTCAAAGGAACTTAGTATACAACTTTTTAGTTACAAGCTGGCTTTTGTTTTTAATTAACAAATAGTTTTTAATTAGTATGTGAAATACATTTTTGTTTCATTATCTTAAAATTAACGAGAAAATTAATTATATATGCTATATATGTACATATGTATATATGTAGTATGTACTATAATTTTATCAATTTTTCTAACCAAAATCTTTTCCTAGCAATTTGTTTTTATTCATATTGATGGCCAAATCGAGTTTTTTGTTATCAAAACATAAATTGTTTAAATTCGGAATTTACGATATCATATAAAATTGTATAAAAAATGTTATTTTTTTATTAAAATCATAGACTAATTGTAATGACTTATTAAAATATGTTTTGCAAGTATGTCAAGCAAGACATTAACATTCTTTTCATAGGTATGTATATTGACAGATAGAGGCTGATTCAGTATAAGTTAATATTAGAATAGATTTTTTTAGTGCAGCGTCACCCACTTTCTACAGAGCTTTCGCATACCCAAGTTCGTATAAAATAGTTAAAACTCTACCATCTGATAACATTAAAATGTCAGCTACCTCTTTCACCTTCATATGCAATTGTTCGCAACCAATTTGTGGATTTCTTTGATGTTTTCTGGAATAACAGCCTCTTTTGCGCGTTCACTGTGCTCTGCATCATTTGTGCTGATACGGCCACGATAAAATTCAGCAAACCACTTCCCTACGATTTGTCTCGATGGAGCAGAGTTTGATAATTTTTATCAAGCCATTGTTTGGTTTCCACGGTATTTTTTCATCAAAAAACCAATGCTGTATCAAAACTCGAAATTAATTTTTTTCCATATTTTTTTCAATAACAAAAGCTGCTTTACACAAAATGTTATAACTCACAAATCAATAGTTTGATTGCTGTCAAATTTATACACATGTCGTTTGAAGGTTAGTACTAAATAAAAATCATATAAAAAAATTCTGGTAACGCCATCTATTTGTCATCCTACGGATTTATTGAATAACCTGTTACATACTTATACAGACTGCTTTAAGCCGGTACGCTTTGTGCAATATCCACTTATACAATTTTCACCGCGTTTTGGCCGTCTTTAACTGCTTCCATTCTCCACATATAAATACCGTTTTACACATGCACATAATTCCATATTTAGTTTTAATAGGAAGTCCACGCCCACAAATTCAATATCGCCTAGTTATTGACTGAACAATATTAGATATTTCTACTATTATTGCCGTTATCAATATAATCAAAGAAAAGAATTTACTTAGTATGGAAGGTACCATGCTAACATCTCCAGTTCTTAACTTATGGCTTCTGTTGACTATCAAGTCATTTTGATCAAGGTCAGAAACTTACATTCTTACTGTTCTTAAGATAGAAAAAAATTAATATTTATTTTATATGGTTGGTATCCACGCCCACTTATCCGATTTCGCTTACTTCTTGATTGGTGAATCGTACTTATTATGAACCTATTTAAACCAAATTTAGACACCCTTGCTGTTACCGTTTTGAAGATATGGACAAATACACAGAGTGGTGGAAAAAATAACGGGGACTTATTAAAATTTTCTAAAATTAAAATTTTCTTAAAATTTACTTATCATTACAAAAATCAAATTGAAGGAAATTCGTAAATGCGGTTTTCAATCTTACCCAAATAAATTAATCTTCGTTTCTTCAGACCATTTCAAGTTGTTCTAGTTATTTGGCATAAATGAAAGTGTCCCTATTATTTTTTCCAACACTGTATTTGTATGAACGTCAGCGGACATCAGTAAAAATTTATTTTTCTAATACATGTTTTAGTTTGTAAATCGGTTGAGTGTTGCGAGTTATAAAATAACAAAAATAGAACAACTTATTTTTGTATATAAAGATTGATGTATGTAAGTATAACCAATCTCTTACAATGAATCAAAAACATGTTGTAATAAGTTACGGAAGCTGTGTAGAATCTAGCAGGTTGTACTGTAAAATTTTGAATTAAGAATTTGTTATGAATATGAATTTTTATTTTATGATCGTGTTAAAGTGTCAAATCCCAAAAATTATTTTTTGTGATACCAAGTTTGGGTAGTATCCTAATATTATCGCCATCATTTCGACCAGGCACTCTTGCAGGACACACCCATTGGATCTATTGTGCCCTCTCCGAGTTATAGTTTTTTCAGTAGATCTGCTGCCTTCAAAATCTACACTAGCAAATCTGAAACCTAAACCTTCCTTAATATCTCTATCTAAACCTACCAAAAACTCTACATTCACACACCGTTATTCTCTTCGGAAGCGCTCTCTGGTCACAAAGGCCCGTAAAAATTCCCGTTAGGAGTTTCAAATCTAGCCTGCCTTATTTGGGAGACGCGACGTCAGTTGGCGAAGCCCGAATTGCCAACTGACCACCGGCCTATAGTGGCGAAGTTCCCTTTGAGCATTCTAGTTTTCCCAGCATTTGGCTGGAACATTCCTGATTATATTGAGGACGGTAGAAAGTGGTGCTGCACAGTAAGGTTCCGGGTCAATTTAGGGTATTACGGCTAATGCATCCGGTCTTTCATTACCATCACTTTCTTAATAAATATATAAGTATATTAATAGCTTTGATGCAAATAAATGTTTAAGCCTAAATAGGCTAGAAACCTAAACAAAAGAGCTTGTTTTATGCTTTGACACTAATAGAGAATAGGCATTTTTTAAACGACATATTATTTTTATGTAAAAGAATGAAACAATATGACTGTAAGTCTATATGGTTTAACTGTAACTGTACTTAATTTGGGTTAGAAAGGACTAAGCCAAGATAATACGTATAAGAAAAACTAATTTGAAGGTTCAGAATAAGTAAGAATTTATTGAAATTTGTATTGCAAAAAAAGCATGTGAGCATGTTACCTACGAAAACATTGCTTACTTTAAAAAGCATTAATAAGAATTTTTTTTTAAATTTAAAAGAAAAGAAAAATCTTTTCAATTTTTTTGATGTCTAAAGGATGCACTCAATTTCTGTGTACTTTTCATTTTTTAATTAAAAATATGTTTTTATTCTTTCAAGCACTGTTACTCTTATTCTATTTCTTCTACTCATACTACTGTAACAAACGCTAAATACTTCATATGTTTGTAGAGAAAAGTGTGCGTGTCTGTATGTCAGTGCTTTAAAGTAAATTGATAGACACTTTGATTAACGAAAAAATGCTAAAATCACACACAACACACACATACATATAAAAACTATAATACTGGCACAACAACGAAAGGAAAAACAAGCGAAAAAATATGTGGAAAAACGAGTAGATCATACAAAAGAATGATGATGACGGCACATTGACTGTATCAGAATGGACTTTACTTTACGGTCAAAAACGAGGAGAAAAATTAAAAAAACGAAAATAAAATAAGAAAAAAGAAAAACGCACCGAAAAGAGGTAAAAAGAACATGCAATTGTTGTGTATTTTATAAGTATGGTAACAGTGTGTACGTGTGTGTAAGTGTATAGTTCAGAACAAATTGTCCGTTGGATTTCGATTGTATCGAATGGTTGCAGTAGCATGTAAAGAGCTTAAATATGTACATATAAATGCAGCAATTGTATAACATACATACACACACACACGTAAACAATTATGCATTTGTATAATATATACAAAAATAACAGCGAATATATACATACATACATATACATATACAATTTCAAATTTTTAACGAGAAGAGATATAAAGAGATAGTAATAAGGATAGGAAGTGAGAGAGTAACAGACAAAAAATGTTACCTTTTGAATGGTAATGGTTGGTAAGCAGAACGACGGTGCGTATGAATAATATGAAAACATATTCACTCATACCACACGTAGAGCCGTTTAAAAGGCCCTATACACTTATACTCATGTTTGGTGAAGAGTACACTTGGTTAGTTAGATACGTACAGGCTGTAAGGTTGCAAAAAAATTATTATTTTTTTTTTTAATAAAATGTTGCGTTCGAGAGGATTTTTTTTGATTTTTTTTTATTTTTTTTAAATTTTTTCATTTATAAAATAAAAGTAGAAAAAATTGAAAAAAAATTATCTGCATACAAAAAAAAAAGTCGTGAATACTCATCATGTTGTATTGCTAACGTTAACGCTCTTGTTGCTGATATTGTCGTACTCGTTGCCAATGTTTATGCTGTTGGCAACTCATTCTATTTCTTTTTCCCAACGTGTGTTATTGCCGCTGTAGCTGCTGCTGCTGTTGTTGTTGTTGTTGTCGCTGTTATTTTTCATTTCTGCATAAATATATGTGCCCCTATGGAAATCAAAGTGTACGTTATAGCTTAATTGGAAAAAATCGTGAAAAAAATTAAATCTACAGAAATAAACATAAATATGAGTCTGCAATACAATTGGAAAATATTATACACATGCTTTGTTGTTTAAATGAAAATATTATTCAAACAAAAAATAATAATAATTTTATTAAAATATCACATAAAAAAAATATTGCTAAAATATATATATAAATAACGTTAATAAAAAAGTAAACTGCGTTAAAATAGGCGCATGTATATAAGTGTGGTGAACTCAATACATTACACAGATGTTAAACGGATGATAAATTTTTATGTAAGTATTCTATGAAAAAAACTATATAAGTTTGTATATTAATTTCAATAATTTTAAATACAAAAAAAAAATTGTTAAAACACTCAAGTAAGATATGTATCATAAATAGGTATCTGTCTATATTGTTAAAATTATCGATAAAGATAAAAAAATTGAATATTGTATAGTGTTTCGGGTAAAAAAATGTATTGGGTGGAAATTATTGAAAAGTTCATAATAGTTATGCTACTTTTAAAAGGGTCAATAAAAAAGATGATATTTTAAGAAATAAGATGAAAATACTTAATGATTTCAATTATATTATGCAACAAATGGAAAACAGTTTTAGACCCCGCTTAGTCACTATATTTTTTTATGCGCATTGGTCGCCTAGGTCCAAAATTTCAGACTCTATGATACGTTTTTTCTTCGATTTTTTTTCCTAAATTGTGAGATTTTTGAAGATATATCTTATGATAACTTTGAAATAACTCAACTAATTTCTTTAAGCCATATGTTAAAAAATTCCAAATAATGCCAGCTTTAGGTCATTCTTATATTATAATAAATAAACGCACATAGTTTTGAAAATAAAATTTTTTTGTTGCAATTGTATGTGAATGGGTGTCGTATAAGCGACATATTTTTTTCAAAATTCATAAATATCACCATACGCTCAGTGAATTTTTAAAGTGACATTTTTTGTTCAAAACTAGGTACTTTCAGTTTATTAGGAATAAAATATGTATTTACTCATCGATTTTCATGAATTATGGTTTATTTTATTTCTATTATATGCATCATCATGAATAAATAGTAAAAGTGTTGAATATTTGCTGATTTCCATTTTTTGTGAATTTTTAGAAATCAAAAATATCATAATTTTTTTAAAAAAAAAAGAAAAAAATGTAATAATTGCTATACTAAAAAAAGATATTAAATTGACTTAAAACTGGTATAATTTGGAATTTTTAAGTATATGGCTTAACGAAATCAAATGAGTTTTTTAAGATGTATGAAGCAGCCACTGCAAAAATCTCACATCACAGCCATATACTTAAAAATTCCAAATAATACCAGCTTTAAGTCATATATATATATATATATATAAGTCATATATATATATATATATATATATATTTTATATATATATATATATATATATATATATATATTTTGTATATATTTTTTAATTTTATCCTCAGCTTAAAATAAAAAAACAGTATAGATTTTTTTCAAAAGAAAGTGATTTAAAAGTCTTTATATTTTTATCTTAAAGGCTTTACTTTGATAAGGTTAAAACGAATAATCTTAGAATTTTTTCTCCTTGAACATGTTCAGCAATTTTAATAAAATAAATTTCTTTGGCCTCAATAGAGAATTTTTTCGTAAAAGTAGATTGTGGAAAAGTTTTGTTTTTTAATTTAATTTTTTTTTAATTTTAAGAAATTGTTAATGAAATTTAACATTTTTATAATAAAAAAAATTAATTTGAATTGTAATTGAAAGTGGCTTTCTTCTTTGTTGCATACATAGTTTAATTAGAAGGATAATATAAAATTGGTTTTTAATTTATATTTTGTATAAAATTAATTTTAAAAATAAACTTTGTTTTTTGTTCCACAAAATTATTAAGGCATTTAAATGGATATAAGCCACATGACCGCATTAGACGCTTTAACAAGTACATACAATGTTTCAAGGTGAATAAAGAAAGTGCTTTACACGAGGAAATAATATTTTCATTTTCTTTTATTTCAAATTTAAATTTAATTATTGACTAGATTTTACGAAAAAAAAGTAGTTTTGTAAATTTAACTCTTTAAATGTATTTAGGTTTTTTTTTCGTAAAGCGCACATAATGTTAAACTAATGCGCTAAATATTAATTATATTAATAAAGTAATTGTTGGTTATTTTCCTTGGCAGTTGAGCTATTTTGTGTATATGTACTGGGAATAATATACTATTTTTTATTTTATTACATTTATACAAGTACCATATACTTGTATATTTAATACATTATTTAACGTAAATAATGGAGGAAATTTTACTATATATTAAATTCTTTTTTTTTATTATTTTTTTTGTACATTAACAAAATATAAATCATGTAACATGTCTCAGATGTGCATGTTTATAAATATGCTTAAAACCATGTCTATTCATAAGTAAATTTTGTGACAAAAAAATTTACAGCATATGACAAATAATTATATTTTTGCAAGCAAATATTCTCATATTAATAAAGATTCTTATTATAACTGTGAGTTGGTTAAATTGGTGGTCAGAATTACTTTTGAAACTTTTAGCTTAATTTTTCTTCAATTAATCAGTTATTTTAATATGTTAATTAATTAAGTTAATATTTTAATATGTTTATCAAATTATATTAAAAATATTTTTAATAATTTTCATAAGTTTCCATGGAGGCACACGGAAACTTCTCTTTTAGTCAATTAGTTGTACTCGATTCTATTTTTAAACTTGTTGAAAGTGACCCACAATCTTACGCCGCGGCAAATGCATTAGAAAAGTATTCAATAATACTAATACCCATAAGCAGTTATTAACTTATACTATAATCTAATACCGTTATTGATAAAACTTGTTGTTCTTGGGATTGAACAGAAGAATTTCTAGTTGGTAGCCGGATGTCTTACCTTTCATATAGACTTTCTATATGGTTTTGATTTTGCTTAATTTACAAGAATTTTTACAGTTTATCAAGAAACAAGACAAAATATGGCTTGTCAAGACATTTTTAAATACTTTTTTTTAAGTTTTCCTTACACAAAGTTTTGTTAAAAGCCATTTAACATATTTTGTTTGTTTCTTTACTCTACATTGGGTGTCCTCGGGATCCTTACTTTACTGAAAAGTTTTCCCGTACACAAAAATTGGATAAATGAGAAAAATTTTTGTGGAGAGTAATATTCTTCTTTTTATGCACAGACAACCTGTATTTTTTTTTTTTTTGGGTAGGTTTGTTGTTTGAAAAATAAAAAAAAAAAATAAATTGAAAGCTTTTATAATTTTTTCTTTCTTTCATTAACGTACATAGATATGTATTCATTTACCTAATCAAGCCCAACAGAATCACATATGGTTTATGTAAAGAACATTTACAATGATATACATACATACGAGTACATGTAGATATGTATATGCTTACCCGCTGGCGTATTTAAGCGACATTGTCACTATGTTTTGTTTTTATCGATGTATCCATCGTCATAATACCAGTTTGATATCGAAATTTGTATAAAATATTTACAAATGAAAATTTCATTGATGAGTCCTCGAGGCACAATCAAAGGGACTTTTATATGACAACGTCATTCTGTGTCACCATACTAAAGAAAGCTGAAATTAAGCTACATTGTCCGTTATGTGCAGACTACATTCTGAAATTTAGTGACATTGTCTATTATGAGTCGACTTTATGCTGATTTTGTCTGACACACCTCTCCGTTAACGAATAAGGCACTAATGATTCCCGGTGATATTGTCTGTTATGATTTACCAATAAACGGACGTCTACAGGACAAAATCAACTATGACAATTTGGACAATTACTTTAAAAAGTCATGTGTGACACTAAAGAAAATTCATCGTCAGTCGTCAATATTTTACTATTTTCAGCGTTTGGCATGATGATTCACTATGACTTTCGTCATCGGGTATATACATACCCGGTACATACGTACATATATATATCCATACATATGCACATGTGTATAAGGTATATGTACTTACACTCTGTTGTAATACACTGAAACAATTTTTCTCTTAGCAACGCGTTAATACAAATTTTAAACTTCTAGGATCGGTAACAGTGATGTCAAAATGTCGTAGCGTACGAAATTCTATGTAGAACAAATTATGTATTTCAGTTAGAATGCAATAGATAGATTAGGCTGAGCAAATATCCATGCAACCACGTGTTTCTAAACACAAATAAAATTCCAAAAAATTTAAGCCAAAAACATAAAAAGTGCCCAGAGATATTATCCCTATGCCTCAACATACCGGATTAAACGTTTAAAAACTACGTCTTGTTTTTAAGCTGCCTACTCTATTAAATAAATATCTATACAAGCCCCAATGATTTTCACTGTTAGGCTTCAAGTAATTTAGTGAAAACAATGATATAAACCAGGAATAACGATGTAGATAATTTTTTGAATCTCTGAGGAAAGATAATATTACATTCACTAATTGAGGATTCAGTTCGCATAAGCTAGATGAAAATTGATTAAAGTGAGTAGGCAGGTTATCCACCAATTCACTGTATTTAAAGTGAATGCGAATATCCTCTGCAAGTAATAACAGCTTTGAGAAAGTAATTTACGCTGGCATACCTCACGGTGCCCGCGGCACGATAAATAAGGATATAAGGGAGCATTGGGGAAGTATGGGAACCTGTGCAAAAACCGAAAATACTATTATTAAACAAGCTTTTCGAGCATTTATGTTCAGAAATTTGGTCCTTATGAATTAGCTCAAATATTTTTGACAAAATGTTAAATATGCCAATAGGCCTGTTGGCACCAATTCCGTTCTAACTGGAATAGTGGGGGAAGTTTTTAATATTTAATTATATTTTAAAGTAGTTAACATAGTATTTCTTACATATGTATGTATTAACGATTCAATAAAATAGTATATTAAAAAAAAAGTTCATGAGAATCTACCGGCATACACTGCGTCCGATTTGATAAGGGAAGAGTAGTATTGGAGCTCAGGTTCAAGATGATAATAAAAAATTAAGCCACTACAAGAAAATATTAAAAAAACTTACATACATTTGTATGTTGGACAACTGAAAAAACTTTTTTTGGTAGTTACCAAGCATAAGTTAAAATTTAAAAAAAATTTTAAAATTTTCATATGTTGTGTACAAAAATTGTTATTTTATAAAAATTATATTTTATTTAATAAAAATTCAAACATAACGTCAAAAATTTTTTTGAAATTAAATTAAATTTGTTGGTTTTTTGTGTTCAAGAACTTTTGTACATTTTTCTCTCTTATTGAGAAAAATTATTGTTTAGTCCTATTTAACGAATTTTACCTAAAAAGCTTTTAAAGATTTTGTTAAATTAATAACGTAATACTTTATATGTGTATTTGTTTTCTAGTTTAAAATAAGTGTTCGATAAAGTTAATTTAAAAAATTGACCAATAATGAAACACCTTTTTCTTATATTTAAAAACTATATACTATATCGCACTTTATCAACAGGAAGGTATTAACTCAAAATTTAAAATTTTCGAGAAGAGAAGTTGAAAATCCGAGTACATCATAGTAAGCAAAAAAATAATACTTTTTTATGAGAAAACTTTTGTATTAACTCAAGATAATGCCTTTTTAGTGATATAAAGGTAGTCACTACACTATCACGAAAATAGTTTAAATGTGGTTTTCGAGATGAAAGAGTAATCGGAATACGTTGAAATTTTTACAGTGGATAGATATTGATGTTATTAGTGAGCAGGATTTAAAAAATTTTGAGTTAATACCATTTTGTAGATCAAAAGCAGTATGTGCCGTGTCGATAACTTTTAGCTATTTTTGAGGTAAAGCCATTATCACATCAGTGAGCAACTTCTTAGATGTGTTTTGCAGGTTTTTAGGGAATCTGAATTTACACTATTAAGGAAGTTCTTCAGAGATCGCAATAAATAATAATCTGAACACGCAAGATCCGGGCTATATGGTGGATGCATCAAAACTACCCAGCCAAGCTCTCAGTTTCTGTCAGGTCATAAAAGATATATGAAATCACAGTTTTATTTCGTGCTGTCAATCCTGGCTTTAATTTTAACAAAATCAAATTCATCGTTTACGCGTATTTGGCTCATAAGCAAACTGAATAAACTAAATTATTTCTCATATGACCTAATATGGCCAAGTCTTAATTCTATTTAACTAACAACGACTACTTATTTGCGAATGTGAATTATGTATTAACAAAACCGAAATAAAAATATATTTAATTTTTTTGTGTACATCTTAAGAACAGTAACGAAAATAAAACAAATGAAAATAAATAAATAAATAACAAAAACAAAAAATATCCAAAATATGTGGCTTTCATGTTCAATTTATAAACAAACACATGCTTAGGATTTGCAATATCACAAGACCAACAAGCAATAAAACATGATTACAAATAAATATTTTGGAAAACCATACATATCGACCCATTTGCGCAAAATTATCCTATGTTATAAAAAACAAATTTTACAGAAGAACTTACTTTCTATATATACATATATATTTATTTTTGCATTGGCTGGTAATATCAACGTCAACTTTTAAATGTTATATCTCCCTAATTATTGTGAGTATCAAAATAATGTTTTACTATGAGGCGAGACTGTGACTTTAAAATGCATTCGCATCAAAAAGTTGATTTCGTAAAAAATGCAACATATGATAATTTCGCGCAAAAGGGACGATATATAGAAAGCGAAGTGTATTAGTTTTACGGAAATATACAATGTATTGTATATGAACAGACAACATAACATGTATACACACATCCATATGTATTTGAATCTAAAAGCATTTGTTTTATATATAAAAGGATATGTGAATATACATACATACATATATTTTGTTTCAGTGTTAGGTATTAAAATATTGTATATTTGTCCTAAATTCTGGCATATTTACAATATATTATAGATTGTTGTGTGCGAGTGGATAATATTTGCTTGAGTTTGTATATGAACATCCTCTCTTTTTAACTCTTTCTATAAAAGACCTTTTCCTTATTGCATTTATGACACTTCGTTACCAACAAGTATCTTTAGTTTTCCATAAAAAAATGAACTGAACTTTACTAGAAAACTTATTAAGTTTTTAGTTAGAAAACTTTAGTTTATTTACAAGTACTATTTTTCTTGACTATTAGTTAAAGTTTAAGTTAATAAAAACAAAGTTTTTAAAAAATAATAACAAAAATTTTAACATCTCTGTAAGGACAATAACAAAAAGTTTTTAAAAGATATTTGTTTTCTTTAAGACATAAAAAAATTTGTTTTAATTAAATTAAGCCTTAAATACCCTAAGTGGTTATATATTTTACATATAAAGGTCAATAAACACATAATAACTATTAACCGCTAAAAAAATTAAATTTTGGAATTGTTTTTTTAATTTGTTGATTTACAATACAGTTAATATATTGTTACGAAATAAAATGCCAAAATTTTAGTGTACGCGGCAGTTATGTGGCACCCTGTCAATGCCGTACTTATTTGCGTTATATGGCAGCACTACCAATTCGACCATCTTTACATCACATTTGAATTAACGAATATAAAATAGACGATATGAGACATTTCCGGAACTTTCTAAGCTGTACGCAATTAGGTATTAAGGAGATTGCCCTACCTACACGTTAAGTTTATTTATGGTTTTGCTGTCATAAATTAAAGACGTGTTTAAGCGGAAATAAAAGTGTTGTATTGTGGTGTTAATTTTATTTTAACGCAATTTAAGCGAACTCAAACGTTCTAAAAAGGCTAAAACGTAACAACATACATACCACCTTGATCAAAAAGTTCCCGGAATAACCCCCGTGTGGCGGCCTCATCGTTCTGATTTAAGTTTTTTTTTTCGTTCAGTTGGTACATCTGTTGTCGATATTCCCGTTAAATTTGAGCGTCATAGCTCGACATTTCCAAAGGCTACGTAGCCAAGAGTACATCTATATCTATGTGTGTTGCCGATTTTTAAAATTTTAGAAATGCATTTAAATTTGCAACAACGTACTTGTATTAAATTTTGCGTAAAAACTGGATTTAATGGTGCGCAAACGTTGGAAATGTTGGTAAAGTGTTTCAGCAACGATTCTCTAAAGCAGCGATACTCATTCATATTGTTCAAATTACGAAGCTTTTCGGCTGTTTATTTATTCTAAACGTGAATATTACAACCAGGGTTGCTAAAATAAAAAAAATCTGACTAAAAATGTTCCTGTAATTTACCAAACTTTTATCAACTTTTTTTTTATCAACTGTATCGCTTACCTATATTACAGAGTCTTGAAATTTAAATATCATACAGTATTTGTTAATATTGTTTTTATAATTCCTGGAAAATTAATTTTGTTTCATTTTTCTATAAAAAGAATTAAGAAATTGCAATAAATTAATAGTGCTAAAAAATCTTGTATAAAAAATGTATACGCTTTGTTTTCATTATTCGAAACGGCAACCATAATTACAACAAAAAACATGTGTGTGAGACACAAATTTTATTTAGTTGCTTGTTAGCCGTCAAGAAATCGCATGTTTTTATGTTTTCTTAATTTCAAAAAGATTTTAAAGAGAGAGCAACAATTTTTGCTTAGTACACCGAAGAGTGTTAATAAGTTACATAAATTTATGGATGTTTATATATACTTTGTATGAATACCTATTTCTCTACAGCATTGTAACTTCAGTTTATTTATCATATTGAGTGCTTCGCTCTTTGTGTGCATCCCTTCTCTATAGAAAACGGTCGTTTACCAGTGGCACGAGTAGTTCAAAAGTTGTCGTAAGTCAATCGAAGATGATGAATGCAGTGGCAGACCATCGACATCGAAAACCGACGAAAACATTGATAAAGTAAAAGAAATGTTGGTCAATAACTGAAAATTAACCATCAGAGAGATAGTGGAGAACTTGAACACTGCCTACGGATCCATGCAAGACATTTTGGTTAATGATTTGGGCTTCCGTCGTTTAGCAGCAAAGTTAGTGCCAAACGACATCAATTTTATGCAAAAAGCAAACCATGCTGAGGTCGCAGAAGATATAATTTGCGAGGTCGAATTCGATCCCACATTAATTAAAAGGATTAATACTGGAGACAAGAGGTGGGTTTATGAGTACGACATCCAGACAGCAGGCAAGTGCATGGCGTTCACTAAATGAGCCGAGACCAAAAAAACCACGTCGTTTTAAGTCAAAAAAGAAGGCAATGCTCACGGTTTTCATGCATTATAACGGTGAAATGCATCATGAATTTTTGCCAGAAGGCCAGACAGGAACCGAAGAGTATTACTCGGACGTTATGAGACGTTTTCATGAAGCTATTTGCGGAAAGAGACCAGAATTGTGGGCAGAAAACTCGTAGATTTTTCACCATGATAATGCACTGTCGCACAGTGCCATTATTATTCGAAATTTATTGATAAAAAAAGAAACAAATACCATCCAGCAGCCAACGACTTACACTAGTTGGCTCCCTGTGACTTCTTTCTGTTCAAACGAGTTAAAAAACTATTACAGGGAACGAGTTTCAGCAGCCGAAAGGAAATAATGGAAAAATCGCAGAAAGCACTGATGGACACACCGAAAACCGATATAAAAAATGCTTCGAGGATTGTAAGTGTGTTGCGGTCGATGGGGATTACTTTGAAGGACACATAGATTTAGATAAATAAACTTGTATTTTTAATTTTCTGAAAAATTGTTGGAACTTCTTGGTGGTATGTATATATCAATTTAATATATAAGTATATAATCAGTCAAAATATATATACAACAAAACCAAAAAAATCAAAAATTAAAGTGTGTTAAGAGTAACAATATGATTCCTTATTTTGGAATATTATCCTTAACGTTTTTTTACTTATTGCTTTTTGTAAGCTGCACAGACACAAAAACTTTTACATTTTTTCTTCTCACCGTGTTGACAGAAAAATTTATAAAATGAGCGGTGAAATTGTTATAAGTGAACAAGAAACCTGATTCCCACTGCTCTCAACTAATCGTTGTTTCAACAAATTAATTACCAGAATTGGCTAACAGAAAAGGTGTTATAATCAGTTATAATCATTTCGTGTCATCTAATTCATTGACGAGGTGCCATAAATTGCTGTACTTGAAATTGTGCCAATACAACTGATAATTACACTGCGGCCTCCCATTATAATTACAGATGACTACAATGCAGCTGTTTCGTATATCTACGAGGCATTCCTTTATCCTCAACCTGTGGACGAGTCCAATAGCATTCTGCTATGTTTTGCTCTACGGTGAGGAAACAAATAAATAATATCTTTAACTCTTGTGTAAAGTTTATATTTTTCTTTGGCTGCAAGTCGTGAAACGCAGCAGTTAAGTATGTTAATTCAGGAATTTATCAACCGGTCTGTGCAAAGTATTTTTTTTAAAAATATTCTGGCCGGATAAGACATCGAACCATTCCTTATGGCAAATGTTATATTATAATAACTCCTAATAAAAAAAAAATATGCGTAGAAAATGGAAATGGATTTGGCACAACATCCATCAGATGGTTACATAACGAAGACCGCTGTAGAAGAGATTTTACGCAGAAACTGAAGAATTGAAAGACCAGTCCATACTTGGAGAAGATAGCTGCTTCCTTTAGACTACTTAGAACCAAATAAAAGTATTAAATTTAGGAAGACATTGTTGGAAGGAGTTTGCGATGGCTCTATGATTCCCTGTGGCACTTTATAGGAATTAATAATACCGCAACGCAGCTGGAAATCACATGGCCAAGTTTTGCTGTTGTATTATGAAGCTGGCAGAATAATGGCAAACGTTTATGAAAAAAATGGTAAATGTGCTTGTCTAAAATGGATTTTATTTGATGAACATTTTACTGCTGAAATATCTTATGACCCAATCATAACATTGTTAGAGTTTCAAAAAATAAAAATAAAGAAACCTATCAATCCAAATTGAAATGTGTTGCGGGAATAAGCATGCCGAAATATTATTTTGTTTTTTCCTATTTTTAAGTTAAACATTTGTTGTTTAAGCTATTACCGTTTCTAATATACTTTTAAAAATTTTCATACACCATAAAATGAATTTGATGTTTCTTGAAAATTATAGGTTCTACTTTTTACGAGTACAATTTTTTTTTTATTTTATTTTATTAAAGAAAGAAAATTGTTACATTTTATATTTAAACTTACAAAATATTTAAATTTTATTTAATTTTTTTTTTCTCACTTACATGCTGCATATGTTAACACTTCGACATACTTTTACTTCTGTTAGCTTATAATTTTTTTTTTTTTTTTTTTTGACTACATACAATTTTGATACGACCCTGACCTTTTTTTTTGTCTATAAAATTTTGTAAAAAATTTATTATTATTGTTATAAAACGATAAAAAAAATATATTACAGTAAAAGAAAATTTGAAGATTTATTAGTGTTGTAAAATAGATAAAAAAATGAAAGAAGTAAAATAAAAAGTGAAATAGCCATAATCATTAAAATTGCAACATTTCATATAAAATTTCAAAATCATTTTTACTTACATACTCATTTAAAAACAACGCCAGCAATCATTTTCATCATAGCGTACAAGAGAGCATGTATTACCCAGCCACACGAAAGACGTAAGTGGGCACTTGGAAAGTCAGAATACATATTAAAACGTTTTACTTTCTTTATACGAGTACTAGTAGGAGTATAAGTATATGTTTTATGATTATTTCGGTGATTGTAAAGGTTGTCTTTTTTAGGTTGTCTCATCTTTCCATGGAATAACTACTATGTGATACACACACCAAAGTGTAATTTGTTTTTAAGCTTTTTTTCACTAAAAGCATGAAAGATTTTCACAAAGCATGTTTGAATTACTTGTAAGGATTTCTTTATTCACATGGCATCTGTCTAATTCCTTTTGATGGTGTTTCTTCTTGTTATTTTTATTTGTTTTATTATTCTCCAGTAAATTATTATTACTAATGTTAATAGCGGCAGACACAATCAGCCGCATTCTAGTTATTATTAACTATTTAGAGCCCACTGTAGGCCAGAGATATTTTTTCAATATTTACCCAAGAATCCTTATCCAACGCTTACTGTTGCAGTTCCGGACAATCATTGTTGTCAGATTTGCCCCATCTGGGTCAAACCATTTTATATTGAAAAAATGTTCTTTGCTGGTGCTTTGTCTAACTTACATGGCCCAGACATTCGCCGGATTTAATGAGAAAGGGCTCTGAGAAATCGTTACGCATCCTAATTTTTGTAGTGGTATTTTCCAGTGTCATGCACGCCAGCCAGACCAGAGTGCCACGGATTCCAAGTTTAATAAACGTGATCAGCATTTTTCGTCCACACCGGCACTTGAACGCTTGCTTGAAATCATTGAACAGAAATAGCAAAACGTTGATCCGTTGTTGACGTTTTTCACGAAAATCACATTGATATTATTTCCTCTGCGAAAAGTTTGTAAATATTTTCTACGCCTCTGATAGAGAGATTTTGTCTCCCCTCTCATTTATTGGGATTATTACACTGCTTTGCCACGCTTCTGGTATTTATTCACCAATCCAGATAATTTTGATATTCTCATATAGTTGGTAATGTAATTCTTCTCCACTTTTAAGTTTATTTAGCGGCAGCTGTGTAATAATACTCTTGCTCCTCTGATGGCTGGTCATCATTGTTTAAAAGTTTCACAAAATATTTGCGCCACCTGTTCAAAATTTCATTGACTTCATACATGCGTTTATCATCTTTATCCAGGTCTATGTTTAGCTGAGTTTGAAACGGCATTACTTACCCCTCCATTTCCCTGTAAGAATCACGGTTCCCTGTTCTGACATAGTCATCAATTCTGCAAATTGTGCCCTCAATGAAAAGCTTTTTTCTTCTTCGTTTGATCATTTTTTTGCATCGCGCTTGCATTATTTAAATTCTAAATGCCTTTAACGGGTTCTAAATTGGTACTATTTTTAATAAGCATTTTGGTTTCATAAATTAGGCGTTTTTTCAATGAATGCTTGAGTTGGATTAATTGTTGCCTCAGCAATGTTCTCCCACATAGAGTTGTACGCTCAAGTTTTCAAATTAATCTACAGAGTAATTGAAACTAAATTTTTTACTTTTTAGATGATTTCGATGAAAACACGTTGTCGTGTGAGTATGACATAAGTCTTGCCAAATCACCGTGAATAATATTATGAAATCAGGAATGTTTTCAAACTGTAGAAATTTAATTTTAAAATTAGCTGAAGGCAAGACGAAAATCGAGCTTAATGATGAAACTTATTTCTAATTGAATAGATATCTTAATAAGCAAAAGTATCGAATCAGTCAGTTTTATCTTAAGAACTTGTGGTTTCAACAGCAAGGTGCTACGTACTATACATTACAACAAATTAATAAGTTATTGGAACTTTATTTTAGAAAATTGTGGAATTTCATGCGTCTTGATTTCATCAACATAATATTAAATGTTATGCTAACGAGGTCAACATAATCTATATCATTAATAAAATAACAGCATCTGTTCCACTTCTTGGTTCAATTGCGAGCGGTCATTTGTACCTAAATTTTTCGAATTATCCGGACAGTGAAATTGTTGTTGCTGGTGATTTCAATGTTCATAATTCGTCTTGGTTACGCCATTCAGGCCGTACAACTCCGGAAGGCCAATACGTTGAGTTATTTGCCGCGCACAATCACCTTGTGCAATTAGTGAATGAACCTACACATATATCGTGTGTAGATGGGCACCAGAACAATACCCTCGACCTTTTCCTCACTACACACCCTGAAAAGTATGTAGTTGAGGTTCTTGCACCTCTCGGAAATTCGGATCATTGCACATTTTCTGCCTCATTCCCGTCCACCGCTCTTCGCGAGGTTCCACCCATGGCTACGGAACGCTCTATTTTTAACTACGAGGATGCTCGTTGGGCTGAGCTGAACGATTTTTTTGGGCATTTTAATTGGAAACTTTGTTTCCTTGACTCAAACGTCGATGCCATGGCAGAAATGGTGGTGAATATAATAAAGCTAGGGATGGATATTTTCATCCCATCCAAAAAGCTTTCGATTAAACCCAGAAACAAATCTTGGTTTAATCTGACGTGCAAATTGGCAGTCAGATCCAGAGAGGAAGCATTCAGGAAATGGCGCAAGAACAAATGTGCCCACACTGATTTGCTTCGCAAACAGGCGAGATCTTCATGTGCCGCAGTACTTAGACGCGAAAAGGCTTTATACGAGCAGCGCCATCGTGCTAAAGTTCCTACTTTTCTGCGAGGAAGTAAAAACTTTTGGTCATTCATTAAAAGGCAGAGGAACAACGCTAGTTCGGTTCCTGATCTTATAAAGAATGACAACTCATTCACGAACCCGGCAAACCTTTTGGCCGAAATATTTGCAAGTAATTCTCACTTGCCAGAGAGCGTTCAACCACTGCCCGAACTTGAAAGGTTAACAATAACTATGCCTAGTATATTCTTTCGAGCTCGTGCTGTAAAAAGGGTTCTTGCAAATCTCAACGTTAACAAATCTTCTTGGCCGGATGACATACCAGCACTGGTTCTGAAGCAGTGCTATTCGACGCCTCCATTAGCTCACCTTTTCAGTGCGTAATATAGCGCCGGTATTTTTCCATCTTGCTGGAAGGTTGCTTATGTTACGCCAATCCCCAAAAAGGGCGAGGCTAGTAATCCTGAGAACTACCGTCCAATAGCAGTTTGTTCCACACTCTCCAAGGTTATGGAGAGTATGATTAATCACCACCTTGTGGGATATCTGGAGTCCAACGATTTACTTTGCGATCGTCAGTACGGTTTCCGAAAGGGCCGTTCTACTGGTGACCCGCTGGTGTTGCTCTCGGAGAAGTGGAACAAGTCCATTCATGGTTTTGGCGAGAGTAAGGTTGTGGCTCTGGATATCTCAAAGGCGTTTGATAGAGTTTGGCACGGGGCTCTCATTTCGAAACTTAATGCTTTTGGTGTCGGTAGTCACTTCTCTCGATTTATATCGAGCTTTCTCATAGATCGCTCTATAAGAGTGGTTATAGATGTGGTCTCATCCGACGAGTTCAGGGTAAACTCAGGGGTACCGCAAGGCTCTGTTCTTTCTCCTACTCTTTTTCTAATATTTCATAACGACTTTCTTCTTCTCACTTCTAATCCTATCTACTCTTTTGCGGATGACAGCAACATTTGTCACTCATATTCCTTTGATCGTAGATCGAGCCTTTTGGAGGTTGGGGTAAGAAGGATGAATATGAACGTCACACTCACAAGTGACCTGGTGAAGGTCTCCGAGTGGGGTCGTGCGAACAGGGTCGATTTTAATGCACGTAAGACTCAATGTTGTTTTTTAACACACAGGCGTGGTGGTGTGCTGTCATCTGTGTCAATGGGTAATGTGGATATTGAGGAATCAGATGCTCTTGATGGTCTGGGCATGAGAATTCACTGTGATGTTCGTTGGAATGATCACATATTTCAAGTGTCGAAAGGAGCATTCAAGTGCCTTGGTTTTTTGAGACGGTGCAAGAAATACTTCACCCCATCTGATCTCTTTAATATTTACAAGACCTATATCCGTCCCAAAATGGAATACAACTCTCATGTATGGGCCGGTGCTTCAAAGTCTATTTTGCAGCTTCTCGACCGCGTACAGGAGAGGGCGAAGATACTCATCAATGACGGTAGGGTAGCCAACTCTACCGATTCATTGGAGCACCGTCGCAATGTGGCATGTGTTTCATTGTTCTATTGGTACTATAACGGAATGTGTTCTAACGAAATTAAGGAATTAATTCCCAAAAATCATATATTTTTACGTAGTACTCGTATTTCTCGTAGAGCGCATCCCTTTGTAGTTGATTGTCCAGTAAATCGCACAACGCATTATAGGAAGAATTCGTTCTTTGATCGCACTGTTCGGTTGTGGAATAATCTTCCAGCGAAAGTATTTCCTGCCACTTACGACATGAGTAAATTTAAATCTAACGTCCATAAACACTACTCCCTCTGTCCTCCTTCCAATAACCTATTTTCCTAATACCAGCACAATGCACTGCATGAGTAGGGGCCATCCCCTGGGTGCTGGTCTTATATAAAAAAAAAATTAAGTAGATCGCTATATAGATAAATGTGTCCCATATGCAGTCAGTCTGTTGGCTTAGATGTCAGCACCATCATAAAATAGGTTGGAGTAGACTAATTATCTGTTTATCGGAAGTTATGTGTGATTAACGAAACCGCAATGAAGTCCTCATTCTTCTTTCTGATACGATCAGTGGGAACTTGTATTGGGTTTTTTTTAGAAGTTTATAACTTTGAGTTAGCAACACTGCTTTATTTGACAACCGATTTATTAGCTGAAAGCAGATTTTTGTTTAGTTTGGTTTGTAATTTCATTATAGATAGACTTACACGACCCCAACGCTTAAAATTGTTGAAACATTTTATGAAAATAATGGTTCTGTTCGTCAAAATTTTGTTCATCGATGAAGTTGGTTGAACGAATACGTAAATAAGCAGAGTTTTCGCATTAGGAGTGAGGATATTCCGCAAGCTTTTGTCAAAACACCATTTTTTTCTCCGTCACTCGTCTAGGGAGCATATTGGATTTCCACAAAGCATCCATTACTTTGTTTCAGTTTCAATAATCAAGTAGATGATTAATCCACCGTAGCCCCGTCCATATGATTGTACAGTGATGAATATTCTAATCGATCGATCGATCTTTATTTCAACTTTGCAATTTTTTTCTCAGTATTCGTTTTTTCCTGATCATTCGTCTGATGTTTGTCATCGTCGACAGAGGTAAGTCAGAAGGGCTTCTTCTTTATTTTTTTTAAGATTTTTTTATCTGGAGGAAAGTTGGAGCTCCTTTATTAAATACTCGAAATCCCAATTTGACTAGAAATGACTAGAAATTTGTTCGTACCTGAATTAGCTGGCATTAATCTTGCTGACATGTAGATCCAACAGAACGGAGCCATATGCCACACAGCACGCGCTACAAATTATTTGCTCAAAGAAACTTTAGACGAAAGCAAATTTCACAAAAAAATTTTCGTCAAAAATTGGACTAACGGAGGATACGTTATCTGCAAGAAAGTGGTGGTGATAATTAATAAGTTTAACTTAACTGACTTGCACTTTTCTCCTTATGCCTTCCTCTTACTTTTATGTTGTATTATTTCAAATTAAAGTTCGCACGCTTTCTGAAATACACCCTATATTTGTTTTGTGGTGTTCAATTATTTTTCTTTATATTTTTTATTATTGGCATTATGCAATAATATCCACTTCAATATAAATGAGTATGTTATGTATACATGGGCTTATGTGTTCATATAAAGTATCTCTATAAGTATGTCTGTTGAAGTATCCTGTTGCTAACGGTGTTGTTGTTGCTGTTGTTGTTGAAAAAAGAACATCAACCTTAAAATTTAATTTCACTGCCCTGGTTTATTTCTTTTAAATTAAGTTTTATAGTACTTGTAGAGTACTCTTGTGTATTCGTATTTGTACTTTTACTTTTTGCTATAGCTATGGCGGCTATAAAAATAAAAATTCATATTCTTTATAAAAATATGGGTTTATTTGATTTTTTTCAGTATTTCTTAAAGTAGATATGTGTTTAATGTTACATGTTGCAAATATGTGAAAATTGTTCTTTTTTCGGATAGTTTTTATATTTTTTATATAATTGGCTTAAAGCTTTTTAGTGGGTTAGTAAAAGAAATATGTCTAGTAAATCATTTTAGATAATTTTTTTTAGTTTTTTTATGAACTTTATAGATAATATATTTGAATAAAATTACCAAAATACGTTGCACCAAATTTTAAACTCAAGATTAAACGGAAGTTTTAATATTATTTATTTTGCACTTAATGCATGTTTCATTTTAAGATACATTCCATAGCTTATTTTTTTCAATAGCGTCAAATTTCTTATACTAAACTAAGAAATAATGGTGTTTGAGTTATGACACTATTAAAGTAAATGAACGATATAACAAACATTTACTTGATAACAGAATTTTAATATTATGGATCTTGGCATTTTGTTGGATCATAAATTAACATTTTGTGAATATATCTCAATGATGGTGAATAAAGCTAATGGCGTACTTGGATTTATGAAGCGTTTGTCAAAAGAATTTTCTGATCCTTGTTTCATCTTTGGAACGCCCTATCACAGAAATCGGATCTATTATATGGGATCCTCCTATTTTGTTTGACAGGACTTGGATGGAGCTCGTATGTACTTCTTTCATATGAAAGTAGATTTGCGCTCATAAAATTACAAATAACGACTCCTTTCGTCAGATATGCTTGAAATTTAATAATTTTAACGTTTAATTTATTTCAGTGATTCAATTGATGTTACAACGAGAAAAGTTGTTTTAGCCTAATAACTCCATCAATTTCCAACGTATTTCTGAACCGTAAGCCATTTTATTCATAACTTAATATAATTCCTTATTTAATTCATCAATAATACGGTTCTAAACTAAAAAAATTTTGAAAAAATTGGATGAAAAATGTGTTTTCTTAATAAATACACCCAATTACTACAAAACTACTTAAACGATATATATATATATATATATATATATATATATATATATATATATATATATATATATATATATATATATATAAAGAAACAGACCTTTTAAATGATATATATATATATATATATATATATATATATATATATATATATATATATATATATCATTTAAAAGGTCTGTTTCTTTTCTTTCCAAATCCAAAACTTAAAATTAGGTAATAGGCAGCTAATTTAGTAGCTTATAAGTACATAAAGATCCGAAAAACTGGTTTATTACCTGTAACTCGAGATTTTGGAGGTGTTTTGAGAATTTCAAAAATAGATCTTTGTTCTACTCGATAGCGCCTATCAGGCACCGTGTTATGAATTTTCAATACTTGTATTTATACTTTAGTCTGTAAAGAAATGTAATCCATAAACCAGAATGAAATAAATAAAGGGTTTAATAGTTAAATTTAAGACGATTGGCTTGTTCAAAAATAATAATAACGTGTGACTATGAAAAGGCTTTTGACAATTCCCACGAATAATGGATATAAATGGAAAAGAAATACGATGCATACAAAACCTTTATTGGCATGAAACAGCTGAAATAAAAATTAGTAACATGGTTACAGAGAAAATAAACATTAACAGAGGCGTCAGACAAGGTTGCGTCCTTTCTGAACGCATGTTTCAAAAAGCTCTCGGTGTGAAAGTGAATGGATTTAATATTAACAACAGATGATACTACTCTCTTGGCGGATAGTCGGGATGACCTTCAATCGTTGGTAAATGCAGTTACTACCAATAGCATCAAATATGGTCTTAAAACAAACGTCAATAAATTTAAGTATATGATAATAAGAAGAAAAACACATACAATAATACAATTTAGCAAGTCAGATAAACCAATAGAGCGAGTACGAAAATTTAAATACCTTGGTTGCTGGATAAGCGGAAACTGAGAGAGCAGCGTTCTGTTAATATAAGAAAGTTCTCACAAATCGAGGTTTTAACACGTTTGGCTTGTTTTGTTGTATGCTATGGACATATGGGCGTTAAAGATAGCCGATATATATAGATTGGAAGCATTCGAAATGTGGATATATAGAAAATTATTAAAAATATCTTGGACTGAAAAGATAACAAACACAGAAGTGCTTAGAAAATTGGCAAAAAACGAGACCTATTGACAAATATAAAACATAGAAAAACGGCTTATTTAGGTCATATAATGAGAAATGTAAAGTATCATCTACTTCAACTTATACTAGAGGGGAAAATTGAAAGAAGACGTGGCGTAGGTCGAAAACAAGCATCATGGCTACGGAATATATGCCAATTGACAAGCATAAGAAATATTGGACATTTATTAACAGCAGCCAGGAGTAGAAATGTGTTCTCTTAGATTATTGACATATTATATAAGATATATAGCTTTAAATAGATAGTATGCATTACGATGGATACTACGTAATGTAAATGATTAAAGTCTCATAATAAATTAATAAATTGTATGGTCGCTTAGATCCGATATATGATCGGCAGATTAAGAAGTGTTAGATCGCGTCGTGCACGTGATAACGATTATTACGCTTGTTTTGTAACTTTGGAAAAAACATAGAAACCAAAGAACTGTAGCTATTTCTTTTAGAATACTCGCAATATTTTCAACATCGATTGTTTTAAAAAGGGTAAAATAATAACCGCTGAACTTAGAACTTATAGACATGAGCTATACTAAAAACTAATTTACCAAAAATACATGAATTCAACTGTGAAATTTTACCTCCACCAGCATATTCTACAGGTTTAGCCTCTTGCCACTTTTTTCCATTTTTGACAATAGAGAGAGATTTTGGTCCTGAGAAGAGTTTAGCATTGAAACAAACGCCTGCTTTGGAAAGCTTGAGAAATTTTTTTATATGTAAAAACAATAAGATCTAGAAAAAAGCTGAAGTTTATATAATTCGCTTATATTCGATATTCTGATTTGGAATAAAATACTTTTGGCAAATAATTTTGTTTAACGATAAAATTTAATTTACATAAAGGCTTTGTGTTTTCTTAAGATTAAGATAGGCATTCTTTGGTTCATAATTATAAATTTCTTTGTAAGTTTATTTGTTCGTCACTCATGCGTTAACAGATGAACCGATGAAATTTAGTACACAGATACATGTATATAACGAAAGTGTTATACGCTATTCTCTTTTTCAAAATTTGACCTGGGATATGTTAAAATCGGCATAGAACTGACCGAATTAGGTCATATGGTTTAGAATGCTTTTAAACTCCTAATTAAAATGTTGTTAACATTGCACATTTTCTTGAGATTTGAAACACAGATAGATCTAACTAATGAAAGTGAAGATTTTTCAAAATTGGATCTACGCGAGGTCAAGCGGGTAAAATAAAGGACTTTCTTCTAAAATGCACTGATATATTTTTTAACTCTTAATCTATTTTGTTCTTTATATTTTTCAATTTTTATTATTTTTTAATGTCCTTATATTTGTAAATATTTTTTTTATTTTTATCATAATTATTTTTTTTTTAATTTTTGGTATAAAAAATTACTATTTTCCTTTAAAAACAAAACAGAAGGCACCTATAGCGTCACGCACACTTTTATTGAGAGATAAAAAGCTAACCATATCTCTAAAGAACTTATCTGTAGTATTTGATTCATGATCTACTGTGTAGTGTGAGTCAACTGATGTTTTAATTTAATGTGCTCATAATTTTCTTTACAAAATTTCAATAAAACCAGAGAGTTATGAGTATGAAGTATTAAGAGCTTATCAAAGATATATACACATTTTAACGCACTCCAAATGATGAGTGAAATTGCAACGCTAATTTATTTGAAAATGAATGCACAATTTTGCTTTTTATTGGCATTCACACAGGTCTCTACTTCGATTTGCTCCCACATCCATTGTATTCGCCAGAATTGGCCCCCAACACATTTTTCATGTTTTCAGATCTCAAGAGAATGCTTGCTGGGAAGATATTTAAGACGAGAAAGAGAAATCATACTAAAAAAGTGGTTTCGAAAAGTTGGAAAATCTCTATACTCGTTGTATCGTCCTCGATAGCAACAATGTTGAATATTAAAATCGAGTTTTGTCAAAATTTTATTTTTTTCTTATATATCTTACGGACTTATTGATTGACTTTTTATATTATACATAATATTATAGTTCAAATTACTTTAAATATTTTATTTGCCCCAAGCTATTAAAATTAGTAAAATTTATGAAAAATCTCTAAATTATGCACTTTTTAAATTTCAAAAAATTATGTTGTAGGACAAAGTTGGATATAATTATTTTTGATTTATTAATATGCTTTATTGATATGCTTTTTATAATACTTCCTCAAAGTTTGGTAAATTTAAACTTTAAGCAGTAAAATATAAAACAAATAAACAAAAGTTAAAACTTTCTTTTATATTGTTTATAATATTGTAAAGTAATTAAAAGACCATACTTCTTAAAATTTCTTTAACAAATAGAGTTCTTATATTAACCTTTCTGATGCACCTAAAATACATTTTTTACATAGTATTTTTTATTATTGAGTTTAGCGACTTCATGCGACAATATAGAGAAGTAGCCGAAAGAAATGTTCCCTATTTTATTCAGCGCGTTATTATCTTTAAATATATATATATATATTTTATCAAAATCCGTGATGACTGTATAAAATTCCTGCCCTCTTTTGTGATTCTGTAGGCAGATATTCCAAATTTTCCTTTCTGTACGAGGTGTGGCTATGCGTTTTCTTCTACTATTACCTTTCCTCTTTGAAGTAATGCGCTGTTTTTGACACAATTACCTTTCAATGCTAAATATTAAAAGCATGGGTCTAACCGCCGCTATTGATGTCTAATAGTCTATAGTATGGAAATATTTTCGATACATACCAAGTTGCCTAATTATGGCATTTGAATCCTATTTTCATTGATATTGTAAACTTTGAAAAAAAATTACAACATATGTATCTATAGGCCAAGTATGAATGCATCGAAAGGAAAATTAATACCATAAACATGAGTAGGAATTTATACTTTTATAACTTAATTGAAAATTTTGTACTTAATAGAATATAAATCAACAATTATTTATTTTAATTTATTTTTATTCATCTGAATCCAAAGACCAGTATGACTTTTTCTTCTGGTTTTGCTTAAAGCTCATTAATTTTTAACTTATTTTAAAACTTTAATAATAATTAGTTGTTGAACTTAAATATGAATAAAACATACTTTTCCACAATTTTTCGTTGACTCGGCATTTAAAAAAAAAAAATATCTTGTATTGTTTACGGCAGCTATTAAGCTATCGAACGACGTTTCGAAGGATTACACTCGATTGAAGACTCGCTATCGAAAGACATAATTTTAGAGCGCACGCATAACAACACAAACGCAGGTATGAACCCCAGCAGAGGACATTACGAAGAAAAATTAAATTGTGGTTTCAAATGTTTAATAAAGAGGATTCAACTTCCCTCCAGGCAACTCCATCTAAAAAATAATAAAGAAGAGTCCCCATGACCTTCCCGCATACCTCTGGCAATAACGACTGTAAAAAATACTACAATGCTAAAGTAAAGATAACCACCAATTATCAAGTTTTTTCATAATAACGTAAAATCATATGAAGGAAGGTACAGTGGATTATACGTCGACTTAGCTTGAAAGATCAAATTGATTAAAGAAACTGAAACAAAGCAGTAGATGCTTTGTGAAAAGCTCCCTAGAGGAGTGACGGCCTCTCCTGCACCATCCGTAATTAAAATGTTGCAGTAATCAAGTATACATATTAATTATCAAGAACCATTTAATAATTTTATAATAGAAGCACGTTGAACATAAATAAAAATTTCCAGCATTAAAATTTTCGCTTTAAATTACATCTAAGTATACTCAAAGCCACATAAAGTTGAAAAAATTGATTGTATCTAATAATTTGTAAATATTGTTACGTTTAACTAACTAACTCAACTAATGCATAAGTCACCGCGTTTTATATACAATTGACACTACTTCCGAATGTTCTTGTTCTTCCTACAACATTCGATTTCCGTTAATTTCAAATTTAACACACAAAGGTTGTCGAATTGGCAATGCTGCCAAACACACAAATAAGTACAGCATTGCCAGAGTGACACACAATACAGTTTTAGAGGCTGATATACACCATATCATATCTTTTTTTAGGTGTTGTGTATTTTCGTAACAATATATATATATATATATATATATATATATATATATATATATATATATATATATATATATATATATATATATATATATGAGTAGGTGAGATGCAAAACTCGTTTGTTAAAAGATTAAAAAAATCGAGATAATTATTGATTCTAGTAGTAGTAGTTCTGGAGTTTATAAATATGTAAAAGTTTTGTATAAACGAATATTAAGTGTTGTATTAAGACAAACAGTATAAAATTTATTGTGTAGTAAAATAAATAAAACTGTAACAAAAATAAATCGGTGTTTATTTTATTTCAACGCAATTTAAACGAACGCAAACGTTTTAAAAATGTTAAAACATATCTTCTTTATCTTACGACAGCCTAACGATACCTAATTGCCTACAGTTTGGGAGATTCGAGAAATATCTACCATTTTCTATTTCCATATCCGTTAATTCAAATGTAACGTAAAGATGGTCGATGTGGCAGTGCTGCTAAATTGGCAGGATATATATCAATCAAAGAATCAATGTTTATATATTTATATATTTATATATTTATATATTTATATATTTATATATTTATATATTTATATATTTATATATTTATATATTTATATATTTATATATTTATATATTTATATATTTATATATTTATATATTTGTATATTTATATATTTATATATTTATATATTTATATATTTATATATTTATATATTTATATATTTATATATTTATATATTTATATATTTATATATTTATATATTTATATATTTATATATTTGTATATTTATATATTTATATATTTATATATTTATATATTTATATATTTATATATTTATATATTTATATATTTATATATTTATATTTTTATATAGTTATATATTTATATATTTATATATTTATATATTTATATATTTATATATTTATATATTTATATATTTATATATTTATATATTTATATATTTATATATTTATATATTTATATATTTATATATTTATATATTTATATATTTATATATTTATATATTTATATATTTATATATTTATATATTTATATATTTATATATTTATATAGAATCATTGATTATCTAGATTTTTTTAATTTTTGCAACAAAAGAGTTTTGCATCTCACCTACTCATATGTATATCGTTATGAATATAAACAATACCTAAAATAAGATATGCTATGGTGTATATCAGCCTTTAAAACTGTATTGTGTGTCACTCTGGCACCAAAATGGTAAAGCTAGTTTATTAATAAAGTAAAACTTGTTTATTAATGGAGTAAAATGACTTATCTTATGGTAAATGGTAAAGCTAGTTGTACATAAAATAAGTCATTTTACTTTATTAATAAACAATTGCCGTATGCTTTAGCTCATAATATACATAAGCTAATTATTTTAAATGAATTTTTTATTTGTAATACATACGCATACAAGTATTTATAAGGCTTATTAATATTATCATTTTCTATCATTAATTTACCAAAAAAATTTGATTTAAGTACAAAAAGTTAAATCACATTTCAAATGAATCAAGTCAATAATGTCACAATAAAAGTATCATTAATAATAAGGATATACTATATGTAGAGAATTTAAAATACAATTATTTCAACAGTCTAACTAAATACAAATCAATCTGAAAATACATACATATAAACGAAACACAATATTAGCCCAAATAAACTATTAATCACGATAAAGACAACATATTGTCTTGGTAAATAAAATGAAATGAAATAAAATTAAATAACACATATATAAATACATTTGTATGTGTGCACTATATATAAAAGCATATATGCTATATAAGTAGTTTTTTGTACGTATATAACAAACAAAAACAAAATGTACATTAAAAGCACACCAATCACATGCCTATGCGATAAGTCATAACATACGTATAATACGAGTAAGAAATATTTGAACATTGCTAAGGTCTTTAAGTTATCTGACAAATAAATCAATAATGAAACATCATTAATTAAATTGTATAAACGCACATATATATATATATTTATATATACGCACATTAACTAACAAATGAAACCAATTATAAAAAACAAATTTAATTTTGTTAATACCAAACAAATGTGTAACCCAGACTCCCACACATGCTACCACACCACCTTCCATCACATACACTCCTTGATATCTCATAATACTTGTAACTACGCCTCGAACAATCTACACATGGCATCGTTCGTAGCGTATGAAGTAACAGACAGTTAGTCAGTTATATAGGATATATACGAAATTGGTTAAAACGACAAAATGTATCAAAGAAATTAATTTGGCAAATAGTATGCATACATTAACAAAATCAACACTCATATATGTACTTATGCATAAAAGGGTATACAGCAGGTATTAGGGAAGTAGTACAAGATAAAAAACAAAAATAAAAAATAAGTTTTAAAATGTATGTAGTTGCCTTTACATTGTATTGATGGTGACGATTTATTAGTGTGTTTCTAATTAACTTATACATACCAGCAGTGTATTAACGTGTTGCGTTTTTTTATTATTTAAAATAAATTAATTAAATGCGGGGTTTCTAGTTATAGAAAAACGAAGTAATTTATTAAAATTAAGTTGAAACTTTTACATACTCTCATTTCGTTTCCAACTCTTAGAAGAATAATTTCGTTTGAAATTCCCTTTTCAAAAACGCCTTTTACGAGGGCTGTTTTGATAATTCTGTAGCAATTTTAAACAAAAAAATGTTTTTTTTTAACATGTTTTTCATATTCCATCTAAATAATAACATATCTCAAGGTCCTCAAAATACACTTTTCTCTCAATGCCGAACTGTTTGTTTTATGCCATGTTCACAGAACAACGATTTTTCAAAATTCGCTTTTTAATTCATGATTCAAATCTTAAATTATGAGACGAATTACAAAATTCCACAAACAAAATTTTAATAGCAAATCACCCAAATAATCAGTAAGTAATTCAGTTTCAAATAAGGTTAAAAAAACTGATGAAAAATAAGAAGAACGATCAAAACGAACTACAAATGTGCAATATGAACAGGCTAATTAGCAACGAATAAAGAAATTTGAAGTCTTGTAAAAATTTTCTATTACCCAAATCTCAAAAAGTCCTTAATCTTTAAAGTATGACAATTTAATTCAAGGATTTTTGCGAAAGTGACTAAATATATCGGAACTTGAGCAGGCAGATAAGAAAAATACTTCGTAAAATAAACGAGTTACCTAGCAATGCAGCAAGTACGGGCATTAATCGAATAGAATAAAATGTGTGTGTTTTTGCCGACGTCGATGTAGGTAAACCATAATTGAACAGACAAGCTCTTTTGAGCCTTATCTGGCTTAGAATTATTTATAGCGTATATGTATACAACCGAACGAAAATAAGCAGATAATAACAAGATAATAAATAAAGCAACATGAGTAGGCGTATGTTGATTTGCTTTTCAAAATTGTTTGTTTGTGTTTTCGTTTTTTCTCTTCGAAGCACACAGCAAAAATTTACTGACACTACTACACCACTAATTTCTCTTCTTGGTCACCCTTGAGGTAAACGCATCAAAGTGTAACCACTGCATTGCACAGTGTGTCGTCTAGAATAAGCTAGCTGGACAACAACAACATTAACAATTCTGAAAATTTATAATACCACTAATCAAAGCATATCAGGGTAAAAAAAAAATGTCGAATTAAATACATAAAATCTGTTGCATTTGCCATACACGTGTTGTTCTTAAATGTGAAGTGGTGAATTAGTGATGGGTTCAATAACTAATGGTAAAAGTAGTAGTTTTTTTCATACTTATTATATTTTATTATATTTCAACCCGTTACTTAGAAAAGGTGAGTAATTAAAAAAAAATAACAAAACTTATTAATCTTGGAATTCAAAAGACGATAAGTAAAAATCCCTCCATTTCCCCGCCCTAATTTTTTTATAAAGCATAAGATACACCACTGCAATTAAAAATAAAATTAAAATTTTTTGCTGAATTTGCCTTAAAGTACTTATTTTCATTTAACCAGGAGGCAGTGTAACTGTATTCCAAATAGGGATTTTTAATGAATGGTTCAAAACTTCCCGTTAGTACGGGAATAATACACTGTGATTTTTAATTTTGTTGCCTCAAAACATGATCTGGAAAGCTTGTGCGAGCAATCGGTGAAGGAGATAAATGCCATTATATCTAGATTTTCTGCAAAATTTTCAAAAAAGTGAAAGAAATGCAGATTAGAGTGATATAATGGCTAGATGGTTTCGAGCGTTATAGGATGATGATGATGATGTAGAGGCTTCACTATTGTCTCAGCTCACTGTGATTGATGATTTGGAACCATTCTGAAGAAAATATGTAAGGATGATAAGTACAGGGTGCCGCCATTTTGGTAAACATTAGTCTTGTCAGTTCATATTTGGCAATCGTGAAGTAAAGACGTGGCAAATTTATTATGGAAAAATATTCAGTAAACCAACGCGTTTTATCAAAATCAATCATCGATTACTGTGACTATGAGAAAGTTACGTGAAATTTCATTTTCATTTGAATGGCTATGTGAATAAACAGAATAGTCGGTTCTGGGCAATTGAAAACCCTCAAATTATTCATGAGTCACCTTTGCATCCATTAAAAGTGGCAGTCTGATATGCAATTTGGTAACTGTCAACGGGGAGCGATATCGTGATATGATTAAAAACTTTTAACGCCACTGCTGCATGCTTTGGGCTTGACTAAAAAGTGGTTTAAACAAGATGATGCCACATCGCATACAGCCAGGATTACAATGGAATTACTGCGAGACCTCTTTCCACAATAAATTATTCCAAGGAATGGTGATGTTGATTGGCTTCCACGGTCGCCTGATTTGACTGCTCCGGACTTCTTTTTTGGGGATTTCTGAAAAGCAAGGTTTATGCAAACAAACCAGAAACGCTGGAGCAGCTCAAACAAAATATTCGTGATGAAATTTATGAAATATCGCGTGTAATGTGTGAGAATGTAATAAACAATGTACTCAAAAGACCTCGCATTTGTAAGGCTAACAGAGTCGGGAATTTATCTGATATTATATTCCATACATAATTGCCGACATTAAATAAAACATTTATCAATATAAGATCCATTCTCTTTCATATAATCAAAAATTATAAACAAACAAGGTAGTATACCTTCCCGGCGGCCACCCTGTATATGGTGTCTGTCAAACATAATCTGGTTTCGACTATGATTGACGGCAAGGTTTGTAATGCTTAGATTAAATATTTTTTGTCACAAAAGTGCTACATTTGTGCGGCAACACTAACGTTAATAAATTATGAGTTCAGGGAATATGTGGCCAATAAAAAGAACTGTAGGTGTGGTCCAGATTCGGTGTTTTAAATTTCTTCTTCACATTAGCTAGCGGAATTACTGCTCGAAACTTTGTCAGGAATCCTAAACTGAGAGCTAAAATCAAAAGATTACACGTAGTGTTAATAAGAGGTCATTGTATTTAAGCCTATAGTCGTGGTATTACACGCCTGCTATCGTACACAAGATTCTTGTGTATTTGTCGGAAGTAAAACAATCTATGATTATCTATTCTGCTAATTAGGCAGAGCTTCTGAAGAAGCTCGCAATAAAGATTGCAATACATACTTACCTAACATGCTGCTTATCACGTCTGATCCTGCTATTAAGAGTTTCAGGTAGAGTCCCAGAAAGAAGTCAGGCTTAATCCATCTAGAGATCTTAGATTAAGCCAACATGTAATATAAAGAGAAATAGAGTTAGTAGATTAAATGTTTTTCTAATGGCAACCACAGTGTAGACGATCCTTCTGAAGAAGGATATAGAGATGCTGAGTAGGTCGGATTCTTAATTTATTTACATGTAATTCATATTAATAAAATATATATTTTTAGTTAAGTTTTTTCTTCTTACTTTTACTCTGTAAATCCTTGTAAATAATTTAATTTCTTTATTATTTCATGTATCTGGCAAAGAAAACTACATTTTTTGCTAATTAGTTTTGTTTTTTTGTGAATGTCGGTAGAACAAAGTTAAGTTAACATAAGTCAGCGAATAATACTGGTCTACAAAAAAAAACCTTTAAAAAAACCATATGGATTATAATGATTTTGATGCGCTGAATTCAAATCGGTTTCCAGTTTTTTCAGGCGTTGAAAATTTTTGTTTTTTTTTTTTTGTTTTTTGTAGACCAGTGTAATTTTTTGCTTGTACTAGGTAACAATTAGTGTACGTGAGTGACAATGCTTTTTCGGAAATATTTTTTAAGTATGCAAAAGGAAAGATGAAGCAGAGGACGATCAAGACTTCAGTAGAAAGTTGAAGATAGTATCTCTCAAAACTCGATGTCATAAAGTAGAGAAACGACGTATACTACTGAAGCGCTTTGAATTCGATTCTTAATCTGGTTAAAGACTAATAAGTTATATAGCCACTTAAGTAATTAACTTAGACTACGCACGTGTGTATTCTTGCATTATCTTACTTAAAACCGTATTGCATACGTATAATAATGGAACATTATTATATTCGACAACAACCGTTCTACCCTCTTCAAGAAAATCTTGCATACCAAAAAACTTTAGTTATGACATTGTTGACTAACAAAAGCATCTTGGTACCTTCACTGAAATAACTAGTGGTTTTGATTTCTCATTGGCTTCTGGTACTTTGTGACAGCTACATGTTTCGTCCACAGTTACACAAAACAGCTCAACAGCTCGTTCAAATTGCGCTGAACACCGCCAAATGTAATTTGATATGGTTATATTAGAGCGGTTATTTGATACCCTTTGCGCAATAGTTCAAATCTAATGTATCCACTTGTGTAAGATACATTTAGGATCAGCCGCCTGACCCACTTTCATTCCTTGATCGTCTAAATTTGTTCTATGGATTTGATATACTATTTCTGCCGTGATAACTTCTTCGGATGACCTGAAAATTTGGTGTCTTATGCTGATATGTACCCACAATTAAAACGTTGAAACTTCTCATTAACCACTGAAATTGATTGTGCCTTATTTGAATGATTATTCAGCATATTGTCTGATTTCAATGGCTGACAAATTAAAAGTAAAATACGCACCTTGTTCAAGATTCTGACAGTAATCGATAACTTAACGAGAGCAGTTTTCTATTGAACGCTAAGAAATTATCAAACTGCTCTCGTATTTGCTTGCCAAAGCTATATGATGGAAGGCTCATTATTTGGAATTTATCAAAAAATATATATATAAAAATTCGTGCACGAAACAACCGCTAATAAATCTCTAGGCAAGTTAAGTTTTCGCGCACGCATACACACAGACTACATGATTAAGGCTTTTGGCAAAAGGATAGAGGAATTAAAAAAAAAAACAATATTTGATAAAGCAAAACAGAAGAAACACGTAAGAAATCCTTTAACCAAGAGAAACTGAAACACAACTATAAGCAATCCAATACAGACGCGTAAAAGCACAGACACACACGTAGACACATAGAAACGTAACCAGCATAAATATTTGTGGTACCCCACCGCATTTGTATGTCTTAGACTCAGTATTTGACATGTAAAACATGAGAGAGAAATGGTATAAAATGAAATGTACCACCATGTAGACGAGTACAACAAGAGATATGTGGTGGATTGTATGCGTGAGTGTGTATGTGATAATGTATTCAAAAGCTGGTGATGCATTTGATTTGGTGGATCACGTGGGTAAAGCAAAATTTTTTCTTTAATTTTTCGCTAAAGCAAATAACGACGCCAACAGAAAGTTCCTTTAAAAGAACCACAAAAACCAATACATTTCATATATAGCCACAGAGTTGGGATAAGGAATGTTGTTCATATTAATTCTAAAATGAATTAAAAATTATTTTCTTACACTCGGTTGTTTTATATCTTGAGTATGTATATGTTTTCGTTGTTAAATTTAATTAAACAGGTAAGATTTTAAGTACTTTCAAAAAATTATGCAGAATTTTGAGTTCTTTTGTGGTATCTTAATAGAAAAATGTGTATATTTATGAATATTATTCGAACGAGGTTAGATTTTAACACTTTTCGAGTTAAGGTAAAGGGATTATAAATAAAATTGATTCTGTCTTTATTCTGTCTTAATAAATTCGTTTAAACCACCGTCTTGGCTTAGTTGTTAGTAATTCAAGTGGTCGATTAAAATTCTGCTACATCCTGATGTTATGTTCTGCGATGTCATTACGTTTGATGATTTGCCTATATAATCTACATTACTCTTTTCTCTGTTTAACCGATTTGTGAGAGTTCAGAGCACTGGATGTTTGAGTATAGCTGGTACTTGCAGGACATGTTCTAGAGCTGCCCTTAACGTTATTCTGTATTAACTACCTATTGATCTCCACATTTTATCACTTTCGGCGCAGATTGCAAAAAGGTAGAAAGCCACGTTGTTTTTGGAACTTGTTACTCCGTCTATAATGGACTTAGCTACTTACAAACTGGACGTCTTCAGTGGGAGAAAAGTATGAAGAAGAGGTAGGATTTCAAAGTGTTCTGGTATTACGATGGCAACCGGCGTGCTAGCTAGTATTTTCTTCGCGAATGCTAACTTTGAGGAATCCTTCAGACTACAGGGGGTCTTAAGAATTTTTCAGGCAGCGGTGTTTGCGATTATGCAGGTTTGTAGGATGCTAAGAAATAGGGGTTCTGTTACCGCTATCAGGGCAATGGTGTCGCCTAGTAGCAACTCGGCTTCTATAATGTAAAGAGACGATTAAGTCCAACTGTAGGTCCCTGGATACAGGGACATCGTGATAAGGCTGACAAACTTGCTAGGAAGGCCTCGATTTGGATTCTATCACCTCTTACTCAGATATGTGGTGTCTCATGGCTGTAGCCAAGAGGGAAATATATAGTAAGAAGGCACAGAATAGGTGGAGTTTCTTCTCTTTTTGCGCTATCTCGTGGATGCTGTGACAATCGAAGGACACTGATACTATATTTCTAAACACATTACGGTATACACCGGTCATTGGATGATCGGTACACATGCGTGGGAAAACGGGTTTGCCCTTCAACCTACACTGCAGAAGCTGTAGAAGCACATCTGGGAGGGCGATAATCGTCGACTTTCTCTGTGAATGTCCCAGCCTGACGAACAGACAATTGCTTTGGTGTACATTTCTTCAATGACTTGAAGCAGTGCGCAAATCTGGTTGCCCTTGATTTTTCACTTCATAATCAGTTCAGGGTGGCTATAATCCCATTTTGCTTTCGTTTTATATTTTTAAGTGGTCTTTTCTTGGTTTTAAAATGGCACTTTGCTAATTGTAGTTGATCTCATTTTGGTCAACTAGCCAACTTACCTTCCTCCTTACCTACCGATTCTGGTGTAAAATGTGTTTTTTACGAAAGAATTTTTAAATAAATTTATTTAGATTTCGTTAAAAGAAAGTGGTTGTATGTCTAAAAATAGTGTTTCTTAAAATTTATATTATTTTTATTCCTCTAAAAATTTTTAAGACCCTTCAAAAAGGCATTGCTTTCAATTGATTTTTTCACTTTTCTAAATATTTCATGTTTTCCAATTGCACGATCTTTATTGGTGTAATCGGATCTGACTTTTGCATTAAAAACAATCCGTGATGGTCACGATGTATTGTTCCAAGGATTAAATTAAGTTTAAAACAGATTTCCGCAGCTTTGGTTCGTACATAGCGTAGGACTTGAAAACGCATTTTTTCGAAGTGTAGTGTCCAGTGAATCGAAGCTTCTTTGAGATGATGACTTAACTTCACCTGTTCGAGATTCATGGCGGGTTTACCAGAAAACTACAAACTCTCCGCGGAAATTTTCCAGATTCCTTCCAGCAAATTTCCGCAATTTATAGCATAGTGAGATTAAAGCAATTGAGCACCATTCATTTTTCACTTCTAGTCCATATTTTCATATCAAAATCATTATAATATCGGGTTTAATTGTCTCTAGTTTTATTTGCGTTTGCGTAATCAGGGTGTATTTAAGACTAATGACTGATTTGACGCCCAACTAGGCGTGCTAATTGGGGCTATTTTTGCCAATGGTCGGCCGACAAAGACTCGTTTGTGTTAACAGGGGAAACAGAACCCTTATAAGCCAGTGGATGAATACTTGGAAGTGGTTGGCTATATGTAGAAATATATTATTCATTTTCGAGTCACTAAAAAATATTTCCGAAAAAGAACAGAAAATATTAATCAAATAATTTTCTGTCAGGTTGGTGTTATCTGATGTGAAAAACCTCATATGGAATACTACCTTAAGAAACTAAATTTTAAATCTTACCATCATCTGCACGCACATATAGTTTGAATGGAAAATTATGGTATTAAAATAGTAAAAAAACTAAATACAATGGATTTGAACGCACACCGTAATACCCAAAAGCGAAGAAAATCTAAATAAACACAGATTTAATATAAACAAATACAAGTATATTCAAACATCTACACAAACATTAACGTATTAATGTGTGTATATATATTGCATGTATATGTGAATATAAAATCACAGTTCACTGATTTCCAAGGACGTCTCAGGGCGTTCTTTAAGAGATTAATGATTATTAGCTTGTACTACTATTGTTGTATGTTTGAATGAGTACGTATATATAGTGCTAGTAAGTAGAGTGTAAGTATACAAACGTTTTGGTATATTTATTAAAATCTACAGCAAATACATTATGTAAATAGACATACTTCTACTTAAATACATGTGTGTGTGTGCATAAAAATAGTCGTTTGTATGTAACTGAACTTAAGTAATGCTGACTGACTGTGTACTTAAAAAATAAATTTTTCTATAAGAAAATCTCAGCGATTTTTTATGTTCTTTATGTAGAAAAAAATTATTATATTATTCGGTGTTAATCAGGGAAAGCAGAAATAAGTTTAGTTTCGTTGTTGATAAAATTTCACACAAAATAAGCATTTATTTGTCTATAACTTCAAAATGGTAACACTAAGAGTCTCTTAATTTGGTGCAAATAACTTCATAGTCAATGTAAATCATTACTCATAAAGTGGGCGATATAGGCTAAGTAGGCACGGTACCTCCCATATAAACTAAATATTAATTTTTTTACTAACTTGAGAACGGTTAAAGCTAAAATTTTTGAACTTGGGGTGAATAACTTCAAAGTTAATACAAATCATCAGCCAAAAAGTGGGCGGAATTGATTAGGTGGGCATGGTACCTCCAGTTAAAGCTAAAGTTTCTGAATTTGATCTGAATGAAAGACAAACTAAATATGGTTTTATGTATATCATGAGAATGGTTAAAGTGTAAGTTTCTGAATTTTTGATAAGTGGGCATGGCATGACGCATACCTAGGAAAAATTATTTTTTGTATGTCTTCAAAAGGTAATAGTAAAAGTTTATATATTTGGTTCAAGTAAAGTCGTGGACAATACACATCATGAGTCAATAACTGGAAGCGGCGCCTTTCGTTCATACTAAAAATAAAATTTTTTATATGTGAAGGACAACAATTAATGCTTCTTTATCTATTCACACCAGCCAGAAAGCGGAAATGTTTGATATGCAGGTATTACCAAAGCACACCGAGTATAAGCTAACTACAGGGTGGGCAAGGTTATGAAGTAAATTGGCTGTCAAATGATGAAATGTGAAGAATTAAGCTGTCATCCTTTAACACTTATTTAGTAAAAAATTAGGAAATTTTAACTATGAAACGCTACACTCTTCAACAAAGAATTTTAATTGTGAAAATTTAGTATCAAAATGGTGAAAATTTTACTGTATCACTTAATAAGATTCGAGCAGCTTTTCCTCGTAATCAGGCTCCTTTTGAGACCGTAGTGGCGGTAGTGATGCAAATATACAGCAAAGTGTTGAGAATGAGCCTGGAACATCAACTCATCGACGTTCGCAACAATTGGGCATCACCAGAGGAACTTTGCGCAACATTTTGCATAAAGATCTTCCTCTTCACGCTTATAAAGTTCAACTCGTTTAAGAATCAGTTTTTTGTGGCCACAATTGGCTAAAGTTGATATCAGTGACCTTTGGTTTTAGCAGGGTGGCGCCACAAGCTACACAGCCAGCCAAACAATTCAGTTATTGCATTAGAAATTTCTCGGTCGTGTAATTTCTCGATTTGGCGATGTTAATTGGCCGCCTCGTTCATGTAATTAAAAAAAAATAATGTGTTTTTAAGCCAATTTACTTCCTAAACTCAAATTTGCCCACTCTTTATAAACATATACTAAATAAAGATTAACGTGTGTTTGTTTGAAGACTGTATACAGTTAAAAAGCAGATTTTATAATGTCTTTCTGGAAGGAGCTATAGGCTATTTAAATGTTTGGATTTGAACCGGAAGGGGATATAAACAGAAAAAAGGATAAAAAATGATAACTAAGATAATCACTATCATTCTGACCACGCAACTAAGATAAAACTTAAGATAGGGGTAGCATGCCTATTAACAATAACAAAAAACATAAGCACCCAAATTCTTCTCACACTCATTATTAACCATATTCGGTAACGAGAGCTTCAACATTCTTATTATCACCATTAATTATTAGAGCTAATCCAGACCGTTCTAGATTCTGCCAGCAGCTCAGCACCTAATGAAGACTCCGCCAGCAATACAATACCTAATTGTAGTCGTTCAAGGCTACAGTGCCTGATTGTTATCATTCTAGGCAATATTGTAACAGTTCTAGACAATACTGTGACCGATTGTAGCCGTTACAGACAATCCCAACCCTAATTGCTATTATACCATACAAGATCCTGACCATTACAGATATTGCAGGAGTAGTTAGGATGGATTATAAGTTAAATTTAAAATTTTTTTAATAAAAACTTTGTTCTTATATTAAACAGGAAAATAAATAATCCTGTTTTGGTTCAAAGGAAAGAGACTTTTGCTTTCAAACTTTGACATACTGTGTCATGCTCGGCTAGAAACTTAAACTGCACTACGAATTCTATTGATTTACGTCGTATAACAACCACTAGTCTGAAACTTTTATAATCGTGATTCGATAGTTTCCAACTACATTCTCTTTTTGTTTTATAACTATTTTATATGTCTTTAATTTTTTAGGGCATTCAAGGCAATCTTTGTTAGAACATTTTCTGCCTTCCCAAAGACAGATTGAACCGCTTAAAAACATTTCATATTAGTTTATAGAGTTCTTTGATGTCGTTTTGTTTTTCTTAAACCGAAATTTCATGCCAAAAAGAGTGGTGTAGTGTAGTGGTTAGAGCGCACGCATAACAATCACCACCACCACTTAGCAATGATCTGCACCACTACACCATCATATGGAGAGGATATACAATGCATTAATCATCTTACTTAGCTTGCAAAAAATCAACCTGATTAATGAAATTTGACACAAAGCAATGGATGCTTTGTGGAAAGCCAATATGCTCCCTAGAGGAGTGGCGGAAAAAAAATAATGTCTGTAACAAATGAACGAAACGAGTGCGCTAACTTAAGACTCAAAGACTCAAATTTAAATATGCTAAAACCATAACTGCATAATTGATAGATAAACCGCAATATTACTTTTAAGAGCATAAAATACGTAAAAAAAACATATGTAAAATAAATAAATTATAAAAAAATATATATTCGATATATAGAAAGACATATTATAAACACAATTTTAGAAATTCCTGTCAACTTTTGGATCGGAGCCGATGAGAGCAAATATTAACTTAACTTTATGTGCTGAATTCTATTCCGTTTTTCCGTTGTTTTTGTTTTTGGTGTTAGTTTTCGAGTTCTCGCTTTGCCTTTCAGAATAAATACAGAAAAACTGGATAAGTATAAATACTCTGACGTAACGTCAGTTAGATCGCTATACGAACAATGTCCAGATATGCCAATATGTCCAGAGAAATAATTGGGGCACTTATCAAAATAGTTAAAAATCCAACTCTTATACTTAAACATTTATCAAAAATATCTTATAGATTGTCTGCTTAAATTTCGATGTAGTAAAAAACCGTTATTTGACAAACGAATTCTGTACCGTTTCTCAGTTGTAGCTTATTTTTATCTTAAGCTTCTAGGGAAAATGTGTCCCTATTATGGGAACTTTCAATTTATCACCAATTAAGACTTCATCATCGATCGCAGCATTTAACATGAAAGAAAATCATTTAATTTGGTTAAGGTAAACAGAATGGCTTCATTTCTGGCTTGGGTTTATCAAAATAAAAAGCAGAATTGTTCGCATTACGGTTGCAGCATGGGTAACATAGCATTTCAAGATGCCCGGATTTCAAGCAAATAAAATTATTATTATTGTTGTAAAATTATATCAAGATTGATGAAAAGGTCTCTCAAATCACTTTTACTTTATTCCTATCTCTGTTTTTTCCTTTAAAC